>CM038144.1:46505346-47705346 GCA_021437245.1 Aegilops speltoides
CAAGAGCCTCCTGACAAAGAGAGAGACTTTAATGAGTTCAGCATGTCGCCGAAGGGCGAGTGCTGAAAGATATCCGCAGCGGTGAACTCCATTACCGGAGCCCAACCAGACTCGGCGGGCTCGGGAGTGCGCGGACTGGGACCTACAACCGGATATGAGTCCGAGGGTCCGGAGTCACAGGCTTCCTCAGAAGTGAGGCCTGTGTTCGGCTCTACCGCCGATGAGTGTGCGGCCTGCGGGGCGGGGTCCATCCCTCCGTCCTTAGGCAACACAGCCTGCTCCGGATTTAGGTCCGGGGCTTTTGCAGGGGTGATATCCCGAGCATTGTTCGACAACAGGTCTAAGCCGTGCTCATCGTGACTGTCCGGCGCTCTTGCACAGGCTCGAATCTGTCGAAGATCAAGTCTCCGCGAATATCCGCCGTGTAGTTCAAGTTTCCTAACCTGATCTGGTGGCCAGGGGCGTAGCTGTCGATCTGCTCCAGATGGCCAAGCGAATTAGTCCGTAGTTTGAAGCCGCCGAACACAAAGATCTGTCCGGGGAGAAAAGACTCACCCTGGACCGTGTTGTTGACGATGATTGAAGGAGCCATCGAGCCTTGCAGCGACAACACAGAGGAACTCTCAATGAAAGCACCAATGTCGGTGTCAAAACCAGCGGATCTCGGGTAGGGGGTCACGATCTGTGCGTCTTAGGCTGATGGTAACAGGAAGCAAGGGACACAATGTTTACCCAGGTTCAGGCCCTCTCGGTGGAGGTAAAACCCTACTTCCTGCTTGATTAATATTGACGATATGAGTAGTACAAGAGTAGATCTACCACAAGATCGTAGAGGGTAAACCCTAGAAGCTAGCCTATGATGATTATGATTGTAGTTGTGATAGGCCTTCTAAGGACCAACCTCTCCGGTTTATATAGACACCGGAGAGGGCTAGGGTTTACACGGAGTCGGTTACAAGGAAGGAAATATAATATCCGGATCGCGACGCTTGTCTTCCATGCAAAGGAGAGTCCCATCCGGACACGGGACGGAGTCTTGAGTCTTGTATCTTCACGCTCCAATAGTCCGGACGATGTATATAGTCCGGCTGTCCGGATACCCCCTAATCCAGGACTCCCTCACCTATACCACGCGCCTCTCCGCCCTATGCTGAGGAGGACCCGTTGCCGCCCTGCGCTGAGGAGGACACGTCACTACCCCTTGCCGAGGAGGACAGTGCGCTGGAACCCGCGCACACCACCATGGAGGACAACTGGGCCCAAATGGACGTTGCATTGTTGAAGGTATTGCCTTCGGCGTAGTGTGCTCGGAGAGAGGCGGCCCTAAAGGTTGATGAGGAAAAGCGCTTCACACACGGCTAGTTCAGAGATGGATAATGGCGTAGTACAAAACAAAATCTCGAAAAGTTGAAACTACTAGGGAAAATAACCACCCATTTAGCTTTTTTTCTTAGAATTTTTAAAAAGGTTTGATTTTTTGTTAAAATCTGAAAGACGCTGACAGAGTGGAGAAGTTGTGTGTGTGTGTGTGTGTGTGTGTGTGTGTGTGTGTGTGTGTGTGTGTGTGTTAATAAATGCAGGGGGTTTGAAGAAGGTGGGGAACAACGCGGGAGAGAAGAAGGGGATCTGGAGGATGTATGCCCATATGAATTGGCGTGACATGGGTGAGTCTGGTACAGTTGGTGACATTGAACTTGAATATCTTGTGCTACCGAGGCCCATGTGCTCCCGTGATATGGGCTCCTAGGCCGTCGGATCTTAGAATTGGATGGCATCTGGAAGCTTCTATAGCTACTGGAACATTTTGCAAAAAAAAAAAACCCGGTTGTCCAAACATTGCGCTTAGGTCCAGCAGCTACAACAACCCCCAGATGTCATTTGATCTGAGATCCGATGGCCCAGGAACCCGTATCACAGGAGCACCTGGGCGTTGGGAGCACCAAATATTCTCCCCTTAATGCCATGTGGGGCAGAGTACCCACGTGACTGATATTTTGCTCATCTAAAAATGTAAAACACCTCTCTTAAATCTAATTATTCTGTGGAGTTTTCGAAAATAATTATTTGGTTAGTATCGTAACTTCATATATGTTGCTTTGCACAAGTTTCACTATCTCGTATATTATACATTCAATGAATTTATCCGCACTTATTGAAAGTGGTCCCATTTTGAACTATAGGTGTATCAAATTAGCTCTAAAAAGATATATATAAAATATTTTCAAGAAAATATATACAGTCTGAACTCATGTGCTGCAAATGGATTAAATGGTTAACTGAGTTCTATGGTTATATCCATCGGGAGTTTTTCCACCTTCTTAGAAAAAAATAATCTAAATGAAGCAAAAAAAAAAACTAAATGTTGGCATGGCAACCCTAATATATGCACATAATCCTATGACAAAAATTTAAAACAATACACAAAATAAAAATAATAGGTTGTTCACAAAATGGACTATCTCCGATGAAGTTTGGTAACATTGACCCCAAATCTCCAACTTTGTATACCACCCAAACCAATTTCAGTAAGTAACCATTTGAGCTGTTTTGTACTAGTACTTAAAACCTTTTCTACACCTTGTTTAAACATTTATGGCGGTAAATGCGAACTCAAGTCATCGTTTTTAATGTAATAATCTTTTTAGAGCATTGTCTCCAGCTATTTAAGGCTAAAAAATGGAAGAATATTATAAGTAGTGTTTTAAATTAGTAAACTTACCAGTGAGTCCGAAATCCTAATATTGGTACATACAATTAATATCTTATTACAGCTGAAGTGAAATTACATCTCCCTTCATTATATCTAGTCTAGTATAGAAACATTTCATGCATATGTATAGATCTTCATATGTCCCGTCGATTTAAGTTGATTTACATGTAAAAGTATACTTGTACATCCGATCTGGAGGAACATCTAGTTTCATCAGCTCTCTCCATCCCCGATTATATAGGTGCGCAGCTGCATGATTCACAATTTCATATCACTATTCATTGAGGCGCGCGGCTGCAGTGATGGACATCAAATCAAAGCATCGACAACTCGACACATCAAATTCCTAGCGCGCGCAGCCACTCTCCGGCACGAATCATCGCCATTTGCCATCTCCAGGACTCAAACATAGATGGAACCCTATTCACCGAGGAAGCTGTGGCGACCTCGTCCTTAGGGATCTTTAGGAGCTGATCGATATATACCTCCAGATCGTGTACACAAGCGATGTCCCCAGCCTTGAAGAAGTCGAGGGCGACCTCAACGCCGACGTGCGCATAGCAAGCCTTGCTCCACGGCATCTCATACCGCCCTCCCAGAACCCTAGCAGTCTCGTTGAAGAGGACGCCAGGCATCTTGGTGACCGGGTCGTTCGCGTTGGCAACCCGGAGTACCTTGACGCCGAGCACGTCGCACCGGTTCTTGAACTCAAGGTTGCCAACACGCGGCCCCCCGAAGGAGAACACCGTGATGGGGATTGCACCGCCGTGGACGCCACGGTTCATGCCGAGCTCGGCGAGGTCATAGCCGAGTAGGAGCGCGAGGGAGCTCCCCATGCTGTGGCCGGCCAGGGTTATGCTCATGTCTTCGTGCTTGTGCTCCGCGATGAGACGGGAAATCTCGGAGAGCAGCTGGTTGCGGCAGCTCCCGGCGGTGAATTTGCCGGTGCCGTTGTCGGAGGTGTAGAGGGAGAGGAACCCCGACTCGACCCTCACGTCCGGGCGTTGGTCGGCCGGGTCAAACCGCGCCGGAGCGAGCGCGCTCATGAAGTTGGCCAGCCACTCCGAGCAGGTCACGGTGCCGCGGAAGGAGACTAGGATGTCGCGCCGGCCGAGCCGCCCCGCCTCTCTGTCGGACGCGACGGCCACGTAGCCGATCCACCGGCTCTTGCTGCAGGGACGGCAGATCCCCATTGGCAGGGTCACGTCAGGGGCTGCGTAGATGTACTTGGTTACTTGGTACCCGGCGTCGGCCATGCCGACGGCCTGCAAAATCTGCTTCTTCCCGTGCTTGCAGTTGAGGTACCGCTTGGACCTTGGGTCGAGATCCAAGGCGCGGTAGCACGCGCCGACGAGCTCCCCGTACCGGACGACCTCGGCGCGGAGCACCGGGTGGAGCGGCTCCACCAGCCCTCGCCAGTCGTCGGCGCCATGCACGTCCTCCCACGTGCACGCCAACGACGGCGCCTCCGTGTTGGCGTCGGAACGCCTATCCGCAGGCGCCACAACAGCAGTGGGTACGGGGACGGGTACGGCCACCGTCGTCGCGGTCGTCGCTGCTGCCTTGTGTGGCTCGTTGCTAACGCGCAGCGCGACATGCGTGGCGGAGGCTGCCGCCGGCGGCATACACGCGCGGAGGCGCTGCGTCGGCGAGCTGGGTGCGACGGCCATCGGTGGGAAAGATGGAGGTCCGCAAGGGAATGGTTTGCTGACTTGCGGGTTGCAGCCAGTGACCAATAATCAGTACAGTCGCGGCTGCGGACCTGCGGTGTATGTGTATGTATATGTAGCCGCCGCCTGCGCGGCTGTTTCTCATCTGTTGTCCGTACCTTGACGTGGGATGTGGGGAGTTTGCGTGCGTTGGCGCGCAGATTTGACCGGGAGGAAAAACAAATGAGAAAAGTGGTCGGTTACGGGTCTAACGGGTGAGATCCGACCCTGTCCCACGGAAACTGGAGATAGCCCGTTAGGGCATGTGCATTAGTTTAGACAGCTACTATTCCCTACACCTCAGCTTATATAGACGATAACTATAGACACCCTGTACACTAGGCTGTCTATTTGGCTATCTGCAGCACAACACGATCTGTTTTTTTTTTTTGTGCTTGCTTAGTTTTGGAGTCAAGGGAAAAACAGAACAAGAGATTTTTTAGGGCCATAACAGAACAAGGCATCGGTAAACAGCGATTCACAAGGGAATAAAATGTCAGTATTTCTACAGACGGACTCGTTCTCTTTCTACCTTCTTTCTCTTCCAAGTCACGAAAATATATACGTGGAACCTCCTATGGACAGCTGAGTCAACCCCTTTATGCATGCCCTTAGTAGAAAAGTCCTTTTTTGCCAGGTTCCATTTTACGCGAAACAAAAACAAAATGTGTGTGTCAGAACCCTTAACAGGTTAACACGGTTAAGTTTTGTTAGAAAAAGGGAGAAGCTAAAGCATTTCTAAGAAATTACCCCTCTAATTTAAAATATATGATGTTTTATATTGTTGGGTGATTTTTTATATTGTACTAGAGACATTATGTGAAATTTGAAGTCCAATGGACATCAAGTGAGGAAATCAGGGATCTTGAACACATAACACAAAAAAACACGATATACCTAGGTTATGGCCTCTAGAAAGATAAAGCATATGGAGAACACAGAGGATTACAATGTATAGAGGATGACTTGACGTGTCAGGGAGTAGGATTTTTATCATAGCTTGCCATAGAACTAGTTAAGGTATTCAACAGTGTAAAAGTTTTCAACAATCCTGAAAAAAAATACTGAAACGACAGACCTATAATATAAAATGATTCAACGGGACGATTGGAAAAATATAACTTTATGTGTCCTAGACAGAAAAACAAGTAGTTCAGTATATATTTATGTCGCTTTGAGCTGTAAATATTTTTTTGCCGAGAACACATATATGCATATTTTCACAACCCCTCTGTTAGATCATCTTATTACATTAGAGAGATGCTCCACTATTTATTTCAGAATTTTTTTGATAAAGCTTAGTGAGGATAAACAAGTTCTGTGGCATGATATGTGTGTGTGTGTGTGTGTTATTTATTATTTATTTATTTATTTATTGTCCTTTTGCACATGGATATTACTGGTTATTGGAAAGAATCATGGAAGTGTCACCCCATTTTAATTTTACTATAGTATCATAATAATGCATGCAAACCTGAGACAATGCATGAAAGCATGTCATCGAAAAGGATTCCCCAAGTTTTGAGTTATATTTTATCTCTCCGCCGGCTAAACCAATTGACTATCTATATTTAGCGCTGGTTTCATTGCTACGGATCTTGGACGTCGATGTATTTCGACAAATTTTCCATTGCTAATTGCCAGATTATTTCACTTACTTTCTAGTTTCTAGACTATAGTCATATTATGATGCGATCTTGAGGGCGTGGTGCTTAGAGTGAGTGACATCCAAACTGTCGGTAGTGCATTGTTTGCATGCCAGTATGATGCTACTCAAGCGAGGTGGATGGTTGGGAGAGAAGGGAGAACTAAACCAATTCACACAGGGAACGCGCGCGCGCACCCACACACACACATTGTCCATGCAAATGCTAACTAGTTGCCGGTTTTTCGTCGACAGAAGAAGGTTATTTTTTTTAAAAGAGGCAAAAGACTTGCCTCATTCATTAATTAAGAGGGGAAAAGGAGTTTAATGTTTGCGTTACAACACCCATCGTGTTACAACACCACTACAAGAGGCCTACTCTCACGGCATGATAGATCCCAATTTCTTTGCACCCGCGGTGACCCAAGTTTGAGCCTCAATCTTGATGTTAGCTAGTAGAACCGTCGGTGGGGCACTCTTGAGTTGGAAGATGCGAGCATTCCTTTCATTCCGTTGTAGGTTGTGAAAATGTATGTGTTGTGCAGGATTAGGGTAAAATACTCCCTCCGTTTCATAACATAGTGCATGTAGATTTTCTCTCAAAAGTCAAATCTCACAAACTTTGATCAAGTTTATGGAGAAAAATATTTACATCTAAAATGCTAAATGTATATCATTAGATTCATCATATATAAATAGTTTTCTCTATAAACTTAGCCAAAGTTTGCATAATTTATTTACAAAAAATGGTTTGCATAATTTGACTTTTAGAATAATCTATATGTGCTACATTATGGAATGGAGAAAGTATGTAATTTGTGAGAAAAATATGGTTATTTATCACTACATCTAAACATATGGTTTTGCATAATTAACTCTGCTTAGCTAGTCATATTGTGACCGCATTCCTGGCTCCTACCATGATTTGGATGTTAAAACTGCTATAGAACCGTGGCCCTGCAAGCATTTGGCACGCAATTTTCCAACCGCTTTCTGTTGGTTCCTAGAAAAGCTCACGTCTTCCTAGGTCAAGCTTCTTTTTTTTTTCTGAGGGAAACCTAGGTCAAGCTATTAAACAGACCGAGAAGATGCTTATATCTTTTTATTGTTGCGAATCAAGTCTTGGTCTACGTAAGTATCTTAATAATCACCCTTCAAAAAAGGTATTTTCCAATTTATTTTTAATATCATCATTCGTGTATGTCCCAGGGATGAAGCTACGAAAAAAGTTTGCTGGGGTCATGTCTATGGCAGTGGGTCATCCTCAATAAATAGATAGTGTTAAGCATTTCCTAATTTTATTGGGGTCAATTGACCCCAATGCCTACAAGGGAGCTTCGTCGCTGGTATGTCCCCTTAACTGTGGGATGTAAAACATGGAAAAAGTCATGATGCTTCCAAGTACATCTTGGTATCTTTGTTTCCTTGTACATGTAATTATTACCCACTGATGATCTGCTTAAATTACTATCATGAATTTCTGTTCGTGGCTCAGTTAATCATAGATAATTTGATATACGTGAAGGCAAACTCCCGATCTGCATTAGAAGGGTGTCATACCTGTTAGTCACGATGGTGACGACTGAGGAAGGTGTCAGCCGAATGTAATCACCCAGATTCCGAATAAACATAAATAATTATAGTAGCTCTATGTGTTTCTGAAGGAGAATAACCTAATAACCTCTACATCTATTGGTTCTCTCAACCATATGTTATTAATTATTATAATTTTTTGGCCTTCTGGATATGATTAGGTATATGTTATTTATCAAAAATGTTACTAATGTTAATCAATACCAAGTACTGCCAAGTATTTTCTCAAAAAATGTTATCCCTAGCAAAACAATTCGTCATAAAATATAAAAGAAAGACCCCGAGGCCATCCATATTGTACCTAATTTGCCGCGTCTCCGCATCCTGGCCATCAAAACTATAACTCTGGACCATAGCCGACCGGTCGAACGATATGTAACAAGACAAGGATGCAAGCCTCCAAACCATTGCCGTTGATCGAGATGTAACAAGACAAGGATGCAAGCCTCCAAACCATTGCCGTAGATCGAGTAGGAACCGTTACTCACACGCTGATGTTGGTTGGTCCAACCCAAAAATCAAATAAGGTGTTGTAATCCGCGAAATAGAACTTCGTACGTGGCAACACCTACAACAAGAAAACAGGACTTGTATCTAACAAAACAAGGCTTGTACATGAATCCTGCTTGATCTTGTCAGGCAGCGCATCTCTAATGTAGACTTGTCAAACCACCCGCAACCATACGGACCGCACGGTCCGGATGTGCTTTTCCCGCAAACCGAAAATAAAGTGATTCAATGCAGACTCTCAAACCACTCGGAACCATACGGACCGCTCGGCTCAGACATGCTTTTTCCCGCAAACCAAAAATAAATTGGAGGGGGCACTCAGACCGCTGGCACGCATGCTCATGACTACCTTGGGCCACCAAAAACGCTCCACCACCCCGCCTCCACTCCCTCCCTGCGGCGCCCACCCGGGTTCCCCACGCCCCCTCCCCCTCCGCCGCGGGATCCAGCGTGTGATCCAGATCTGTCACCGCGTCGGGTGCTCCGCTCGGGCTCATCGGTCGTCCCGGAGTCGCCTGAGCACGGGGCCGCGGCTTTGGGCGGAGCGCGGGCCGTCTCTGGGCCCAAGCGCGTGAGCTTCGAGATCTCCTCCAGCCGCATTGATGCGGGCCGGGGATGTGCAGCTGCGCCACCATTCAATGAAGCTTCTGATGCGTATCCGTCTGCTGGGTGCATTCATGCTGCTGATCCTCGGCCAGTTGCGCCCGCGCCTGGGCATTCATGGGCATCCCTCGCTGGCCGCCCTTCCAACTCCTATTCAGACAACAACGCACACCAGTGGCAGGTGGTGCGCCCGGCGCATTGGTGGCGCCATCAAGGCGTCTGTGGCAGAGGGGGCAGCCGCGCCGCGTGGCCGTCTCGTCATCTGGCGCCGGGAATCGAGCGACTTCATGGAGAGACAGAAGGGCGGTGAAGCCCCATAAACGCAAGTGCCATCGCTGCAAGCAACGCGGGCATATATCCGTGAACTACAGGGATCCCATCGTCTGCGACTATTGCAACAGGCAAGGCCACCGGCTCCGAGAGTGTTCCACCAGGCTGCAGCAGCTTCGCGCTTGACGCGCTCCCACCGTTCCCTTTCCACCTCGCCCGCGCCCCCTGGTGCCGGCTGCCATGCCACGACTGGGTGAGCCGGCCTCGCGTCCCGCGGAGGGGTTTGTCGTCATGGCGTCCACGCCAGACATGGACGCGCAGGCGGCGGCGCTCGCCAACGTTGCTGCTCTGGTCTGGCTCGGCGGCAACCGCCCACGGATCAACGCGGCCACCATGGAGGAGGCGATCCACCGCTACACCAGGGTGCCAAAGGCGGACATCACGGTCGTCCCCCACCACCCGGAGGATTTTTTTGTCAAGTTCACCTTCCCGCATCACCGGGATTTGCTGACGGCGGCACCAGGCAGGTTCTCTCATGGGGACCTTGACATCCATGCGGCCAACTGGAGGCCGCTGACCAGGGCGGATGCTGCGTCCTTCTGCCACCATGTCCACTTGTGCCTTGAGGAGGTGCCGTTGCAGGCATGGTCAGAGGAGGCGGTCGGCAAGATCATCGGCAGCTCGTGCATCCTCCACTACTTATGAAGGAAATATGCCCTAGAGGCAATAATAAAATTATTATTTATTTCCTTATTTCATGATAAATGTTTATTATTCATGCTAGAATTGTATTAACCGGAAACATAATACATGTGTGAATACATAGACAAACATAGTGTCACTGGTATGCCTCTACTTGACTAGCTTGTTTATCAAAGATGGTTATGTTTCCTAGCCATGGACAAAAGAGTTGTCATTTGATTAACGGGATCACATCATTAGGAGAATGATGTGATTGACATGACCCATTCCGTTAGCCTAGCACTTGATCGCTTAGTATGTTGCTATTGCTTTCTTCATGACTTATACAATGTTCCTACAACTATGAGATTATGCAACTCCGCCACGGAGGAACAATTTGTGTGCTACCAAACGTCACAACATAACTGGGTGATTATAAAGGTGCTCTACAGTGTCTCCGAAGGTACATGTTGGGTTGGCGATTTGAGATTAGGTTTTGTCACTCCGATTGCTCGGAGAGGTATCTCTGGGCCCTCTCGGTAATACTCATCACCTAAGCCTTGCAAGCATGTAACTAATGAGTTAGTTATGAGATGATGTATTACGGAACGAGTAAAGAGACTTGCGGTAACGAGATTGAACTAGGTATTGATACCGATGATCAAATCTCGGCAAGTAACATACCGATGACAAAGGAACAACGATGTTGTTGTGCGGTTTGACCGATAAAGATCTTCGTAGAATATGTAGGAACCAATATGGGCATCCAGGTCCCGCTATTGCTTATTGACCGGAGACGTGTCTCGGTCATGTCTACATTGTTCTCGAACCGTAGGGTCCGCACGCTTAAGGTTTCGATGATGCTTATATTATGAGTTTATGAGTTTTGATGTACCGAAGGAGTTCGAGTCCCGGATGAGATCGGGGACATGACGATGAGTCTCGAAATGGTCGAGACGTAAAGATTGATATATTGGACGACTATATTCGAGTTCGGAAAGGTTCCGAGTGATTCGGTATTTTTCGAGTACCGGAGAGTTACGGAATTTGCGGGGAGAAGTATTGGGCCTTATTGGGCCCTCAAGGGAAAGAGAGAGGGCTGCCTAGGGCAGGCCGCGCGCCCCCCCATGGCCTAGTCTGAATTGGACTAGGGGGAGGGGCCGCACCCCCTCCTTCCTTCCCTTCTCTCTCCCCCTTCCTTGTCTCCTACTCCTAGTACATGGAAGGACTCCTAGTTGGACTAGGAAGGGGAATCCTACTCCCTGTGGGAGTAGGACTCCCCTAGGGCGCCATAGAAGAGGGCCGCCCTCCCTCCTCCACTCCTTTATATACGGGGTAGGGGCACCCCATAGACACACAAGTTGATCTACGGATCGCCCTTAGCCGTGTCGGTGTCCCCTCCACCATATTCCACCTCGGTCATATCGTCATGGAGTTTAGGCGAAGCCTGTGCGATAGAACATCATCATCGTCACCACGCCGTCGTGCTGACGGAACTCATCCCCGACACTTTGCTGGATCGGAGTCCGGGGATCGTCATCGAGCTAAACGTGTGCTGAACTCGGAGGTGTCGTACGTTCGGTACTTGGATCGGTCGGATCGTGAAGACGTACAACTATATCAACCGCGTTGTCATAACGCTTCCGCTTACGGTCTACGAGGGTACGTAGACAATACTCTCCCTTCTTGTTGCTATGCCATCACCATGATCTTGCGTGTGCGTAGGAATTTTTTTGAAATTACTACGTTCCCCAACAGTGGCATCCGAGCCTAGGTTTTATGCGTTGATGTTATATGCGCGAGTAGAACACAAGTGAGTTGTGGGCGATACAAGTCATACTTGCTTACCAGATGTCATACTTTGGTTCGGCAGTATTGTGAGATGAAGCGGCCCGACCGACATTACGCGTGACGCTTACGCGAGACTGGTTTCACCGCTACGAGCACTCGTGCTTAAAGGTGGCTGGCGGGTGTCCGCTCTCTCACTTTAGCTGAATCGAGTGTGGCTACGCCCGGTCCTTGCGAAGGTTAAAACAGCACTAACTTGACGAACTATCGCTGTGGTTTTTGATGCGTGGTAAGAACGGTTCTTGCTAAGCCCGTAGCAGCCACGTAAAATTTGCAACAACAAAGTAGAGAACGCCTAACTTGTTTTTGCAGGCATGTTGTGATGTGATATGGTCAAGACGTGATGCTATATTTTATTGTATGAGATGATCATGTTTTGTAACCGGTTATCGGCAATCGGCAGGAGCCATATGGTTGTCGCTTATTGTATGAAATGTAAGCATCGTAATTGCTTTACTTTATCACTAAGCGGTAGCGATAGTCGAGAAGCAATAGATGGCGTAACGACAACGATGCTACGATGGAGATCAAGGTGTCGCGCCGGTGACGATGGTGATCACGACGGTGCTTGAGATGGAGATCACAAGCACAAGATGATGATGGCCATATCATATCACTTATATTGATTGCATGTGATGTTTATCCTTTATGCATCTTATCTTGCTTTGATTGACGGTAGCATTTTAAGATGATCTCTCACTAATTATCAAGAAGTGTTCTCCCGAGTATGCACCGCTATAAAGTTCTTCATGCCGAGACACCACGTGATGATCGGGTGTGATAGGCTCTACGCTCAAATACAACGGTGCAAAACAGTTGCACACGCGAATACTCAGTTATACTTGACGAGCCTAGCATATACAGATATGGCCTCGGAACACGGAGACCGAAAGGTCGAGCGTGAATCATATAGTAGATATGATCAACATAGAGATGTTCACCATTGAAACTACTCCATCTCACGTGATGATCGGACATGGTTTAGTTGATTTGGATCATGTGATCACTTAGATGGCTAGAGAGATGTCTGTCTAAGTGGGAGTTCTTAAGTAATATGATTAACTGAACTTAAATTTATCATGAACTTAGTCCTGGTAGTATTTTGCAAATTATGTTGTAAGATCAATAGCTTGCGTTGTTGCTTTCATATGTTTATTTTGATATGTTCCTAGAGAAAATTGTGTTGAAAAATGTTAGTAGCAATGATGCGGATTGGATACGTGATCTGAGGTTTATCCTCATTGCTACGCAGAAGAATTATGTCCTTGATGCACCGCTAGGTGACAAACCTATTGCAGGAGCAGATGCAGACGTTATGAACGTTTGGCTAGCTCAATATGATGACTACTTGATAGTTTTGTACACCATGCTTTATGACTTAGAATCGGGACTTCAAAGATGTTTTGAACATCATGGACCATATGAGATGTTCCAGGAATTGAAGTTAATTTCAAGCAAATACCCGAGTTGAGAGATATGAAGTCTCCAACAAGTTCTATAGCTAAAAGATGGAGGTGAATCGCTCAACTAGTGAGCAAGTGCTCAGATTGTCTGGGTACTACAATCGCTTGAATCAAGTGGGAGTTAATATTCCAGATAAGATAGTGATTGACAGAGTTCTCTAGTCACCATCACCAAGTTAGTAGAACTTCGTGATGAACTATAGTATGCAATGGATGACGAAAATGATTCCCGAGCTCTTCGTGATGTTGAAATCGACGAAGGTAGAAATCAAGAAAGAGCATCAAGTGTTGATGGTTGACAAGATCACTAGTTTCAAGAAAAGGGCAAAGGAAAGAAAGGGGAACTTCAAGTAGATTGACAAGCAAGTTGTCACTCCCACGAAGAAGCCCAAAGCTTAACCAAAGCCTGAAACTGAGTGCTTACACTGCAAAGGAAATGGTCACTGGAAGCGGAACTGCCCTAAGTATTTGGCGGATAAGAAGGATGGCAAAGTAAACAAAGGTATATTTGATATACATGTTATTGATGTGTACTTTACTAGTGTTTATAGCAACCCCTCGGTATTTGGTACTGGTTCAGTTGCTAAGAGTAGTAACTCGAAACGGGAGTTGCAGAATAAATAGAAACTAGTTAAGGGTGAAGTGACGATGTGTGTTGAAAGTAGTTTCAAGATTGATATGATCATCATCGCACACTCCCTATACTTTCGAGATTAGTGTTGAACCTAAATAAATGTTATTTGGTGTTTGTGTTGAGCATGAATATGATTTGATCGTGTTTATTGCAATACGGTTATTCATTTAAGTAAGAGAATAAATTGTTGTTCTGTTTACATGAATAAAACCTTATATGGTTAAACACCCAATGAAAATGGTTCATTGGATCTCGATCGTAGTGATACACATATTCATAATATTGAAACCAAAAGATGAAAAGTTAATAATGATAGTGCAACTTATTTGTGGCACTGCCGTTTAGGTCATATTGGTGTAAAGCGCATGAAGAAACTCCATGCTGATGGGATTTTGGAATCACTTGATTATGAATCACTTGATGCTTGCGAACCATGCCTCATGGGCAAGATGACTAAGACTCCGTTCTCTAGAACAGTGGAGCGAGCAACTGACTTATTGGAAATAATACATACTGATGTATGCGATCCGATGAGTGTTAAGGCTCGCGGCGGGTATCGTTATTTTCTGACCTTCACAGATGATTTGAGCAGATATAGGGATATCTACTTGATGAAACATAAGTCTGAAACATTTGAAAAGTTCAAAGAATTTCAGAGTGAAGTGGAAAATCATCGTGACAAGAAAATAAGGTTTCTACGATCTGATCGCGGAGACAAATATTTGAGTTATGAGTTTGGTCTTCAGTTAAAATAACGTGAAATAGTTTCACAAATTTGTGCCACCTGGAACACCACATCATAATGGTGTGTCCGAACGTCATAACCGTACTTTATTGGATATAGTACAATCTATGATGTTTCTTACCGATTTACCAATATCGTTTTGGGATCATGCATTAAAGACAGCTGCATTCACGTTAAAAAGGGCACCATCTAAATCCGTTGAGACAACACTATATGAACTGTGGTTTAGCAAGAAACCAAAGTTGTCGTTTCTTAAAGTTTGGGGCTGCAATGCTTATATGAAAAAGTTTCATCCTGATAAGCTCAAACCCAAATCGGAGAAGTGCGTCTTCATAGAATACCCAAAGGAAATTGTTGGGTACACCTTCTATCACAGATCCGAAGGCAAAACATTCGTTGCTAATAAATAGATCCTTTCTAGAGAAGGAGTTTCTCTCGAAAGAAGTGAGTGGGAGGAAAGTAGAACTTGATGAGGTAATTGTACCTTCTCCTTATTGAAAGTAGTTCATCACGAAATCTCTTCCCGTGACTACTACACCAATTAGTGAGGAAGCTAATGATGATGATCATGTAACTTCAGATCAAGTTACTACCAAATCTCGAGGTAAACCAGAGTAAGATCCGCACTGAGTGGTACGGTAATCCTGTTCTGGAAGTCATGTAACTAGACCATGATGAACCTACAAACTATGAGGAAGCGATGATGAACCCAGATTCCGCGAAATGGCTAAAGGCCATGAAATCTGAGATGAGATCCATGTATGAGAACAAAGCATGGACTTTGGTGGAGTTTCCCGATGATCGGCAAGCCATAGAAAATAAATGGATCTTCAAGAGGAAGACGGACGCTGATAGTAGTGTTACTATCTACAAAGCTAGACTTGTCGAAAAAGGTTTTTGACAAAGTTCAAGATGTTGAATACAATGAGATTTTCTCACTCATATCGATGCTTAAAAGTCTGTCCGAATCATGTTAGCAATTACCACATTTTTTGGAATCTGGCAAAAGGATGTCAAAACTGCATTTCTTAATGGGTTTATTAAAGAAGAGTTGTATATGATGCAACCAGAAGGTTTTATCAATCCTAAAGGTGCCAACAAAATGTGCAAGCTCCAGCGATCCATCTATGGACTGGTGCAAGCATCTCGGAGTTGGAATATACGCTTTGATAAGTTGATCAAAGCATATAGTTTATACAGACTTGCAGTGAAGCCTGTATTTACTAGAAAGTGTGTGGGAGCACTACAGCATTTCTGATAAGTATATGTGAATGACATATTGTAGATCGGAAATAATGTAGAATTATTCTACAAAGCATAAAGGAGTGTTTGAAAGGAGTTTTTCAAAGAAAGACCTCAGTAAAGCTACTTACATATTGAGCATCAAGATATATTGAGATAGATCAAGACACTTGATAAGATTTTCAATGAATACATACCTTGACAAGATTTTGAAATAGTTCAAAATGGAACAGTCAAAGAAGGAGTTCTTGCCTGTGTTGCAAGGTATGAAATTGAGTAAGACTCTAGACCCGGCCATGGCAGAAAATAGAAAGAGAATGAAAAATCATTCTCTATGCCTAAGTCATAGGTTCTATAAAGTATGCTATGTCAGTGAACTGCATATATTGTATACCTTGCTCGAGTTTGGCAAAGGAATACAATTTTGATCTAATAGTAGATCAACGAACAGCGGTCAAGAATATCCTTAGTAAGGACTAAGGAGATGTTTCTCGATTATGGAGGTGATAAAAGAGTTCGTTGTAAAAGTTACATCAGTGCAAACTTTTACACTGATCCAGATAACTCTAAGTCTCAATCTGGATACATATTGAAAGTGGGAGCAATTAGCTAGAGTAGCTCCATGCAACGCATTGTGGACATAGAATATTTACAAAATACATACGGCTCTGAATGTGACAGACCCGTTGACTAAGATTCTCTCACGAGCAAAACATGATCACACCTTAGTACTCTTTGGGTGTTAATCACATAGCGATGTGAACTAGATTATTAACTCTAGTAAACCCTTTGGGTGTTGGTCACATAACGATGTGAACTATGGGTGTTAATCATATATAGATATGATTATTGGTGTTAAATCACATGGCGATGTGAACTAGATTATTGACTCTAGTGCAAGTGGGAGACTGAAGGAAATATGCCCTAGAGGCAATAATAAAATTATTATTTATTTCCTTATTTCATTATAAATGTTTATTATTCATGCTAGAATTGTATTAACCGGAAACATAATACATGTGTGAATACATAGACAAACATAGTGTCACTGGTATGCCTCTACTTGACTAGCTTGTTTATCAAAGATTGTTATGTTTCCTAGCCATGGACAAAAGAGTTGTCATTTGATTAACGGGATCACATCATTAGGAGAATGATGTGATTGACATGACCCATTCCGTTAGCCTAGCACTTGATCGTTTAGTATGTTGCTATTGCTTTCTTCATGACTTATACAATGTTCCTACAACTATGAGATTATGCAACTCCGCTTACGGAGGAACACTTTGTGTGCTACCAAACGTCACAACGAATCGGGTGATTATAAAGGTGCTCTACAGGTGTCTCTCAAGGTACATGTTGGGTTGGCGATTTCGAGATTAGGTTTTGTCACTCCGATTGCTCTGAGAGGTATCTCTGGCCCTCTCGGTAATACTCACCACCTAAGCCTTGCAAGCATGTAACTAATGAGTTAGTTATGAGATGATGTATTACGGAACGAGTAAAGAGACTTGCCGTAACGAGATTGAACTAGGTATTGATACCGACGATCAAATCTCGGGCAAGTAACATACCGATGACAAAGGAACAACGATGTTGTTGTGCGGTTTGACCGATAAAGATCTTCGAGAATATGTAGGAACCAATATGGGCATCCAGGTCCCGCTATTGGTTATTGACCGGAGACGGTCTCGGTCATGTCTACATTGTTCTCGAACCGTAGGGTCCGCACGCTTAAGGTTTCGATGATGCTTATATTATGAGTTTATGAGTTTTGATGCACCAAGGAGTTCGGAGTCCCGGATGAGATCGGGGACATGACGATGAGTCTCGAAATGGTCGAGACGTAAAGATCGATATATTGGACGACTATATTCGGAGTTCGGAAAGGTTCCGAGTGATTCGGGTATTTTTCGGAGTACCGGAGAGTTACGGGAATTCGCCGGGGAGAAGTATTGGCCCTTATTGGGCCCTGCGGGAAAGAGAGAGGGGCTGCCTAGGGCAGGCCGCGCGCCCCCCCATGGCCTAGTCTGAATTGGACTAGGGGGAGGGGCCACACCCCCTCCTTCCTTCCCTTCTCTCTTCCCCTTCCTTGTCTCCTACTCCTAGTACATGGAAGGACTCCTAGTTGGACTAGGAAAGGGGGAATCCTACTCCCGGTGGGAGTAGGACTCCCCTAGGGCGCGCCATAGAAGAGGGCCGGCCCTCCCCTCCTCCACTCCTTTATATACGGGGGTAGGGGGCACCCCATAGACACACAAGTTGATCTACGGATCGCCTCCTTAGCCGTGTGCGTGCCCCTCCACCATATTCCACCTCGGTCATATCGTCATGAGTTTAGGCGAAGCCTGTGCGATAGAACATCATCATCGCCACCACGCCGTCGTCTTGACGGAACTCATCCCGACACTTTGCTGGATCGAGTCCGGGATCGTCATCGAGCTGAACGTGTGCTGAACTCGGAGGTGCCGTACGTTCGGTACTTGGATCGGTCGGATCGTGAAGACGTACAACTACATCAACCGCGTTGTCATAACGCTTCCGCTTACGGTCTATGAGGGTACGTAGACAATACTCTCCCCTCTTGTTGCTATGCCATCACCATGATCTTGCGTGTGCGTAGGAAATTTTTTGAAATTACTACGTTCCCCAACAGTGGCATCCGAGCCTAGGTTTTATGCGTTGATGTTATATGCGCGAGTAGAACACAAGTGAGTTGTGGGCGATACAAGTCATACTGCTTACCAGCATGTCATATTTTGGTTCGGCAGTATTGTGAGATGAAGCGCCCGGACCGACATTACGCCAGACGCTTACGCGAGACTGGTTTCACCGCTACGAGCACTCGTGCTTAAAGGTGGCTGGCGGGTGTCTGCTCTCTCACTTTAGCTGAATCGAGTGTGGCTACGCCCGGTCCTTGCGAAGGTTAAAACAGCACTAACTTGACGAACTATCGTTGTGGTTTTTGATGCGTAGGTAAGAACGGTTCTTGATAAGCCCGTAGCAGCCACGTAAAATTTGCAACAACAAAGTAGAGGACGTCTAACTTGTTTTTGTAGGGCATGTTGTGATGTGATATGGTCAAGACGTGATGCTATATTTTATTGTATGAGATGATCATGTTTTGTAACCGGTTATCGGCAATCGGCAGGAGCCATATGGTTGTCGTTTTATTGTATGAAATGCAACGCCCTGTAATTGCTTTACTTTATCGCTAAGCGGTAGCGATAGTCGTAGAAGCAATAGATGGCGTAAACGACAACGATGCTACGATGGAGATCAAGGTGTCGCGCCGGTGACGATGGTGATCACGACGGTGCTTCGAGATGGAGATCACAAGCACAAGATGATGATGGCCATATCATATCACTTATATTGATTGCATGTGATGTTTATCCTTTATGCATCTTATCTTGCTTTGATTGACGGTAGCATTTTAAGATGATCTCTCACTAATTATCAAGAAGTGTTCTCCCGAGTATGCACCGCCAGAAAGTTCTTCGTCTTTGAGACACCACGTGATGATCGGGTGTGATAGGCTCTACGCTCAAATACAACGGGTGCAAAACAGTTGCACACGCGGAATACTCAGGTTATGCTTGACGAGCCTAGCATATACAGATATGGCCTCGGAACACGGAGACCGAAAGGTCGAGCGTGAATCATATAGTAGATATGATCAACATAGAGAGGTTCACCATTGAAACTACTCCATCTCACGTGATGATCGGACATGGTTTAGTTGATTTGGATCACGTGATCACTTAGATGACTAGAGAGATGTCTGTCTAAGTGGAAGTTCTTAAGTAATATGATTAATTGAACTTAAATTTATCATGAACTTAGTCCTGGTAGTATTTTGCAAATTATGTTGTAAGATCAATAGCTTGCGTTGTTGCTTTCATATGTTTATTTTGATATGTTCCTAGAGAAAATTGTGTTGAAAAATGTTAGTAGCAATGATGCGGATTGGATCCGTGATCTGAGGTTTATCCTCATTGCTACGCAGAAGAATTATGTCCTTGATGCACCGCTAGGTGACAAACCTATTGCAGGAGCAGATGCAGACATTATGAACGTTTGGCTAGCTCAATATGATGACTACTTGATAGTTTTGTACACCATGCTTTATGACTTAGAATCGGGACTTCAAAGATGTTTTGAACATCATGGACCATATGAGATGTTCCAGGAATTGAAGTTAATATTTCAAGCAAATACCCGAGTTGAGAGATATGAAGTCTCCAACAAGTTCTATAGCTAAAACATGGAGGAGAATCGCTCAACTAGTGAGCAAGTGCTCGATTGTCCGGGTACTACAATCGCTGAATCAAGTGGGAGTTAATCTTCCAGATAAGATAGTGATTGACAGAGTTCTCTAGTCACCATCACCAAGTTAGTAGAACTTCGTGATGAACTATAGTATGCAAGGGATGACAAAAATGATTCCCGAGCTCTTCGTGATGTTGAAATCGACG
Source organism: Aegilops speltoides (assembly GCA_021437245.1). Taxonomy (NCBI): domain Eukaryota; kingdom Viridiplantae; phylum Streptophyta; class Magnoliopsida; order Poales; family Poaceae; genus Aegilops; species Aegilops speltoides. The sequence goes on from CM038144.1 coordinate 46,525,478, forward strand.
AAGGTAGAAATCAAGAAAGAGCATCAAGTGTTGATGGTTGACAAGATCACTAGTTTCAAGAAACGGGCAAAGGAAAGAAAGGGGAACTTCAAGTAGATTGACAAGCAAGTTGTCACTCCCACGAAGAATCCCAAAGCTTAACCAAAGCCTGAAACTGAGTGCTTACACTGCAAAGGAAATGGTCACTGGAAGCGGAACTGCCCTAAGTATTTGGCGGATAAGAAGGATGGCAAAGTAAACAAAGGTATATTTGATATACATGTTATTGATGTGTACTTTACTAGTGTTTATAGCAACCCCTCGGTATTTGGTACTGGTTCAGTTGCTAAGAGTAGTAACTCAAACGGAGTTGCGTATAAATGTAAACTAGTTAAGGGTGAAGTGACGATGTGTGTTGAAAGTAGTTTCAAGATTGATATGATCATCATCGCACACTCCCTATACTTTCGGGATTAGTGTTGAACCTAAATAAATGTTATTTGGTGTTTGCGTTGAGCATGAATATGATTTGATCGTGTTTATTGCAATACGGTTATTCATTTAAGTAAGAGAATAAACTGTTGTTCTGTTTACATGAATAAAACCTTATATGGTTAAACACCCAATGAAAATGGTTCATTGGATCTCGATCATAGTGATACACATATTCATAATATTGAAACCAAAAGATGAAAGTTTAATAATGATTGTGCAACTTACTTGTGGCACTGCCGTTTAGGTCACATTGGTGTAAAGCGCACGAAGAAACTCCATGCTGATGGGATTTTGGAATCACTTGATTATGAATCACTTGATGCTTGCGAACCATGCCTCATGGGCAAGATGACTAAGACTCCGTTCTCCGTAATAAAGGAGCGAGCAACCGACTTATTGGAAATAATACATACCGATGTATGCGATCCGATGAGTGTTAAGGCTCATGGCGGGTATCGTTATTTTCGACCTTCACAGATGATTTGAGCAGATATAGGATATCTACTTGATGAAACATAAGTCCAAAACATTTGAAAAGTTCAAAGAATTTCAGAGTGAAGTGGAAAATCATCGTGACAAGAAAATAAGGTTTCTACAATCTGATCATGGAGACAAATATTTGAGTTACGAGTTTGGTCTTCGCTTAAAACAACGTGAAATAGTTTCACAAATTCGTACCACCGAACACCACATCATAATGGTGTGTACGAACGTCATAACCGTATTTTATTGGATATAGTACAATCTATGATGTTTCTACCGATTTACCAATATCGCTTTTGGGATCATGCATTAGAGACAGCTGCATTCACGCTAAAAGGGCACCATCTAAACCGCTGAGACAACACTATATGAACTGTGATTTAGCAAGAAACCAAAGTTGTCGTTTCTTAAAGTTTGGGGCTGCAATGCTTATATGAAAAAGTTTCATCCCGATAAGCTCAAACCCAAATCGAGAAGTGCGCCTTCATAGAATACCCAAAGGAAATTGTTGGGTACACCTTCTATCACAGATCCAAGGCAAAACATTCGTTGCTAATAAATGGATCCTTTCTAGAGAAGGAGTTTCTCTCGAAAGAAGTGAGTGGGAGGAAAGTAGAACTTGATGAGGTAATTGTACCTTCTCCCTTATTGGAAAGTAGTTCATCACAGAAATCTCTTCCTGTGACTACTACACCAATTAGTGAGGAAGCTAATGATGATGATCATGTAACTTCAGATCAAGTTACTACCGAATCTCATAGGTAAACCAGAGTAAGATCCGCACCAGAGTGGTACGGTAATCCTGTTCTGGAAGTCATGTAACTAGACCATGATGAACCTACAAACTATGAGGAAGCGATGATGAGCCCAGATTCCGCGAAATGGCTAAAGGCCATGAAATCTGAGATGAGATCCATGTATGAGAACAAAGTATGGACTTTGGTGGAGTTGCCCGATGATCGGCAAGCCATAGAAAATAAATGGATCTTCAAGAGGAAGACGGACGCTGATAGTAGTGTTACTATCTACAAAGCTAGACTTGTCGAAAAAGGTTTTTGACAAAATTCAAGATGTTGAATACAATGAGATTTTATCACTCGTATCGATGCTTAAAAGTCTGTCCGAATCATGTTAGCAATTGCCACATTTTTTGGAATCTGGCAAAAGGATGTCAAAATTGCATTTCTTAATGGGTTTATTAAAGAAGAGTTGTATATGATGCAACCAGAAGGTTTTATCAATCCTAAAGGTGCTAACAAAATGTGCAAGCTCCAATGATCCATCTATGGACTGGTGCAAGCATCTCGAGTTGGAATATACGCTTTGATAAGTTGATCAAAGATATAGTTTATACAGAGACTTGCAAAGGAAGCCTGTATTTACTAGAAAGTGAGTGGGAGCACTACAACATTTCTGATAAGTATATGTGAATGACATATTGTAGATCGGAAATAATGTAGAATTATTCTGCAAAGCATAAAGGAGATACAAGGGCATGTTGATGACCCACAAGTATAGCGGGTCAATTGTAGCCTTTTCGATAAGTAAGAGTGCCGAGCCCAACGAGGAGTATAAGGAAATGACAAGTGGTTCTCAGCAAGATAATGTCTGCAAGTGCTAACACTACAAGTAGCGGAGTAGTTTGATAGCAATATAATTTGTAATGAGCAAGTAACGGTAGTAGTAACAAAAATGCAGCAAGGTAGCCCAATCCTTTTGAGGCAAAGGACAGGCCAAAACGGTTTCTTATAATAAGCAAAGTGTTCTTGAGGGTACACGAGAATTTCATCTAGTCACTTTCATCATGTTGGCTTAATTCGTGTTCGGTACTTTGATAATTTAATATGTGGGTGGACCGGTGCTCAGGTGTTGTTTTTTACTTGAACAAACCTCCTATTTCTGATTAACCCTCTCGCAAGCATCCGCAACTACGAGACAAGTATTAAGAATAAATTCTAACCATAGCATTAAACTTTTGGATCCAATCGGTCCCTTACGGAATAGCGCATAAACTGGGATTTAAGCTTCTGTCACTCTCGCAACCAACCATCTAATAACTACTCCACAATGCATTCCCTTAGGCCCAAATATGATGAAGTGTCATGTAGTCGACGTTCACATGATACCACTAAGAGAATGACAACATACATATCATCAAAATATCGAACACATATCAAGTTCGCATGATTACCTGCAACATGATTTCTCCCGTGACCTTAAGAACGAAAGTAGCTACTCACAAATGATAAACATGCTCAAGATTAGAGGGGTATTAAATAGCATAATGGATCTGAACATATAATCTTCCACCAAATAAACCATATAGTAATCAACTACAAAATATAATCAACACTACTAGTCACCCACAAGCACCAATCTATAGTTTCGGTACAAAGATTGAGCACAAGAGATGAACTAGGGCTTGAGATGAGTTGGTGTTGTTCAAGATGTTGATGAATATAGCCCTCCCGAAGATGGGAGAGTTGTTGGCGATGATGATGACGAAGATTTCCCCCTCCGGGATGGAAGTTCCCCTGGCGGAATCGCTCCGCCGGACGGCAAAAAATGCTCCTGCCCAAGTTCCGCCTCGAGGCGGCGGCGCTTCGACCCGAAAATCCTCTCCTGATTTTTCTAGGTCAAAATTACTTATATACCAGAAGATGGGCACGGAAGGTGGGTCGAGGAGGGCAGCACCCACCAGGGCGCGCCTGGGCCTCCTGGCGCGCCTAGGTGGGTTGTGCCCACCTGGTGGCCCCCCTTCCGTACTTATTTGCTCCAATAATTCTTAAATATTCCATAAAAAATCCTTGGGAAGTTACATCTCATTTGGAGTTGTGCGGAATATGTACCTTGACGTAGCCTTTTCAGGTCTAGATTTCCAGCTGCCAGAATTCTCCCCTTTGTGCATATCTTGCATATTATGAGAGAAAAGGCATTAGAGTTACTTCAAAAAGCATTATTATACAATAAAACAACATAAATAACAGTAGAAAAACATGATGCAAAATGGATGTATTGCATGTGAAAGGTACCACTGTTATACTTGAAGTTGTGGCTTCACAAGATCTTTGGACATGGCATTCTTTCTTCGGCATGGCTGGTTCTCAGAATGATATTAGTGTTCTTCGACGATCTCCGGTGTTTACAAGGCTTGCAAAAGGTCACTCCCCGGAGGTTAACTTTGAGGTCAATGGCCACCATTACAACAAGGGATATTACCTAGCTGATGGTATCTACCCTTAATGGTCAACTCTCGTGAAGATCATACCCAATCCGCAAGGAGAGAAGAGACAAAAGGTTTGCCCAAATGCAGGAGAGTGTTGGAAGGATGTGGAGCGTGCTTTCGGTGCTTTAGTCTTGGTGGGGTATCGTTCGTAACCTTGCATTGACATGGAGCACGAAGAAGCTTTGGGGGGTGATGACTGCTTGTGTGATCATGCACAACATGATTGTGGAGGATGGGCGTGATGATAGCATCTACGACCAAATGTTTGATTTTCAGGGTGAAAATGTTGAGCTTGAGCATGCACCTCCTGCAATCTTTGAACAGTTTGTCGAGTTTCATTGGGAATTGCATGACTGGCATGCTCATGTCCAGTTCCAGGATGACTTGGTCGAGCACATGTGGACTTACATTGGCAACCAATAGATCTATCTCTCGGTTTAATTTCCTTTGGTGCAAACAATTTTCAATTGGATTGTAATAAGACTTTTTGATATTAATTCGATTGGGTTGTAATAAGACTATTTCGGACGTGCAACTATTGCCATGTTTAATTTCGAATATTTGTTATATTCTCGAACGGACAAGATGTAGCCGAAATGAGGCCATGCATTGGGCGCACGGTCGGCGCATCCACAAATTCGGACGGACACAACCTCATTACCACCCCAAACAAACGAAAAATGGATAAAACCGACGTCTATTTGAGATGCTGCGTTGGAGTTGCCCTAATGCCGCAGACAACTGATTCGGGCCCCCACACCAGATTTGGTCGTGCCAGTCCTCGATCCGCCGGTGGTATGTGGCCCTCGCCACAGCCGGCCGGGGACCTCGGTAGGGGAGGCCCACGATGCACCGGTGCTGAGCTCCTCCACCACGGCCGGATCTTGTTCTTAGTTCAATCTTTGTCAACCGCAAAATAGATTAATTTTATCTGTCATTTATTTTTGGTCACACGAACTAAACGCTTTGCGTATTCATTTCCCGTGATCCCGTGTGGCAGGTACGTTCAACCCTGCTCGGATCGTAGCGCTCAAAGTCAACCAGCTTGTATCTCGTGCAGATCAGAGCATGTGTGGTGCATATCACATCACACCCAATCAGTTTGTTGCGTAGCAGTTCATCCTGAGTAGCAAACTAGTACACGTACGTATACGCACAAAAAATAAGACCAGAATTTGGCTTCAAGTTCTTTTTTTGTCAAACTTCAAATTGCACTTCCAGACTTCCAGTTCATTTTCTACTAGCTCACATGGGGTTGGCCTGGGCATCTAATTTCAAATGCTGCAAGAATATAATCATTGGTCCACAGTGATGCTGAATGATCGCTCACTCGCGAGTATGAACACAACTAAGTCACGGGTATGAACACAACCCTTGCTTACTCGCTATAGCAAACAAAATCAATAATATTATATAGGAGTTGAACTTTCTAGGCCCCTGCACAGCCCGACAGTGTGGTATTTGCCATCGTAAAGTATGACCACGCTATAATCGTTCAAAATATTTATTTTTAACACAATATGCGCATACAATCACCCCAATGAGCACATACGCACACTCTATTCTTATGAGCCCTTCGAGAGACTGAACCGGTATATCATATTGAGATTGACAAGGTCACCTCGTAGTCGACGGGAACGTCTTCTTCCACTTAACGCTCATCGCCAGAAATCTTGAAATAAATTCAGAAAAATTCGAGCACCAGGACTTAAACCCTGTTAGGTTGGGGATAACATTGTCCTCCTAACCATCCAACCACGAGTTGGTTTGCCAAAATATCATTCTTATGTCTTTCCTATCAAGTCTCCTGCTATTTTTTTCATAATAAGCATTTTAATGTTTTCAGGGGGTTTGATAATGATTTCCTGGTACAAAAACATACTCGGCATTTTACATCTGCTCCTGTGCTTCGCTCCTCCCGTTGTATTATGTATATATGGGTGCAGGTCACTTAGTTTAAGTGTCTCTTCACAAATTCTTTCATTAGGATATACACTTTCCACAACTTTGTTTGAGACTTTCGAGCAAACTTTCAACCATTCTTGATGTACTAAAATACACATGTTTAAAGTAAAACAAGCATAGGGTCCCTCAAAAATGGGAGGGCATCATCTTTAGTATCAATGATATTAATATTTATTTAAATCTTATAAAGACATCTCTTATCCATTTACCTGTGCATTGCAAAATACACCACATTCTAGGCATTGATATTTTCATAGGTGCGGTTTGCACTCCATTTTGTATATGATTATGCTGCTAAGAAATAAAAAGAAAGGGGTCTGTAACGTTTCTTACCAACAAATATATCACTGGTACAGAACCATGCGGTTCTGTTTTCAGCTTGTAGCCAACATTCGCTAAGAGCATCTCCAGCGCGCCCCCAATAAGCCCCCGAGGCCCATTTTTATCGTCGGTGCCGAAAAATCGGCACAGTCGCGTCCCCAGAAGCCCACTTTTCTCCTGTTAGGGCCGAATTTGGCGCCGGCGTACCCAGGCCGACCCGGCGCGCTGGGGAGCGCCCCGGGGAAATGGTTGTTGGCGCGAAAAAAAGCGGGCCTGCTGAGTCAGTGACTCAGCGCCTTCGTCATCCTCATCGCCTCGGTTCCTGCGGGAATCAATGTGAATGCTATCGCGCTGCCGCGCCAGTCAGGCTTCCATTGATGCCTCACGAGCTGCGCAGTGAAGGTGCGGCAACGCGCGTCCCGCCCGTTCCCGCCACGCGTACACACGGCGGCCGCCCTCTCGCCGCCCACCCACGGCTATAAAAGCCACCCCTCCCTCACCGGCGAACGCACACTCCATCGCCATAGAACACCCCCCCTCTTCCGCTGACGCCCCTCTCGACCTCTCACCCTCGACGCGCATCACTCCTCTCTCCCCCATCGACGACCATGGTCGAGCGCTACCAAGGCAAAGGTGCGGCTGCCAACAGCTTCGGCCGCCGCCACCTGGACGAGGACGAGGCACACCTCCTCTACGAGGCCAACTACCCGCCGCCGCGGGACATGCGGGTGCCGGGATCGTGGAGGTTGAGCGTCGGCGGTGTCCCGGTGCCTCCAGCGCCCACAAGTCCTGATCGACGCGCCGAGATCGCCAGCATCCGATCGTCGCTGACGGAGCAGGTGCAGAACCAGCCGAGGTACGCCCTCGATAGCAACGCGCTGTGGATGGTGTACTTCGACTGCCGCCACGAGGAGCAGCTCGCCTCCACCAGCAGCGTCGAGCCCCGCGGCCGCCTCAACTCCGAGGGGCGGCGCCAATGGTGGGGTGTCCCTGGCCGCACCCTCCAAGCCGTCCTCGAGTACATCGAGGGCGGCAACACGCTGCGCTTGGAGTACCGGGCGCCCCCTCCTCCTCTCGCTGCCACGACAGCTGATGGACGCCGTGGCGAATGGAGACGGCGACCTCCTCCTCGTCGGTCTCCCTTTCCTCCGGATTGCCAGCGCTCCGCGCTGTGAAGCTGCATCCATAGGAGACGCCGTGCGATGCCCTCATCATTAATGAGGGCAGTCGTGGCCCCTCTCGTCCCTCTTCCCGCCTCATCCGGCCGAAGACCAAGCCGGGGCTGCTCCCCTTGAAGAAAGAGCATGAGTCCATGGCCGCCGACAACGAGACCGCCCTCAAGTGGGCACGGGGAGGACTACGTCCGCGAGGAGATGGCGCGCCAGCGCCGCGCCCTCGAGGAGATCGCCGCTCGACGCCACGGGCGCGAGGAAGGGGGCGTTGTCATCCTCGATGACAGCGACGAGGAGGCACCCGGGCCGTCCACCCCCACCCCCACCCCCCCACGCATCGACGACGTTGGTCAGGGGTGCAGCAGGGACGACGGCGGCACGCGGGACGGCGACGACGACCACGGCGGCGACTGCACCAAGTTCTACAGGCTCCTCGACATGTAGAAGGCGGGCGGCGGTGCAGTAGTTCTTTTTTGTTAGTTTTTAAATTATATTTTTAGTTTTTGTACAAATATCAATGAAATCGTCTAATTTGGCCGAATTTGTGTCGTGTTTGGCTGCGTTTGGTTTTCAAAAAAAGGGTATCTGGGCGGCCTTGGGGTGGCGCTTGGAAAACCAACCACCCCCACGCTGATTTTTTCGCCGGCATGCCCCCCAAACGGGGCTATTTCAAGCCCCTGGGGGCGAAAAAGTGGAGATGCTCTAATACTCATAGTATCGGAGGTGTTTTCTCCAATACTAACTACTGCTTCTAATACTTCAGAACTCCAGGTAGTTCCAACTACAGAACTGTTTGTCGTACTTTTTGTTGGAGATATGCCCGATAGAAAATCATGTAGCGATGATAGTTTCTGATGTATTCGTGATTTATTTGTATTGCCTTTGAAGAAGATCATTCATGTGTATCGACAAGTATAGGGATTGCTTGTTAGACTATATACTGTATTAATATTTTCTTATCTACTTTTTTCATACACGGTGTACATTATTCATATACATCAAGAATATAATTTTATACATGCTTAACTTTTTTAAAATACAGAATTAACTTTTTTTTCAAATATATGTTTTGATGTCTAATTTTTTCATGTATGTTTTACATTTTTTGACACATCAGTAACTTTTGTATACATGGTTAGGAATTTTTAAGCAAGTTATTAACATTTTTTTAATATATATTTTAATGCCTACCTTTTTTGGCAAACGCTATGTGCATTTTTCTTGTACATCCCAAATAATTTTTATAAATGTTTTAACTTTTCCAAATAGATGATTAACACTCTTAAAAAGTATATATTGTACTTTTTTGTACACATTGGAACATCTTTTGAATGATAATTTTTTAATTTAATTATGCAAACATTTTTTTACATTATACAAACATTTTTTGAAATGTGACAAACACATTTTAAAACCAGTGAGCACTTCACATTTTATAAACATGTTTTTAAAAGTGAAACATATTTTAAGTACACGAGTTCCACATTTTTCAAAAGCATGAATTTTTTAAAAAAAATATAGTTATATATAAATAAAAGTAGTAATACTATTCATCACCCAAGGTGCAGAATAAATTGTACTTCACCCGAGGTAATGTTACGATCTTTTCATAAATAAATTACATTTGGTATACAAACATGTACATTAATATTGATTCAATTCATAAAATTTGACATAAGAAAACAAAATTATAGTTCGTAAGATCAGAAAAATTACATTTTATGTATATTTTATACTATGTCTTTACATTCGTAATTTTACGCACATAAAATATTTTTATGGCAATTATATATTTTCTTACGTTCTTTTTTTATGCAGGAAATAAGCAAAAATGTACGGGGCATAAAAATATGATACATTGATATTAAAATATAGGGGAGTGACGAATCGTGTGACCCTAAAAATAGTAAAAGAACACTGCATGAGAGAGAGAGCGGGGGAGGGGGGGGCATAGATCATAATATAAAATAAAAGTAATGAAATAAAGCACATCTAATGTGAACAGAAAACGAAAAAACACGCATGTTGTCAGCATCATGTGGCACTTGCTTTCTGGTCCTATCCAATACCGGCTCCCTGCAGGCGAGCCTCGACTAGGACTAAAGCGATGGCCGTCACATAGACACACCTGTTAACCACTGCTCAAAGAAGCAACGAACAGCTGAAATGGATCTCGATTTGTCTACTATAGGAGGGTTTTAGGCCTGATCCACACTCGCTAGTTAGTTTTTCTTCGGATTAAGTTTGCTCTGGTTGACTCTAGGGAGCTCCTAGTCAACACTTCACACTGGTAGCCGCACTGGTGCTCACGCACTGGTGCCGACCCGTTCGCTCCCTTGACGGTTCGCTCCCTCGTCCAGCCTGCAAGCTCGTTCAAGAAAATGGGTAGTTGTTCATTTGAAGGAAAAGCAACTCCTCATTTTTTTATGGTTTATTATTATTTTTATTAAAAGATTTTAAAAAGTTTTTTAATTCAAAATTTTCATGAATTCAAAAGGTTCACAAATTTTAAATAAATCTCCATGAATTCGGAAAAGATTAAAAATTTATGAAAGGTTCACGAATTGGAAAAAAATCACGAAAATGTAAAAGATGCATGAATTTGAAAAGTTTACTTATTTTTAAAAATTGCAATATTTTTTTAAACACGAAATTTAGAAAATGTTCACAAAATATGGTTGCCAAGTTGAAAACTGTTCGATGATATGAAAAAAGGTGCATCCATTTGAAAAATGTTCACAGACTAGAAAAAATATTCCATGAACTGGAAAAAGTTCATGAATTTAATACGAATTTGAAAAACAAAAAATGAGAAACACTGAAAATGAAATCCAATAGAAAAACCGAACATAAAAAACAACAAATGAAACATAGAGAAAAAGCCAGGCTAGGTCCTAAATGAAACGGCATGTTACTAGATGCTCGAGTTGTGGTGTGGCCGAGTGGGTGTCACGGACCGAAACGCCTAAAACAAGCACTCACACCGCATCTCTAGCAGACCCCTTAAAAGTTGATCCTTAAAAACATGTATAGAGGCACTGTACACCATTTTTACGGTGCGAAATTGTTTCGGACAGAGCAAACCCCGTAAATAAAATTGTATTCCACTGTAGCTCTTTCTTTTATTTTTCTCCCGTCCTGGCAGAGCCCGTCTCCGGCCACGGCGTGCCTCGCCCCGGCGCCGCCCGCCCCGATCGTGCGTGCCTGGCGCGCCTTCCCATCCCCGATTGAGCCGGGACCGCCCGCCACAGCCTGAAGCTCCTCGACGCCCCAGCGTGGCCACGCGAGCTCCTGCCTCTGGCCGCCACCTCGAGGCGCGCCCCTCCCACCACGAAGCCCTTCACGCCGCAACACCCCCATGCAGCAGCTGCTCTGGTGCTCCGCGCCCTGACCCGTCGAGAGCGGCCCGCTCCACCCCTTTCGCGGAAGGGGAAGACCTAGCACCCCCCACTCTCAACGTTGGTTGGGCTTCGCCCGGCCATGCCCTCTGGCAGCAGCGAGGGAGGAGGAGGAGGGAGGCTGGCGGCATAGATCGGCAGGAGGGTGGCTGCGCGAGAGAGGGTCGCGAGAGGAGAGAGGGTCGCACTATGGTGATCACTAATCATTAAGAATCGCACTATGAGCCATCCTCTTATGGGTACCGGTGAGTTCCGGGTAGATTCCGACCAGTTCCGCGGCGGCGCGTCTGCTCCGACGAGGTTTGACTGGTTTACGGCTGAACTGTATACTGCCTTCAAAACTGTACATTTGAGGTTCTCGCGTATGGATTTTCAGTGTCCTTTAAAAAGTTTAAGGCCGAACCAGTTTTACGGGATGTGTTAGGTGCTGTTTTTCGACCAAAACTGTAAACACCTCTATTTTTATGGGTTTGACCAGTGACGAGGATACAGACCCGGGGTAGGGTCATAGGCTCGACCTATACGTCCTACCCAACGTCACTACCCTGGAAGATGAAAAGACCAAGAGTCAACAGAAGAACACCAGTCTCGTACGTCGAGTGCAATCCACTCGACGTTCACACCACTCGACGATCGTTACCTGTCGTCAATCGACCACAGGGAAGATCACTCGACCATATCGAAGACCAGAAGCCGGAAGAGCATACAACGGCCAGATATTTACTCCTTAGTCTTCATGAGCATTAAGAGTACTAAATGCTGGCGTTACCAGTAATGCCCTTACTTTATGTACATTAAGCCCCTTGTAATGGAGGGTAGCTGGGGTCCTGGCGCACTCTATATAAGCCGCCCCCCTCCTCTGAGACAAGGGTTCGCACACTCTGTAATCCAACACACATAATCCAATCGACCGCCTCCGAGCACCGAGACGTAGGGCTATTACTTCCTCCGAGAATGGCCTGAACTCGTAAACATCGCGTGTACATCTTCGCCATGGCTAAGATCTTGCCTCTCCATACCTACCCCCCTTTCTACTGTCAGGCTTAGAACCACGACAGTTGGCGCCCACCGTGGGGCAGGTGTCTTAGCGACTTATTGGTGAAGTTGCAAGTTCATTTTCCGATCATCATCATGGTTTCCGGCGGCGAGATGGTTGAGGGCCGCGAGATCCGTCTTGGCGCGCTCGTTTTCATCGCCGATGACTCGGCGTGGCTTCAGGAAGCTCCGCTCGATGTCGAGGCGCTCCTCATCCGAGGGGTGACACACTTTCGCGCGTGCGTTCGTGGTGTTCTTCTTCGACAGCTGTCGACGCAGTATCAATCGGCTCCAGTGGCGTCCCCCCTTCCCGCTATCCGTCGCCGCAAGCGATCCGGTCAGTCGCGGCTTCAGCGGTGGGCGAGGCATGCAGTGGCTCGACGTTCGGCCACCCATCAAGTCGCGGCAATCGAGCCCGACGAAACTCTCCACGGCCTGTTCGATCTGTCGACTAGCTCCGCGGAGACGGCGTCCGAGTGCGATAGCAGCGATCCTGCGGCTGAAGTCTTGATGGTCGATGGTCCGCGCAGCCCACCTGGTTTTCACTGCGAGGGCGGCGAAGAGGTTGGTGGCAATCCATCACGGGTCCACGAGGAGTATCGTCCCAAACCTCTCTCCTCGCAGCAGAGAGAGGATCTTCGTCGTCGTAATATGGACGCATTTCACATGCCCATCGTCGGAGAAACCCCCGAGGCTCGAGCTTTGGAGGAAGCGCGCTTAGCCAACTTGGCTGAGCACACTCGACTGGATAACCTTCAGCGCGCTCTCGACGAGCGCGCCCAGCAGCGGATCCATGAATCCAGTCGACGACAACTTTTCCCACCTCCACCTAAGGTATACCGCACGCCGATTCAGAATCTCACAGCTGCGGCCCGTATAGCAGAGTCCATCCAACCTTCCCAGTCGGAAGATTGCAGAGGGCTGATGCAGATCCGGTCCCTGCTCAGAGCAGCAGGAGAGCAGAATACAGCAGTATCTCAGTCGCGGAATAGGATTCATAGCAGATCCGTCGCAGTGGACACGGTTCAGTCGGCTCACAGCCCAAGATCGCCTCCGCGGCGTGAAGGCCGTGGGCAGTATGATCATCCACTCGACCGTGACAATCGTCGCCGAGGACCCACGCCTCCTCCAAGGAGTGCGTCATACGTGCCTCGGCGGAATGATGATAGGCGCCGTCACAGTGGTGAGCGCAGGAATTCAGTCGACCCAAGGGAACCGGGCTTCGACGCGAGGTCTATCCTCGTTCAAGGCCTGGTCGGCCGGAACAGAGCACACAGAGAAGACCATGGCAGAGACCGCCAAGTGGCAGCCGAGTGCATGTTTCCGGTCCCGGGTATTTTAGCAGAGCCATCAGGGCAGAAGTGATACCTCCCAACTTCAGGCTGGCATCCGGGATCAGTAAGTTCACTGGCGAATCCAAGCCTGAAACTTGGCTTGAAGATTACCGAGTGGCTGTGCAGATCGGGGGCGGTAACGACGAGATAGCAATGAAGCATCTTCCCCTCATGTTGGAAGGGTCAGCCCGAGCATGGATGACACAGTTGGCTTCGGGCAGCATTCACAGTTGGGAAGAGCTATCCCGAGTGTTTGTAAGGACTTTCGAAGGCACGTGCAAGTGACCTAGAGGATTGCCTGAATTGCAGCACTGCGTGCAGAAGCCGAATGAGACTTTGAGAGAGTTCATCCAGAGATGGTCCACCCTGCACCACACCGTCGAGAATGTTTGAGCATCATCAGCGTGCAGCGCCTTCAAGGAAGGCGTCTAATACAGAGAGTTGGTCTTGAAATTCGGTCGGACTGGAGATATGACTCTGGCTCGAATGATGGAAATAGCCACCCGGTACGCTAACAGAGAAGAAGAGGATCGACTTCGTAGCGGGAAGAGCAAACCAGTCGGGCAGGATACCGGTGGAGGTAACTCCAGTCGGAAGCAGAAGCGCAAGGCCGAGCCGGCAGCGCCCGAAGAGATTGCGGCAGTAAATCAAGGAAAGTTTAAGGGAAAACCTAAAGGGCCTTGGGCCCCTAAGAAGGTGAAGGACAAGGAAGGGAATGACGTGATGGATTTGTCGTGCCACATTCACACGAAGAAAGATGAGGAAGGTAATCTGATTTACCCGAAACATACCACCCGGCAGTGTCGACTCCTAATCCAGCAGTTCAGAGAGAAACAACCCACTGAAAGGGAGAAGGAGTCGGACCAAGGTGAAGATGAAGAGGAAGACGATGGTTATCCCAAAGTCAATTCCACCCTCATGATTTTTGCTGATGTTGAGAGCAAGAGTCGGTTGAAGGTCATCAACAGAGAGGTGAACATGGTTGCTCCGGCGACAACGACCACTTACTTGAAATGGTCTCAGACAACCATCACATTCGACCAATCGGACCACCCAGCTCGCGTAGCCACCCCCGGGAGGCAAGCACTGGTGGTCGACCCAGTGGTTGGTGGCACTCGACTGACTTAGGTGCTGATGGATGGAGGCAGTGGCCTGAATATCCTGTATGCTGAAACTTTGAAAGGGATGGGCATCCCGATATCCAAGCTTAGCGAGAGCAACATGAGCTTTCACGGCGTTATTCCCAGAAAGAAGGCCGAATCACTCGGCCAGATCACTCTCAACGTGGTTTTCAGTGATTCCAAGCATTACCAAAAGGAAAAGTTGACGTTTGAAGTCGTGGATTTCCAGAGTGCTTATCACGCCATCCTGGGGAGGCCAGCATACGCGCGTTTCATGGCTCGACCGTGTTACGCGTACCTCAAACTAAAGATGCCTGGACCCAAAGGCGTGATCGCAGTTACAGGCAGTCGACAGAAAGCTGAGGATTGTTTCCAGAAAGGCTCCAAGATCGCCGATGAGCAGATGGAAGCAGTTGAGCTCCAAGAATATCAGAAGAACGCGGATCCGAGTGATCTGCTCAGAGCCAAGAAACCTGCCATAGATTCTCCATTTCAATTGACTGGTGAGACGAAGCCAATTCATATTCACCCGACGGATCCTAGTGCCGCACCGACCCATATATCAACGACACTCGACAGCAAATAGGAAGAAGCGCTCGTCCAGTTCCTCCGTGAGAACTGGGACATCTTCGCGTGGAAACCTTCTGACATGCCAGGTGTACCCAGAGGACTGGCCGAGCACTGTTTGCGTGTCGACCCCAAAATAAAACCCGTCAAAGAACATCTTCGGCGGTCCGCCGTGCAGAAGAGGAAAGCAATCGGCGAAGAACTGGCTCGATTGTTGGTAGCAGAGTTCATCCGTGAAATCTACCACTCCGAGTGGCTAGCCAACGTAGTCATGGTTCCTAAGAAGGATAATTCACTTCGTATGTGCATTGATTTCAAGCATATCAATCGGGCCTGCCCGAAAGATCACTTTCCTCTCCCTCGCATCGATCAGATTATTGACTCGACGGCAGGGTGTGAACGCTTGTCTTTCTTAGATACATATTCCGGATACCATTAGATCCGACTGTATGGTCCCGATGAAATAAAAACAGCCTTCATCACCCCATTCGGGTGCTTTTGCTATGTGACCATGCCTTTTTGTTTGAAAAATGCTGGAGCCACATTCATGAGAATGATTCAGAAGTGCCTGCTCACTCAAATCAGTCGGAATGTGGAAGCGTCCATGGATGACATTGTGGTCAAGTCTCGCAAAGGTTCCGACCTATTAACTGACCTTGCAGAAACCTTTGCCAACCTCAAAAGATACGATATCAAACTTAATCCGTCAAAATGCACGTTCGAAGTTCCAGGAGGAAAGTTACTCGGTTTTCTCGTTTTCGAACGAGGGATCGACGCCAATCCAGAGAAAGTTGATACCATCCTCCAAATGAAATGCCCCGTGCGAGTGCATGACGTTCAGAAGCTGACTGGTTGTTTGGCCGCTCTGAGTCGATTCATTTCTCGTCTCGGTGAAAAGGCATTGCCTCTTTACCGATTGATGAAGAAGTCTGATAAGTTCGAGTGGACTGATGAAGCTGAAGCAGCGTTTGCAGAACTCAAAACCCTGCTTTCCACCCAGCCGGTGCTCGCTGCGCCAATCAGCAAAGAGCCTTTACTACTCTACATTGCAGCCACTGGACAAGTTGTCAGTACAGTACTCACGGTCGAGTGGGAAGAAGAAGGAAAAGCCTACAAGGTTCAGCGCCCAGTCTATTATCTCTCTGAAGTTTTGACTCCATCCAAGCAACGATACCCGCATTATCAGAAGCTTGTCTATGGAATATACATGACCATGAAGAAGGTTGCGCATTACTTCTCTGACCACTATATTACAGTCGTCAGTGATGCTCCACTGTCCGAAATTCTGAACAACAGAGATGCAACTGGTCGAGTGGCCAAATGGGCGATTGATCTCCTCCCTTTAGATATCAAGTTCGAGGCAAAGAAGGCCATCAAGTCCCAAGCAATTGCATATTTTCAGGACGAGTGGATTGAACAGCAATTGCCAACTCAAGTTCACTCGAAACATTGGACTATGTTTTTTGATGGTTTCAAGATGCTGAATGGTTCAGGTGCTGGAGTAGTTTTGGTATCCCCCCGCGGAGACAGGCTTAGTTACGTTCTCCAGATTCATTTTGATTCCTCCAATAACGAAGCCGAATATGAAGCACTTCTATACGGGTTGCGTATGGCCATTTCACTCGGCGTCCATCGCCTTATGGTTTATGGCGATTCCAATTTGGTGGTTAACCAAGTCATGAAGGAATGGGACGTCAGAAGCCCAGCCATGACCGGTTATTGCAATGCAGTGAGAAAGCTGGAGAAGAGGTTTGAAGGTTTGGAGCTCCACCATATACCCCGACTGAAAAATCAAGCTGCAGATGAGTTGGCCAAGATAGGCTCAAAGAGAGAGGCTATTCCCCGAAACGTGTTTCTGGAACATATCAATTCACCTTCGGTTCAGGAATATCCTTTCACCGAAGAGTCACCGCAGCCCAAGAGTGCCACAGATCCGACTGAAGTCGAAGTCCTGGCCGTGGTCGACTTAATCATGGAGGTTTTGGTCATCGCTCCCGACTGGACAGTACCATACATCGCATATATCCTTAGGAAAGAACTCCCAGAGGATGAAGAAGAAGATCGACAGATCGTCCGACGGTCTAAAGCCTTTACTGTGATAAGAGGACAATTGTTCAGAGAGAGTGTAACCGGAGCCTGCCAGAAGTGCATCACGCCAGAAGAAGGCCGAATGATCCTTAATGATATCCACTCAGGGACCTGTGGCCACCATGCGTCCTCTCGGACCATCGTAGCCAAAGCATACCGAGCCGGGTTTTACTGGTCGCACGCTAATGAGATGGCAAAGGAAATAGTGGACAAGTGTGAAGGTTGTCAGTTTTATTCCAACATGTCTCACAAACCTGCGTCAGCTCTGAAGACTATTCCACTCGTTTGGCCCTTCGCCGTTTGGGGATTGGACATGGTAGGACCTCTGAGGACAGGCAGGAGTGGATTTACTCATGTGCTGGTAGCAGTCGACAAATTCACCAAATGGATCGAAGCCAAGCCCATTAAGAGCCTCGAAGCGAGCACCGCCGTGAGTTTTATTAGAGAACTTATATTCAGATACGGCATCCCGCACAGCATCATCACGGACAATGGATCGAACTTCGATTCTAAAGAGTTCAAAGCTTTTTGCGCCTCCCAGGGCACGAGGGTAGATTACGCTTCAGTCGCCCACCCCCAGTCGAATGGACAAGCTGAGCGAGCGAATGGATTGATTCTCAAAGGGTTGAAGCCTCGCCACGCGTGACCTCAAGCACGCGCAGGGTCTTGGGTCGACGAGCTCCCATCGGTGCTCTGGGGACTGAGGACAACCCCCAATCGGTCGATTGGACGGACTCCATTCTTTCTGGTCTACGGAGCCGAAGCCGTTTTGCCGAGCGATTTGCTCCACAATGCTCCCCGGGTCGAACTCTTCTCAGAAGAAGAAGAAGAAGCAGAGCAAGCTCGACAAGACGCGGTCGACCTCTTGGAGGAAGAGAGAGAGAGATAGCTTTGATCCGGTCGACCGTTTATCAGCAAGACTTACGTCGATTCCACGCCAAGAATGTAAGGGGTCGTGCATTCCAGGAAGGGGACTTGGTCCTCCGAGTGGATCAACAAAGGCCACACAAGCTCGCCCCCGCTTGGGAAGGCCCTTTCGTCATCACCAAGGTGCTCCACAATGGAGCATACCATCTCTTCAACGTCGAACACAATAGAGATGAGCCGCGCGCCTGGAATGCGGATCTGCTCCGCCGTTTCTATTCTTAAATAGTTAAAGCGATCGGATGTAATAAGGGATACCTGTTAGCGTAATTATCGAAAGACATAATTTACTCCTTTCGAGTGGTTGTTGTTTATTTCTTTCTGTGTATGCTACTTTAGCCGCAAATCTATTTCGCCTGAACCTAAGTGATAAAAATCCTACCGAGTGGTGAGTCTGCCTCTCACTCGGGGGCTTAGCTGCAGCCCAGTGCTCGCCTAAGTGATAAAATCCTACCGAGTGATGAGTCTGCCTCTCACTCGTTGGCTTAGCTGCAGCCCAGTGCTCGCCTAAGTGATAAAAATCCTACCGAGTGATGAGTCTGCCTCTCACTCGGGGGCTTAGCTACAGCCCAGTGCTCGCCTAAGTGATAAAAATCCTACCGAGTGATGAGTCTGCCTCTCACTCGGGGCTTAGCTGCAGCCCAGTGCTCGCCTAAGTGATAAAAATCCTACCGAGTGATGAGTCTGCCTCTCACTCGGGGGCTTAGCTGCAGCCCAGTGCTCGCCTAAGTGATAAAAATCCTACCGAGTGATGAGTCTGCCTCTCACTCGGGGGCTTAGCTGCAGCCCAGTGCTCGCCTAAGTGATAAAAATCCTACCGAGTGATTAGTCTACATCTCACTCGGGGGCTTAGCTGCAGCCCAGTGCTCGCCTAAGTGATAAAAATCCTACCGAGTGATGAATCTGCCTCTCACTTGAGGGCTTAGCTGCAGCCTAGTGCTCGCCTAAGTGATAAAAATCCTACTGAGTGGAGAGTGATCCTCCCACTCGGGAGCTTAGCTGCAGTCTCGTACTCGCCTAAATTTCAAAAATCCTATCGAGTGAAGAGCAATCCTCTCACTCGGAGGCTTAGCTGCAGCCCAGTGCTCGCTTAAGTTTTAAAAATCCTACCGAGTGAAGAGCAATCCTATCACTCGGAGGCTTAGCTGCAGCCCAGTGCTCGCCTAAGTTTGAAAAATCCTACTGAGTAGAGAGCGATCCTCCCACTCGGGGGCTTAGCTGCAGTCTCGTACTCGCCTAAGTTTTAAAAATCCTACCGAGTGAAGAGCGATCCTCCCACTCGGGGGCTTAGCTGCAGCCCAGTGCTCGCCTAAGTTTTAAAAATCCTACCGAGTGAAGAGCAATCCTCTCACTCGAGGGCTTAGCTGCAGCCCAGTGCTCACCTAAGTTTGAAAAATCCCACCAAGTGGAGAGTGATCCTCCCACTCGGGGGCTTAGCTGCAGTCTCGTACTCGCCTAAGTTTGAAATATCTCACCGAGTGAAGAGCAATCCTTTCACTCGGGAGGCTTAGCCGCAGTCTCATACTTGCCTAAGTTTCAAAAACCTTACCCAACCGGTGAACTGGAACATCAAGACCATTGTTGAGTGCCTTTCCGATGAGTTGATCAATGCTACTCAAAGGTTGCTCGATCAGGCGACTGGCCGTCCTTCTCCAGAAGCTGAGTACCTTGCTGATGAGCTGATCAATGCTACTCAAGGATCACCCAACCGGTCGACTGGAACGTCAAGATCATTGATGAGTGCCTTGCTGATGAGCTGATCAATGCTACTCAAAGGTTGCTCGATCAGGCGACTGGCCGTCCTTCTCCAGAAGCTGAGTACCTCGCTGATGAGCTGATCAATGCTACTCAAGGATCACCCAACCGGTCGACTGGAACATCAAGACCATTGCTGAGTACCTTGCTGATGAACTGATCAATGCCACTCAAGGATCACCCAACCGGTCGACTGGATGTCCTTCTCCAGAAGCTGAGTACCTTGCTGATGAGCTGATCAATGCAACTCAAAGGTTGCTCGATCAGGCGACTGGCCACCCTCCTACAGAAGCAACATTAAGCAAACAGACAATAATTCGATAGAAAGGCGAATTTCATTCGAAGACAGATGCAGTGTGTGAGGTGACAAATCCAAAGTTTCTTAACCGCAGAATAAAGTGCTCGAGCATCAGGCTCGAAGGGGTTTTAACGGTTACAAATTCACTCGGCATTCCGAGGCAAATAAAAGTGATAAGCATAATGTTTTTCTTTTGATTACTCGGCAGGAGAAGGACTGGCCGGGTTGCAGGAGCTATCGAGGTCGATGCTGTCGGCGATGCGAGTGGCTGCCTCAAGGAAAGTGTCCATGAAATCCTGGAAGGAGTGCTTTTTTGTGTTCGCCACTTTTAGAGCAGCCAACTTTTCCTCTTTAGCTTCCTTGCAGTGCACTCGGACCAGAGACAAAGCGACATCAGCACCACATCGGGCAAAGGATTTCTTCCACTCTTGCACTCAACTTGGAATCTGATTTAGCCGAGCCATCAAGGACTCGAGGTCTTGAGACGGTTCCTCCCGAGGCCAGAGCTCAGCATCCACTTAGGTCATCACCGCCTTAAGCCGAGCCAGATAGTCAACTGCGTCATTCAAGCGCGATTCCAGTCGGAGCAAGTTCATCGCAGCTTCATCCTTCATGGGGCAGTTGATAGGGTTGAGACCTGTCTCGACCCGTCCAGTTTCGGCCTCGAAGTCCTGACAGAGTTCTTTTTCATCACAACAAACAATGAGTCAACAGTATTACAACTCTCAGTCGACGACAGTTATTTAACGGGAAAGACGTACCTTCAAGCTTCAGGACAAGCTTTGTCGTGAGTTGCTCTAAATGAGACTCTAGCTTGCCCGTCTTGGTCCTGAGGCCTTCGACTTCAGCGGTCAAGTTCTCCTTGTCCTTCCGCAGTTGCTCAACTTCACGGTTAGCGTCCGAGACAGCCGTCTTCAACGTCGCATTCTCATCCTCCAACTTGCCGACTGAAGCCAGCTTCTCGTCCGCAAGCTTTGTCTTCTCACGTGCTTCTTTTTGAGCAGCTGCAAGGTCCAGATCCTTCTGCTCCAGATCTTCCTTCATCCTCTCTAAAGAAACAACACCCTTCAGACGAGACTGGAGTTGGCGATTTTCACTACTCACATCTGCTTATGCGAATTCACTCGGTTCAAAGAGACTGAAAGAAAAGCCAGTGCCAAGTGAAAAGCTACAAAGCAGACAAGACGGTCGAGTGATTACCTCCCATGATGGTTGTTTCTTCTTGAGCTTTCTTCAGATTCTTCTTTGCAAGTTCGAGGTCAAGTTCGACGCTGATATGTTTCTTCTTCAACTCGGTGAGCTGAGCTCCAAGATCACAAGACCTCTGCAACCAGAAAGACAGAACATATCAGTCGACAGATCGCAGAGCCGAGTGAAAGCAAAGAATTATTCTAAGACTACTGCCGAATCAAGTTTTCAACAGTAGTCTCGGGGACTACACCCAGTGGGTGCACTTAGCGTGCCCCCACTGGATCAGATCAATACTCAGTAAAAAATAAAAAAAGGCAGAGGCAGAATGACCAACACTCATCAGACCTCAGTCGACTGCTAGCAGTCGACCGTGGTCTCGGGGACTACACCCAGTGGATGCACTTGACGTGCCCCCACTGATTCGGAAAGTGCAAAATTAGAGATTTATTGGGTTCTAAATGAAGGAACACCTAGTGGGTGATCAAATATAAAGCAACGTTCAAAAGTTCAGTCGGAAGTTTACTAACCTCAACATTGGTCTGAAGGGCAGTGCTGGCATTGTAGGCTATCTGACTAGCCTCATGCATCACCTTCACTTGCTCCATGACAAGATTTGCCTGGCGAAGAGCTTCCCTAGCGGCACTTAGCGAATCGTCCGGAGTCTGATATGTAGCAAAAAGGGATGGCTCTAAGGGGGTCAAAGCAGCGGCCGGGTCAGACGAATGGAGTTGCACCGGTGCTGCAGGCGTATGTGTAGTCGACCCCGACGGACGATCAGTCGTCAACGGGTTGGCAAATGTGACGTTAGTCCGAGCTGTCGCCTCGGGTGCCGGCGTCGACTGAGGGATTTGGACTTCAAGTCTCCTTCTGCTCGAACCTCCACTCTTCTTCTTCCTCTCTTGTGGGGCTTCTTCCTCTTCGTCATCAGGTAGCACAACGATATCTTGCGGAACTACATAAGAAGAGAAGCACCAATTTTTCAGTCAATCGACCACCCACTCAGTTGAACAGGACTGAGTTGAATGAACTTACCAGCCCGTGAGGTGGCTTCTTCGTCTTCTGGTGCCTTGTCAATGTCCATGTTAGTGGCAGCGGAGGTGGGGCTGAAAAGACACAAGAACTAGTCAGTCGGATCGGGAAAACCTTCAGTCGACTTACAAAAACGCAAGCAAGATACCCACCCTGAGGCAACGGGGACGTCCATCTTGATGCGCGGCAGCGTCTTACGGGTCTTGGAAGGGGCGACTTTAGGCTACTTAGCCACCTTCTCCGTCGGCTCCGGAGTCGACGTTCGAGTGCGCTTCTGGGTGGTGGCGCCTGGAGCCACACTCTTCACTCGACCGCCGGATGGATCGTGTTGCTGCTTGGATCGACGCTTAGAGCGCGGCGGCGAGTCAACCTCTTCCTCCTCGTCCGACTCCTCGCTCTCCTCCTCCTCCTCCTTTCCCGGGGACTCCCATTCGCCACTCTCCTCTGCGCTGTCCTCTCCCTCCTGATCCTGAGCCAAAGCCTGGTCACCGTTGGGCATTGAGTACATCTCTGTGAATACCTGCAAAGCAAGTTGGCCAAAACAAGAGTCAGCCAACACCAAACACAGTCGGAATGCAAGCGGAAAACAGTCGGAACGAAGAAAGTACCTTGTCGGGTGGGTTGTCACTTTCGAAAGGGGCGACTCGCCTGGATCCTCTAGGGTTATCTTGATTGCCCGTGATAACCTTCAACCACAAGGCCACAGTGCCGAGCGGCACTTCTTCTGGATGGACCCGAGTGGAGTCGCCCGGCCCAGAGTACAACCACATCGGGTGGTCACGAGACTGGAGAGGCTGGATACGCCGAGCGAGGAACACCTCCAGCAAGTCCATTCCAGTGACGCCATCATTGATGAGCTGGACCACTCGGTCCACTAACATCCTTCTCCATGGTCTCAGCAGCAGTAACCTTCAGTGGAGCAGGAGTATGGACACGGTCGAATGAAAAAGGAGGAAGACCGGTCGACTGGCCCAGAGTCGCCACATCCTAGCAGTAGAACCAGGTCGATTGCCAGCCCTGGACGGATTCAGGGAGGATCATGGCGGGGAAAAGCACTCCTATTCCTCTTTTGGATACCTAAACCCCCACACATTTGGATAACGTGGGTTTTCGAGTCACTCGACTTCGCCTTCTTAACCGACTGGGGAACGAATGGTGAAGATGTGTTTGAATAGACCCTAGTGCGGTCGACACCCTAAGAAGTTCTCACACATCGACACGAACGCGGCTAGATACGTGATGGTGTTGGGGGGAAAGTGATGGAGCTGTGCCCCGAAAAAGTTCAAAAACCCTCGGAAGAAAGGATGCGAAGGAAGCGAGAAGCCCCGGTCGACATGGGTGTCGAGCAAGACACACTCACCCGATCGAGGTTGCAGCTCCGTGTCTCCCTTAGGCAACCTCGCCGCTCCCTCTGTAATCAGCCCGGTCTCCTCCAGCTCGGTCAGATCCTCCTGCCGGATCGAAGACCGGATCCAATCGCCTTGGATCCAGCCTGGCAGCAACCCCGAGCACGATGACGATCCGCGGCTTGGTTTCTTGCCCTTCGCCGCCCCCGTCGCCTTCTTGGCACGCTCTAGCGTCGCCGTCTTGTCCTTCACCATGGTGGGAAAGCGGCGACATCGGAGGCGGAAGCGCTTGGTTCGGCGGAGGAGCAGAGAAAGGAGAAGAAGAGGCGGGCGTGCACAGTGCAAGCACCCCGGCCCCGTCGCCTTATAAAGGCTCACTTCCGAGTGACTGACGCGTGGGGCCAGGCAATCCCGTCAAATCCTGCTACAGTTGCGCGCAGCGAACGTGGCGAAAAAGGTGGCGCAATAATCGAGGCATCTCGGCTCGTCCGGGTTCCCCTTTTTTCGGCGCCCTCCTATCCGCGCGCGCCTCCGAAATTTCATATCCCGCAGAATCCGAGATTCCTCGCAGACAATCTTGCCCGAGATCTCACGCTCCCACACGACACTCAACGCATGAGGCCACCAGTTCAGTCGACGACTTCCTGAATGGATCAAGGCAAGGGAGTCGACTCCGAAGTGTCAACGCAGCGCTCACCTAACAGAAACACTTGCGAGACACGGCACGTGGCAGGTCCAATACTGCCTTACTTTCCTCTCACACCTTAATCCATTCGGGGGCTACTGACGAGGATACAGACCCGGGGTAGGGTCATAGGCTCGACCTATACGTCCTACCCAAGGTCACTACCCTGGAAGATGGAAAGACCAAGAGTCAACAAAAGAACACTGGTCAGACGCCGAGTGCAATCCACTCGACGTTCACACCACTCGACGATCGTTACCTGTCGTCACTCGACCACAAGGAAGATCACTCGACCATATCGAAGACCAGAAGCCGGAAGAGCATACAACGGCCAGATATTTACTCCTTAGTCTTCATGAGCATTAAGAGTACTAAATGCTGGCGTTACCAGTAACGCCCTTACTTTATGTACATTAAGTCCCTTGTAATGGAGGGGAGCTGGGGTCCTGGCGCACTCTATATAAGCCGCCCCCCTCCTCTGAGACAAGGGTTCGCACACTCTGTAATCCAACACACATAATCCAATGACCGCCTCCGGGCACCGAGACGTAGGGCTATTACTTTCTCCGAGAAGGGCCTGAACTCGTAAACATTCTGTGTACATCTTCGCCATAGCTAAGATCTTGCCTCTCCATACCTACCCCCTTTCTACTGTCAGGCTTAGAACCACGACAACTAGTTTAAGGGGTTTGCTGGAGATGCTCTAAGTGTCGAATAGGATCTGCGGTGATTCTATACCTTCACGTAGGGCAGATCATATTTGACGCCTGTCAGCGTCAAAACGTCGTGGCTTTGCTGAAGCTCGGCCTCCCGACACCCCAGTTTCTACTATTTTCTGTTTCTTTTATACTTTTTCTTTTTCTTTTCTGTTTCTTGTACGATTTCCTTCTTTTCTTTTCCATTTTTAATAACTTTTATTTATTTTTATATTTATGGATTTATTATACAAAGTTCATTGCGTGTTGCAGAAAAGTTCATTCTATATTAAGAAAATGTTCATGGCATATTTACAAAAAGTTCACCATGGATTGTTAAAATGCTCATCTTATACTAGAAATTGTTCAACGAATAATACAAGTGTCCCTGTATTTTTGAAAAAATCATTGTGTATTACACAGATTTTCGTTGTGTATTCAAAAATTGTTCAACGTATATTATAAAATGTTCAACGCATATTCGTAAATTGTTCAACATATGTATTCATATGTTTCAGAAATGTTCATCTCCTATTAAAAAAATCATCGTATAATACAAAAGGTTCACCATTTTTTTGGAAAAGGAGGATAACCCCCCGCCTCTGCATCAGAACGATGCATGCAACCGTATATTATTAATAGTGCAAAATCTAGCAGCCGAACACCATCAACCCGAAAATAAAGCGGAAAACAAACCCTGAGGCCGTACAAAAGGTTCATCATGTATTACTTAAATGTTCATCGTATTTTCAGAAAAGGTTCAGTGTGTATTTTGAAGTAATTTTCACCATATATAATTTTTTTTGTAGTGCTGAATTTACTGAAAAAATAACCAGGAAGAAAAAAGTGAACAAAAATAGGATACTACAGTAACCAACTTCTACAATCCAGTACAAGAATGCTCGCTGGGCCGTCCGAAAGGGCTCGCCATTGTGCGTTGCCTGTCCTGTCTGACGCCTGCGGGCGTCGAACAGGAGGTCTCCGCTTGTAGTTGTGATGCAGAAGAACGAAATCCCTCAGCGCCCTGTAAATGGGTTAGGTCCAGTGTGGGACAGCTAAGTTAGGTATATTTTTTCACACTTTTGATATTTCTTTAATGTTTTCTTTTATTTTCCGAATTTTTCTAACAAAGTAGTTTTGGCACATTTTACAAAAATGACTCTATAATTTTTTTTAAAAATAAAAAATGTCTATCAGGTATGTGTAAAAGGTTCATCGTGTGATTAAAAATATTTCACACGGATCAAGAGAGATGTTAGCACATTTTTCACAAAATGTTCATGGTATTTCAAGAAATCACACATTTGTAAAAAAAACTAAGATATTTCATAAATTTCCGCACATTTAAAATTATATTCATGACATAAAAAAATGTTTCATACCATTTCAAAATTTGTTCATGCTACTTAAAATATTCGAAGGTTTCAAAACAGTTCACTAAAATGTAAAAAAGGTCCAAAATTTTTTCAAATAATGTTTAACATGTATTTAAAACTATCTAATGTATGTTAAAAATTGTTCAACATATATTTGAAAAACTACATGTATTAAAAACATTCATGAATTATAAAAAATTGTTCTCACAATTTTGTAAAGATATTCATGACATATAAAAAATGTTTGCATAGAATCAAAGAGATTAAAAAATTCATGAATTTGAAAAGAAAAAAGAAGAATGGAAAAAAGACAAACAAAAGTTAAATACAAAACACTAGAAAAGTAGGGGGGAAAAGAAAACAGAAAACTAGTAAAGAACCGCATAGAAGAAAAAAAACAGACCGAAAGGTTTCCAAAATCGACATGAATGGACTGGCCCACAAATTCCAGCACTATAGGGAAGGCTATGGTGCATCTTGTAATAAATGATATTTAGCTGTGGTGGTTTGCTCTCCCAATCGATCGACACAACGCATGCTAGATGCATGACGTTTTCGCTACGTTTACCGCGTTCTTTCTTCGATATTACGTCGTGTGCCGGATTTTTAAATCACACTAAACCGGCAGCAAAAGAAAGGGACACGTGCAAATGCCCTCGTTATACCAGACTTTAAAGATCACATAACCACTCGTCGTTAGAAACTACATTTAGTAACCGCTGAAGGAACACCGGTTACGACATGACATCGCTCCACATAGCATATGCTAACAATCTTTCACCACTAGTCCAGAGGGTTGGAGAAAACCAACCATGCACGCCGCAAAGCAAATGGAAAAAAGAAGTCGAGGTTGCCACACCAAGAGCTAGTCAACTGCTTCCTTTGATTGACGTACACACACTTACAAGTCTGAATGAGATCTTCGAGATCGACCTCCCCGGGGGTGGCATAGCACGGAAGCTGTGGTGGAGCTTGGTCTAGAAACTTACGACTGGTAACGTGTAAGATGATTAGAGAGTAGAGAACTGGCGTAATGCTTTGTATTATTGAGCCTCGAGGACGATTATATAGAGAGTATATGACTACGAGGGCAAGAAGTCACTCCTACATAAAAGGTAGGAATCATAAAAGAGAACTACAACCGATCTTAGCAAACCCTAACCTATCATAACATATACTCGAACAACCAATATCAGAGGTGAAGAAGATAAGAGCAATCCCATCGCATTCGTGTGTGGTTGTATTAAATTAAAATTGTCATGCAAAACCAGCTCTCGCGACGACCTACTGCACAAGTCATTTTAGATAACATACTATGTTTGACACCACTAGGTAGCAGTGCCGCATGGTTGTCTTCCCATGCCGTGGCATGAAACTATGACATGTAAGCATAACATCAACAAATGATTTTCCAAATTTGATTTTTAAAAAGTTTTATCTCCTAAAACGTTAAACCCATTGATGATCCGCTTTCACCACTCCTTTCGTTTAGATCTTCAAAACTAGATCTCATGTCGGCATATTTCGATAACTTCCTTTTTCGTATATATTTGCAATGTTATTAGCCACTTAGTTGTCAGATTGAATCTCTATTATTTAAGGGGAGTTTGTTGGTTTTGCTTCGATTGCTTTCACCCCTCACATCCATTTTTTTCAAAGCCACATGATAACCGTCATTAACTAGTTTCTATACTGAAACCCCACATCCTCGTTTCAGGGGAAAGAAAACCCTTGCAAACAAAAATCAACATAAATCAAATAAATCGCTAATAGCAAAAATATTGTTGCAAGAAAACAACAAAAAATCAATAGGTAGTTGTACGTACACGATCTTAATCACATCATATCATTCCTTACCTTTGCCTATGGATTCCCTCCCCACAACATATCTCAAATTCTCAATCTCATCCCAAACAAAAATTTCTTACATCAAACTACTAGAATAAAGTTGTGCCAGTTGCAACGCACCGGTATTTAGCTAGTTAACTTAGTTGCCATATTGTTCAATGTCGATATACACAAGTGATGACTTGTTTGTTGGTACTTATGTGGAGTGGTATTTCTTCTTATTTATTTTTAACACTAGAATACTCACTCTCTTGCTATGCTATCATTTTGTGTTGTGTCCATTTGCGAGAGACCTGATTGAGTTGTTTGAATATTACAGGAGAGCACGGATTGTTTGCACATTAAAGGTGTCGTTTGTCAAGCTACAGGGACTCGGCATTGAGATCATCAAGCAGTTTGTACACTGTGATGATCTAGCTCCTATGACTGTGTCCTCGGTACAACTACTTAGGTGAGTCCGTGGTTTCTCCCTCCTCCCCTGTCTGTTCTGGGAACTAGCTTTTGAGCTATGTCATACTGTGGTCCATTGAGCCAATAATGTATTGCTTGTGGTCTCTGGAGGTGGTTGGTGGGCCTATGGTTGTTATGCTGTTACTGCTATGCCAACATCTGCACCGACGACTAATGTTATTCTGTTATAATAACCATTGCTATGATTTTATCTAGTGATATAATAACTACTGACCATCATCTACCGTCTGCTAGATGTTTGATTTATATTACTTATTAC
Source organism: Aegilops speltoides (assembly GCA_021437245.1). Classification (NCBI taxonomy): domain Eukaryota; kingdom Viridiplantae; phylum Streptophyta; class Magnoliopsida; order Poales; family Poaceae; genus Aegilops; species Aegilops speltoides. Next base: position 46,554,539 of record CM038144.1, read on the forward strand.
CAAGGCGTGTCTGATGTAGGTGTTGTGCATGTGCATTTCTTAGATTTTCAAGGTTGTTCTTTCTTGAATGAGTTCCAGAACTGGGCTATTGTTTTTAGTTCTGGTTTGGTCAAGATTATGTTTACTTAAACCAGTTGTGTTGTTTTGTAGTTGTTGGGGAACGTAGCAGAAATTCAAAATTTTCTTACGTGTCACCAAGGTCTATCTATGGAGAAACCAGCAACGAGGGGAAGGAGAGTGCATCTACATACCCTTGTAGATCGCTAAGCGGAAGCATTCAAGAGAACGGGGTTGAAGGAGTCGTACTCGTCGTGATCCAAATCACCTGAGATCCTAGTGCCGAACGGACAGCACCTCCGCGTTCAACACACGTACAGCCCGGTGACGTCTCCCATGCCTTGATCCAGCAAGGTGAGAGGGAGAGGTTGGGGAAGACTCCGTCCAGCAGCAGCACGACGGCGTGGTGGTGATGGAGGAGCGTGGCAATCCTGCAGGGCTTCTCCAAGCACCGCGGGACAGGAGGAGTACTTGGGAGAGGGGGAGGGCTGCGCCAGGGGGAGGTCAAAACTCATGTGTTGGCAGCCCTCAAGACCTCCACTATATATAGGGGAGAGGGAGGGGGTGCGCCCCCTCTAGGGTTTCCACCCCAAGGGGTGCGGCAGCCCCAATCCCATCTAAGGGTGGCGGCCAAGGGGGGAGAGGGGGGAAACTTGCGATGCTTGATCACATCAACCTTGGAAACACTTCCATCACATATCGTCAGCTCACCTTTAGCTTGTCTCCGTTTATTCCGTAGCTTTTATTTCGAGTTACTAACACTTAGCAACCGAACCGATATCTAATACCCTGGTGCTACTAGGAGTACTAGTAAAGTACACATTAACATAATGTATATCCAATATACTTCTATCGACCTTGCCAGCCTTCTCATCTACCAAGTATCTAGGGTAATTCCGCTCCAGTGGTTGTTCCCCTTATTACAGAAGCACTTAATCTCGGGTTTGGGTTCAACCTTGGGTTTCTTCACTAGAGCAGCAGCTGATTTGCCGTTTCATGAAGTATCCCTTCTTGCCCTTGCCCTTCTTGAAACTAGTGGTTTCACCAACCATCAACAATTGATGCTCCTTCTTGATTTCTACTTTCGCGGTGTCAAACATCGCGAATACCTCAAGGATCATAATATCTATCCCTGATATGTTATAGTTCATCACGAAGCTCTAGCAGTTTGGTGGCAATGACTTTGGAGAAACATCACTATCTCTGGAAGATCAACTCCCACTCGATTCAAGTGATTGTCGCTTTTCGAGACAATCGAGCACAAGCTCAACGATTGAGCTTTTCTCCCTTAGTTTGCAGGCTAAGATAATCGTCGGAGGTCTCATACCTCTTGACGTGGGCACGAGCCTGAAATCCCAATTTCAGCCCTCGAAACATCTCATATGTTCCATGACATTTCAAAATGTCTTTGGTGCCTCAACTCTAAACCGTTTAACTGAACTATCACGTAGTTATCAAAACGTGTATGTCCGATGTTCGCAACATCCACAGCAGCGACGTTTGGGGTTCAAAGACACCGAGCGGTGCATTAAGGACATAAGCTTTCTATTGTCCGCATAATCGCCATTGTCAACTTTCAACTATATTTTCTCTAGGAACATATCTAAACAAAGGAACTAAAGAGCGAGCTTACGACATAATTTGCAAAGATCTTTTGACTATGTTCAGGATAATTAAGTTCATCTTATGAACTCCCACTCGAGATAGACATCCTCTAGTCATCTAAGTGATTACATGATCCGAGTCAACTAGGCTGTGTCCGATCATCACGTGAGACGGACTAGTCATCGTCGGTGAACATCTTCATGTTGATCGTATCTACTATACGACTCATGCTCGACCTTTCGGTCTCTGTGTTCCGAGGCCATGTATGTACATGCTAGGCTCGTCAAGTTAACCCTAAGTGTTTTGCATGTGTAAAACTGTCTTACACCCGTTGTATGTGAACATAAGGATCTATCACACCGATCATCACGTGGTGCTTGAAACCATTTAACTTTAGCAACGGTGCACGCTTAGGGAGAACACTTCTTGAAATTGTTGTAAGGATCATCTTATTTACTACCGTCGTTCTAAGTAAACAAGATGCATAAACATGATAAACATCACATGCAATCAAATAGTGACATGATATGGCCAATATCATTTTGCTCTTTTGATCTCCATCTTGAGGGCTCCATGATCATCATCGCCACCGCATGACACCATGATCTCCATCATCATGATCTCCATCATCGTGTCTCCATGAAGTTGTCTCGCCAACTTATTACTTCTACTACTATGGCTACCGGTTAGCAATAAAGTAAAGTAATTACATGGCGTTGTTCAATGACACGCAGGTCATACAATAAATAAAGACAACTCCTATGGCTCCTACCGGTTTTCATACTCATCGACATGCAAGTCGTGATTCCTATTACAAGAACATGATCAATCTAATACATCACATATCATTCATCACATTCTTCTTGGCCATATCACATCACATAGCATACCCTGCAAAAACAAGTTAGACGTCCTCTAATTGTTGTTGCATGTTTTACGTGGCTGCTATGGGTTTCTAGCAAGAACGTTTCTTACCTACGCAAAACCACAACGTGATATGCCAATTGCTATTTACCCTTCATAAGGACCCTTTTCATCGAATCCGTTCCGACTAAAGTGGGGAGACGGCACCGCTAGCCACCTTATGCACCAAGTGCATGTCAATCGGTGGAACTGCCTCACGAAGAGTACGTGTAAGGTCGGTCCGGCCGCTTCATCCCACAATACCGTTGAAACAAGATTGGACTAGTAACGGTAAGCATATTGAACAAAATCAACGCCCACAACTACTTTGTGTTCTACTCGTGCAAAGAATCTATGCAATAGACCTAGCTCATGATGCCACTGTTGGGGAACGTAGCAGAAATTCAAAATTTTCTTATGTGTCACCAAGATCTATCTATGGAGAAACCAGCAACGAGGGAAAGGAGAGTGCATCTACATACCCTTGTAGATCGCTAAGCGGAAGTGTTCAAGAGAACGGGGTTGAAGGAGTCGACTCGTCGTGATCCAAATCACCGAGATCCTAGTGCGAATCTGACGGCACCTCCGCGCTCAACACACGTACATCCCGTGACGCCTCCCATGCCTTGATCCAGCAAGGTGAGAGGGAGAGGTTGGGGAAGACTCCGTCCAGCAGCAGCACGACGGGCGTGGTGGTGATGGAGGAGCGTGGCAATCTGCAGGCTTCTCCAAGCACCGGGAGAGGAGGAGTACTTGGGAGAGGGAGGCTGCCCTGTGGGGAGGTCAAACTCATGTGTTGGCAGCCCTCAAGACCTCCACTATATATAGGGGAGAGGGAGGGTGCGCCTCTAGGGTTTCCACCCCAAGGGTGCGGCATCCCCAATCCCATCTAAGGGTGGCGGCCAAGGGGAGAGGAGGAAACTTGCCCCCAAGTTAGGTGGAAGCACCCTCCCAAACCCTAGGCGCCTTGGGCCTTGGTGGGGGCGCACCAGCCCACCCGGGCTGGTCCCTCCCACACTTGGCCCATGCAGCCCCCAGGGCCGGTGGCCCCACTTGGTGGACCCCGGACCCTCCGGTGGTCCCAGATGTTACCGATAAAACCCAAACTTTTCCCGACCAAAACGGACTTCCCATATATAAATCTTTACCTCCGGACCATTCCGGAACTCCTCGTGACGTCCGGGATCTCATCCGGGACTCCGAACAACATTCAGTAACCACATACAAACTCTTCCTTTATAACCCTAGTGTCATCGAACCTTAAGTGTGTAGACCCTACGGGTTCGGGAGACATGTAGACATGACCGAGACGTTCTCCGGTCAATAACCAACAGCGGGATCTGGATACCCATGTTGGCTCCCACATGTTCCACGATGATCTCATTGGATGAACCACGATGTCAAGGACTCAATCAATCCCGTATACAATTCCGTTTGTCTAGCGGTATTATACTTGTCCGAGATTCGATCGTCGGTATACCGATACCTTGTTCAATCTCGTTACCGGCAAGTCTCTTTACTCGTTCCGTAACACATCATCCCGTGATCAACCCCTTGGTCACATTGTGCACATTATGATGATGTCCTACCAAGTGGGCCCAGAGATACCTCTCCGTTTACACGGAGTGACAAATCCCAGTCTCGACTCGTGCCAACCCAACAGACACTTTCGGAGATACCTGTAGTGCACCTTTATAGCCACCTAGTTACGCCAGGACGCTTTGGTACACCCATAGCATTCCTACGGTATCCGGGAGTTGCACAATCTCATGGTCTAAGGAAAGGATACTTGACATTAGAAAAGCTTTAGCATACGAACTACACGATCTCTGTGCTAGGCTTAGGATTGGGTCTTGTCCATCACATTATTCTCCCAATGATGTGATCCCGTTATCAACGACATCCAATGTCCATGGTCAGGAAACCGTAACCATCTATTGATCAACGAGCTAGTCAACTAGAGGCTTACTAGGGACATGGTGTTGTCTATGTATCCACACATGTATCTGAGTTTCCTTTCAATACAATTATAGCATGGATAATAAACGATTATCATGAACAATGAAATATAATAATAACTAATTTATTATTGCCTCTAGGGCATATTTCCAACAGTAGTAGCTCCTATGCATCCACCTCTGTTTTTTGTTGTTGTGTGCATTAGAGAGTTCCAACTTGTTTTTTTAATATTACAATCATCTAATTCTAATTTTCCAACACGCATATGAGGATCCATTCAGCATGATTGTGATGTTTTGAACTACTGTTGACCCGATGCATGTTTTGTCTTTTCTGTTGCAGATGCTTGACGGTGACCATGGTGTTGGTGCCATTGAGCATGATGATGGCGATGCTGTTACTAGAAAACTACCCTGAGACCCTTTGTTGTCTGGTTACAAATTTGCAAAATCATGCTATGTGCAACTTGTGATGTTCTTGTCGACTGGTTGTTGCCAAATTGCTCGCCGGTCGCGATATTGTTTTGTAGCTACTTGGTTGAATCATTGGATGTGCCTGGTGGCTCGATTGTGTCGATTTGTTTATTGTTGCCAAATGGTTGGAGGCTCCATATTGGTGTGTTGTCCCCAACCATGGGTTTTGCAATGCAATGGGTTCTTCAACGAGAGTGATACGCTAAAGATGCCATCTGTACATCGATATAGATTTGGCTGACCATCTGTTTTTAGTGTTCCTGGTTCATCGTTCTTGGACACATATGGCTTGTACCAGTCGCAATTAAGCACTCACGGCTTGTTTATAATGAAGAAGTTGCTCACTGAAACATTTTCATAGCCCTTTCTAGAATGAGTTTTTCAGCGAAACTGATACGCTGAAGAGAACTTTCTTGACTTGCCTTGATATATATTTGATTGATTAGTATGTTTGTATGCTTTTCTCCTTGCCTACCATCCTTATTCAATATCCAGGGCCATATTGAAATAAAACTAACCACTCTAGTATTTATAACAAACAAAAAGGTGGTACATTACCATAATAGACATTATCTGGGCCGGTTTTATAATGGATATTTATAATTGTGTTGTAACTGTCTACTTTTAGAAGCATGATTGACCATGGTTTGGATTTTTCTCCTTATTTTCCGAAGAGTGCATTACTAAGGCATAGTAGTTCATGTATGAATACTATCAGATACATTTGTCGAGTTTATCTGAAGGACATCTAGTGGCCTGCATGAAAGGTTAGTTTAGAGCAAAAGCATTTAGATGCATTTCATGCGCCATCAGAAATTAATGAAATGAAATCATCTACATCGATCAGTAACCAGTCTTCTCAAAATTACCTCAAATATATATATTTAATGTCTATTTATTAGGGAGGGCTTTTCGTTGGTATACCGAGCTCTCTCACGTTAGAAAACCAACACCCACTTTATATGCATGCAGGAACATCCCATCCATTTATGCCAGTGAAGCCCATATGAATTCTTGTGTCCCAGCCCACCCACTGCATGGCTGGCAAAGGACCACATTAGACCTACTCTCTACATGGAGCAATATTTAGTCCCACCTCGGTGAGCCAAGGTTGGGAGGACCAACATATAAGGGGGGCTTCCATTGGTTTACAAAATGCTAGGAACACATGAACAGTAGAGAGTTGTACTATGGGCACACACAATTAGAGCTATATATAGCATGTGCGCTCGCGAGTATATGCGCGACTTAGACTTAGGGCTTTGGACGCTTGGCGCTGCGCTGCGTCGCCCGCCTCCCGTATCTCTTTTCATCCCGAAACTTCTAACTGGAATTATTGATTCGTATTGTGTATGACACTTTCTTCATTTTGGAAGAGGGAGTATATCTTAACACTGCCTTTATCTGAGTTTTTTTTTGGTATGGCCAACAAAAAACTTAGTTGATTCAAGGCAGCAGAAGGCTCATCTGTGATGGTTTGCATTCTGTATCATAGGTTCTACATAAAGGAATAATAAATAATGCAGAAGTCAAAACAAGAGAGGCGGAGCATTTTCCCTCCACATCTTTCAGTTTCTCCGTACACTATTTTGACAAGTTGTTCTAATTTCGTTTAATAGAAAAACTATTACATCAAGCATAAAATGATTGTAGTGCCATGAATAAACCTTAGAATGAACCATGGATCATGCGCCAAAAATGATTTGGATCATGCGCCAAAAATGATTGCCCCTGCGCCCGCGGGCGCCCCGAAGCGCGCCGGGTTCAGCCGGGTCCGCCGACTCCAATTTCGGACATAACCGGCGAAAAACGGGCTTCTGAAGGCACGACTGGTTTGTTTTCGCGCGTCAGCGCAAAAGTCGCCTTGGGGGGCCTGTTAGGGCGCGGCTGGAGTTGCTCTTAGCAACTCTCTTCTTAAAGGGGGCCATCAGATGTGGGTCTTTATGTTCTTTTTTTTCTAATGAGGGTACCTCTGCCTCTCACGCACACAGCCAACGAGACCTTTGTGTGGTACATGATGTTTCTCATTACAGTTTAAAATCCATTGCAGCTGCGTGCCATGTAAATTGCCATTCTTCAACTAAGTATACAGTTTTATGAAAGAAACTAAATATACAAGCCAAGCGTATTTTACATATTTCTAAGTTTTCACGTGGCGTATGTACGGGCCTAATTTAATGACACTTTTGATGCACATATACAAGATCTACAAATTCAAGTAATAGTGTAATACTTCCTTCGTCCAAAAATGTTTGTCGTGGAAATGGATACAAATTGATGTTTTTAGAACTAAAATACATTTAGATACATTCATTCCTCGGACAAGTATTTGCTCCGGCATCTGTCCGCGGACAGGAGACTAGTCCACGGACACTGATGCTGGAGGCCACCATCAAACGTTGTATGCATACATTTCAACAACTATTTGAACTAGCCGGACGAAATTCATGCAAACACGACGGATTTCATTCAATTTCGGTTATAGTTTACATAAAATGGTCGATATTTCAACCGTCTAACAAAAAAACTAGAAAAAAAAACCTAAACCCTAAACCGGTCGACCACCTCGTACGTGTGGTCGTCCTGCCCTGTCGCACCACCTTCGCCGTCGTCGTCGTTGTCCCTCCAGCGGCAGAACTGCTCTTTTCTCCCACCCTCTCTTCCCTCACGTCACCGATGCACGGAACCGGGGGAGAACCTGTCGGAGATTGAGGTGGCGCAGGTGCAGGAGGATCCGTGCATCACGCTCGTCCGGAATATCAACTCGGCTACGCGGCAAACTCGACGTGTCAAAGTGAAGGCCACAAAGGAGGAGAAGCTCAAGAAGGTTATGACCGCCGGTGGGCGTGGTGGTGGCGTCGTGCATGGCAGACGTGGCAGACGTTGTGACGGAGGCGGGCGCGGAGGCCGCCTACACGGCGACGACGACACCTTGATCGGGTGGCAGATGGCTGGGATTGCCTGTCCGGTAGGGCACAAAATTGCACGGACAGCCAAAATGATATTCTTTTGAATTCGGACATATAAAAACTAAATATACTTGCTTCTTTATGGTTGTGATCAGGCATACGATCCGGTGCTGCTGTGATTCGGCGCTCTGTGTGGATTGGACTAAGATTGAATTTTAAATTACCCTTCACTGGTGGACATATACAAGATACGATTGAATGACCGTTTCCCGCATCCGTGTCCGTGAGCTGGTTCTCTGTTCGCGGACGGGTGCCGGTGAGAATTTGCGGGTTGGTGTTAGAGATTCCCTTAGGTTTTTTTTTTTTGCGGGAAGAGATTCCCTTAGGTTGCATAAAGGTTGCGCCTGACATTGACGTCGATTATGGTAAGCTAACTTTTCTAATCAGTTTTGTCTTGGTGTATTGTAGAATTGATTTACCAGGTTTAATTTGTGAACCACACGCTGCAGTCATCCCGACCTTAAAATATTTGTCAGGACGCTTTCTCCCTTGGCAAAATCACCAATCCCTTTCAGGGCGGGAGCCGTATGCAGTGAGGCGTTATGAAGCCGCTACGATTGTCGTGTATGATCTGGGGCGAGGCACAGAAATCTTGACTCTTGAGTGGTAAAAGTAGTCGTAGAAAGACACAAACTCGTGGCTGGCGAGTCAGGGCAATTGTGAATCAGTCAAAGTTACCCCAACTTCCGGCCAGTTGTGAAACGTAACTGAGCTTTTCACTCGTGGTGACACTACCAACGCTGCGTGCAGAACCGGATTGCGGCTCGTCTCTGCGCAAGCACCGGCCCCGCGGCGAGCACACTGCTACACGTGCTTGACCATCTTGGCTTCTCCCGGTCGCGCTCGTCAATCATCGGCTCCATTCGTTCGTGGTCACTCGCACTCACCGTCCACTGATCTCCAGAACCATTGCGGTTGCGGACCGCAGCGCACCGGTCGTTGAGCAGAGCAGGTACGTACGTGACCGTATGGTATGAACCCGCGGCCTCCACAGAGGCGCCGCATCTGTTGTTTGATGGATGGATGACACTGAGATGAGACGGACCGAAAGGCCGGCGGTCCCAGCGCTTTTGCGCCTTTCGTGAGCGCTCCGGTCATGTGGCACTGCTTGACAAGTGGCTGGCATGTGCGCAAGCGTCGGAGATCGATCGATCAGTCAAGTGTCAGGAATGCTTCAAAGGCCCGGACCCTGATGCGGATGCGCCGTATAGCTCTATGCGTGCCTCCGTCGCCGCGACATTTACATGATGGCGATGCTTTGATCGGACCGATCTATTGGCGGGTCCCACCTGCACTTTGCTGGGGACTGCTAGGCGTCGGTCGGACTACGGGGAGGAGATCGGTCGACTTCCATGATTCGAGTCACCGATTTAACAAGGAAAAAATAATTTCGGATGCAATATATTTTTGTTTACGGGGCCCACAAGTACTACACGTGTGGCACGAAGCACTCCGACTCTGAAGTTTTTTACAACTAAAGTTACCATACAAAAAGAAAAAGCAAATCTTAAAAAAATTGGAAACTCGGCATCTGAAAAGAAGTTGCCATCCTTGCGTCACTAAATTGCCATAAAAATGTTCTGAGTTGCCATGTGTTCGTGTCACAACGTGTGACACTTATCAGGATCCTGTCTTTTCCGGCTGTATCTAAGACACGTACATCCGTTTCGAAAAAAAAAGACACGCACATGGTGCATGTAAAGGGAAATTTTAATACAAAATAAATATATTTTGTGTGTGCCTACGCATATACGTTGTAGTTGATGTTTCTCAATAAAAACTGCGACAAACTAATGTCCATCATATACTAAAATAACTTTGAAAAAATGTTACAAAACAACCCTCCACTATGTGCACACATCCCGTATAATGGACAATTAAAATGATTGCGATACGTGACCCAGATATATGAAAAAAATGTACATGTTTTTTAACCCAAGGCAAAAACTTTGCCTTTTTCATTAATTAAGAAGAAGGTAGTTGTTAGGTTAATCAGCAGAAAACCAGGCAAAATTCAATACATCCGGGGTCAGAACCCCACAAGGACTCAAGACAAACAGTGATGACACCGCTGATGGCATCACAACGAGCCATCCCACCAAACCACAAACGGACTACTCCCAATATAACAAGCAGCCGAAATGTACATGTAATATTCATACGCGTGGATCATAAAATTTCAAAGTCAATAGGTACCCTTTTGCCCCATCAAACTTGCCACCTTGACATCACTGATGATGAATGTATGACAACATGAGGCTGATATCATAGACCCGCCTATATAATTTATGAAATCTGGCAATGACACCAAAGCAACAATGCATTGTCAGCTAAGTCAACTAGACCAACATAATAAAAAACTGAAGTTTGGTTCTATGATGCTCAGCCAACAATGCAAAACCTGTCATGGTTCTAACCCGGTATGACCCACTTCATTTCTATAACGAAGCTAGTCACGGTTCTATGATGTTCTTTTTCAAGAATTCATCATGCTAGAGAGTGTCATGCACATCATGACGAAATGAAAAATTTGACCATGTATATGCGCTCATGTATGACAAAATGTTTTTTATTTGCCAATTCATTTTGTCATAGATATGTATGTTTGTTGTAGTGAATCCAAGAGGGCAGGCAACCTTCTTAGTTTCATTGATGCTCCTAGGCAACAACTTGTCATTAAAAAAACTTGTGCAAGGTGAGCCTTCTCGTCCAAGCTTGCATCAGGACTAGATGGTAAGGCGCGCTCGACCGCACTCGCTTTAGTTGGTTTCTTGTGAGGTTTTGGCGAGGCGTGCATGTATGGCTATAGACGGTTTCTTTTGTTTTCAACCTTGGTTTGGCTGAGTTACTCATTTTGCAATCTGGATCGGCACCGGTATGAAAGTAAGACGAATCATATGATATTAATTAAGGTGCACCCTATATAGCATTTTTAAATGGTTAAGAGGTAAAATAACATCATATTCAAATTTTACATATTTTTCTAATCATATTTTATATATAACATGTTATATTTGAATTAAGTTAAAAAGATATATATATTTATTAAAAGCATTTGATATATACCGCCGATTGATTAACCCAAAAGTGAAAGCCTAATTTATGACTGGCCCGCGGGTTGATTACTAAAGACATTAGAGAGTTTTCTGCAAAAGCAAAAATTCTGACGTAAAACTGGACTACATGTTGATCATCAGAAACATCAGGGTTTTCTACAAAATAGCAATGACGGATCAAGAACAACTATTTTTTATTAGGTATAAATAAGTTTTTCTTTAAAGGAAGCAAAAGAAAAACACACAAAACTGTGCCCGTTTGCACGGCAGACTAACTGTCAACCCTTCTTTTGGAACTGGTAGGAAGAAAGCGACTTGACAGTATAAGCAAGATCGTTCGGATGACTGGACAGAAAAGATCTGATAGATGACTGAATATGACTTGTACGGAGAGATTGATGGAGTGCCTGAAGCATGCAAAATGCAAAGCTACCGGCCAGACCGACGACTGGCGCCGTTATTCGTACCGGCCAGCCCTTGTTCCCACGAATATAAATAAGAATATTTGCTTATTACGTGAAGTCGTACCGATGAGTGCTTGCGTATCAGTGGCTTCAGATCAGTCATCAATCTCTAAAAAGTCACTGAAAATGACCGGTGAGAGTTCCACGAGGAATAGCTGGACTACATGGACCGTACAAATATTACGTGTCTCATTTATATCATATCAAGATCACTGTATAAATACGTTCTACATCATACCCGACAAAATTGGAAAAATCTGCATCATATAAAGATCACTGTATAAATACGTTCTACATCATACCCGACAAAATTGGAAAAACTGCAGGCCGCTAGCCTTTGCTCAAAAGAACACCAATCAAAAAAAAAATCAAGACAGAAGAATCGTCTGAGGCTGCCTCAGACCAGAGAAACACCAGGGATACGGCACCACTAACACATCAACGGAGAAAATCATACCTACTATCCACAGACCACGAACCCAGCACACGTTCCACCATCTTTCAGATGTTGTCGATGCAGTGGTGACAATTTCATATCCCTTATTACTTATAGTACCGACGGGCTAATCCTTAGTAGAATATGTCACCATTGATGGGCCTCTCGTAAGAATCTATGAGCACTGCTACAGCTGGTCCACCATGTAAGAGTTGTCACTAAAAGGCATGACCGTCAGTGCTATATCCGAGGGGTGTTTTTGATCATGAGCTATCCTCTTCTTTTTTTTAAATGAGGTTAAAACTCTTGGCCTCTACATCAATCGATGCATACATTCATCTTTATCAATTATTCAATAAAGATCTGACAAGAACATACATGAAGCCACCCGAAGCCACCACTCACACCTAGAAACTCGATAATGTGGAGTGCTCTATCTAAAATCGGTGTTGTCGCCGTCCATCCGCATAACGTATCGGGACTTATAGCCGGTGCAGCAAACTTAAAGCGTACACCACATGCACACGCGTTAGAGGTCGCCATCACCATCGAACCGCTGACCCATCTTCAGGGAAGAGATCCGCGTCATCCTTACTAGTCCGGCCCTCCGTCGAGCCAACACGGGGCACAACGGCGCCACCTCCCTGCGCGCAAACTGCTGAGCACGTCGCGGTCGCCGCCGGTATGCCACAGCACCATGCCGCCAAGTACCACCAGCCGACACAACTTGAAGTCTCTGGAAAATCTGTCGTGCGTAGCACCTGTCGAACATGCATGACACATCGTAGCACCTGTCGGCCAGGCATGACTTGACATCTCCATCAAAGCTCCATGCAAGACGATGTTGCTCTACCTCCTGCCTCTGTTATCCAACGTTGCTCCACAAACCATGCTCCCAAGAGAGAAACGATGCCGCAGTGACGCCGCAGTGCCGCAATCGTTCGATCTGGAAGACCAGATCCTAGGGTTTCCCGCGGAGCAGCATGAGTAGGTCAAAGTAGTTACACGACGATGCCTTCATCAAGGTAACGACACAGAATGCTGCCATCGCCCACCGCCGGCTCGGTTTTCGCTGGCAATTATGTCTCCCCGACTCGCAGCCGGGACTAGACGACGGATCTCGAGATCCGACCACCTAGCCTTAGGCCGACCACCTCCGACGGGGAGATGACCACCATCACCGGGTTCCGAAGCCAAACCTGAGGTTGAGCTGCTGCAGCATGGCGGCCGGCGCCACTTGCCGCCTGGAGATCCGATATGCCGGCCGCCACCATGCCACATGAGACACGCGAACGAGGCAGAGCTCCACCACCGTCCTCAGCCACTACCACCGAAAAGGGAGCATTAACCTCCGGCTTGTGCCGCCTGCCGGCCAGATCCGACCGCCACCTCGAGGCGTGCCCCTCCCACCACGCAACCCTTCACGCCGCAACACCCTCGTGCAGCAGCAGCTTTGGCGCGCCGCGACGTTCCTCGCCCTGACCTGCTGAGAGCGGCCCGCTCCACCCTTTCGCGGAAGGGGATGACCTAGCACCCCCCCCCCTCCCCCGGGCCGCCGCCGGTTGGGCTTCGCCCAGCCATGCCCTCTGGCAGCAGCGGGGGAGGAGGAGGGAGAGGAGGAAGGCTGGCGGCATAGATCGACATGAGGGTGGCTGCGCGAGAGAGGGTCGCGAGAGGAGAGAGGGTCGCACTATGGTGATCACTAATCAATAAGTCGCACTATGAGCCATCCTCTTATGGATACCACTATGGTGATCACACTAATCAATAAGATTATCAATTGTTGGCTTGCTCAGGCAAATAAACAAGAAACATATCTCAAAATAACCAGTCTCTTGTATTTATAGTTAACTTGTATTTGCACTCTTCATTGTGTTATTTACCATGCACACAAAAATGTCAATCTACAAGGGCATCTTAATTTCCTTTCCCTCAAAAATCATGGGAATGGAAACTGACCCTGCTGTATATGACGAGTCTAGACTCTAAATCCCTAAGGATTGCACCAAGTCACAAACTTGAATGGCAGTCATTTGCCACCTCCAAGCAGCATCAAAACTTTGCCGTAGATCGAATTTCCTTGCCTTGCCTGCCAGCTCCGCCCCTTGTTTTTTAACCTTCTTCACCTTTAGGCACTTGAGGAAGCCTAGGTAGGCTTCCAAGTCATGCACACAGGCAGGGTCTCTTGCCTTGAAGAAGTTTAGGGCAAGCTCAACGCCGATGTGCGTGTAGCATGCACAGCTCCATGGAAGCTCTAACCTGCCTCCCAAAACTCTGGATTTCTCGTTCAAGAAGATGCCGGGCAGCTTTGTGATCGGATCGTTCACGTTCACCACCCTCAGAACCTTCACTCCCAGCTCGTCGCACCGGTTCTTGAACCCCATGTTCCCGACCCTTGGGCCGGCGAAGGAGTAGACGGTGATGGGCACATGGTTGCCCCTTCCGTCGCGGTTCAGGCCGAGCTCGGCGAGGTCGTAGCCGAGAAGGAGGGCAAGGGAGCTGCCCATGCTGTGCCCGGCCAGCGTGATGCTCACCTCCTCGTGCTTATATTGTTTAATGAGCCGCGTCACCTCGGAGAGGAGCTGGTTCCGGCAGCTGCCGCAGGTAAACCTGCCGGCGCCGTCTTCTGATGTGTACAGGGACAGGAATCCGGACTCGACCTTCACATCTGACCGAGGATCCGCTGGGTCGAACCTCGCCGGCGCAAGCGAGCTCATCATGTTGGCCACCCACTCAGACCCTGTCACCGTACCCCGGAAGGAGACGACAATGTCCCGACGGCCGAGCCGGCGCGCGGTGTCGTCTGATGCCACCGCCACGTACCCAACCCACCGGCTCGGGCAAGCCCCTGTCACGCCAGGGAGCGAGACGTCCGGCGCGGCGTAAATGTACCTCGTGACGGCGTACCCGGCGCCGGCCATGCCGACCTCCTCGAGCATCCGTGCCTTGCCGTACTTACAGTTGAGGTACCGCTTGGAGCCGGCGTCTAGGTCGAACGCCTTGTAGGTCGCCGCCACGAGCTCGCCGTAGCGGACGATCTCGGCGCGGAGGAGCGGGTGTAGCGGTTCCACCAGGCCGGCCCAGTCGCCTTCGCCCTGGATCTCCCGCCACATGCTCGCCAGCGTCGACGTTTTGTCACCATTTCTCCTCGCCGGCGCGAAGACCGGGGCCACCGGTGCCGCATGCCTGGTGTTCACCGCGATGGTCGACGGTGCCGAGAGCCGCGTCGTCTGGGGGGCGAAGGTCGAGGGTGGCGCGGCAACCGCGGCAACGGCCCCAGCGGTGGACGTCGTCGAGGCGTGGCCACGCTGCTGGCGCTGCGGCTTAGCATAGATTCCACCTGGGGAAGCGTTAGACACCGGGAGGCGAATCGCCATTGCTGAGCTCAACTAGCTGGTGTGCTCGTGCTTGCACGCGTCTACGTGCTGTGATCGATGAGAGAGACCGATCGATGGGTGAGAGGGATCAGCAGCGAGACGATCGAAGGTGTGGAGTTTTCTGTGTTTGGGATCGGGGCACGAGCTTATATATAGGGCGTGGGAAAAAATGACGCGGCGGGGCGCGCGCAACGTTTTCTCGCGAGACGTGTTGGCTAGTTGGAAAGGGACGGGGAGGGGCAGTTGAGGCGCACATCTTGCACGTTGAGCGCGGGGTTTTGACTGGATCGAGTGGGCGTGGAAGTGATGGTTCAGTTTCCTTTTCGCTCCTTCTTTGCTCGCCCTGTTGTGTTTAAGTCCTCGTTCTTCACAGTATTTGTAACACGACGCTTGGCTATGTTCTCCGACCTTAGTCATTTGAAGGATGCTATCTTTTTAGAAACATTTTAAGGAAACGCTGCACTTAGTATTTTCTAACCTTTTGCGAGGAGTTTTTTTAACACAGTGCAGACGCAGACGCACATGCATACATATGAACGTATGCACGAACACCCCTACCCCTATGAGCACCTTCAAGAGACCGAGCCGGCACATCCTCTTGAGATTGACGAAGTCACCACAAGCGCCTCCGTAGTCGACATATGAACGAACATCGTAGGAAAGGCTAAAATAAATCCAGGAAAAAAATGCAAGCATCAGTCCCAGGTCTAGGTCTTCAACCCTGGTGGGTTGGTTCCACCACTTTGCGAGTAAGTTGGTACTAGCAAATTAGTAGGCCAAGTTGGTAACCCAAATGTCAAATACGCTAAAATTAGTTGGTCAAACGGGATTACATGTAATGCCAACTAGAAACAAAAACCTATTGTCCAACCAACAACACTAGCTTGCTAGAGTGTACTCTTCTTCTCCCTCACAAAATAAAAAGTGTGTACTCTCTCTGCTCCGCTATACAAGACCTCTCATATTTTGAGTCAAACTTTGGACACTAGTTTAACTAAGAAGATATGTGTTATATACCCTGCAAAATATACTATTGGATTTGCATTGGAAGATGATGTTCCCAACAATATACTTATTATAGGGCATAACTTATGTTTTCCATGGTTCAATCACCGTTCAAAGTTTGATCCAAAATATGAGGAGCCCTAATAGAGGTAGTAAGTGCCACCTAGCCCTTTATATTTCATTATCTTCCCAAAGGCCCCTCAATAGAAATCCTTGCATACATAGCCATCATTTTCTTATATCCACACTCTAGTTGGACTTTCTTTGCACTTCCTCTCATCTATGGTAGCTTGCTGACCCTTCCGCTCACAATTATCCATCGGTCTACTGTTGGAATTTGGATTTATTTATTGATGCAAAATGGATTCGAATATTAATGGAAATTTCATTATTATTGTCTACCTAAAATATAATGTTGTTCCTTCTTTGTTGCTTGTTTTTATGGAGTTTTTCCTAATTGGCCAGCCTAGCAGGGCTTTGCGGCTACCACTGCCATATAGAAAACAAAAAAAAATCAACAACTAAAGCATTTCTTACTCATGTGTCTTGTTTTTATGGAATCAATTAAATAACATTTGAATAATACAATAAAATTACAGTTGTCTTGCCTATTAATTGTATGTTTCTAATGAAACATTTTAACAGTTTTGACTCCACATCGGCCTATAAGCATCCACTTCTAGATGCATCACAACTTGATTCGCCCATGTCTCCTTCTATAGTCTTTTTTTTTGTGCGTATCTATAGTGTCCATCTCCACACCTTTATTGTTAAGAGGTGGTGGGCTACGAAGTTAGAGGTTTACCTAGTAAATGCACATGGTTAAGTAGAGGCCTCGGTTATAGTGGTCAAATGAGAGGCGATGGCCTAGAAATGTCTGGCAAGGCGGATCATGGTGTCATGTGTTTGGAGGAGGTGCATGTCAAGACCTTAAGGTGATATAATGAGAACGAAAGGAAAATACATTGTACCAGGAAAACGACATGAGGGGCGCCTTGACAAACAAAGGAGGTGTATGTGTGCAAAGAAGTGGTTATGCGGGGAACATCTTAATTGTGCGAAAATAAACCTCGAGGAAAAAAGTTGCAATACAAAATAACCATAACGTTCTCCGCCAAAAAAAGAAAAGAACTATAACGTTAAGTGAGTGGCCACAGTTTCAAGAATATTGTCCAAAATAATGTTAACACCACTTTGGTCCCACTCATCCGAACAAGCATTTCATATGCAGTATAATATCAGTTTCATGATAACGTTTGTCGTGAAACCGAGTAACACTAAGGATTTGCAAAGACCATGGCCGCAATTTAGTACCAAAGCATTTGACAAAGCTGAATTAGAGATTCCAGTCCACTATATGAGTCCGTGACCACACCAGCTATAGCTTTTGTGGCAAAAGTTGCTGAAGAGAAAAAGGAGGTCGCACTGAAGATTTTATGATACGTTAGGTGTGCTTATGCGAAACTTCCGAGTGGTCGGTTGGGGGCTCTCCATGTCTCCATGTGGCATATGTGTGTACGTATGTACGTGTGGTTTTCGGCCGGCTGATCATACAGTGGGCCCAGGACGGGAAGCTGCACTCGTCAGCATCATTTAATAGGAGTGGTTGAGATCCGCTCGTGCTGCAGGCTGCAGCCGCGCTGCTACTCGTTGCGCGCCACGCAATGCCGTACGGGCGCGCGCCGAAATCTTGCCAACCACCTGTGAAAATGCCTCCGTTGCCTTTTCTCAATATACCATTTATGGTCATGCATTTGACCGGCTAATTATTTTTGTTCAACTTAGCATTAATCGGCTGTACAGTAATGAGCGACTTACTTCCTCCTCTAAAGGGCATCAACACTCTTGACTACTCGCTGTTCTTCACTCGATCGTATGGGCGCAACCCCTACAAAAATGCAAAGTAATGTATATGGTATACTCCCTCCGTTCCTAAATATAAGTCTTTGTAGAGATATCACTATGAACCACATACGGATGTATATAGATGCATTTAAGAATGTAGATTCACTTATTTTGCTCTGTATGTAGTTCAATAGTTGAATCTCTACAAAGACTTATATTTAGGAACGGAGGGAGTACTTAACATTGATTTTGTAATAACATAATGTTATTTTTAGACTATTTGTTGGGTTTATGATAATTTCCAAGCCAAATTATATTACATGAGTGTGATTCACTCAACAATTGTACCAATGTATTGATGTTTGGCACCCTCATTACTTGGTTCCTAGGCCCGCCAATAATCACACACACGGTTAACTCTCTTTTTCTTCTTCTCTAGCACATTATTGTGGTCGGTTGTCTTGTTTTGCTTTGATCTATGTTGGCTTAGATTTTAGTTATGTTTTTGGTGGGTTTTTTAATTATATATCGTGTTGGGTTGTTGTTGAAGACGGTATTTGTTAAGAGAGGAGAGTGAAATTGTTTGGTGTGCGGTTGTGGTGTCGTTGCACATTTTTGCCTTAGTGTCAGCCTATGATGATTGTGTGAGCCCCTTGAAAGTTATTATTCCGCACTAAAACCATGTAACCATTGCACACTCTCTCTCTCTCTCTCTCTCTCTCTCTCTCTCTCTCTCTCTCGTTCAGCTCAGTTCTTTGCTCCGCTCGCTAGCTTAACATCTTTCTATGCTTTCTCCACCGCTAGCTTAGACAAAAAGAAAATCAACTATCGTATTTTTTATTTGCAAAAGTTCGTTAAACAAAGATATTCATGGATTTTAAAAAATTATTCACAACAACAACAAAGCATTTTGTCCCAAACAAGTTGGCGTAGGCTAGAGCTTAAACACATAAGATTTCGCAACCAACTCATGGTTCTGACACATGGATAGCAATCTTCCACGCACCCGTGTCCATGGCTAGTTCTTTCGTGATACTTTAATCATTTAGATCTCTCTTTACAAACTCCTTTCATATCAAGTTCGGTCTACCCTGACTCCTCTTGACATTATCAACATGCTTTAGCCCTCCGCTATGCACTGGAGTTTCTGGAGGCCTGCGTTGAATATGCCCAAACCATCTTAGATAATGTTGGACAAGCTTCTCTTCAATCGGTACTACTCCAACTTTATCCCCTATATCATCATTCTGGACCCGGTCCTTCCTTGTGTAGGCACACATCCATCTCAACATGCGCATCTCTACTTCACCTAACTATTGAACATGTCGCCTTTTAGTCGGCCAACACTCAGCGATGTACAACATTGCATGTTGAATTGTCGTCCTATAGAACCTGCCTTTTAGCTTTTATGGCACTCTCTTGTCACAGAGAATGCCAGAAACTTCGCACCACTTCATCAACCCGGCTTTGATTCGATGGTTCACATTTTCATTGATATGCCCATCCTTCTGCAGCATTGACCCCAAATATTGAAAGGTGTCCTTCTAGGCACCACATGTAGGGAAACGTAGTAGAAAAAAATTGTCCTACGATCACGATCTCATGAACACTATGAAAAGGCATTAGGAGGTTTAGATTGGATCGTTACCAACAACGAGTTCCAGCGTACGAAGAGTTGGTGTAGATCGTTGATGAAATCCCTTGAACCGTTCATGAAAGACCGCTCGAATTGAAGACCGAAAACACGACCTCTCTATGGATTTCACACGTATGGACTTCACGATCCGGCAGCGCTTTGGCGTCCAGAGCTACACGTCGCCGGAGAACGACAGGAGGGAGAAGAGAACCTCACGGGGCTTCTCTATTCTAAGTATTAGAGGAAACTAGAACTAGCTCTAATCTAGATCAAGTCTAAATTAGAATTGGAACAACTAGAGAGAACTAGAGGAGAAATTTGTGTCTCCAAAGGTCAAAAACCTCTAGTATATATAGGTGTAAGGGAGAGGGGAGGGGTGGCCGACTTGGGGAAGGGGCACCCCTCCCCTTGCGCCGTCCAAGGGAGGATGTGGAGTCCAACTCCACCTCCCAATCGCCCCCCTAGGGGCGCCTCCACTAATGGACCTTAGTCCATTATCTCTCCCCTAACAGGCCTTTTACTTCCTCCGTCTCGGTTTATAAGACATGCGTGTCGTTCTAGGTTGACAATTTAACTAGCTAAATATGTATTATATTTGATGAAAAATATATGTTTAGAAACTACATCCACTTAAGAATCTAATGATATACTTTTGGTGACATATAACTCATATTTAGTTAGTCAAATTGATGACCTAAAACTACGCGCACGCCCTATAAACTGAGACGGAGGGAGTAGTATTTTCTTTAGCTCAATGGCATTAAATAAAGGGGCATTTACATTTATGCCCCTAATTTGTGCCCACTCTCAGATTTACCCCCTAAAAAATCATGTGCTCAAATTTGCCCCTCTTCCGCCGTTAAGTGCGCTTATAGAAATGCCCTTCTATACATTTTCCGTCCATTCAAAGGCAAGTCAAAGGCCTTTGACTAGATGAAAATGTACCGAAGGGCATTTCTATAAGCTCACTTAACGAAAGAGGGGCTGAAATGCAAATGGCCCTTAAATAACTTTTTGGGACCTCATAATAATATTGTAGCCCTTTGTAATTTATATTTAAGTCCCCAGAAACAATTTGCACCTATATATTAATTCCCTGTATTTCTCGGTACTCCCTAAAACACTTCCGGTAACCCCGAAACGCTTCCAATTTATCTTGAAAGTTCTTTTATTCCTGGAAATTTCCCGGTAATATTTTCTCATATTCCTAAATCCTATAGAACTCAATAAATCGTAATACCTTAATTGTGTAACCTGATGGGTCCATATTTTACACATCTTTAGAGCTCATTTGTTGCACATTATCTTCATATATCAAATTATACCATGTTCCATTGAGCCAATTATATGTCCATATGCATGATTTCTAGTTTTTGTCCTTTTCACCGCAAGCATTGCATAATCTTTATTCTTAGTTGGTTTGTATTAGTTTTATTTGTATTTATGTGTCTTGTAGGTGAAATGGACTTCCCACGTACTTAGCACGATGAAAGGAGTTCAAACGACGGACACCCACGACCCTAGACATAGCCATTTCGAAGGTGGAAAAGTCATTTTTTCAAATTGCTCCAAATGAAGATCTAAAACCAGAAATAGATCGGCGTCGTTCATACGAATGCAACAAGACCAAGAACGTCAAATTTCGAGTTCGTATGAAGAAATGACGATCACTTTTACCGAAGAGAGGCAGCAGAAAAATCAATATGGAAGACGGTGTTCCAAACGACCGCGTGCGGTCGTTTGAGCGCCTGTATGGACTCCAGACACTACTGAAAGTTGCCTCTCGTGACGGGATTCTTCGTGGATTTCGTTCCCGTTTGTTCCGCGACTCCCTTGGCCTTCAAGGGGTGATTGGGAGTGGATTGGGCTCATTTAGAGCCCTTGGATCAAAGGAGAGGAGCCACATCAAGGGAGGAGGCATTGGGAGAGCTCTTATATGAACACCCTCAACCCTAGCCGCCGTCATCATTCTCCATCATCACCATTCTCATCTCCAGGTCCAGCCGCTACCACATCAAGAACACACCATCCGGGCAACCAAGAGGAAGGCCAGAAGGGAGCCACCATGCCTTCACCACCATCATCCAAAACTGTGCCGCCTCCATCATCATCCCTTCTTCATGCTCCATCACGGTCTCTGTGATGGGTTGTAACAACTCTTGAACCCCCCTTATATGTGATGTTATTTGAGTAATTGTTGGCTATGGGTCGGTGGATTGGTAAGTGGTTATCTGATATGTGTTGTCTGTTGGGGAACGTTGCAGAAAATTAAAATTTTTCCTACGGCTTCACCAAGATCCATCTATGAGTTCATCTAAGCAACGAGTAACGGGAGAGAGTTTGCATCTACATACCACTTGTAGATCGCGTGCGGAAGCTTGCAAGGTGATGATGGAGTCGTACTCGAACGTGATTCAGATCACCGATGCCAAGTGCCGAACGGACAAGACCTCCGCGCTCAACACACGTGCGGGACGAGCGACGCCTCCTCCTTCTTGATCCAGCAAGGAGGAAGGACAGGTTGAGGAAGACAGCTCCACCGGCAAAGACGACGGCGTGGTGCCGGTGGAGAAGCAAGATTCGGCTGGGGCTTCACGAGCTCTTACGGAGGAGGAGATGTGTTGGGGAGGGAAGGGGCTGCGCCTTGGGAGTTGGTGTGGCAGCCCCCTTCCTCCCCCTTTATATAGGCCCCTGAAGTGGCGGCCCTGAGATCCAATCTCCGGGGCGGCGGCCAGGGGGTGGAGTGCCCCACCAAAGGGCGCCCCACCCCTAGGGTTTCAACCCTAGGCGCAGGGGACCCTAGGGGCGCACCAGCCCCTTGTGGGCTGGTTCCTTCCCTTTCAGCCCATGGGGCCCTCCGGATAGGTGGCCCCACCGGTGGACCCGGACCCTTCCGGTGGTCCCAGATTTTACCGAAACCCCAAACTTTCCCGATGGCAAAACACCACTTCCTATATATTATTCTTTACCTCCGGACCCTTACGAAACTCCTCGTGACGTCCGGGATCTCATCCGAGACTCCGAACAACATTCGGTGGTCACATACTTGACTTCCTACTAACCCTAGCGTCACCGAACCTTAAGTGTGTTGTGATATCCTGGCTTATTAGGGATGATAGACTACTCATATCAATAAGGAATTCCTTCTTTTCCGGGAGCCCATTCGGACAGAACTCCAAAGTTAAGCGTGCTCAGCTTGGAGTAGTCTCGGATGGGTGACCGATCGAAGTTGCTCCCGGTGCGCATGAGTGAGGACAAAGTCGCAGAAAAGACTAGTATTGATCTGTGGGGCGATCTAGATCTGCCAGAGTAACGACCACCGCGGGTGTGTCCGGGCGTTACAAGTTGGTATCGAGCCGACCCTCGCGGTTACACGGATGGTTGCGACAGGTCGCGGTCATGTTGTTCATGACGCTTGTGACCCGTCGTGGCACACGGCATGGCACATGTACGGATCGGATGCATGACGGTTGTGCCAAGAGGGAACGTTCGTGTGGCCGACGAGGACGCTCGGTTCCTCCGAAGTTTGGGTGTATGTGATATCCGGCTTATTAGGGATGATAGACTACTCATATCAATAAGGAATTCCTTCTTTTCCGGAGCCCATTCGGACGTAACTCCAAAGTTAAGCGTGCTCACTTGGAGTAGTCTCAGATGGGTGACCGATCGAAGTTGCTCCGGCGTGCGCATGAGTGAGGACAAAGTGCGCGAGAAAAGACTAGTATTGATCTGTGGGGCCGCCTAGATCTCGCCAGAGTAACGACCACCGGCGGTGTGTCCGGCGTTACATGTAGACCCTACGGGTTCGGAGACACGCAGACATGACCGAGACGACTCTCGGGCAATAACCAACAGCGGGATCTGGATACCCATGTTGGCTCCCACATGCTCCTCGATGATTTCATCGGTTGAACCACGATGTCGAGGATTCGATCAAACCTCGTATGCAATTCCTTTGTCAATCGGTGCGTTATTTGCCCGAGACCCGATCGTCGGTATCCCAATACCTTGTTCGGTCTTACGGCAAGTCACTTTACTCGCATCAGTAATGCATGATCCCGTACAACACCTTGGTCACATTGAGCTCATTATGATGATGCATTACCGAGTGGGCCCAGTGATACCTCTCCGTCATACGGAGTGACAAATCCAGCCTCGATCCGTGTCAACCCAATGAGATACTTTCGGAGATACCGTAATGCACCCTTATAGTCACCCGATTACGCCAGTGACGCTTTGATACACCCAAGGCACTCCTACGGTAACCGGAGTTACACGATCTCATGGTCGAAGGAAGAGATACTTGACATTGGCAAAGCTTCTAGCAAACGAACTATACGATCTTTTATGCTATGCTTATGATTGGGTCTTGTCCATCACATCATTCTCCTAATGATGTGATCCCGTTATCAACGACATCCAATGTCCATAGTCGAAACCATGACTATCTATTGATCACAACGAGCTAGTCAACTAGAGGATCACTAGGGACTCATTGGGTCTAAGTGTTCACACGTATTATTACGATTTCCGGATAATACAGCTTATAGCATGAACAAAAGACAATTATCATGAACATTGAAATATAATAATCCTTTTATTATTGCCTCTAGGGCATATTTCCAACAGTCTCCCACTTGCACTAGAGTCACCAATCTAGTTACATTGTGATGAATCGAACACCCATAGAGTTCTCGTGTTGATCATGTTTTGCACGCGAGAGAGGTTTAGTCAACGGATCTGCGACATTCAGATCCGTGTGCACTTTGCAAATCTCTATGTCTCCATCTTGAACATTTTCACGGATGGAGTTGAAGCGACGCTGATGTGCTCGGTCTTCTTGTGAAACCCGGCTCCTTGGCTAGGGCAATAGCTCCAAGTGTTGTCACAGAAGAGTTTGATCGGCCCGACGCATTGGGTATGACTCCTAGGTCGGTGATGAACTCCTTCACCCAAATCGCTTCATGCGCGCCTCCGAGGCTGCCATGTACTCCGCTTCACACGTAGATCCCGCCACGACGCTCGCTTGCGGCTGCGCACTACCATCGCTTCCACCATTCAACATATACACGATCCGGTTTGTGACTTAGAGTCATCCAGATCTGAGTCGAAGCTAGCGCCGACGTAACCCTTTACGACGAGCTCTTCGCTCCTCCATAAACGAGAAACATGTCCTTTGTCCTTTTCGGTACTTCAGATATTCTTGACCGCTGTCCAGTGTTCCTTGCGGGTTACTTTGGTATCTTGCAACCAAACTTACGGCAAGGTTTACATCGGTCAGTACACAAAGATGGCATACATAATAGATCCTATGGCTGAAGCATAGGGGATGACACTCATCTCTTCTTTATCTTTTGTCGTGGTCGCGATCGAGCTGAGCTCAATTTCACACCTTGTAACATAGGCAAGAACCCTTCTTGGACTGATCCATTTTGAACCTCTTCAAAATCTTATCAAGGTATGTGCTTTGTGAAAGACCTATGAGGCGCCTCGATCTATCTCTATAGATCTTGATGCCTAATATATAAGCAGCTTCTCCAAGGTCCTTCATTGAAAACACTTGTTCAAGTAGGCCTTAATGCTGTCCGAAGTTTTGTATCATTTCCCATCAAGAGTATGTCATCTACATATAATAGGAGAAATGCTACAGAGCTCCCACTCACTTTCTTGTAAACGCAGCTTCTCCATAAGTCTCAAGATAAACCCAAACGCTTTGATCATCTCATCAAAGCGAATGTTCCAACTCCGAGATGCTTGCACCAGTCCATAAATGGATCATGGAGCTTGCATACTTTGTTAGCGTTCTGAGGATCGACAAAACCTTCCGGCTGCATCATATACAGCTCTTCCTTAAGATGTCCATTAAGGAATGCCGTTTTGACGTCCATCTGCCATATCTCATAATCATAGTATGCGGCAATTGCTAACATGATTCGGACGGACTTAAGCTTCGCCACGGGAGAGAATGTCTCGTCAGAAGTC
The DNA here is from genome assembly GCA_021437245.1 of Aegilops speltoides. Taxonomy (NCBI): domain Eukaryota; kingdom Viridiplantae; phylum Streptophyta; class Magnoliopsida; order Poales; family Poaceae; genus Aegilops; species Aegilops speltoides. The sequence goes on from CM038144.1 coordinate 46,580,306, forward strand.
AATCCCTTGAACTTGTCGATAACCCTTAGCGACAAGTCGAGCTTTGTAGATGGTAACATTTCCATCCGCGTCCGCCTTCTTCTTAAAAATCCATTTATTTTCTATCGCCGCCGATCATCGGGCAAGTCTGTCAAAGTCCATACTTTGTTTTCATACATGGATTCTATCTCGGATTTCATGGCTCCAAGCCATTTGTTGGAATCTGGGCCCGCCATTGCTTCTTCATAGTTCAAGGTTCATTGTTGTCTAGCAACATGATTTCCATGACAGGGTTGCCGCACCACTCAGTGCGGAACGTGTCCTCGTGGACCTTCGAAGTTCAAGAGTAACTTGATCCAAGTACCTTGATCATCATCAACGCTTTCCTCTTGATTGGTGTGGGCATCACAGAACGGTTTCTCGCTACCGCACCACTTTCCCGCTCGAGAGGTAGTACTTCATCGAAGTTCTACTTTCCTCCCACTTACTTCTTTCGAGAGAAACTCTTTCTCCGTAAAGCATCCGTTCTTTGCAACAAAGATCTTGCCTTCGGATCTTAAGTAGAAGGTATACCCGACAGCTTCCTTAGGGTATCCTATGAATACGCATTTTTCGACTTGGGTTCGAGCTTTTCAGGTTGAAGTTTCTTGACATAAGCATCGCATCCCCAAACTTTTAGAAACGATACTTAGGTTTCTTCCCAAACCATAATTCATACGGTGTCGTTTCAACGGATTTAGACGGTGCCCTATTTAAAGTGAATGTAGCTGTCTCTAGAGCGTATCCCCAAAATGATAGCGGTAAATCGGTAAGAGACATCATAGACCGCACCATATCCAATAGAGTGCGACACGACGCTCGACACACCGTTTACCGAGGTGTTCCAGCGGCGTGAGTTGTGAAACGATTCCACATTTTCTTAAGTGTGTGCCAAATTCGTGACTTAAATATTCTCCTCCACGATCCGATCGGAGGATCTTTATCTTTCACACGTTGATTCTCCACCTCACTCTGAAATTCCTTGAACTTTTCAAAGGTCTCAGACTTGTGTTTCATTAAGTAGACATACCCATATCTACTTAAGTCATCGGTGAGAGTGAGAACATAACGATATCCTCCATGAGCCTCAACGCCATTGGACCGCACACATCGGTATGTATGATTTCCAACAAGTTGGTTGCTCGCCCATTGTTCCGGAGAACGGAGTCTTGGTCATTTTGCCCAAGAGGCAAGGTTCGCATGTGTCAAACGATTCATAATCAAGCGACTCTAAAAGTCCATCAAGATGGAGCTTCTTCATGCGCTTGACACCAATGTGACCAAGGCAAAGCGATGCACAAGTATGTGGGACTATCGTTATCAACTTTACATCTTTTGCATCCACACTATGAACATGTGTAATATTACGCCGAGATTCATTAAGAATAAACCATTGACCATCGGAGCATGACCATAAAACATATCTCTCATATAAATCGAACAACCATTATTCTCGGACTTAAATGAGTAGCCATCTCGTATCAAACGAGATCCGGATACAATGTTCATGCTCAAACTTGGCACTAAATAACAATTATTGAGGTTTAAAACTAATCCGTGAGGTAAATGTAGAGGCAGCGTGTCGACGGCGATCACATCGACCTCGAACCATTCCCGACGCGCGCCGTCACCTCGCCCTTCGCCAGGTCTCCGTTTATTCCGCAGCTCTGCCGTGAGTTACATATGTGAGCAACGGCACCGTATCAAATACCGGGGAGTTACTACAGTATCGGTAAGGTACACATCAATTACATGTATATCAAATATACCTTTGGTGTTGCCGGCCTTCTTATCCGCTAAGTATTTGGGGCGTTCCGCTTCGGTGCCCTTCCCTTGCAATAAAAGCACTCACCTCGTGCTTGGGTCCATTCTTTGACTTCTTCCCAAGAATCGGCTTACGGGCGCGCAACATCTTTGCCGTCCTTCTTGAAGTTCTTCTTACCCTTGCCCTTCTTGAACTTAGTGGTCTTATTGACCATCAACACTTGATGTTCTTTCTTGATTTCAGCCTCTGCTGACTTCAGATCGAGAACACTTCAGAATGGTCTTTACCATCCCCGCATGTTGTAGTTCATCACAAAGCTCTTGTAGCTTGGTGGGAGCGATCGGAGGATTCTGCCAATGACGGCCTCATCCGGAGGTTAATGTTCAACTGGGTCATACGTGCGTGCAACCCATACATCTTCGTGATGTGTTCATGACGTAACTGTTCTCCTCCATCTTACAATCAGAGAACTTGTCGGAGACATCATATCTCTCGACCGGGCATGAGCTTGGAAAACTAGTTTCAGCTCTTGAACATCTCATATGCTCCGTGATGCTCAAAACGCTTTTGGAGCCCCTTCTAAGTCAGAGAGCATGCCGCATCGAACGAGGGACTAATCATCAAGACGAGTTTGCTGCGCTCATAACGCCTTGGTTCTTCGACGGAGCGGCACCTAGCGGTCCTTCTAGGACATATTGCTTCTCGGCAGCTATGAGGATGATCTCGTGTTCGGACCCAATCCGTATAGTTGCCGCCATCATCTTTCACTTGGTTTTCTAGGAACGTTGAAGTTCATGTTGACATTAGCGTTGGCCATTGATCTACAAGACATATTTGCAAAGGTTTTAGACTAAGTTCATGATAATAAAGTTCTTAATCAAAATTATGAACTCCCACTTAGATTAGACATCCTCTAGTCATCTAAGTGTTACACGATCCGAGTCGACTAGCCCGTGTCCGATCATCACGTGAGACGGACTAGTCATCGTCGGTGAACATCTTCATGTTGATCGTATCTTCCATACGACTCGTGTTCGACCTTTCGGTCTCCGTGTTCCGAGGCCATGTCCGCACATGCTAGGCTCGTCAAGTTAACCCTAAGTGTTTTCGCTGTGTAAAACTGTCTTACACCCGTTGTATGTGAACGTAAGGATCCATCACACCCGATCATCACGTGGTGCTTAGAAGCGACGAACCTGTAGCAACGGTGCACGCTTAGGGAGAACACTTCTTGAAATTTTATAAGGATCATCTTATTTACTACCGTCGTCCTAAGTAAACAAGATGCATAAACATAATAAACATCACATGCAATTATATAGTTGTGACATGATATGGCCAATATCATCAAGCTCCATTGATCTCCATCTTGGGGCTCCATGATCATCTTGTCACCGGCTTGACACCATGATCTCCATCATCATGATCTCCATCATCGTGTCTTCATGAAGTTGTCACGCTAACGACTACTTCTACTTCTATGACTAACGCGTTTAGCAATGAAGTAAAGTAGTTTACATGGTGTTCTTCAATGACACGCAGGTCATACAAAAATAAAGACAACTCCTATGGCTCCTGCGGTTGTCATACTCATCGACATGCAAGTCGTGAATCCTATTACAAGAACATGATCTCATACATCACAATTCATCATTCATCACAACTTCGCCATATCACATCACATGATCAATCGCTGCAAAAACAAGTTAGACGTTCTCTAGTTGTTGTTGCATCTTTTACGTATGCGATTGGGTTCTAGCAAGAACGTTTTCTTACCTACGAATCACCACAACGTGATTTTGTCAACTTCTATTTACCCTTCATAAGGGCCCTGTTCATCGAATCCGCTCCAACTAAAGTGGGAGAGACAGACACCCGCCAGCCACCTTATGCAACTAGTGCATGTCGATCGGTGGAACCGGTCTCACGTAAGCGTCACGTGTAAGGTTGGTCCGGGCGCTTCATCCCACAATACCGCTGAGCAAGAAACGACTAGTAGAGGCAAGTAAGATGACAAGATCAACGCCCACAACAAATTGTGTTCTACTCGTGCATTAGAGAACTACGATAGACCTAGCTCGATACCACTGTTGGGGAGCGCTGCGAAAATTAAAATTTTCCTACGGCTTCACCAAGATCCATCTATGAGTTCATCTAAGCAACGAGTAACGGAGAGAGTTTGCATCTACATACCACTTGTAGATCGCGTGCGAAGCTTGCAAGGTGATGATGGAGTCGTACTCGAACGTGATTCAGATCACCGATGCCAAGTGCTGAACGGACAGCACCTCCGCGCTCAACACACGTGCGGATTTAGCGACGCCTCCTCCTTCTTGATCCAGCAAGGAGGAAGGAGAGGTTGAGGAAGACAGCTCCACCGGCAGACGACGACGGCGTGGTGATGGTGGAGAAGCAAGATCTCGGCTGTGGCTTCACGAGCTCTTACGGAGGAGGAGATGTGTTGGGAGGGAGGGCTGCGCCTTGGGAGTTGGTGTGGCAGCCCCCCTTCCTTCCCCCCTTTATATAGGCCCCCTGGTGGCGGCCCCGAGATCCAATCTCCGGGGGTGGCGCGCCAAGGGGGTGGAGTGCCCCCAAGCCGGTGGGCGCCCCCCCCTAGGGTTTCAACCCTAGGCGCAGGTGGACCTAGGGGCGCACCAGCCCCTTGTGGGCTGGTTCCTTCCCTTTCAGCCCATGGGGCCCTCCGGATAGGTGGCCCCACCGGTGGACCCAGGGACCCTTCCGGTGGTCCCAGCTTTTACCTGAAACCCCAAACTTTCCCGATGGCGAAACACCACTTCCTATATATTATTCTTTACCTCCGGACCCTTCCTAACTCCTCGTGACATCTGGGATATCATCCGGACTCGAACAACCTTCGTGGTCACATACTTGACTTCCTACTAACCCTAGCGCCACCGAACCTTATGTGTAGACCCTACGGGTTCGGGAGACACGCAGACATGACCGAGACGACTCTCGGGCAATAACCAACAGCGGGATCTGGATACCCATGTTGGCTCCTACATGCTCCTCGATGATTTCATCGGTTGAACCACGATGTCGAGGATTCGATCAAACCATCATATGCAATTCCTTTGTCAATCGATGCGTTACTTGCCCGAGACCCGATCGTCGGTATCCCAATACCTTGTTCGGTCCTCAGTTACACGCAAGTCACTTTACTCGTACCGTAATGCATGATCCCGTGGCCAACACCTTCAGTACCGGTTCATGCCACGAACCGGTACTAGCGATGAACCTTTAGTTGATTCTTTTTGCTATTGAAGAATATTATAGCTTTGTTTAAGTGGATCATAACAAAATTAGTCCCACCTCGCCAAGTGAGAGGGACTCACTGTTGGAAATATGCCCTAGAGGCAATAATAAAAGTATTATTATTATATTTCCTTGTTCATGATAATTGTCTTTTATTCATGCTATAACTGTATTATCCGGAAATCGTAATACACGTGTGAATACATAGACCACAATATGTCCCTAGTGAGCCTCTAGTTGACTAGCTCGTTGTGATCAACAGATAGTCATGGTTTCTGCTATGGACATTGGATGTCGTTGATAACGGATCACATCATTAGGAGAATGATGTGATGGACAAGACCCAATCCTAAGCATAGCACAAAGATCGTAGTTCGCTTGCTAGAGCTTTTCCAATGTCAAGTATCTCTTCCTTAGACCATGAGATCGTGTAACTCCCGGATACCGTAGGAGTGCTTTGGGTGTATCAAACGTCACAACGTAATCGGGTGACTATAAAGGTGCACTACAGGTATCTCCGAAAGTGTCTCATTGGGTTGACACGGATCGAGATCGATTTGTCACTCCATGTAAATGGAGAGGTATCTCTGGCCCACTCGGTAGGACATCATCATAATGTACAATGTGATCAAGGGGTTGATCACGGATGATGTGTTGCGGAACGAGTAAAGAGACTTGCCGTAACGTGATTGAACAAGGTATCGGTATACCGACGATCGAATCTCGGGCAAGTAAAATACCGCTAGACAAAGGGAATTGTATACGGATCGATCGAGTCCTTGACATCGTGGTTCATCCGATGAGATCATCGTGGAACATGTGGGAGCCAACATGGGTATCCAGATCCCGCTGTTGGTTATTGACCGGAGAACGCCTCGGTCATGTCTACATGTCTCCGAACCCGTAGGGTCTACACACTTAAGGTTCTGGCGACGCTAGGGTTATAAAGGAAGCTTGTATGTGGTTACCGAATGTTGTTCGAGTCCCTGATGAGATCCCGGACGTCACGAGGAGTTCCGGAATGGTCCGGAGGTAAAGATTTATATATGGGAAGTCCTGTTTTGGTCACCGGAAAAGTTTCGGGTTTATCGATATCGCACGGGACCACCGGAGGGTCCCGGGTCCACCAAGTGGGGCCACCTGCCCTGAAGGCTCGTGGGCCAAGTGTGGGAGGACCAGCCCCTAGGTGGGCTGGGCGCCCCACCAAGGCCCAAGGCGTGGGAAATGAAGGAGGGCAAACCTAGGTCCAGATGGGCCTTAAGGCCCACCTAGTGGGCGCCTCCCCTCTCTCCCCTCCGCCGCCACCAGATGGGATCTGGGGCTGGCCCGCCCCTTGGGGTGGGAAACCCACAGGGGCGCAGCCCTCCTCTCCCTATAAATAGTGAGGCCTAGGGCTGCCCAGACACACAGAATACACGTGATTCGGTCTCTGCCTTTGGTTGCAGCTCTCTCTCTCTCCCAAGTACTCCTCCTCTCCCGTGGTGCTTAGCGGCCTCGCTGGATTGCCACACTCCTCCATCACCACCACGCCATTGTGCTGCTGCTGGAGGGAGTCTTCCTCAACCTCTCCCTCTCTCCTTGCTGGATCAAGGCGGGAGACGCCGCCGGCTGTACGCGTGTTGAACGCGAGGTGCCGTCCGCTCGCACTTGATCATCGGTGATTTGAATCACGACGAGCACGACTCCATCAACCCCGCTCACTTGAACGCTTCCGCTTAGCGATCTACAAGGGTATGTAGATGCACTCTCCTTCTACTCGCTGCTGGTTTCTCCATAGATAGATCTTGGTGACACGTGGAAAATTTTGAATTTCTGCCACGCTACCCAACAAAGGCATCATGAGCTAGGTCTATTATGTAGATTCTTTGCACGAGTAGAACACAAAGTAGTTGTGGGCGTTGATTTTGTTCAATATGCTTACCGTTACTAGTCCAATCTTGTTTCGACGGCATTGTGGGATGAAGCGCCCGGACCGACCTTACACGCATTTACGTGAGACAAGTTCCACCGATTGACATGCACTTCGTGCATAAGGTGGCTAGCGGTGCCGCCTCTCCACTTTAGTCGGAACGGATTCGATGAAAAGGGTCCTTATGAAGGGTAATAGCAATTGGCAAATCACGCTGTGGTTTTATGAGGTAAGAAACGTTCTTGCTAGAAACCCATAGCAGCCATCAAAACATGCAAACAACAATTAGAGGACGCCTAACTTGTTTTTGCGGGGTATGCTATGTGATGTGATATGGCCAAGATGAATGTGATGAATAATATGTGATGTATGAGATTGATCATGTTCTTGTAATAGGATTCACGACTTGCATGTCGATGAGTATGACAACCGCAGGAGCCATAGGAGTTGTCTTTATTTATTGTATGACCTGCGTGTCATTGAACAACGCCATGTAATTACTTTACTTTATTGCTAACCGTAGCCATAGTAGTAGAAGTAATAAGTTGGCGAGACGACTTCATGGAGACACGATGATGGAGATCATGATGATGGAGATCATGGTGTCATGCCGTGTGACGATGATGATCATGGAGCCCCAAGATGGAGATCAAAGGAGCAAAATGATATTGGCCATATCATGTCACTATTTGATTGCATATGATGTTTATCATGTTTATGCATCTTGTTTACTTAGGACGACGGTAGTAAATAAGATGATCCTTACAAAATTTCAAGAAGTGTTCTCCCGACTGCACGTTACCGCTGCTACAGTCGTCGTTTCTAAGTCTCACGTGATGATCGGACACGGGCTAGTTGACTTGGATCATGTAATCACTTAGATGACCGGAGGGATGTCTATCGAGTGGGAGTTCATAAGATGAACTTAATTATCCCGAACATAGTCAAAAGATCTTTGCAAATTATGTCGAAGCTCGCTTTTAGTTCCACTGCTTAGATATGTTCCTAGAGAAAATATAGTTGAAAGTTGACAATGAGCGATTATGCGGACAAGAGAAAGCTTATGTCCTTAATGCACCGCCACAGGTGAACCCCAAACGTTGTTTGTGGATGTTGAACATCGACATACACGCTTTTGATAACTACGTGATAGTTCAGCTTAAACGGTTTAGAATTAAGGCACCAAAGATGTTTTTCAAACGTCATGAACATATGAGATGTTTCGAGGGCTGAAATTGAGTTTTCGGGCTCGTGCCCACGCCAAGAGGTATGAGACCTCCGACGATTTTCTTAGCCTACAAACTAAGGTAGAAATGCTCAATCGTTGAGCTTGTGCTCGATTGTCCGAGTATAACAATCACTTGAATTGAGTGGGAGTTGATCTTCGGATGAGATAGTGATGTTTCTCCAAAGTCATTACCACCAAGCTGCTAGAGCTTCGTGATGAGCTATAACATATCGTGGATAGATGTGATGATCCTGAGGTACTCGCGATGTTTGACACCGCGAAAGTAGAAATCAAGAAGGAGCATCAATTGTTGATGGTTGGTGAAACCACTAGTTTCAAGGAGGGCAAGGGTAATAAGGATACTTCATGAAACGGCAAATCAGCCGCTGCTCCAAGTGAAGAAACCCAAGGTTGAACCCAAACCCGAGACTAAGTGCTTCGTAATAAAGGGAACCACCATCGAGCGAATTACCCTAGATACTTGGTAGATGAGAAGGTGGCAAGGTCGATAGAAGTATATTGATATACATTATGTTAATGTGTACTTTACTAGTACTCCTAGTAGCACCAGGTATTAGATACCGGTTCGATTGCTAAGTGTTAGTAACTCAAATAAAAGCTACGGAATAAACGGAGACTAGCTAAAGGTGAGTCGACGATATGCGTTGGAAGTGTTTCCAAGGTTGATGTGATCAAGCATCGCGCTCCCTCTACCATCGAGATTTGGTGTTTGCGCTGAGCATAGACATGATTGGATTATGTCTATCGCAATACGATTATTCATTTAAGGAGAATAATGGTTACTCTGCTTATTTGAATAATACCTTCAATGGTCTTGCACCTAAATGAATGGTTTATTGAAATCTCGATCGTAGTGATACACATTTTCATGCCAAAAGATATAAGATAATAATGATAGTACCACTTACTTGTGGCAATCGCCATGTAAGTCATATTGGTATAAAAGCGCATGCGAAGCTCCATATTGATGGATCTTTGGACTCACTCGCTTTTGAAAAGTTTGAGACATGCTAACCATGTCTATTGGTGTGTACGCATGAAGAAACTCCATGCAGATGGATCGTTTGGACTCACTTGATTTTGAATCACTTGAGATATGCAAATCATACCACATGGGCAAGATGACCGAAGAGCCTCGGTTTCAGTAAGATGGAACAAGATAGCAACTTGTTGGAAGTAACACATATTGATGTGTGCAGTCCAATGAGTGCCGAGGCATGCAAATGAATATCGTTATGTTCTTACTTCACGATGATTCGAGTAGATGTAGAGTATATTTACTTGATGAAACACAAGTCTGAATTATTGAATGGTTCAAGTAATTTCAGAGTGAAGTTGAAGATCATCGTGACAAGAGGATGAAATGTCTATGATATGATCATAGAGATGAGTATCTGAGTTACGAGCTTTGGCACGCAATTAAGACATTGTGGAAATTATTTTCACAATTAATACCGCTGGAACACCATAGTTTGATGGTGTGTCCGAACATCATAGTTGCACCCTATTGGATATGGTGCATACCATGATGTCTCTTATCGAATTACCACTATCGCTTATGGGTTAGGCATTAGAGACAACCACATTCACTTTAAATAGGGCACCACGTAATTCCGCTGAGATGACACCGTATGAACTATGGTTTAGAGAAACCTAAGTTGTCATTTCTTAAAGGTTTGGGGCAGCGACGCTTGTATGGAAAAGTTTCAGTTGATAAGCTCGAACCCAAAGCGGATAAAATGCATCTTCATAGGACACCCAAAACAGTTGGGTATACCTCCTAATTCAGATCCAAAAGCAATAGGGATTGTTTCTTGAATCGGGTCCTTTCTCGAGGAAAAGTTTGTCTCGAAAAGTTGAGTGGGAGGATGGTGGAGACTTGATATGGTTATTGAACCATCACTACAACTAGTGTAGCGAGGCACGTGAAGTTGTTCCTGTGGCACCTACACCAGTTGAAGTAGAAGCTTATGATAGTGATCATGAAACTTCGGATCAAGTCACTACCGTACCTGTAGGGTGACAAGGATACGTACTGTTTCAGAGTGGTACGGTGATCCTGTCTTGAAGGTCATGTTGCTAGACAACAATGAACCTACGAGCTATGGAGAAGCAATGGTGGGCCCAAATTCCAACAAATGGTTAGAAGCCATGAAATCCGAGATTGGATCCATGTATCATAACAAAGCATGAACTTTGGTGGACTTGCCCGATGATCGGCAAGCCATTGAGATAAATGGATCTTTAAGAAGAAGACGGACGTGGGCGGTAATGTCACCGCCTATGAAGCTCGACTTGTGGCGAAGAGTTTTCACAAGTTCAAGGAGTTGACTACGATGAGATTTTCTCATCCGTAGCGATGCTTAAAGTCCGTCGGAATCATGTTAGCATTAGCTGTATTTATGAAATCTGCGATGGATGTCAAAACGACTTTCCTTACCACCTTAAGGAAAGGTTGTATGTGATACAATAAGAAAGGTTTTGTCGATCCTAAGGATGCTAAAGGTATGCTAGCTCCAGCGATCCTTCTAAGGACCGGAGTAAGCATCTCGAGTTGGAATGTGCGCTTTGATAAGATGATCAAAGATTTTGGGTTTATACAAAGTTTATGAGAGACTTGTATTTCCAAAGAAGTGAGTGGGAGCACTATAAAATTTCGATGAGTATATGTTGTCGACATATTGTTGATCGAAATGATGTGGAATTTCTAGAAAGCATATAGGGTTATTTGAAAATTGTTTTCAATGGAAAACCTGGATTAGGCTATTTAAACAATAAGCATCAAGATCTGTAAGATAGATCAAAATGCTTAATATTACTTTCAAATGAGCACATGCCTTGACATGATCTTGAAGGTGTTCGAGATGGATCACCAAAGAAGGAGTTCTTGCCGAGTTGTAAGGTATGAAGTTAAGACTTAAAAGCTCGACCACGGCAGAATAGAGAGAAAGGACGAAGGTCGCCCCTATGATTAAGACGTAGGCTCTACAAGATGCTATGCCGTGTACCGCTTTTGAAGTGTGCCTTGCCATGAGTCACAAGGGGTACAAGAGTGATCCAAGAATGGATCACAGGACAGCGATCAAAGTTATCCTTAGTAACTAGTGTACTAAGGAATTTTCTCGATTATGGAGGTGGTAAAAGAGTTCGTCAGAATTGGTTACGCCGATGCAAGCTTTACACCTATCCGGATAGCTCGAGTAGAGATACGGATACGATAATGGAGCAATTTTAGAATAGCTCCAAGTAGAACGATCATTTGGAATAGCTCCAAATAGAGCGTGGTAGCTACATCTAGGAGATGACATAGAGATTTGTAAAGCATACACGGATCTGAAAGGTTCGCACCGCTGACTAAAACCTCTCTCACAAGCAACATGATCAAACCTAAAACTCATTGAGTGTTAATCACATAGTGATGTGAACTAGACTACCGACTCTAGTAAACTCTTGGGTGTTAGTCACATGGCGATGTGACTGTGAGTGTTAATCACATGGTGATGTGAACTAGATTATTGACTCTAGTGCAAGTGGGAGACTGTTGGAAATATGCCCTAGAGGCAATAATAAAAGTATTATTATTATATTTCCTTGTTCATGATAATTGTCTTTTATTCATGCTATAAGCAGTATTATCCGGAAATCGTAATACACGTGTGAATACATAGACCACAATATGTCCCTAGTGAGCCTCTAGTTGACTAGCTCGTTGATCAACAGATAGTCATGGTTTCTGCTATGGACATTGGATGTCGTTGATAACGGGATCACATCATTAGGAGAATGATGTGATGGACAAGACCCAATCCTAAGCATAGCACAAAGATCGTGTAGTTCGCTTGCTAGAGCTTTTCCAATGTCAAGTATCTCTTCCTTAGACCATGAGATCGTAACTCCGGATACCGTAGGAGTGCTTTGGGTGTATCAAACGTCACAACGAATCGGGTGACTATAAAGGTGCACTACGGTATCTCCGAAAGTGTCTGCTTGGGTTGACACGGATCGAGATCGGATTTGTCACTCCATGTAAATGGAGAGGTATCTCTGGGCCCACTCGGTAGGACATCATCATAATGTGCACAATGTGATCAAGGGGTTGATCACGGATGATGTGTTGCGGAACGAGTAAAGAGACTTGCCGTAACGTGATTGAACAAGGTATCGGTATACCGACGATCGAATCTCGGGCAAGTAAAATACCGCTAGACAAAGGGAATTGTATACGGATCGATTGAGTCCTTGACATCGTGGTTCATCCGATGAGATCATCGTGGAACATGTGGGAGCCAACATGGGTATCCAGATCCCGCTGTTGGTTATTGACCGGAGAACGCCTCGGTCATGTCTACATGTCTCCGAACCCGTAGGGTCTACACACTTAAGGTTCGATGACGCTAGGGTTATAAAGGAAGCTTGTATGTGGTTACCGAATGTTGTTCGAGTCCCGGATGAGATCCCTGACGTCACGAGGAGTTCCTAATGGTCCGGAGGTAAAGATTTATATATGGGAAGTCCTGTTTTGGTCACCGGAAAAGTTTCGGGTTTATCGGTAGCACGTCGGGACCACCGGAGGGTCCTGGGTCCACCAAGTGGGGCCACCTGCCCCAGAAGGCTGCGTGGGCCAAGTGTGGGAGGGACCAGCCCCTAGGTGGGCTGGGGCGCCCCACCAAGGCCCAAGGCGTGGGAAATGAAGGAGGGCAAAACCTAGGTCCAGATGGGCCTTAAGGCCCACCTAGTGGGCGCCCCTCTCCCCCCGCCGCCACCAGATGGGATCTGGGGCTGGCCGCCGCCTGGGGTGGGAAACCCTACAGGGGCGCAGCCCTCCTCTCCCCTATAAATAGTGAGGCCTAGGGGCTGCCCAGAGACACACAGAATACACGTGATTCGGTCTCGCCTTTGGTTGCAGCTCTCTCTCTCTCCCAAGTACTCCTCCTCTCCCGTGGTGCTTAGCGAAGCCTGCTGGATTGCCACACTCCTCCATCACCACCACGCCATTGTGCTGCTGCTGGAGGAGTCTTCCTCAACCTCTCCTCTCTCCTTGCCGGATCAAGGCGGGGAGACGTCCGCCGGCTGTACGTGTGTTGAACGCGGAGGTGCCGTCCGTTCGGCACTTGATCATCGGTGATTTGAATCACGACGAGTACGACTCCATCAACCCCGTTCACTTGAACGCTTCCGCTTAGCGATCTACAAGGGTATGTAGATGCACTCTCCTTCTACTCGTTGCTGGTTTCTCCATAGATAGATCTTGGTGACACGTAGGAAAATTTTTGAATTTCTGCTACGTTACCCAACACTCACAACGCTTTATAAACCCTGAGTGCAGAGACAAGGAACAATGAAGGAGAGGCGCAATGCTCACCTGCACGTTGCTTAGCTTCAGGCCTTGAGGAAATGGTCTAGACTGCACGGAGCTATGTGTAGTTTCTCAAGGCCTGAAGCTAAGCAATGTGTAGGTGAGCATCGCACCTCTTCTTCATTTTTAATAATTTATTTTAACTCCGCACTTTTTGTGTGTTCATTATGCACCATTCAAAGGCACATCATCAATGTTCAACTCTTTTCTGCCTTCATTTGCTATTTTTCATGCATTTAATGATCTGTTTTGAGCTAAATGACCCTGAAATTGAAAAGCACTACAAATGAACTCTGAAAAAGTTGAAACTTGGCATGGTATCATAATTTCACCCACATAGCATGTGCTAAAAAATTGAGAGGGTTACGGCAAAAACTGGATGCACTTCGTGTACAAACTGGACAATCTCTTTCGAAGTATCAGGGTTTCGGACGAAATTCATCTATTATAAAAGCAATTTCATTTTTTAAATTATTTTAACTCCAGACTTTTTGTGTGTTCAATATGCACCATTCAAAGGCACACCATCAATTTTCAACCCTTTTCTGACTTCATTTGCTAATTTTCAGCTCTTTTAATGATTTTTTAGCTAAATAACTCTGAAATTGAAAAGCACTACAAATGAACTCTGAAAAGGTTGAAAGTTGGCATGGTATCAGCATTTCACCCACATAGCATGTGCAAAAAAGTAGAGAGGGTTACGGCAAAAACTGGATGCACTTCGTGTACAAAATGGACAACCTCTTTCGAAGTATCAGGGTTTCGGACGAAAACTCATCTGTTACAAAGGCAATTCATTTTTTTAAACTCATTACAACTCCAGACTTTTTATGCGTTCAGTATGCACCATTCAAAGCCACGTCATCAACTTTCAATCCTTTCTGACATCATTTGCTATTTTTCATGTTTACTGATTTTTGGAGCTAAATGACCCTAAAATTGAAAAGCCTCACAAATGAACTCTGAAAAGGTTGAAAGTTGGCATGGTATCATCATTTCACCCACATAGCATGTGCAAAAAGTAGAGTGGGTTACGGCAAAAACTGGATGCACTCCATGTACAAAATGGACAATCTCTTTCGAAGTATCAGGGTTTCAGACGAAAACTCATCTGTTACAAAGGCATTTCATTTTTAAATAACCTAAGTATTACCAAATTGAATATAATGATAAAACACACTAATATCAAACATAAGAAAAAAGAATCACTAAAAATCTATTTTTAAAGTAAAGTTATTCCCAAACTAGTGATTCCCACAAATTTCAAATAATTCAAAATTAAACTATTCAAATTTGAAAACTACTGGCACTAACAGAAACTTTGTAATTTTTTGTACCTAAAGCAAAAAATATTCACAAAGAAATTCTAAATACAACAAAAACAACTCAGAAATAAATAAAAGAAAATAAATAAAGCCGAAAAGAAAAAAAAAGAAAAAAACTAAATAAAAAAAGCCCGCCTACTGGGTCACAGCGGCCTGCATGACTAGAAACCCAACCTGTAGTTGGGTCAGGATGCAGGCCCGCAAGCCCAGTAGGCCTAAGAGGGCAGCACAGCATAGGTAGGCCTAGAAGGCCTCCTTTAGAGAGGAGCTCGAAGGAGCAACAACAGCTGAGTTTATAAACCAGTGCGGCTTCTCTTCGCTCGG
This sequence comes from Aegilops speltoides, assembly GCA_021437245.1. NCBI lineage: Eukaryota > Viridiplantae > Streptophyta > Magnoliopsida > Poales > Poaceae > Aegilops > Aegilops speltoides. The sequence continues at coordinate 46,595,528 of CM038144.1, forward strand.
CGAGGTGGGACTAAACTTTGTGCACCGCACCTGGGCCAATGCACTCCCTTTAGTACCGGTTGGTGGCATCAACCGGCACTAAAACCGGTACTAAAGGGGTGGGTCTTTAGTACCGGTTGTAGCCTTAACCTGGTACTAAAGGGGGTCGCTTGCCGCCGCTTGGCCTGGCCAAATTTGACCTTTAGTACCGGTTGGTGGCTCCAACCGGTACTAAAGGTCCATCCTATATAGGCAGCACTTACGAAAGGTCTCTTCTTCCTCTGCTTCAACCTCATCGCACCGTCGCCCATCCCCGTCGCCGCCCCCGTCGCACGCGGTCACCGTCGGCGTCCCCATCGCCGCCTTCGTCCCGTCGCCGCCTAAATGCCGCCAAGCGCCTGCGTCCCGTCGTTCTTTCCGCCCGCCCGTCCCGTCATCGCACGCCGCCCCAATCCATCCCCGTCGCCTCGCATCGCCGGCTGTCGTCCCACTGTAAGACCGCCCCCTGTCGCGCCATGGCCGCCCTCACACACAGTACACACACACACACACACAGAGAGAGAGAGAGAGAAATGTTAGATGAATTAGATAGAAATGTTAGATATTAATGTCAAATGTTAGATGAATTAGCTAGCTATTAATGTTAGATGAGTTAGTTTTTTATACTTTTAGTTATAGATCGATGAATTAGATATATTAATGTTAGATGAATTAGTTTTTATACTTTTGTCAAATTAATAGAACTAGTTGAATTCTATATGATATTTGAATTAGTAAGTGCTTAGTTGAATTAGTAAGAAAAATTAATAAGTGCTTAGTTGAATTACTAAGAAAAATAATTATTTTTATTTATAGTAAGTGCTTAGTTGAACTAGTTGAATTAATAGAACTAGTTTCTTTTTAATAAGAAAATTTAAGTATATGAGATTTGATGATAAAATTAAAATTTTACTATAGAACTAGTTTATTTTTAGTAAGAAAATTAATAGAACTAGTTTATTTTTAGTAAGTGCTTCTTAACCAAATGAAATGTTCGGATTATAAGATTTTCAATTAATATTTCAACTATGAACATAGGAAATGTCTGACGACGAAAAGAAATTCGGTATATGCAAATACTGTGAAGATGAGCGCGGCCAGTGCGACAGGCCTCACCTAGTTGGTGGTAGGCGCTTCAGCATCAAGCTGGATGAGACCTTCGAAGTGGATACAGTAAGTCATAATGACAAGTCTTTTTCATAATTAAGCATGACTTCTACTTCTTTTGCTTCAACTTATAATTTTAATTTTTAATATTCTACTAGCGTATCCCCTGCCATGCAAGAATGTATGTCTTGGATAAGGTTGGTTTCAGTACTATGGAAACTATAGAGGTAAAGAGAGTTAACTTGAGGACCGCGCATGGTTATACTTTTGCCGCAAAATTATACAATGGAGACACCTACACTATTTTGAATGCAAAAATTGGAGAGCACTATGCAAGGCTTATGCATTTGAGCCTGATATGCTTATCACCTTTGGTATTCGTCCGAAATATGATATTAAAGGTAATATCGACATCTGGGTCAATGTGCATATGCCTCCAATTCTACCATTATGTGAGTTTCTCAACCATATTTATGTCTCTATATTTTTTATTCAAAAATAGTTAACAACTAATGTCTATTGACAGCTTATTTCCATTCAAGCAAACATGTCTGACGCTTGGTAGACATGACCAATAGTGTTCGTATTGAACTACGGTCACATCTATTTTGGAAAGATGGTAAGATTTTTACTATTTGTCCTCAGTGCATCTTTTGCATATATAAGATAAACTTCATTGCTAAGTATGTTACTACGATGTTCTTCAATAGGGACTCCCGATGATAGTTGTGCCTCAATGGATCGAGACTAAAGGTCGCATGACAATGGTTAGCTTACAGCCAAGTGAAGGAAATATGCCCTAGAGGCAATAATAAAGTTATTACTTATTTCCTCATATCATGATAAATGTTTATTATTCATGCTAGAATTGTATTAACCGGAAACATGATACATGTGTGAATGCATAGACAAACTTAATGTCACTAGTATGCCTCTACTTGACTAGCTCATTAATCAAAGATGGTTATATTCCCTAACCATAGATATGTGTTGTCATTTGATTAACAGGATCACATAATTAGGAGAATGATGTGATTGACTTGACCCATTCCGTTAGCTTAGCACTTGATCGTTTAGTATGTTGCTATTGCTTTCTTCATAACTTATACATGTTCCTATGACTATGAGATTATGCAACTCCCGTTTACCGGAGGAACACTTTGTGTGCTACCAAACATCACAACGTAACTGGGTGATTATAAAGGAGCTCTACAGGTGTCTCCGAAGGTACATGTCGAGTTGCGTATTTCGAGATTAGGATTTGTCCCTCCGATTGTCGGAGAGGTATCTTTGGGCCCACTCGGTAAAGCATTCTAACTAATGAGTTAGTTGCGGGATGATGTATTACGGAACGAGTAAAGAGACTTGCTGGTAACGAGATTGAGCTAGGTATTGAGATACCAACGATCGAATCTCGGGCAAGAAACATACCGATGACAAAGGGAAAAACGTATGTTGTTATGCGGTTTGACCGATAAAGATCTTCGTAGAATATATAGGAGCCAATATGAGCATCTAGGTTCCGCTATTGGTTATTGACCGGAAACATGTTTCAGTCATGTCTACATAGTTCTCAAACCCGTAGGGTCCGCACGCTTAAGGTTTCGATGATAGTTTTATTATAAGTTTATGAGTTTTGATGTACCGAAGGAGTTCAGAGTCCCGGATGAGATCGGGGACATGACGAGGAGTCTCGAAATGGTCGAGACATAAAGATCGATATATTGGACGACTATATTCGGACATCGGAAGGGTTCCGAGTGATTTGGGTATTTTCGGGGGTAGCAGGGAGTTACGGGAATACGAGGAAGAAGCAATGGGCCTCATGGGCCAAGTGGTGGAAGAGAGGAGGCAGGGCGCGCGGCCCCCCTAGCCCAAACCGAATTGGACTAGGAGCCCCCCTTTCCTCCTTTTCCTCCCTCCCCTTCCTTCTCCTTCTCCTTCCCTTCCTTCCCCTCTACTACTTAGACTAGGAAAGAGGGGGGAATCCTACTTGGAGTAGGATTGCCCCCCATGGGCGCGCCTCCTCCCCTTGGCTGGCCCTCTCCTCCTCCCCCCTTTATATACGGAGGAGGGGGCACCCCATCAACACAACAAATGATCTCTTGATCTCTTAGCCGTGTGTTGTGCCCCCCTCCACCATAGTCCTCGATTATATTGTAGCGGTGCTTAGGCGAAGCCCTGCGACTGTAGAACATCAAGATCGTCACCACGCCGTCGTGCTGACGGAACTCTTCCCTGACATTCTGCTGGATCGGAGTACGGGGATCGTCATCGAGCTGAACGTGTGCTAGAACTCGGAGGTGTTGTAGTTTCGGTGCTTGATCTGTCGGGCCATGAAGACGTACGACTACATCCACTGCATTTTTCTAACGCTTCCGATTTCGGTCTACGAGGGTACGTGGACAACACTCTCCCCTCTCGTTGCTATGCATCAACATGATCTTGCATGTGCATAGGAATTTTTTTGAAATTACTACGTTCCCCAACAGTGGCATCCGAGCCAGGTTTTATGCGTAGATGTTATATGCACGAGTAGAACACAAGTGAGTTGTGGGCGATACAAGTCATACTGCTTACCAGCATGTCATACTTTGGTTCGGCGGTATTGTTGGATGAAGCGGCCCGGACCGACATTACGCGTACGCTTAGGCGAGACTGGTTCTACCGACATGCTTTGCACACAGGTGGCTGGCGGGTGTCTGTTTCTCCAACTTTAGTTGAACCGAGTGTGGCTACGCCCAGTCCTTGCGAAGGTAAAAACACCACTAAATTAACGAACTATCATTGTGGTTTTGATGCGTAGGTAAGAACGGTTCTTGCTCAGCCCGTAGCAGCCACGTAAAATTTGCAACAATAAAGTAGAGGACGTCTAACTTTTTTTGCATGGCATGTTGTAATGTGATATGGTCAAGACGTGATGCTATATTTTATTGTATGAGATGATCATGTTTTGTAACCGAAGTTATCGGCAACTGGCAGGAGCCATATGGTTGTCGCTTTATTGTATGAAATGCAAACGCCCTGTAATTGCTTTACTTTATCACTAAGCAGTAGCGATAGTCGTAGAAGCAATAGATTGCGTAAACGACAACGGTGCTATGATGGAGATCAAGGTGTCACGCCGGTGACGATGGAGATCACGATGGTGCTTCGGAGATGGAGATCACAATCACAAGATGATGATGGCCATATCATATCACTTATATTGATTGCATGTGATGTTTATCCTTTATGCATCTTATCTTGCTTTGATTGACGGTAGCATTTTAAGATGATCTCTCACTAATTATCAAGAAGTGTTCTCCCTGAGTATGCACCATTACGAAAGTTCTTCGTGCTGAGACTGTTGGGGAACGTAGTAATTTCAAAAAATTTCCTACGTACACGCAAGATCATGGTGATGCATAGCAACGAGAGGGGAGAGTGTTGTCTACGTTCCTCGTATACCAAGCGAAGCGATCACAACGTAGAGGAAGTAGTCGACGTTCTCCTCGCGATCCGACCGATCCGGCGCCGTTACTCGGCGCCCGAGTTCTTGACACACGTACAGCTCGATGGCGTCCCTCGTACTCGATCCAGCCGAGTGTCGAGGAGAGTTCCACAAGACGACGGCGTGGTGACGATCTTGATGTTTCACGGCGCGAGGCTTCGCCTAAGCTTCGACGGTATGACCGAGGTGGAATATGGTGGAGGGGGGCACCGCACACGGCTAAGGAACGATCCGTAGATCAAACTTGTATGTTCTAGGGTGCCCCCCTGCCCCCGTATATAAAGGAGGGAGGGGGAGGTGTGGCCGGCCTAGAGGAGGCGCGCCAGAGGAGTCCTACTCCCACCGGGAGTAGGACTCCCCCCCTTTCCTAGTTGGAGTAGGATTGGGGGAGGGGGAAGAGGAAAGGGGGCGCCGCCCCCCCTCCTTGTCCTATTCGGACTGGGGGAGAGGGCGGCCACCTGGCGGCCCTCCTCTTCTCCCTCGAGGCCCACTAAGGCCCATTTAGTTCCCGGGGGGTTCCGGTAACCTCCCGGTACTCCGGTAAATTCTGTTTTCACCCGGAACCATTCCGAACTCCAAATATAGGCTTCCAATATATCAATCTTTATGTCTCGACTATTTGAGACTCCTCGTCATGTCCGTGATCACATCCGGACTCGAACTTCTTCGGTACATCAAAATACATAAACTCATAATAACCGCCATCGAAACCTTAAGCGTGCGGACCCTACGGTTCGAGAACAATGTAGACATGACCGAGACACGCTTCGGTCAATAACCAACAGCGGGACCTGGATGCCCATATTGGTTCCTACATATTCTACGAAGATCTTTATCGGTCGACCGCATAACAACATACGTTGTTCCCTTTGTCATCGGTATGTTACTTGCCCGAGATTCGATCGTCGGTATCCAATACCTAGTTCAATCTCGTTACGCAAGTCTCTTTACTCGCTCTTAATACATCATCTCACAACTAACTCATTAGTTGTAGTGCTTGCAAGGCTTCAGTGATGTGTATTACCGAGAGGGCCCAGAGATACCTCTCCGACAATCGGAGTGACAAAACCTAATCTCGAAATACGCCAACCCAACATCGCCTTTGGAGACACCTGTAGTACTCCTTTATAATCACCCGATTCGTTGTGACGTTTGGTAGCACCAAAGTGTTCCTCCGATAAACGGAGTTGCATAATCTCATAGTTACGAGGAACATGTATAAGTCATGGATAAAAGCAGTAGCAACATACTAAACGATCGTGTGCTAAGCTAATGGAATGGGTCATGTCAATCGATCATTCAACTAATGATGTGACCTTGTTAATCAAATGACAACTCCTTTGTCTATGGTTAGGAAACTTAACCATCTTTGATTAACAAGCTAGTCAAGTAGAGGCATACTAGTGACACTCTGTTTGTCTATATATTCACACATGTATTATGTTTCCGGTTAATACAATTCTAGCATGAATAATAAACATTTATCATGATATAAGGAAATAAATAATAACTTTATTATTGCCTCTAGGGCATATTTCCTTGATCTCCCACTTGCACTAGAGTCAATAATCTAGATCACATCACCATGTGATTAACATCGATAGTTCACATCATCATGTGATTAACACCCATAGTTCACATCGCCATGTGACCAACACCCAAAGGGTTTACTAGATTCATAATCTAGTTCACATCGCTATGTGATTAATACCCAAAGAGTACTAAAGTGTGATCATGTTTTGCTTGCTGAGAGAGTCTTAGTCAACGGGTCTTTTACATTCAGATTCGTTATGTATTTTGCAATTTTTCTATGTCTACAATGCTCTTGCACGGCTACTCTAGCTAATTGCTCCCACTTTCAATATGTATCTAGATCGATACTTAGAGTCATCGGATCGGTGTCAAAACTTGCATCGATGTAACCCTTTACTGACGAACCTTTTGTCACTTCCATAATCGAGAAACATATCCTTATTCCACTAAGAATAATTTTGACCGCTGTCTAGTGATCTACTCCTAGATCACTATTGTACTCCCTTGCCAAACCCAAAGGTGGGTATACAATAGATCTGGTACACAAGATGGCATACTTTATAGAACCTATGGCCAAGGCATAGGGAATGACTTTCATTCTCTTTCTATCTTCTGCCGTGGTTGGGTTTTGAGTCTTACTCAATTTCACACCTTGTAACACAGTGCAAGAACTCTTTCTTTGACTGCTCCATTTTGAACTACTTCAAAATCTTGTCAAGGTATGTACTCATTGAAAAAACTTATCAAGCATCTTGATCTATTTCTATAGATCTTGATGCTCAATATGTAAGCAGCTTCACCGAGGTCTTTCTTTGAAAAACTTCTTTCAAACACTCCTTTATGCTTTGCGAGATAATTCTACATTATTTCCGATCTACAATATGTCATTCACATATACTTATCGAAATGATGTAGTGCTCCCACTCACTTTCTAGTAAATACAGGCTTCACCATAAGTCTCAGAAAACTATATGCTTTGATCAACTCATCAAAGCGTATATTCCAACTCCGAGATGCTTGCACCAGTCCATAGATGGATCATTGGAGCTTGCACACTTTGTTAGCTCCTTTGGATCGATAAAACCTTCTGGTTGCATCATATACAACTCTTCCTCCGTAAAACCATTCAGAATGCAGTTTTTACATCCATTTGCCAAATTTCATAAATTGTGGCAATTGCTAACATGATTCGACAGACTTAAGCATCGCTACTGCTTGAGAAAATCTCATTGTAGTCAACATCTTGAACTTTGTCGAAAACCTTTTGCAACAAGTCGAGCTTTGTAGATAGTAACACTACTATCAACGTCCGTTTTCCTCTTGAAGATCCATTTATTTTCTATGGTTTGCCGATCATCGGGCAAATCCATCAAAGTCCATACTTTGTTCTCATACATGGATCATATCTCAGATTTCATGGCCTCAAACCATTTTGCGGAATCTGGGCTCATCATCGCTTCCTCATAGTTCGTAGGTTCATCATGGTCTAGTTACATGACTTCCAGAACAAGATTACCGTACCACTCTGGTGTGAATCTCACTCTGTTTTACCTACGAGATTTGGTAGTAACTTGATCTGAAGTTACATGATCATCATCATTAGCTTCCTCACTAATTGGTGTAGTAGTCACAGGAACAGATTTACGTGATGAACTACTTTCAATAAGGAGAAGGTACAATTACCTTATCAAGTTCTACTTTCCTCCCACTCACTTCTTTCGAGAGAAACTCCTTCTCTAGAAAGGATCCATTTTTAGCAACGAATATCTTGCCTTCGGATCTGTGATAGAAGGTGTACCCAACAATTTCCTTTGGGTATTCTATGAAGACGCACTTCTCCGATTTGGGTTCGAGCTTATCAGGATGAAACTTTTTCACATAAGCATCGCAGCCCCAAACTTTAAGAAATGACAACTTTGGTTTCTTGCTAAACCACAGTTCATATAGTGTCATCTCAACGGATTTAGATGGTGCCCTATTTAAGGTGAATGCAGCTGTCTCTAATGCATGATCCCAAAACGATATTGGTAAATTGGTAAGAAACATCATAGATTGTACTATATCCAATAAAGTACGGTTATGACGTTCGGACACACCATTATGATGTGGTGTTCCAGGTGGCATGTATTTGTGAAACTATTCCACATTGTTTTAATTGAAGACCAAACTCGTAACTCAAATATTTGTCTCTGATCGATCGTAGAAACCTTATTTTCTTGTCACGATGATTTTTCCACTTCATTCTGAAATTCTTTGAACCTTTCAACTATTTCAGACTTATGTTTCATCAAGTAGATATACCCATATCTGCTCAAATCATCTGTGAAGGTCGAAAATAACGATACCCGCCATGAGCCTTAACACTCATTGGATCGCATACATCAAGATGTAGTATTTCCAATAAGTCAGTTGCTCGCTCCACTGTTCCGGAGAACGGAGTCTTAGTCATCTTGCCCATGAGGCATGGTTCGCAAGCATCAAGTGATTCATAATCAAGTGATTCCAAAATCCCATCAGCATGGAGTTTCTTCATGCGCTTTACACCATTATGACCTAAACGGCAGTGCCACAAATAAGTTGCACTATCATTATTAACTTTGCATCTTTTGGTTTCAATATTATGAATATGTGTATCACCACGATCGAGATCCAATGAACCATTTTCATTGGGTGTGTAACCATATAAGGTTTTATTCATGTAAACAGAATAACAATTTATTCTATAACTTTAAATGAATAACCGTATCGCAATAAACATGATCAAATCATATTCATGCTCAACGCAAACGCCAAATAACATTTATTTAGGTTCAACACTAATCACGAAAGTATAGGGAGTGTGCGATGATGATCATATCAATCTTGAAACTACTTTCAACACACATCGTCACTTCACCCTTAACTAGTTTCTGTTTATTCTGCAACTCCCGTTTCGAGTTACTATTCTTAGCAACCGAACCAGTACCAAATACCGAGGGTTGCTATAAACACTAGTAAAGTACACATCAATAACATGTATATCAAATATACCTTTGTTCATTTTGCCATCCTTCTTATCCGCCAAATACTTGGGGTAGTTCGCTTCCAAAGAACCAGTCCCTTTGCGGTAGAAGCACTTAGTCTCGTGCTTAGGTCCAGACTTGGGATTCTTCACTTGAGCAGAACTTGCTTGCCGCTCTTCTTGAAGTTCCCTTCTATCCCTTTGCCCTTTTCTTGAAACTAGTGGCCTTGTTAACCATCAACACTTGATGTTCTTTCTTGATTTCTACCTTCATCGATTTCATCATCATGAAAAAAAAAACTCGGGAATTATTTTCATCATCCCTTGCATACTATAGTTCATCACGAAGTTCTACTAACTTGGTGATGGTGACTAGAGAATTCTGTCAATCACTATCTTATCTGGAAGATTAATTCCCATTTGATTCAAGCGATTGTAGTACCCAGACAATCTGAGCACATGCTCACTAGTTGAGCGATTCTCCTCCATCTTTTAGCTATAGAACTTATTGGAGACTTCATATTTCTGAACTCGGGTATTTGCTTGAAATATTAACTTCAACTCCTGGAACATCTTATATGGTCCATGACGTTCAAAACATCTTTGAAGTCCCGATTCTAAGCCAAAAAGCATGGTGCACAAAACTATCAAGTAGTCATCATATTGAGCTAGCCAAACGCTCATAACGTCGCATCCGCTCCTGCAATAGGTCCGCTCACCTAGCGGTGCATTAAGGACATAATTCTTCATGCAAAGATTGAGGATAAACCTCGGATCGCGGATCCAATCCGCATCATTGCTACTAACATTTTTAACACAATTTTCTCTAGGAACATATGAAAATAAACATATGAAAGCAATAACGCGAGCTATTGATCTACAACATAATTTGCAAAATACTACCAGGACTAAGTTCATGATAAATTTAAGTTCAATTAATCATATTACTTAAGAACTCCCACTTAGATAGACATCCCTCTAATCCTCTAAGTGATCACGTGATCCAAATCAACTAAACCATAACCGATCATCACGTGAGATGGAATAGTTTTCAATGGTGAACATCATTATGTTGATCATATCTACTATATGATTCACGCTCGACCTTTCGGTCTCCGTGTTCCGAGGCCATATCTGCATATGCTAGGCTCGTCAAGTTTAACCTGAGTATTCTGCGTGTGCAAAACTGGCTTGTACCCGTTGTAGATGGACGTAGAGCTTATCACACCCGATCATCACGTGGTGTCCGGGCACGATTTAACTTTGGCAACGGTGCATACTCGGGAGAACACTTCTTGATAATTTAGTGAAAGATCATCTTATAATGCTACCGTCAATCAAAGCAAGATAAGATGCATAAAGGATAAACATCACATGCAAATCAATATAAGTGATATGATATGGTCATCATCATCTTGTGCTTCGTGATCTTCATCTCTGCAGCACCATCATGATCACCATCGCCACCGGCGCGACACCTTGATCTCCATCGTAGCATCGTTGTCGCCTCGCCAATCTTATGCTTCTCGACTATCGCTACCGCTTAGTGATAATGTAAAGCATTACAGTATGCGATTGCATTGCATACAATAAAGCGACAACCATATGGCTCCTGCCATTGCCGATAACTTCGGTTACAAAACATGATCATCTCATACAATAAAATATAGCGTCACGTCTTGACCATATCACATCACAACATGCCCTGCAAAAACAAGTTAGACGTCCTCTACTTTGTTGTTGCAAATTTTACGTGGCTGCTACGGGCTTAAGCAAGAACCAGTCTCACCTCGCATCAAAACCACAACGATATTTCGTCAAATAGACTCGTTTAACCTTCTCAAGGACCGGCGTAGCCACACTTTCAGTTCAACTAAAGTGAGAGAGACAGACACCCACCAATCACCTTTAAGCAACGAGTGCTCGTGGCGGTGAAACCAGTCTCGCGTAAGCGTCTGCGTAATGTCGGTCAGGCCGCTTCATCTCACAATACCGCTGAACCAAAGTATGACATGCTTTGGTAGGTAGTATGACTTGTATCGCCCACAACTCACTTGTGTTCTACTCGTGCAAAACATCAAACCATAAAAACCTGGCTCGATACCATCATGGGGAACGTAGTAATTTCAAAAATTTCCTACGTACACGCAAGATCATGGTGATGCATAGCAACGAGAGGGGAGAGTGTTGTCTACGCTCCTCGTAGACCAAGCGAAGCGATCACAACGTAGAGGAAGTAGTCGACGTTCTCCTCGCGATCCGACCAATCCCGCGCCAAGCATTCGGCGCCCCGAAGTTCTTGACACACGACAGCTCGATGACGTCCCTCGTACTCCGATCCAGCCGAGTGTCGAGGGAGAGTTCCGTCAGCATGACGGCGTGGTGACGATCTTGATGTTTCACCGGCGCAGGGCTTCGCCTAAGCTTCGGGACGGTATGACCGAAGTGGAATATGGTGGAGGGGGGCACCGCACACGGCTAAGGAACGATCCGTAGATCAAACTTGTGTTTTTAGGGTGCCCCCCTGCCCCCGTATATAAAGGAGGGAGGGGGGAGGTGCGGCCGGCCTAGAGGAGGCGCGCCAGGAGGAGTCCTACTCCCATCGGGAGTAGGACTCCCCCCCTTTCCTAGTTGGAGTAGGATTGGGGAAGGGGGAAGAGGGAAGGGGGGCGCCGCCTCCTTGTCCTATTCGGACTGGGGGGAGAGGGCGCGCGGCCACCCCCTGGCCGGCCCCTCCTCTTCTCCCTCGAGGCCCACTAAGGCCCATTTAGTTCCCGGGGGGTTCCGGTAACCTCCGGTACTCGATAAATTCCTGTTTTCACCCTAACCATTCCAACTCCAAATATAGGCTTCCAATATATCAATCTTTATGTCTCGACTATTTCGAGACTCCTCGTCATGTCCGTGATCACATCCGGACTCGAACTTCTTCGGTACATCAAAATACATAAACTCATAATAACCGCCATCGAAACCTTAAGCGTGCGGACCCTACGGTTCGAGAACAATGTAGACATGACCGAGACACGCTTCCGGTCAATAACCAACAGCGGACCTGGATGCCCATATTGGTTCCTACATATTCTACGAAGATCTTTATCGGTCGATCCGCATAACAACATACGTTGTTCCCTTTGTCATCGGTATGTTACTTGCCCGAGATTCGATCGTCGGTATCCAATACCTAGTTCAATCTCGTTCACGCAAGTCTCTTTACTCGTTCCGTAATACATCATCTCACAACTAACTCATTAGTTGTAGTGCTTGCAAGGCTTCATGATGTGTATTACCGAGAGGGCCCAAAGATACCTCTTCGACAATCGGAGTGACAAAACCTAATCTCAAATACGCCAACCCAACATCCGCCTTTGGAGACACCTATAGTACTCCTTTATAATCACCCGATTCGCTGTGATGTTTGGTAGCACCCAAAGTGTTCCTCCGATAAACGGAGTTGCATAATCTCATAGTTACAGGAACATGTATAAGTCATGGATAAAAGCAGAGCAACATACTAAACGATCGTGTGCTAAGCTAATGGAATGGGTCATGTCAATCGGATCATTCAACTAATGATGTGACCTTGTTAATCAAATGACAACTCCTTTGTCTATGGTTAGGAAACTTAACCATCTTTGATTAACAAGCTAGTCAAGTAGAGGCATACTAGTGACACTCTGTTTGTCTATATATTCACACATGTATTATGTTTCCGGTTAATACAATTCTAGCATGAATAATAAACATTTATCATGATATAAGGAAATAAATAATAACTTTATTATTGCCTCTAGGGCATATTTCCTTCAGAGACACCACGTGATGATCGGGTGTGATAGGCTCTACGTTCAAATACAACGGGTGCAAACAGTTGCACACGCGGAATACTCAGGTTAAACTTGATGAGCCTAGCATATACATATATGGCCTCGGAACACAGAGACCGAAAGGTCGAACATGAATCATATAGTAGACATGATCAACATAGTGATGTTCACCATTGAAAACTACTCCATCTCACATGATGATCGGACATGGTTTAGTTGATTTAGATCACGTGATCACTTAGATGACTAGAGAGATGTCTGTCTAAGTGGGAGTTCTTTAGTAATATGATTAATTGAACTTAAATTTATCATGAACTTAGTACCTGATAGTATTTTGCTTGTCTATGTTTGTTGTAGATAGATGGCTCGTGCTGTTGTTCCGTTCAATTTTAATGCGTTCCTTGAGAAAGCTAAGTTGAAAGATGATGTAGCAATTACACGGACTGGGTCCGTAACTTGAGGATTATCCTCATTGCTGCACAAAAGAATTACGTCCTGGAAGCACCGCTTGGTGCCAGGCCTGCTGCAGATGCAACTGACGACGTTAAGAACGTCTGGCAGAGCAAAGCTGATGACTACTCGATAGTTCAGTGTGCCATGCTTTACGGCTTAGAACCGGGGCTTCAACGACGTTTTGAAGGTCATGGAGCATATGAGATGTTCCAAGAGTTGAAGTTATTATTTCAAGCAAGTGCCCAGATTGATAGATATGAAGTCTCCAATAAGTTCTATAGCTGTAAGATGGAGGAGAATAGTTCTGTTAGTGAACATATACTCAAAATGTCTGGGTATAATAATCACTTGATTCAACTGGGAGTTAATCTTCCTGATGATAGTGTCATTGACAGAATTCTTCAATCACTGCCACCAAGCTACAAGAGCTTCGTGATGAACTATAATATGCAAGGGATATACAAGACTAATCCCGAGCTCTTTGCAATGCTAAAGGCTGCGGAGGTAGAAATCAAGAAGGAACATCAAGTGTTGATGGTCAATTAGACCACCAGTTTCAAGAAAAAGGGCAAAGGGAAGAAGAAGGGGAACTTCAAGAAGAACATCAAACAAGTTGCTGCTCAAGAGAAGAAACCCAAGTCTGGACCTAAGCACGAGATCGAGTGCTTCTACTACAAGCGCATCGACACTTTGAAGCGGAACTGCCCCAAGTATTTGGCGGATAAGAAGGATGGCAAAGTGAACAAAGGTATATGTGATATACATGTTATTGATGTGTACCATACTAATGCTCGCAGAGCACCGGTATTTGATAACGGTTCATTGCTAATATTTGCAACTCGAAACAAGGACTACGGATTAAGCGAAGATTGGCTAAGGACGAGGTGACGATGCGCGTGGGAAATGGTTCCAAAGTCAATGTGATCGCGGTCGGCACGCTACCTCTACATCTACCATCGGGATTAGTTTTAGACCTGAATAATTGTTATTTGGTGCCAGCGTTAAGCATGAACATTATATCTGGATCTTGTTTGATGCAAGATGGTTATTCATTTAAATCAGAGAATAATGGTTGTTCTATTTATATGAGTAATATCTTTTATGGTCATCCACCCTTGAAGAGCGGTCTATTTTTATTAAATCTCGATAGTAGTGATACACATATTCATAATGTTGAAGCCAAAAGATGCAGAGTTGATAATGATAGTGCAACTTATTTGTGGCAATCGCCGCTTGGGTCATATTGGTGTAAAGCGATGAAGAAACTCCATACCGATGGACTTCGGAATCACTTGATTATGAATCACTTGGTACTTATGTAACCGTGCCTCATGGGCAAGATGACTAAAACACCGTTCTCCAGAACTATGGAGCGAGCAACTAATTTGTTGGAAATCGTACATACTGATGTATGTGGTCCAATGAATATTGAGGCTCGCGGCGGGTATCGTTATTTTCTCACCTTCACAGATAATTTGAGCAGATATGAGTATATCTACTTGATGAAACACAAGTCTGAAACATTTGAAAAGTTCAAAGAATTTCAGAGTGAAGTGGAAAATCATCGTAACAAGAAAATAAAATTGCTACGATCTGATCATGGAGGAGAATATTTGAGTTACGAGTTTGGTTTTCATTTGAAGCAATGCGGAATAGTTTCGCAACTCACGCCACCCGGAACACCACAACGAAATGGTGTGTCCGAACGTTGTAATCGTACTTTACTAGATATGGTGCGATCTATGATGTCTCTTACTGATTTACCGCTATCGTTTTGGGGTTATGCTTTAGAGACGGCCGCACTCACGTTAAATAGGGCACCATCAAAATCCATTGAGAGGACGCCTTATGAACTGTGGTTTGGCAAGAAACCAAAGTTGTCGTTTCTTAAAGTTTGGGGCTGCGATGCTTATGTGAAGAAACTTCGGCCAGATAAGCTCGAACCCAAATCGGAGAAATGTGTCTTCATAGGATACCCAAAAGAGACTATTGGGTACACCTTCTATCACAGATCTGAGGGCAAGATTTTTGTTGCTATATTCGTATCCTTTCTAGAGAAGGAGTTTCTCTCGAAAGAAGTGAGTGGGAGGTAAGTAGAACTTGATGAGGTAACTGTACCTGCTCCTTTATTGGAAAGTAGTTCATCACAAGAACCAGTTCCTATGACAACTACACCAATCAGTGAGGAAGCTAATGATAATGATCATGAAACTTCAGATCAAGTTACTACCGAACCTCGTAGGTCTACCAGAGTAAGATCCGCACCAGAGTGGTACGGTAATCCTATTCTGGAAGTCATGTTACTTGACCATGGCAAACCTACGAACTATGAGGAAGCGATGATGAGCCCAGATTCCGCAAAATGGCTTGAGGCCATGAAATCTGAGATGGGATCCATGTATGAAAACAAAGTATGGACTTTGGTTGACTTGCCTGATGATCAACAAGTCATGTTACTTGGGACTGACGCTGATGGTAATGTAACTGTCTACAAAGCTCAACTTGTTGTGAAAGGTTTTCGACAAGTTCAAGGGGTTGACTACGATGAGACTTTATCACCCGTAGCGATGCTTAAGTCTGTCCGAATCATGTTAGCAATTGCCGCATTTTATGATTATGAAATTTAGCAAATGGATGTCAAAACGCATTCTGAATGGATTTACGGAAGAAGAGTTGTATATGATGCAACCGAAGGTTTTGTCGATCCAAAAGGTGCTAACAAAGTGTGCAAGCTCCAATGATCCATTTATGGACTGGTGCAAGCATCTCGGAGTTGGAATAAATGCTTTGGTAGTGTGATCAAAGCATATGGTTTTATACAGACTTTTGGAGAAGCCTGTATTTACAAGAAAGTGAGTGGGAGCTCTGTAGCATTTCTGATATTATATGTAGATGACATATTGTCAATTGGAAATGATATAGAATTTCTGGATAGCATAAAGGGATACTTGAATAAAAGTTTTTCAATGAAAGACCTCGGTGAAGCTGCTTACATATTGGGCATCAAGATCTATAGAGATAGATCAAGACGCTTAATTGGACTTTCACAAAGCACATACCTTGATAAAGTTTTGAAAAGGTTCAAAATGGATCAGGCAAAGAAAGGGTTCTTGCCTCAGATTACAAGGTGTGAAGTTGAGTCGACTCAATGCCCGACCATAGCGTAAGATAGAGAAAAATGAAAGATATTCCTATGCTTCACCATAGGCTCTATCATGTATGCAATCTTGTGTACGCACTGATGTATGCTTAGCAATAAGTTTGGCAGGGAGGTACCAAAGTAATCCAGGAGTGGATCACTTGACAACGGTCAAGAATATCCTGAAATACCTGAAAAGGACTAAGGATATGTTTCTCGTTTATGGAGGTGACAAAGAGCTAGTCGTAAATGGTTACGTCGATGCAAGCTTTGACACTGATCCGGACGATTCTAAATCGCAAACCGGATACGTGTTTATATTGAACGGTGGAGCTGTCAATTGGTGCAGTTCTAAACAAAGCGTCGTGGTGGGATCTACATGCGAAGCGGAGTACATAGCTGCTTCGGAAGCAGCGAATGAAGGAGTCTGGATGAAAGAGTTCATTTTCGATCTAGGTGTCATACCTAGTGCATCGGGACCAATTAAGATCTTCTGTGACAATACTGGTGCAATTGCCTTGGCAAAGGAATCCAGATTTCACAAGAGGACCAAGCACATCAAGAGACGCTTCAATTCCATCCGGGACCAAGTCCAGGTGGGAGACATAGAGATTTGCTAGATACATATGGATCTGAATGTTGCAGACCCGTTGACTAAGCCTCTTCCACGAGCAAAACATGATCAGCACCAAGACTCCATGGGTGTTAGAATCATTACTGTGTAATCAAGATTATTGACTCTAGTGCAAGTGGGAGACTGAAGGAAATATGCCCTAGAGGCAATAATAAAGTTATTATTTATTTCCTCATATCATGATAAATGCTTATTATTCATGCTAGAATTGTATTAACCGGAAACATGATACATGTGTGAATACATAGACAAACTTAATGTCACTAGTATGCCTCTACTTGACTAACTCATTAATCAAAGATGGTTATGTTTCCTAACCATAGATATGTGTTGTCATTTGATTAACAGGATCACATCATTAGGAGAATAATGTGATTGACTTGACCCATTTCGTTAGCTTAGCACTTGATCGTTTAGTATGTTGCTATTGCTTTCTTCATAACTTATACATGTTCCTATGACTATGAGATTACACAACTCCCATTTACCGGAGGAACACTTTGTGTACTACCAAACATCACAACGTAACTGGGTGATTATAAAGGAGATCTACAGGTGCTCTGAAGGTACATGTTGAGTTGGCGTATTTCAAGATTAGGATTTGTCACTCCGATTTTCGGAGAGGTATCTCTGGGCCCACTCGGTAATGCACATCACTATAAGCCTTGCAAGCATTGTAACTAATGAGTTAGTTGTGGGATGATGTATTACGGAACGAGTAAAGAGACTTGCCGGTAACGAGATTGAGCTAGGTATTGAGATACCAACGATCGAATCTCGGGCAAGTAACATACCGATGACAATGGGAACAACGTATGTTGTTATAAGGTTTGACCGATAAAGACCTTCGTAGAATATGTAGGAGCCAATATGAGCATCCAGGTTCCGCTATTGGTTATTGACCGGAAACGTGTTTCGGTCATGTCTACATAGTTCTCGAACCCGTAGGGTCCGCACGCTTAAGGTTTCGCTGATAGTTTTATTATGAGTTTATGAGTTTTGATGTACCGAAGGAGTTCAGAGTCCCGGATGAGATCGGGGACATGACGAGGAGTCTCGAAATGGTAGAGACGTAAAGATCGATATATTGGACGACTATATTCGGACATCGGAAGGGTTTCGAGTGATTCGGGTATTTTCGGGGGTACCAGGGAGTTACGGGAATACGAGGAAGAAGCAATGGGCATCATGGGCCAAGTGGTGGAATAGAGGAGGCAGGGCACGCGACCCCCCTAGCCCAAACCGAATTGGACTAGGAGGCCGGCCCCCCTTTCCTCCTTTTCCTCCCTCTCCTTCCTTCTCCTTCTCCTTCCCTTCCTTCCCCTTTCCTACTTGGACTAGGAAAGAGGGGGGAATCCTACTTGGAGTAGGATTGCCCCCCTTGGGCGCGCCTCCTCCCCTTGGCCGGCCCTCTCCTCCTCCCCCCTTTATATTCGGAGGAGGGGGGCACCCCATAGACACAACAATAGATCTCTTGATCTCTTAGCCGTGTGCGGTGCCCCCCTCCACCATAGTCCTCGATAATATTGTAGCGGTGCTTAGGCGAAGCCCTGCGATGGTAGAACATCAAGATCGTCACCACGCCGTCATGTTGACGAAACTCTTCCCCGACATTCTGCTGGATCGGAGTATGGGGGTCGTCATTGAGCTGAACGTGTGCTAGTACTCGGAGGTGCCGTAGTTTCGGTGCTTGATCGGTCGGGCCGTGAAGACGTACGACTACATCAACCGCGTTGTTCTAACACTTCCGCTTTCGGTCTACAAGGGTACGTGGACAACACTCTCCCCTCTCGTTGCTATGCATCACCATCATCTTGCGTGTGCATAGGATTTTTTTTTGAAATTACTACGTTCCCCGACACCAAGACATCCTACATTGCACATGAGTGCATTCAGGATTTCTAAAACCGAGCAAGTCTTAATAGTGAAAGACTGGAGAAAAATTGTGAAGGATCGCACAGAAGTACTAGGGGGCAGCAATCAGAAGCGCAACCCACAATTAGGAGACAGGTTCATCTGCATGCTCCAATATTATGAATCAGTAGTGCTACACATGTTCTATGCTATTTTACCCGAGAGAGAGCAGCATGAGTGATTAGCTAGCTAGAATGAGTTTGATGCATGATGTGCTACACTATGACTGTGATGATTAAATAGCTAGTGGTAATGACTATGATGATTATTATTAGCTAGTGTTGGTGGTGATTAGATAGCGGTAATGACTATGATGACTAAATAGTGGTAATGACTATGATTATTATTAGATTCTTGGTGATGATATGATGCAAGAGTTTTTATATTAATATGATGATGATGATGATGATAATGATGAGTTATTATATAATTGGGTGAAAGAACCATGGACTAGTTTCAAGTGGATGGATCCTAAGTGATCAAGTAATAGATTATCGTGATAATTCATGACTTGATCACTTAGGATCCATCCACTTGAAACTAATCTGCGGTTCTTTCACCTAGTGATTTAATAACTCATTATAATATAAAAACAATCCCTAAATTGCTGCTCTGCGTAAATATACCTCGCCGGTCTTTGTATATATACATACATATGTGTATGTGTGAATGGTGGTGCGAGACATTTGATGATATATTCTATTTATATATATGCATAACATGTACAATATGTAGTGTCGTAAGTGAAAAACACAAAACTAAAGGAAAAATAAATAATAAAACCAAAACCCCTAAACCTTTTAGTACCGGTTGGTGTTACCAACCGGTACTAATGGTCTCCCCACCCCCGACGCTGGCTCATGCCGCGTGGTGGCCCTTTAGTGGTAGTTCGTGTTGAACCGGTAGTAAAGGGGGGGCTTTTAGTCCCCACCCTTTAGTGCCGATTGCTGAACTGATACTAAAGGGCCTTACGAACCGGTGCTAAAGCCAGCTTCTGCACTAGTGTATCCATTGGCGTAGTTGGAGACATCCAACTCCCCAGGCCACACATGAAGTATACAGATGGTTGTGGAAACCGATTGACCTGTGATGTGACAGGAGCACATATCTTCAGGGCAACACAATTATTCTAGTAGCACGATCGTCCATATAACCTAACGCCTTCGTCCGGGCCTCAAACCACGAGGACCTTAGTATCTTTGCGTTAGCAACCTCAGGTATGGGACAAGAAGTAGGATGAATGTTTTATCTCAACAACATGTCTTGAGAGATAACGTTATGTGAGGGACCGCCCACCAGAAGTAGACCACTATATCCTATAATACAGGTACTGACTTAGTCACAACATGTCATAGTCGTAAAACCCTAACTCCATTCTGCACATGTACCGAACGAGGTCGTACCTAGATGCCAACAATCTCATCTAAAGCATCACATACTTTTCTTAGTTTATTTCCTTTGCTTAGTTTAGTATTTATTTTCAGTTCTCTCTAGTTTATTAGTTTAATTCCTTGTTTTTATCGTTACCTTGCAACTTACTTAACTGAGCTATTTCCAAACTCCGATTTGGGTGCGAGTGTGGTTGTGTTAGTGACAACACAACTGCAGGGATTGTAGTGCCATCCTATTCGTTCCCTGTTGGATTGACAAACCATACTTATCACGAAATTGCTACATAGCCTTGTTCATTTGCAGGCCATCAAGCTTTTTTTGGCATCGTTGCCGGGAGCATAGCGCCTGGCTATTACTTTCCCACTCACACTTAGTTTACTTTTGCTTGTTGCAAAAATATGCTAATCATGTCTTCCGAGATTTCTCTTAATGGACAGATGAAAACTGTGATGGAGGACAAGAGAGACATAAGTCCACCATTGGCTATTGATGACAAGAAGATAAAAGAATGGCTCCAATAATTGGACAAGTGGCCATCACTAATATGCGAATAATATTCAATCACTTGTAAAGATTGTGTAACCGGATCAATGCAAGTACAATTATGATCCAGTGCTAGCAACTTATAATAGTGAAGATAAATGCAATGCTAGTATGGAGGTCATACAAGTTGTACTCTATATGGGTGCCCATGAGGTTTCACAACAAATAGGAGGGCCAGGGGCTGATTGCATTGTGCTTTATAGCGCTTATGTATAATTGCATCATATTAGTCTCTTTTGCATTGATAATTTCTGAAGTAATGCTTTAGTGATTGACATGCCCGAGCGAGTAGCTACGGCTTGGGAGGAAAATAATCTTTTGCATGACTTGCATGAAAATGAAGAGGAGGATGTGCCCCCTACCAATGCCATCTCTAGTGATGACTCGAATGATGCCCAAATCTTTGATGAAAAGTCTCGAGAGGACTTGGATTGTGTTAATGAATTAATTGAAGTTTTTCATAATGATGAGCTAGAGTTGAAATCTTCAAAGGGTGAATCACTGGAACCTGCCTGGGTTCTCATTCGCGAAGACGAAGGACTCCAACTCTAGACGCGCTCGGGGGCTACTGACGGTGCCATACACCTAGGGTACCTCACCTCCGGGGAACAAGGTCGCCAGGCCGACCTCAAAGCCTGGAGGTAGCCTAGGCCCCTCGCGACTAACGGTGGGCCTCCTACAGAAGGATATACACTACTTGTACCGCAAGACATGTACTCTAGTAGATGACTTGGGGATCAAGCCATACAAACCAACTTGGGCCATGTAACCCTAGCCCTCATCCATCTATATAAGGGGAGGTAGGGGCTCCCAAGTCGGCGGCTGGCATCTCTCCACCTCTTCATTAGACCTCCTACAGATCCAACTCATGTATACCTGATACGATGCCATATCAATACAATCTGACATGCAGGATGTAGGGTATTACTCCACCATGGAGGCCTGAACCTGGGTAAAATTCGTGTCCTGTGTGTAACCCAATATGATCCTCTATGCACTCCGCCCCATGAGGAACCCTATGTAGGGATCTGACGGAATTTCGCTTCATCAGCTTCTCTTCATAGAAACATGCGTCAGCAAAAATCTATTTGCTGGGATTTTTGTGATTCCATTTCGTGAGATGAACCAAACATGTTTTCGTTTGACTATATCCCCTTTTACGTTAACAACGTCATCTAATACCTATTATGTTTGCGTTAATAGCGCCAAACCAAACACCTCCATGGAGTATAGCGTAAGCAGACCTACCAAACACCGTACAGTGCATCGGCGTAGCAGTAAGCAGGCAACCAAACGCGGGGCCCAGTGCGAGAAAAGGGGGGTGGACTTGGCCATGACAACGCCTCCAGGGAGGAGACGACGTCCACACGTGTCTCCGTTGCCCGAAGCTGCAGTCGCACCAGATTTCTCCTCGACCATGTCCGTCACTTCTTCGGAGCGCAGCAAACTAGAGGGGGGAGGGGCAAAGCTGCCACCTTGGGTCCTCACCATGAAGAGGGGGAGCTGGATGTCGCTGCACCACCGTCCACACACCACCACACTGCCCAACAGGCACATCCACCATAGCCCCTGGTCGCCACACAAGTAGCTGACGATGAATCCTCCACAGGGGGGCCAGGGTCTGCATCCACCCGCTACAACCTCACCGCCCTCACAATGAGGGAATGCAGCACTGCCGTCGGGATGCCACAACACATCCAGTCGCGACGCCCGACCAGCCACCTCGTCGCGCCTCTGCCCCGAGGAGAAGAGGGTGACTCCACCGCAGCTTGGGGCCGTCGCCCCAACATACCAGCACCGGGCCAACGCCGACGGGAGCCCCCACGCCGCCCGCAGCCTAGGCGGCAAGATCTGGCTGAGCCAGATCAAGCCCGCCAGCAGCCACGGAACGACACACGCAGTTTGTCGGTGTGAAAACCGGCGGATCTCGGGTATGGGGTCCCGAACTGTGCGTCTAGGCAGATGGTAACAGGAGATAAGGGACACGATGTTTTTACCCAGGTTCGGGCCCTCTCGATGGAGGTAAAACCCTACTCCTGCTTGATTGATATTGATGATATGGGTAGTACAAGAGTAGATCTACCACGAGATCAAGGAGGCTAAACCCTAGAAGCTAGCCTATGGTATGATTGTTGTTCGTCCTATGGACTAAAACCCTTCGACTTATATAGACACCGGAGAGGGCTAGGGTTACACAGAGTCGGTTACAATGGTAGGAGATCTACATATCCGTATTGCCAAGCTTGCCTTCCACGCCAAGGAAAGTCCCATCCGGGCACGGGACGAAGTCTTCAATCTTGTATCTTCATAGTCTTGGAGTCCGACCAACGATGATAGTTCGGCTATCCGGACACCCCCTAGTCCAGGACTCCCTCAGTAGCCCCTGAACTAGGCTTCAATGACGACGAGTCCGGTGCGCATATTGTCTTCGGCATTGCAAGGCGGGTTCCTCCTCCGAATAACTCATAGAAGATTGTGAACACCAAGATAGTGTCCGGCTCTGCAAAATAAATTCCACGTACCACCGTAGAGAGAATAATATTTACACAAGTTCAATCTGCTGACGTATTTTGTGGCGTGACGTCACTCCACAACCAAGCCTTTACTCGAATCGTTTTTATTATACCACCTCAGCGCGTTTAGCGAAGCGGTTTCCTTGGCACGTCTTGTTGAAGCAGAGATCGTGTTCCCCTTATTCCGGGATTCCCATCAATACGGACGTGGGTAACCCAACCGCGCCATTGATTGCGGCGCTTGGGAGATAAGCGAGTTTTACGAGGCTGGTGGGGACGCATAGTTTCGTCCGCCCATATATAAGGGGATAAGGATCCACCTTTTTACCTACGCCTTCTTCCTCCTTTGCTTATCCATCTCCGCGCACTCGAGCTCCAGCGCCCAAGTCCGCACATCTCACCTCAACCTTCTCCAACCATGTTCGGAGCGGGAGGCAAGTGGATGGCCTCCTCCGTCACGGAGGGGCACATCAAGAAGCTGCGTAGCGCCGGATATTTGTCCAGCGATATCGCGCACCGGCTCCCCGACGAGTGGCAGCTCATCCCCACCCCCGGGCCCCATGAGAGGGTGGTATTCCTTCCCCATTTCCTCCGCGGACTGGGCTTCCCACTCTACCCCTTTGTCCGGGGGCTCATGTTCTACTATGGCCTGGATTTCCATGATCTGGCCCCGAATTTCATCCTCAACATCTCGGGGTTTATCATGGTGTGCGAGGCCTTCCTCTGCATCCAGCCCTACTTCGGCTTGTGGCTCAAGACCTTCAATGTCAAGACGAAGGTTGTGAAGGGCAGCCAAGCGGAGTGCGGAGGTGCCATGGTGGGCAAGATGCCCAATGTCACCTGGCTCGAGGGCGCCTTCGTGGAAACCATCAAAGGGTGGCAATCGGGGTGGTTCTACATCACCGAGCCGCGTGACCCTGAATGGGCAGCGATCCCCGAATTCAGATCTGGCATCCCCATGCGGCTCACTTCTGGAAGAGAAGGGCTGCTTTGTGGGGCAGTTCGGAAGAGCTGACCGGACTCCAATCCTGTCTCCAAACTCTGGTGAACAAGAAGCTCAAGCTTGTCAACGTAATCCAGGTCATGCTCATCTGCCGGATTCTCCCCTGCCAACAGCAGGACTTCAACTTGTGGGAGTTTGATCTGGCACAACACCGGACCTTGAGCGGGCTCTTCGACACTACGTAAGAAGATGCCTGGAAGGTGCTGTTCAAGGGCGGCGAGGCCCCCGCATCCGCTACTGAAGATCGCGGATTCAGCTCGCAGCGTCCGGCTGGCGAGGTAAGCCATGTTATCCTTTATGGGACATTTGCTTTTCATAGTTTGACTCTATGTGGGATCTAAACTCCCAATACCTTTAACAGGCCTGGCAGGAGACGTCCGGACAGGTTAACTGTCCGGCTCCCCTTCCAAAAGACCCAGCGGATGCCCGTTTGACAGGGCTGCTGGTCCAGGCACCTTATGTGGTGCCGGAGAAGAAGGCCAAGAAGAAGGCCGTGGGAACCCGGAGGAGTTCCCGACGTCAGGTGTTATCGGATTCATCATCCGATGACTCCGAGGTGGACTCCTCCCATGAGGACGAGGAGGAGAAGAAAGAGGCCTCTCCCCCAGCGGGGGGAGAGAAGAAGAGGAAGGCCTCCCCAACGAGGGAGGCCGAAGGGTCCAAGAAGGGAAGGACCCTTCCCCCAGACTGTTCCGCCACCGCCGGCGACGGCGACGAGGAGTGGCCCTCAAGGGCCAAGCCCCTGGCGAGATCGTAAGTATCCGGACTCCTGAATAACTCATAATTTTTCTTTTTGTCGCATGGTGTCTTTCTAATGCCGCATACAACCCTGTAGTCCGCCCAAGGACGATCTTCCCGCTTCGTCAAGCGGGTCCTTGGGTACGTCGGATGTGGATAGCACTTCCCTTCCGACCGCCTCCACCCCCCATGATGCTGACGACGCCGAGGTGGGATCCCGGGAAGGGATCCACCAGGAGGAGGAGACCCCGGAGGTGCCGCAGGGCAACCTCCCGGACTTTGTGCCGGACTCGCACCGAACTGCGCAGTGGTTCCGAGTCCGGCGGCGCCCTTCGTAAGAAGGGCAAGATCGTGACACCGGCGGCCTCCATCCAACCGGGCGCCGGATAACTTCTTTGAGACGCTCAATGGCGCTTCCATCGAAGAGGAACACCGCACCGCCATGAGTGCGGTGATTCGAAGGTTCACCGCCAAGAGCGGGCTGACCGAAGCCTCTGACAGAGCCTTCTAACGGGCTTTGAGGTAAGAATTTTAATATGTGTAAAGTAGTACCGCATAGACGGTAGCCCTTGATGCTCGGTTCGGTGTTGGAAAGAAAAGCGGACCGAGGATCTAAAAGATATACGCAGAGTCTTAACAAAAATATGTCAATATGGGAATGCAGGCTTGCTGGCTTGACCTCTCTTGCCTTGACCGACCGCAGAGGTCAATACCTTGAAGCAGAGCCTCGAGCGGTCCGAGAGCAAGCTCGACCTTGCCAAGAAGCAACTCGAGGACAAGGAATGTGAGTAACACCTTATAAAAGTTGTACCTTACAGAAAAGGATTTGGTTGCCAGAGGAATAACAAGGATAACGTGGGTACTCCAGGGGCTACGAACGAGGTGGCAACCACGAAGGAGGCGTTGTCCATGGCGAATGCAATGCGACGCATGAACAGCCGAGCGAGAGAAGCAGGAGGCGCGGTGGCGAGAGTAGCAGAAGAGCTCCGTGCTCGTGGAAAACACGAGAGTCTGGAGCGTGACTCGAAGACTCGAGAGTCCGAGCTTGTGTCAGCTCTTGAGGGTGACAAAGCCGCTAAGGCCGGAGCCCACAAGGCCCTCCAGGAAATCGAGGTATTGAAGAGAATAGCGGCGGGTAAGGCATTCTTCATGTGAAGCAAGCATGTAAAAGTGAATTACCTGTTACTTACCCGAATTGAGCTCTCCAGAGCGTTCGCAGATCTGCTCCATGGCGGTCCGATCTTTGCCGCTTTCAGAGCCGAGGAGGGAGCTCGACAGAGAAGGTGTTCTGTCTCGGTATGCTTTGGTCGACATCCAGTGCTTATAGCGACCAGTGAAGCAGCTGGTCGAGCTCCTAAGGTGGCCAAACAGCCATGAAGGGCCTTATAGTTCGGCTATGGCCCAAAGAGGCCATGCACGGGAGCTACTACGGCCTGGTGCAGCGGCTGGTGGATGCGTGTCCACTGGTTGAAGTCATCAAGCACTCCGCTTTGCATTGAAGGTGCCGTCGGGCCTTGCCCGTGCTAAAGTGCATCGGGCAGGATGGATGCCTTGAAGCTTGTGACGGACACGCCACCGCCGGGCAAGGAGTATCGCACACCCGAGATGTATTATAAGGGTGTCCTGAAGGGTGCCCGCATTATTGCGGTGAGTGCTCCAAAGATGTAATATTTGAGTAGACTCGCATTTTGTTATCCTGTGCGCTAAAAACTTTGTTCATATGCGCTAAGAAACGCTTGTTAATTTAAAATATTACCTTCTGTGCGGCCGTTTATCAAATCTGGGAGATGGCAAGTCGTCGGCTTCAAATTTCCCCATGCCAAGAGTGTTTGGGGTGTTGGGATAAACTTGAGCGC
This sequence comes from Aegilops speltoides, assembly GCA_021437245.1. NCBI lineage: Eukaryota > Viridiplantae > Streptophyta > Magnoliopsida > Poales > Poaceae > Aegilops > Aegilops speltoides. The sequence goes on from CM038144.1 coordinate 46,622,692, forward strand.
TCTTGTTCCCATTTTGGGTCCATCTAGGCAAAGCGCCAACACAACGAACAAGGCAACCGGACTTATAGTGCTTGAACACTCTCACTTAGCCATAGAATTCTATAATTTTAAATTTTGGCGAAGCCCCTAGTGTTCGGAAGGTCAATTCGGGCGCTATCCACTGGGCGGACAAAGCGGTTCCTCGCTCTAAGCGGCATAAGTCTTTAGGGACTCGAAAAAACCTCTCGAACAGCGACCGGCTCTCGCCTCATCATGACGGTCAGTTTTAGCTTTCTCCACTGAGGTGCTCGCCCAGCTCAACTGGGGCACAATCGCAGTGGTTCTCCCAGCGCTACCTTAGCCGATATAACGGAACGTAAGGTACCAAAACATGGGAGCCAGGCAAACCCAACTATTGACCCAAGACATGATTTGGAGCCGATGCATATAATGCTATAAGTTCGGGGTGCCGCACTTGTGAAAGTGTTCGGACCTATCACACCATGATGTGGGGAACTTAAGCCCCTGGTGTATTTAGCCGTACCAAACTGTACGGATTCAACATGTCATAAATGAACATATGTATAAGAAAGGAATGCAATTATAGGCAAAAAGCGATGCATTGTTTATTCAAAAAGTACTGCCATGAATGCAAGACGATACAAATGGTGCGGTAAGCAAGGGGTGGGACTATTTAACATGTCCCCCTTCAGGGATAGGCTGCGGAATGGTGTATAAAACAGGAATAATGCTCTTAATGGAGACCACCTGGATACTCGGCGGGGCCTTTCTTCTTCCCTGGCTGTTGCATCGTGAGTTCGGCGGGTCTACTGCCGGACAGGGCCTCTGGTAAACGGAGTCCTGAAGAAAAAAAGATTGAAAAAATGAAAGAAAAAAGATGACACACTTGGGAGCCCCTGGTGTGGTTGAGCCGCACTCTGGGCCTGCCGTGGTCGTGCCCCTCCCCCTATGCCCATGGTATCTCCAGAGCGTAGTTATGCACACGGAGTACTGGTTTTGCTATTTTGCAGGGGTTGGGGTTGGGGCCGCATTGCTACGCGTGCTCGGAACGTGCCAGGTGGTCTTGTTGTAGGTTACTCCGGGCGCGCTTGGCGGTGTCCGATCTCTTAACGGCCAAACTCGAGAATTGCCTTAAGAGGCTGCTATGCACTTCTGCTGCGAGAGCCGTTGTATGCTCCTCCGTTCGGAGAGAGCATTCAGTGTTTCCGTTGACCGTGATGACTCCTCGAGGGCCTGGCATCTTGAGCTTGAGGTATGCGTAGTGTGGCACTGCGTTGAATTTTGCAAACGCGGTTCGTCCGAGCAGTGCATGATAGCCGCTACAGAACGGAACTATGTCGAAGATTAACTCCTCGCTTCAGAAGTTATCCAGGGATCCGAAGACCACTTCCAGTGTCACTGAGCCTGTACAATTGGCCTCTACACCTGGTATGACGCCCTTAAAGGTCGTCTTTGTGGGTTTAATCCTTGAGGGGTCTATGCCCATCTTGCGCACTGTATCATGGTAAAGCAGGTTCAGGCTGCTGCCGCCGTCCATCAGGACTCTAGTGAGGTGAAATCCATTGACGATTGGGTCTAGAACCAATGCGGCAAACCCGCCATGGCGGATGCTAGTGGGGTGGTCCCTTCGATCAAAGGTGATCGGGCAGGAGGACCATGGATTGAACTTTGGGGCGACTGGCTCCATCGCATATACGTCCCTGAGTGCACGCTTCCGCTCCCTTTTGGGTATGTGGGTTGCGTATATCATGTTCACCGTCCGCACTTGTGGGGGGAAACCCTTCTGTCCTCTATTGTTCGGCGGCCGGGTCTCTTCCTCGTCATCGCTATGCAGCCCCTTGTCATTGTTTTCGGCAATTAACTTGCTCGCTGCTTGAATACCCAACAATCCTGTTGGTGTGATTAGCTGGCTTTTCGGGGTGTCGTGTATCCGCACGAGCGGTCGAGTATTCGGTCCAAATTGGACGGACCCGAGTAGTTCTTTTGAATGGCTTTTTCCATCGACCGGGTTGAGCCTCTGAATTCGGCGCTGACCGTCAGATCCTCGAGATATCGCCGTTAACGCGCGTTTGTTCTTGTTGCGACGCGACCGCCATTGTGGTCCTTGGTATCCGGACCGCCGAATTTTCTTTGAGGTTGTTATGCGGGCTAGCTAGCTGTCCTCTCCGCAGAAGCGGGTCATGAGTGATGTGAGGGCTGCCATGGATTTCGCTTTTCTGTCCTAGGTGCCGGTGAGCCACTCGTCGCGGATGTTATGCTTGAAGGCTGCGAGGGCCTCGCATCCGCATACGGTCGACGATTTTGATTTTTCTTTGTTAAGAACCGTGTCCGTAATTGTGCGCCGATTCGTCTCGGCTGCTGAATTATGTGGCTTTGGTCATCGGCGTCGGTGGTCGCATTATATGTGCCCTGGAATTTATCAAGGAATGCGGCTTCGTGTCCTCCCAACACCCAATTGATTCTGGCGGCAAGCCGTTAAGCCAATGCCGAGCTGGTCCTTTAAGCTTGAGTGGGAGGTATTTGATGGCGTGAAGATCATCACCACGGGCCATGTGGATATGAAGGAGATAGCCTTCGATCCAAACCGCGGGGTCTGTTGTGCCATCGTAGGATTCAATGTTCACGGGTTTGAACCCTTCGGGGATTTGATGATCCATTACTTTGTCTGTGAAGCATAGTGGGTGTGCGGCGCCTCTATATTGGGCTATATCACGACGTAGCTCAAGCGAGCTTTGTCTCATCGTGTTCGCCCGGCGAGTTCTTGTATCCGCGCGACGGTCATCGTCGCGCATCGTGGGGCGCCCACGCGATCCGTAGATCGATCTTGATTGTCTTGCCTTATCCTCCAATGTGTCTCGCAAGTCCGGCGCGTTCCCCCGTGGCTTTGTACTTTTTGAGCGATGCCGGGGTATGACTTTAGTGGAGGGCCTGGAGGCCTCTCTGTCGCGGCCACGAGGTGGCCGGTTGGCCGTATTGTGCGCTCGTGATGTGGGTTTATATGCTTCCTCCTCTAATCGGGGCAACAACTTGCATTTAGGGTAGCTTTTGGAGGGGCGTTCGAGTTCATACTCTTCGGCCGCAAGGACTTCGGTCCATCTGTCGGCTAGCAGATCTTGATCAGCTCTAAGCTGTTGCTGCTTTTTCTTGAGGCTGCTTGCCGTGGCCATAAGCCTGCGTTTGAAACGCTCTTGTTCGACGGGATCCTCAGGCACGACGAATTCGATGTCGTCGAGGCTTGCCTCGTCTCCGGAGGGAGGCATGTAATTATCGTCCTCTACCTCTTCGTCTGCCGCTCTCTCGTGAGGGCTGGCTTCTCCGTCCTCTGTCTTGAATCTTGCCGGAGGGGTTGTCTTCGCCTTTGTCGGGGTGTTATTGTCTCCGTGCGGAATCTCCATTCTTCTTTGTGGCGGGATTTAGAGCGGCGCCACGACGCCGGCGCTTAGGCTGCTTCTTGGAGGGTCTTCCTCCACTGTTCCATCGCCATTCCCATCCTTTGGGATGTCCACCATGTATATGTCGTATGACGAGGTGGCCTTCCATTGCCGTGGCGCTGGTTCTTAGTCGTCTCCGCATCGCCGTCCATACCGTCGATGTCTTGAGTCGAAGTCTAGCATGTCGGTTAGATCGTCGACAGTGGCTACAAAGTGGGTGGTGGGTGGGCATTGAATTTCTTCGTCGTCCGCATCCCAACCGTCCTGACCGTAGTCCGGGCAGGGCTCTCCTGATAATGAGAGATATTTTAGCGAATTGAGGATGTCGCCAAAAGGCGAGTGCTGAAAGATGTCCGCAGCGGTGAACTCCATATGATCGGCGCCCAATCGGATTTGATTGGTAGGGGCGCGGGAGGTTCGGAGTCCGGCGAGGAGTCCGGCACCTCAGAGTCATGGGCTTCACAAGGGACAGGGTCGGTATTCGGCTCCATCGCCATGGAGGTAGCAGCCCCCGGGACGGTGTCTAGCCACCGATCCTTGATCTGCGCAGTCGGCTCCGGATTAAGGGTTGGAGCGGACTCTCGTGCGGCCTCCAGGGCACTATCCGGCAGCAGAGCCAGATCATGCCCATCGTGACAGTGCGGAGCGCACGGTCGTGGCTCGAATCCGTCGAAGATCAAGTCTCCGCGGATGTCGGCCGTGAAGTTCAAACTTCCAAATCTGACTGATGGCGGGGTGTAGCTTTCAATCTGCTCCGGATGGCCAGCTTAATTGGCCCGCAGATGCAAAGCCGCCGAATCTGAAGATCTGTCCGGGAGAAAAGTCTCATCTGGACCGCGCGTTGTTGATGATCGAAGGAGCCATCGGGCCTATAGGTGACGACACGAGGAACTCTCAATGAAAGCACCAATGTCGGTGTCAAACCGCGGATCTCGAGTAGGGGTCCCAACTGTGCGTCTAGGCGGATGGTAACATGAGACAAGGGACACGATGTTTTTACCCATGTTCGGGCCCTCTCGATGGAGGTAAAACCCTACTCCTGCTTGATTGATATTGATGATATGGGTAGTACAAGAGTAGATCTACCACGAGATCAAGGAGGCTAAACCCTAGAAGCTAGCCTATGGTATGATTGTTGTTCGTCCTATGGACTAAAACCCTCCGGCTTATATAGACACCGGAGAGGGCTAGGGTTACACAGAGTCGGTTACAATGGTAGGAGATCTACATATCCGTATTGCCAAGCTTGCCTTCCACGCCAAGGAAAGTCCCATCCGGACACGGGACGAAGTCTTCAATCTTGTATCTTCATAGTCTTGGAGTCCGGCCAATGATGATAGTTCGGCTATCCAGACACCCCCTAGTCCAGGACTCCCTCACAGTCCCTGCATCCTATTATGCAGGCCGAGCTAATGCAGCCTACCAAACGATGTGCATAACATATGTTTTTTATCATTTATGCCACTAGTTGTGTCTCACTACTCAGTTTTGCCATTAGAAGTTACAACTACTCAAAAATGCCATCGATCCGTAAGATGGTTGCTCAAAAATGTCATTAGATATAAAAAATGTCACCATTCCATTAGATGTTTGCTAAAAAATGTCATTAGACATTGTTATTTTCACGTCAAACCCGTTGACCATGTTATATGACAAAAATAAGCCTAGACCCACATGTCAGTTCTCTCTATTGATACGTGTGGCTCCACCTGTCAGGAGTAAACGAGCGAATAATTTTTCAAGAAAATAAGAACGCTATTGGGATCAAGTAGGCCCCACACTTTATTGTAGTGAGATAGAGGGAGAGCTGGCATGTTGGTCCATGGGTATTTATATTGTTATAACATGGCAAAAGAGATTTGAGATCACAATAATGATGTCTAGTGGCATTTTTGAGCATTTGTCTAACAAAGCGATGGCATTTTTGAACGGTTGAAATTCCTAGTGGTAAAATTGAGTAGTGGGACACAACCGGTGGCATAAATGATAAAAACCCTAACATGTTTTCAATCTGCATCTACTCAGCCTATCTTGAACACATATGCAAGAGGCAAAAAGCGACGGAAGATATCAAACACGCCCTAAGTTTGTGGACGGTGTATCTTTATTTGGAATTAAATAAAGCCAAGCCATGATAGCATTATAACTATATAAAAGAAACACCAGAGTAAATTAATTCAACATGTATTTTTTTGTGGTAGACGCTTCTCTGGCCGTCGTTTCCAGTCGGCCTGCAGGTAGCCCTGTTGCTCGCTTCGCTTAGCACTTCCTCCCTTGATGGTTTCCTTGCTCCCTCGCGCACCCTACCTTGCCTCCCTCGGCAAACCCACCGCCCGCGCCTCCACCTCCTCGCTGCGACTGCCGGCCATGTCTTCCTCCGCCCCCGCCCCCGCGGCCACGGCGGCGGCAGAGCCGGAGGCGTCCCGCCCAAGGAAGACGCCGGTGCTCTTATTCGACGTCATGGACACCGTCGTCCGCGACCCCTTCTACCACCACATCCCCTCCTTCTTCCAGTTCCGTACATGCCCCTACTCCTTATTTCTCAGCTTGGTTTATCGCTATCCACCCATGTGTTCGTGTGGTCTAGGCATGCCCCTGCCGACTAGATGTTCGACGGAATGCGTGGTTGGTTCTTGGTGGTGACGTGGGCAAAGAAGCTGGTCAATTGGGGATGCGTGGGTGTTTCTAGATATTTTTGATCATGCATTATGCGGGAATTTCACTTAAGCTGTGCTGTATCCGCTACTGAATTACTGGAATTTTACTTGGGAATTGCCAAACGATACACCAGTTAAGTGAAATATGTAAGACGTGATACCAAAAAAATAGTTATTCAGTACTGCAGAATAGAGTAGAGACCTGTGAAATAGAAGGCTGGAGTGTTATGGGTTGTTGACGGCTATTCCTTAGTGCTGTTTTATATTTCGCACTCATGTTTCAGTACCGCAAGGAATGTGTTGAATTAGCATCTTATTTGCTGTATGGTTTAAGTCTGTTGGTTTCCACTTTATCAATATTGCATTCCATTCTAGTTTATTCTACATTCTTTTGTAGAATGTCCATGAAGGAACTCCTAGAAAGCAAGCATCCAACATCATGGTCCGAATTTGAGATGGGGCTGATTAATGAGGTAAGAACTATAGAAGCTTGAGTTATTTTCTCTCTATATGATGGTATATCTGCTAATTCCAGAACAGCAATATTGTACAAATACGAATTATGGACTGCCAGGTGCTAAGATTGGTTCCAATCCTTAGACCAATGAATGTGACAAGGTTGGGGGTACAGCCTAAGAACGAGGGTGGCTAGCCATGGCACCTGGGGTGGGAGGAAGACAAGGTTGCGGACAGGGATTATATCTTGGCTAGTTTATACTCATTCATTGGATCATCTGTATGGTCTATAGGGAAGATTCAGCTTGATGCCTACCATAGGATCCCACCTTCCCTAGCAAACCATATCTTATCTTCCATTCAAGCCTATCACTCCTAACCAAATAGATATCTACTATACTTATCTCCTTAACTGATTTTAATAGTAATTCCTGCACAGGACGATTCCTAGCTTGGTGTTTCCCTGCGCTATTGGGCATTGTCCTGACGCCCATGAAATAGACATGCAGTGCAAATAAAACAAAACTAACGCATTAGAGAAAGATAAACTAACTGATAAGGCACCACATGGTTCTTTATGAATCAAAATTTGTTTTAGAGCAGCAGTGTGGAACCAAAACTTAATTGTTTGAAGAGCAGCACTGGGGAATTAACTTTTATCAAATATGAACTTGATATATCTTTGTACAGTTGATTTGCGGCTTATAACATTGCATGGACACCATCTTATGATGAATTTGGTACAAAAGCCCTACTACGTCTTAATTTTTGTGGGGCTTTTTTTTAGAGAATTGTGGGGCTTATGTTTGTTTGTACGCATGTGGGGACCCCGACTCATGAGTCGAGATCGCCGAATGCACGTGTCTGATGATCCCGAGATCAATGCTCACTTGAACACACGTGTTGAATAACAAGAGTCTTACATACATACCGTCTTACACAAATTATGACCATTAGGGTCAAGTCTTACATTGATAAAGCCTTAAGGGCTGAACATCAAATGAAACACAAAGCAGCGGAAATCTTCTTCGATAATAGAACCCATGCCATCTGCCTTAACCCTACAGGCATTCTGACCGAAAACGCCTAGTTCGCATGTTCGTCTCCAAAGAACTCTTCTTGAACTCCGGTTCTTCCATGCCCGGTCAATTAAATAACCAAGGGCAAGCCAATGAGTACTTTGAATGTACTCGCAAGCAACCCATGATTTGGTTCAAGGTACAGTAATGCATGACATAGGTAAAGTTTTGCATAAAGCTAGTTTTGAGTGCAAGGACATGTTCAACAACCTATAAAGCATGCATCAAGAGAGTTCTAGTAACCATGAGAACTGGTCACAGATATCAACATAAATGGAATGGGCACCAACCCATTTATCATAAACAGAGTGGGCACCAACCCATCTCAATCGTGCCAAGTCCTTTGACTTGACCCAAGACATCTCCATCATCTCACACACACAGGGTTTGAAAACAAGTGGACGTAGCCCAAGAGCGGTTACCCAACTGTCCATGACCGTGGACACGGCTATTCGAATAGTTTTACACTCTGCAGAGGTTGCACACTTTACCCACTAGATCCGGGAACTTCCGTGTCAATCCACGACCATGGTACCTCAAGTACCGGGTAAGCACCGATCACTACCTTTCCCTAGCCGACACTAACATGAAGTCCACTCGATTGGCAGTAACCCCCGTGCCCAACATTTCACATAACATTTTTGTGGAGCCTTGCTCCCATATTCATCACATACCTTTGGCACGGGGTACCAACGGTGTGTCCGGTGCCCCATAAAGATGGTCATGGCCGCCCTATCTGGCACGACCCCGTCCCAAGAGAGAGCACCAACTCTCCCCCGTCACTAGTAATGCGGGCTCCAAGCTAGTATCGGACTAGGTACTCAATAATGCCCTTTCCCATATAAGGGTAGAGTGGTCGCGCATGTAAGGTTGGAATAACGGTCGCAACTCCGACCAATCCGTTTTGAAAACAACACACCCTTTGCTTGGCACACCACTTCGTCATCAAGTGGTCACCCATTTCATCATCTCCCTCGGGCATAAGTGGCACCCGACGGGGTTTTCGAAAGACTTTTGAAATCACTATGCCTCCTTCACCATGCATAGACCCATCCCTTTATGTAGCATCTACCTTTGCATCCTATCTACTCCCACCCATAACCCTCATAAGAAGGTAGGGCCATGCACAATGCAAGTATCAACGAGAGAATAACGGAGGCAACCAACCCACGTGGTTCACCATCCCACCATGATTCAAACAACAATAATAAAGAGCTATATAAATGACATGCAAAAGGGGTTTCATAGACATGGTCAAAGGGTCGCTTACTCGGATCAACAAAGTCTTGAGGTCTTCAAAGTCTTACGTCCAACTCCTTCACAAGAACGCAATCTATCGCCGCAAAATAACAACGAGAAAATAAGGCAAAAATAAGATAGAAAAACCAAAGTGCTCAAAAAATGTCAACACACTTTTGTAAAATACTAGGCTGAAAACTAAGAAGGGAGGATTCTTAGTTTTGGATTTGGAGCTACACAAGAGGGATATGAATTTCCAAGCAGATTAAACCGCTCAAATTTGAATTTAAATTTGAACAAGACATAAAAGTTGGTTGGATTTGAATGAAAGTTGCACCATTAAATAGGTTGCAATATTCTAGGAATTTAGGAGTTGGAATTATTGCATTTGGATTATTATTTAATCTGTGGAACTTTTGGAATATTGATGAGAAAAGAAAAAGAAAAGGGCACCTTTGTGCTGCCGGGCCGAATCAGCCATGAGGCAATGCCAGCCAAAGAAGCCGCCCAATGAGCCAACAAGACACAGGCATACCACCCATTTCAAACCCGACGGCCGGGCCCGCAGGTCGAGAGAGGGCGGGAATGTGGGAGAGGATGACAAGGGGCCCACTGTCATCACTAACCCGTGGGCGAAGTCGCGGTGCTCACCGGCGACGATGCAGCGACGGCAAGCTCCGGCGAGCTGGGATGGCCAGGGGCCCGCCGTCGGTGGGTGGTGGACTTGGCGGGGGGTGCTGGTTCGCGGCGACGAGGTTCATGGCGGAGAAGCTTCGGGAGGCGGTAGCTCGGTCGCTTCCGCAGCTCTGAGAGGGAAGCGAGGGAAAAGAGTCGGGGATGCAGGGGTTCCAGATCGAGGCAAAGGAGGAGCGGGGAGGCTTATACTCGCGATCTCCCATGGCCGACGCAGTGGAGCTCGAGCTCGATCTCGAGCTCGGGCGGCTTTGGAGGCAAACTGGTGGTGCAGGGGGAGGTTTTGGGGTGTGAGAGAGTGAGTGGTGGCTAGAGGAGGGCTCGGGAGGCCTTTTTATAGGAGAACGGCGAGGTCCGTGAGACCCGTCTTGCCGAGAGCCTCTTTGCCGCCACGGGCTCGGGAGGAGCCGACGCCGTGTCTAGGGCGTTCGTGGGCGCCGACTATGCCTAGGGAAGAAGAGAGAAGGAGTGGGGAGGGTCAGGTGTGGCGTGTGGCAGCGCCATTGGCGCCTTCAGGCGGCTCTGTTTGATAGCGCTGGAGGCGCGTGGAAGGAGGAGAGAGGAGGGCCCGACACAGAGCATGCATGCATGGACGCCGAGGCGCATCGGCAGCGTGGGAAGGCCCGAGGTGGCCGGAAGCATTGGGCGGAGGGCGGCTACAGTGCCTAGTCAAGACTGTAGCGCCTCCTGAGCGCTGCTTGGCATGCCATGGCATATTATATGCCCTGGTGCGACCGATGTCCAAGAGTGCCGGAGGTAGTAAAGAAGGAGGGAGGCATTGGATGCCTGGATGGCCACTGGGGTGAGGAGAGAGGTGAGGAAGAGGGAGAAAGGGGCTGTCCAGAGAGAGAAAGAGGGGGGTTTCACCCCTCAATTATTGAGCTGGGGACTTGCCATTGTTACTGGAGGTAAAAGGGGTCTAGGAGGAGCTGTGGTAAAAATTAGAGCTCACCAAGAATAGTGGAAGGGGTCAAAACAGTGGTTTTTGCAAAATGTCAGAAGGTGTTTGATAGAGTTTTGAGCAAGCAAATGGACTCCAATTGCCATGAGACTCCACAGGGTGAAATTACGCATAAAAATATAGCCTTCCACCAATTTGGAGATTATTTGGGCAAAGTTGCCAATGCAACTTTTGCAAACCCTAGAAATGGGCAGAAATGGATTTGTGTAGATCTAGTTGAGCATAACACTTCTCCTTGATGCACCACTTTGTGTAGTGGCCTCATTTGGTCATGTGAACATGCTCACAAAAGTTGGGGTCAAAGGGAGAAAGTTGGTAGTACAAAGTTGCTCAAACTTGATTCTGGTCAGAGAGGGTTTTGGGGCACTTTGACCAAGATTTCCTCTTCTCCAACCTGTGCCATTTGGTCTAGATGCATCATTGGACCCATGAAGCATGTTCACCAAGTTTGAGCACATTTGGACACATTTGGCAATGTAAAGTTGATCAAACTTCAGAATGGACAGAAATAGTTTTGAGGGGTTTTGATGATGTTATCTTGTTCTCCAAGTCATGAGACTTGGCATGATCATCTAATTTGTCATATGTGACATGATAGAATTTTCCTGGAATTTTTGAAGAATATTTCCTTTGTAAATATTTCAAAAGCTTGAAATATCCAGGAAGGGTTTTAGAGGGTTTTGACCAATATTTTGAACATGACCATGTGTTGAAACTCTTATATATGGACAATATATGTCCTATGAGTTTCCCTAAATTTTGTAAAAATATTTTTAAAATAATAAAATAATTTTTCCCTATTAAAGACCATTTCTGGCCTTAAGAAAAAGCTTTTAAATAAAATAGTAAAACAACTTTTAAAATTATATTTTTGTGGTTTCTGGGTATCCTATATCTAATAGGAGTCAAATATATTTTGGAAAGATTTTTACTGCCCTTAATCAAGTACTTGCAGTGCAAACCTCAATTCAGGGGTTTTTGGAAAACTAAATTTAGAAAATACTTTCTGGCCAAATTATTTTTGTAAGAAAATGCTATATTGCTCTACACACATGGCATGATCATTGGACAGAAGTTTGGGGCATGGAGATGAAGTATAGAAGGTGGAGTAGTTGACTATTAAGAGCACTTGAAAAACCACATAGAGAAAACCAACTCCAAATAAAAGCCAAATAAAGCAAAAAAGTTTTGTTGGTCCAAATTTTCATGCTTTATTAATGAAAATGAAATGTTACAAAATGCGGTGTGACAGACCTACCCCTTACAAGAATCTAGTCCCCGAGATTCCTAAACTAAACTTTAAAGAGATACGGAACTCGGATCTAAGGTAGTCTTCACGCTCCCAAGTTGCTACGCTTGATGTGGTTGCTCCATTGGACCTTGAAGTACTTGATGGTTCGGCTTCGAGTCGTCGCTCGGCCTTATCCGAATGCGGATGGGCCTCTCACGATAAGTCAAATCAGTCAAGGTCAATGGCTTGGTGATTGGCGTCCTTGTAGAGATCGGGCTTGTGCGGAACTTGGAGACACTTCCGGAGTTGTGACACGGAACACGTTGTGCACATCGAAAGTTCGTGGAAGTTCAAACTGGTAAGCCACTTCTCCTCGTCGCTCGATGATCTTGAAGGGGCTAATGTATCTCGGAGCGAGCTTTCCCTTGACATGGAAGCGGGCTCCTTTGAGAGGGTGACCGGAGATAGACATGGTCTCCAACTCGGAAGTTTATGTCTCTCTGACGTGAGTCGGCGTAGCTCTTCATCTTGACTTGGCGGACTTTAGACGCTCTCGACAAGTGGACTTGCTCTTGACTTCACGGAGGATATCCGCCCAAAGACAAGTCCTTCACCGGTCTCGACCAATTGAGAGGTGTACGGCACTTCGCCAGATAACACTTCAAATGGTGCCATCTCAAGGCTTGCACGGTAATCATTGTTGTAAGAGAACTTCGGCGAAAGGGAGGCGTCTTCCCACTTAGCCCCATAAGCTAAGACACATGCTCGGAGCATGTCTTGAGTATCTGATTCACTCGCTCGGTCGACCTCCGATCTGTGGGTGGAAGCGATCTTTGAAGGACAACTTGGTCCCCATGGCCTCCTGGAATTTCTTCCAAAACCTTGAGGTGAACTGGGTTCCTCGATCTGACACAATCTCCTTGGGAACACCATGAAGGCTCACAATTCGGTTGATGTAGAGACTGGCTAACTGGTTCCCCTTGTAGGTTGTCTTGACCGGAATGAAATGGGCTACTTTGGTCAAATGGTCGACTACGACCCAGATGGAGTCATGTCCCTTGTTTGACCTGGGTAAACCGGTGATGAAGTCCATCCCGACTTTGTCCCACTTCCATTCGGTACCTTGAGGGTTGCAACAACCCAATGGTCGCTGATGTTCAGCTTTGACTTTCTGGCATACGTCACATTTTGCAACATAGGTGGCAATCTCCCTTTTCATCCCATGCCACCAAAATCTTTCCTTCAGGTCTTGATACATCTTGGTTCCTCCAGGGTGGATGGAATATGGGCTGTCATGAGCTTCTTGCAAGATCAGGTTCTTGAGCTCAACCTTGTTGGGCACGCAGATGCGATTCCCAAACCACACAATTCCTTCCTCATCCTCTGAGAATCCTGAGGCTTTGCCTGCCTTGATCTTCCTCTTGACGCCTTCAATACTCTCATGCCCCTTCTGAGCTTTCTTGATATCATCCATCAAGGTAGGCTTAACTTCGAGGTTGGCCAAGAATCCTGGTGCAACCAGTTCCAACCCGAAGCTTTCAAGTTCTTCATACAAGGCGGGTAGCTTGTGCTTTAGCATAGCATTCAAGGAGCAAGCCTTCCTGCTCAACGCATCTGCTACCACATTAGCCTTTCCAGGGTGGTATTGAACACTGAGGTCATAATCCTTTATCAACTCCAGCCATCTTCTCTGCCTCATGTTCAATTCCCTTTGAGTGAAAATATACTTCAGACTTTTGTGATCCGTGTATATCTCACATCGCTTCCCCAAGAGGTAATGTCGCCAAGTCTTCAGGGCATGAACCACTGCTGCTAGCTCGAGGTCGTGAGTAGCATAGTTCTCTTCGTGAGGTCGTAGTTGCCTTGAAAGGTAGGCTACGACTCTGCCTTCTTGCATCTATTATAAATGACTGATCTGCTCTTGATACTGTCACTTCTTCTGTGAGTTAAACACCATTATGTTTTATTCTGTCAGGGCCAGCTGGCCGAAAAATTCTTCAATGATGGCAGATCTTTTGATTTGGAAGGTGAGAAGCACAAAGTAGAAGTGTCATTGAGATTACAGGCTCCCCTTTAAGATTATACTAATAAACAAAACACTGTCTTCAAGAATAAATAACTTAATTTCCTGATTATATCGATCGTCACCAAATTGCTGATAGCCTACATTAGTAGGTTTCCAGAAGTTGGTTGCCTTATTGTTACCAACACCTAGCGTGATATAGGTTTTGTAAAAATAACCTAGCTGATTGATCTCAAATCTACTATTTTTCTTGCTTAGAAGAAGATTCTTTTTGTAATCCATTTTTACGCCCTGTAGGTCTGAAAGCATGCATGGTGAGAGCATACGAGTATGTTGATGGTGTTGAAGATATTCTTTGCAGTTTGAAGCAAAACAACTATGAAGTGCATGCTTTTACAAATTATCCAGTGTGGTAAGTTTCAGCTTTCTTGATACATATGTACACAATTACTCGTTCCTCAGATATGTTTTTTAGGTACCAGTTGATTGAGGAAAAGTTAAAGCTGTCGAAGTATCTGTCATGGACATTCTGTTCTTGTCACGTTGGTACTAATCTATCTCAGTTTTTCCTTTCTCTGGATGAAATATGAAAACTTGGTAAATGTTTACTGTTTCTCGTTCATATGAACTCCATTTCGTCATGCAATGGAATGGATAGCTTCATTATATTGGCTTAGTAGTGTGTAAAGTAGTATTCAGTATTCACAGAACATAATCATCATTTTAATTAAGAGTTTAAGTTTGTTTACCCTTGAGAGGATAAAAGTGTCTAAAACCTGCATAGTATTTGACACTCCATCAATTTGACCTTATAGCTTCTTCTTATTAATTGTCAGTAACATGTTGAGCTAGTTAATAACTGATAGTGCTAGACAATAGTTTAGCCATTTTGGAGCTTTGTCAATCTCAAGCCAATAGTTTTTTCATCCTACAGAGCAAATAGAAGGCTGTACCTTGACATCTGTTTGTCAGGGAATTGGAGCCCTTCTGATATATACCTGAGATGTTTTAACTGTATGTAAAAATTGCTTATCAATTCTGTCATTTCTTAGTTAGTTCTGCTTAAAGCAAAGATATGTTTATTATCAGTTAAACAATGAAGCACCACTGCACTTGCTATGTTTTCATTCTAGGTCATTCTCATACTGTGTGATCTCATCATAGGCTGAATCTATCGAATAAAAAGGCTGCTTCTGATCTTGGACTTGGACCTTCTTTCATAATGTTACACAGGAATACGCAAACCTTCACCAGATTTTTACCTTCATGCCGTGGATCATCTCAATATCGATCCAGGAAACTGCATTTTCATTGATGACAGGTCTGGTATTTTTTATATTTAAATGGTTATTGTTGTGCAGCAATGTAAATTACTTGACATGTTTTGGAATTTTTGTGCTGCAGGATGGTAAACATCGAAGCGGCCCTTAGTGTAGGAATGGTCGGTTTGCATTTTAAAAATGCCGAGTCCCTAAAGAATGATTTGTGCTCACTGGGAGTTGAATTGGCACCTCTTGTGCTTGAAGATGAAACTGAAGTTCAGTAACATGACTTCCTGTTTGGTCTTCTGCTCATGTAAGATTCATGCGTATGAATAATCCTTCTGTCTCTTTATGAACTGTTCCGCATGTTAAAAGCTTGACGTGCTGTTATTCTCACAACATTGTACTCCCTCTGTAAACAAATGTAAGACCTTTTAGGTCACTATTACATTGTAAGAATATATTATATGTTAATCGTACATATGTATTCTGTAAACATAATTTACATGCCCCCAGTATGTTATTGAAGGATAATAAAATGACAATGGCTTTTGGGGAATTGTGAAAGCTAAATCGGTACGTTTTGCTGAGCTCAATCCAGGATGAAAATAAATCATATTTAACCAAGTTTAAGTGTGGTTAGAGCATTCTCCATTCACTTCAGTACTTCCTTCTATCAAAGCTTCGATGAGCCTTTGCACCAATGAAGGCAAACAAACATTTTGTAATTAAATGAACAGTCGATCATTTATGTCTGCAACATGTTGTATTCAGATGGTAGTAAATCAGTTGCGAGGTGGGTCTTCGCCAATCCCCCCCCCCCTTTTTTTAGTTGAAGTCTTCGCTATTCGGCGCCTATAGCAGCCGTTAAAGGGCAAACTGTACCAGGCACACAACGCATGATAAAGTGGGCCGGCCATGAACGTCGAACCTCTGGTTTGTGTGTAGCTTCTAGCCGGTTTTGGCCAGTTTTTTTTTCATTTTATTTTTCTGTTTCCTTTTTCTCTTTTCATTTTAAATTTTCATTAGAAAATTCGAATTAGTGAACTTTTTTTCAAATCCATGAATTTTTTTTCAAAATCATGAACTTTGTAAAATTCAGAAACTTTTTCAAATCCTTGTACTTTTTTCAACTTCATGAACATTTTTTAAAATCAGCAAACTTTTTTCAATTTTGTCAATTTTTTTTTAAATTCAGCATCTTTTTTCGAAAGTCAACGTTTGACCGATCAACCGTTGACTGACCGAATGAAACAGAGCGAGCACATCCCGTTGATGGGCCGACCCACGCTAGTTTGTTGTTCTGCACATGAAGCGCGGACTAGGAGCTTTCAGAGTCTTCTACCAATGCTTCACATCTCACGCTGCACCGCCACGGCGGTAAAAATGTGAATGGGCAATAATATCAACTGGAACACCGCCCCGGCCCAAAGTTTAAGGCCAATGGGCCTTTCCGGTCGGACTCAAAAATTGGGGAATAAGAGCAACTCCAACCAAATTGCCAAAAAGACAAAACTCCATAATCGAGGAGTTCGAGATCTAGAATAAGTCGTCTACACGGCATCGACCTCTATAAATTATGGAGCGCACACCAAACAACGGGAGGAAGTCAACACCCCCCCCCCTTTATCTATGTTGTAGATCCATTGGTAACCTGACATGACATTTACAAGACTACAAATCCATGCACTCCAGTACCGTTGTTACGACCCGACAAAAAGTTTGTTGACACTTAGTTTTCTTATGGTGGGCTTTTGGACCTATCACTTATCGAGGATGTTGTTCTTAAGGAATCGCCTGAGTAACCTATGTGTGTGTTTCTTTGAGGAAATCACCTCCAGTATAAGAGTTCTTTGAGTTGTCATTAGTGTTAGTGTTGGTTGAAATTTCGCTCGCCTAAAATTGACTCTCAGGATCGACCCCAAAACTAAGATTTGATTAGTACGTATAAGAGCATCTTTAGTCGAACCCTTAAATGAGTTTAACTCGAAAGATTCCCTGATGGGGGGAGGTGACGATGATGAGTAGTTTAAAGTTGTCTAATTGTGGTATGTATGTACAATGTGCTACCTTTAATTAATTATGTAATCGAGTAATTTAAATTTGTGTTTTAAATGAAATTATGTGCAAAAAATGTAGGGAGTTAAATGTTAGAAGTTCGGCTAAAACCTCCTTTTCTTAACTCCTTATAATTGAAGAGTTAAGGTTTGAGTGGCGGAATTTTAGAGGCTCAGCGAGAGATGCTCTAGGCTCTGCATATGGAAAGATGACAAACCTTCCACTTTCACTATGGATGCGTTTGGTAGGTTGCATTGTTTTTGGTGATTTGCATTTGTGGCCGACTTAGTCAGGCTGGGTGAAAACAGGCAAATAAACATATTCTGCACATAGTTTGTCTGCATGCATCCCCTCCAGTCCGGTTGAACAGAAACACATGCATGGTGTTTGGTTATAGACCTGTTGTAGGCACACACAAAGTGTCGTTGTTTGGTTACATGTAATTCATGTGATCTGGTAATCTCTTGTTGCAATGTGAGTTTACAAGCACATACACAGGCAACATAACAAAGTCATAACATGCATAACATAAAATAGAGCCTTACTCACACACAATTAAACTGACAAATAGTTGCGGCGAAGTCTTAAACTAAACGTCGAACACAGAAGTCTTAAACATCCATGAAAATGCCTCTGCATGCCTATTGCACTTAGTCACCACCTCAACGTCGTCGTCGTTGAAGACAATCACCTTCAAGTGTCGAGAGTTGCCAACTTGAAGGTGACGATCTACTTGATCTTGATCTGGTGAGCAACGTCAAAGGGGGCCCCAACCTTAACAAGCATGAGTCTGCTCTTGATAGTCCAGATGGTGACCCTTGAGGTGCAGCCGACGTTTGTCCTCAAACGTATTCTGATGGGACGGTGGTTGGTCAAGTTCTTGGTGAACTCAAGGTGCATTGACATGCACTCCACCTTGGGTGTAAGGATGACCTTGCGAAAGTGGCTTGGATCAGTGTCCTCATGGAAATGGTTGTAGTTCTTAGGCCTCTTCAAGGTGTTGCCGAGCTCCACCACCGCCTTGTCCTTCTTGTCCGACACAAACTGCTTGCATTTGGAGGAGTTCTTCTAAGCAACATTTTGATATGCAGCGAACCTATGAACTGGAGGTCAATGAAGGGATGGACGACATTCCCATCGAAATTCATCCTTGGGTGCTCGCTCGATGACCACACGGTCGAAAGTATGTCTGGAGGGGGGTGGTTAGACGACTTGACCAAATAAAACGTATCATTTTCCCAATTTTAGTTGTGGGCAAGTCTTAGCAACTATACCCCAAGTCAAATAAACCCTACACATGCAAGTCTAAGAGTTGTGCATCGGAAAGTAATGACTAGTGCAAAATATTCGAATGTTGGAGGTTTCAGTGAGACCTAACAGAACATCTCGGTGAGGTCGATTTGCAATGGCTAGGTTAGAACCTCATTTCGGAATTTCCAATTGGTTCATCTTGGTTATTCAAAAATGAAGTGACTTCATTACAAAAACTTGGTCAGACCATTTTGGTGAGACCAAGATCCATATCGGTTGTACCGAAAAGTTAGGGTTTGGCATGTGGAAATGTATGGGTTCATCTCGGTGGGTCCGGATGGGAATATTTCGGTGGGACCGAGATGGACATTTAGGGTTTTGGACAGTTGTGATGTGGAGAAGTGTTTGAGGATTTTGGAGCAATACCACTAAGCACCTGAGCAATTGAGTCATGATCAAAACCTCATTCCCTTTTAATAGTATTGGCTTTCCTATGGACTCAATGTGATCTTGGATCACTTAACCAAAAATGTAGAGCTTTGGAGCTTTGCCAATTCTTGTCCTTATGCATTTTGAGGGGTCCACACTCACTAGTCCTTGCAATGCAAATCATTGATCTTCTCTGAAACTATTATCAGTGAGCATTAGATCAATGACTTATATGTTGTCATTAATTACCAAAACCATCCGGGGATTAGTTGCACTTTCAATCTCCCCTTTTTGGTAATTGATGACAACATATAGATCAAAGCTTCAACAAATGATATAATCAATGAAATACATCGTTACTTTGAGAAGTATGTGAAGTAAGAGCTCCCCTAAATTTGTGCATTATTAAAAAATTACATTTGAATGCAAATGCACAATCGATTAGGATCATGGGTTACTCTTCCATGTCACATACATCTTGGCGGAGCGCTCAAAATGATATGATTGTAATGTAATAAGCACTCATCACCAACCAAACAAGTGAATGATCATACAAACAGCATATGAATAGGTGTATAAACGACCATAGTATTTAAGTATGATATGATCAAGCACACAATGCAACGTAGTCTCATTCAAGCATCAACCAAAAGTAGCAAAAAACTCAAGAAAGCCAAATGAGAAAAAGACAAAGCACTCTCTCTCAAAGCCTGATGATCTATACTAATTCTCCCCCTTTGGCACAAGTACCACAAAGTTCGAACAAGTATAGAGCTAATCGTCGCTCTAGGACCGATCTCCGGCAGCTCCTAGTGGTGAAGTCCTCTGACTTGTAGCACCGATGTGCGTAGATGTCGGAGTGGAGAGAAGAGTGCCAACAAAGATCTCTGCTGAAGTCTACTATGCTACAGGAGTAGAGAGAACATGCAGCACTGATGGAGCAACCGTAGGTGTAGCAGCTGGAGCTGAGACTGTAGCTCTAGAAGTGACTGGTACTGCTGCTGATCTGGGCATCATATGAAACTGAGTGGTCATGAGAAGACCTGCGCCCTGGGGCTCATCATCATTGTCGTCATCATCATCATCATCATCATCATCATCATCATCATCATCATATGAGTTTCTATACTTGTTCTTGTGGCTGCAAGGGGCAAACTAGGAGAACTTCTTTCTCCCTCATGGTAACTCTCTTCTGCACTTGTTCCCGCATCAAGATCCACACTAACCTCTCTAGACATGTTCTAGCTATCATTGGCAACTGACATACTGGCAATAGACCCTATGAATAGATTTGAGGATGCAGAGCAAATGAGTATCACAAAATGTAGCTAGTTTTTGAAAGAAA
Organism: Aegilops speltoides; assembly: GCA_021437245.1. Classification (NCBI taxonomy): domain Eukaryota; kingdom Viridiplantae; phylum Streptophyta; class Magnoliopsida; order Poales; family Poaceae; genus Aegilops; species Aegilops speltoides. Next base: position 46,642,807 of record CM038144.1, read on the forward strand.
TTGAGTTCAAACTTCAGGGGTCTTTCTGTGCAAGTCAGCTGAACAACGTAATTGATGAGTGAGTAGGTGTGTTAGGTGCACCCCTCGCCCAGTGGGAAGTCATGAGGCTAGCCCCCCCTGAATGAAGAAGTAGTGGGGTCCCCTGCCCACCCACGTATGCGCCTTTATTTAGATTTTAACTAAATATTACAAATCCACATCTGAGCGTCTTTTTTTCGGTATGCCGCTCCGCGAGCAAGGAGCACTATACTATCTCTAGACCCCCTCTCTATACTCCCTCATAGTATATGGATCCCCCGGATAATATTGATCCTCCAACAGCTGACATATCTTATCTAAACTCCCGGAAACCCGGGCATGGCTTTTTCGTTTTAGGTTTTCACGGGGAACATTTCGGAGTGACCGATCTGAAATTTTTGGTAGCACTGAGGGAACAACTGAAACTAGGGTTTGCAATTCGGTTGGACCGAAGCTGCTCCTGGTTTCACCGACGCGCACATGATGTTGTAGAAAGACAAACTTGGTGACACTGATACATTACTGTTCGGTTTCACCGAAGCGTACAGATACGTCTCCAACATATCTATAATTTTTGATTGCTCCATGCTATTATATTACCCCTTTTGGATGTTTATGGGCTTTATTTTACACATTTATATCATTTTTGGGACTAACCTACTAACCGGAGGCCCAGCCCGTATTGCTGTTTTTTTGCCTATTTCAGTATTTCGAAGAAAAGGAATATCAAACGGAGTCCAAACGGAATGAAACCATCGGGAGCGTGATTTTTGGAACGAACATGATCCAGAGGACTTGGAGTGCAAGCCAAGAAGCAACCGAGGCGGCCACGAGAGGGTAGGGCGCGCCCCCTGTCTCGTGGGCCCCTTGGGCGGCCGACGACGTACTTCTTCCTCCTATATAAGCCTACGTACCCCGAAAACATCCAGGAAGCCAACGAAACACAATTTCCACCGCCGTAACCTTCTGTATCCGCGAGATCCCATCTTGGAGCCTTCGCCGGCGCTCTGCCGGAGGCGGAATCGGCCATGGAGGGCTTCTACATCAACACCATAGCCCCTCCGATGAGTTGTGAGTAGTTTACCACAGACCTTCGGGTCCATTTTTATTAGCTAGATGGCTTCTTCTCTCTTTTTGGATCTCAATACAATGTTCTCCCCTTTCTTGTGGAGATCTATTCGATGTGAACTCTTTTTGCGGTGTGTTTGTCGAGATCCGATGAATTGTGGGTTTATGATCAAGTTTATCTATGAATAATATTTGAATCTTCTCTGAATTCTTTTATGTATGATTGAGTTGTCTTTGCAAGTCTCTTCGAATTATCAGTTTGGTTTGGTGTACTAGATTGATCTTTCTTGCCATGGGAGAAGTGCTTAGCTTTGGGTTCAATCTTGCGGTGTCCTTACCCAGTGACAGAAAGGGTTGCAAGGCACGTATTGTATTGTTGCCATCGAGGATAAAAAGATGGGGTTTATATCATATTGCATGAGTATATCCCTCTACATCATGTCATCTTGCTTAATGCGTTACTCTGTTCTTATGAACTTAATACTCTAGATGCAGGCAGGAGTCGGTCGATGTGTGGAGTAATAGTAGTAGATGCAGGCAGGAGTCGATCTACTTGTTGCGGACGTGATGCCTATATACATGATCATGCCTGGATAATCTCATAATTATTCGCTTTTCTATCAATTGCTCGACAGTAATTTGTTCACCCGCCGTAATACTTATGCTATCTTAAGAGAAGCCTCTAGTGAAACCTATGGCCCCCGGGTCTATCTCTTATCATATTTGCTTCCAATTTACCTTTTATTTGCATCTTTACTTTTTGCATCTATATTATAAAATACCAAAAATATATTTATCTTATTATACTATCTCTATTAGATCTCACTTTACATAAGTGGCCGTGAAGGGATTGACAACCCCTTTATTGCGTTGGTTGCGAGTTCTTTGTTTGTTTGTGTAGGTGCGTGGGACTTTTGAGGAGCCTCCTCTTGGATTGATACCTTGGTTCTAAAAACTGAGGGAAATACTTACACTACTATTGCTGCATCACCCTTTCCTCTTCAAGGAAAACCAACATAAGCTCAAGGCGTAACAAGAAGGATTTACGGCGCCATTGCCGGGAGGTCTTCGCTCAAGTCAAGACATACCAAGTACCCATCACAAACTCATCTCCCTCGCATTTACATTATTTGCCATTTGCCTCTCGTTTTCCTCTCCCCCACTTCACCCTTGCCGTTTTATTCGCCCTCTCTTTCCCAACATCTCTCTCTCTCTTTCGCTTGCCTTTTTCTGCTTGCTTGCGTGTTGGATTACTTGTTGCCATGGCGCAAGATAATACCAAATTGTGTGATTTCTCGAATACCAATAATAATGATTTCCTTAGTACTCCTATTGCTCCTCTTAATGATGTTGAGTCTTGTGAAATCAATACTGCTTTGCTGAATCTTGTTATGAAAGATCAATTCGCCGGCCTTCCTAGTGAAGATGCCGCTACTCATCTAAACAACATTGTGGATTTGTGTGATCTGCAAAAGAAGAAAATACGGATAACGATATTGTTAAATTGAAGTTATTTCCGTTTTCACTTAGAGATCGTGCTAAAGTTTGGTTTTGATCTTTGCCTAAAAATAGTATTGATTCTTGGAACAAGTGCAAAGATGCTTTCATATCTAAGTATTTTCCTCCCGCTAAGATTATCACTCTTAGGAACGATATTATGAATTTTAAACAACTTGATCATGATCATGTTGCCCAATCTTGGGAAAGAATTAAATTGATGATTCGCAATTGCCCTACTCATGGTTTGAATTTATGGATGATCATACAAAAATTTTATGCCGATTTGAAATTTGCTTCTAGAAATCTTTTAGATTCGGCCACGAGAGGCACGTTTATGGGAATCACGTTAGGAGATGCTACAAAACTTCTTGATAATATTATGGCTAATTATTCTCAATGGCATACCGAAAGATCTTCTAGTAAAAAAGTGCATGCTATAGAAGAAATCAATGTTTTGAGTGGAAAGATGGATGAACTTATGAAATTGTTTGCTACTAGAAATACTCCTCTTGATTCCAATGATATGCCTTTGTCTACTTTGATTGAGAATAATAATGAATCTATGGATGTGAATTTTGTTGGTAGGAATAGTTTTGGAAACAATGCTTATAGGGGAAACTTTAATGCTAGACCGTTCCTTAGTAATTCCTCTAATAATTATGCAAATTCCTACAATAATTCTTATGGTAATTTTAATAAGATGCCCTCTGATTTTGAGAATAGTGTGAAAGAATTTATGATTTCTCAAAAGAATTTTAATGCTTTGCTTGAAGAAAAATTGCTCAAAGTTGATGATTTGGCTAGGAACGTTGATAGACTTTCGCTTGATGTTGATTCTCTTAAACTTAGATCTTCTTCTCCTAAGCATGATATAAATGAGTCTCTCAAAGCAATGAGAGTTTCCATTGATGAGTGCAAGGAAAGAACCGCTAGATTACGTGCTAAGAAAGATTTCTTTATAAAGGCGTGTTCTTCTAGTTTCCATGAAAATAATGATGAAGATCTTAAAGTTATTGCTGTGTCTCCTATTAGATCTTTGTTTTGCAATATGAATCTTGATAATTATGGGACTAATGATGAGTCAACTTTACCTAGAAGGCGTCCAAGAATTCGGAGTTTTTAGATCTTGATGTTAAATTTGGTAAAAGTGGGATTGGAGAGGTCGCAACTTTAAATAGTATTGAACCCACTATCTCGGATGTCAAGGAATTTGATTATGATAATTGTTCTTTAGAAGGTTGTATTTCCTTGTTGCAATCCGTCGTTAATTCTCCTCATGCTTATAGTCAAAATAAAGCTTTTACCAAACATATCGTTGATGCCTTGATGCAATCTTATAATGAAAAACTTAATTTGGAAGTTTCTATACCTAGAAAACTTAATGATGAGTGGGAACCTACTATAAAGATTAGAATTAAAGATCATGGGTGTTTTACTTTGTGTGATTTGGGTGCTAGTGTTTCCACGATTCCGAAAACTTTATGTGATATTCTAGGTTTCCATGATCTTGATGATTGCTCTTTAAATTTGCACCTTGCGGATTCCACCATTAAAAAGCCAATGGGAAGGATCAATGAAATTATCATTGTTGCAAATAAAAATTTGGTGCCCGTAGATTTTATCGTTTTTGATATAGATTGCAATCTTTCTTGCCCTATTATTCTTGGTAGACCTTTTCTTAGAACGATTGGCGCGATTATTGATATGAAGGAAGGGAATATTAGATTCCAATTTCCATTAAAGAAAGGCATGGAGCACTTTCCAAGAAAGAAAGTCAAATTACCTTATGAATCTATCATGCGGGCTACTTATGAATTCAGTGCCAAAGATGGCACTACTTAGATCTATCTTCGCTTTTATGCCTAGCCAGGGGCGTTAAACGATAGCGCTAGTTGGGAGGCAACCCAATTTTCTTTGTGTTTTTGTTTTTGTTCCTGTTTAGTAATAAAGTTTGCATCTACCTTCTGTTTAGATGTGTTTTTATCCTTTAATTAGTGTTTGTGCCAAGTAGAACCTATAGGATAACCTATGATGGTAGTTGATTTGATTCTGCTGAAAAACAGAAACTTTGCACGCACGAATTTAGCTTTGTTAAATCACAGAAACGTGCTTTTGCGTTGATTCTTTCTTCTGCTGATCGATATACACGTTGTCCAGGACTTCCTATTTTGGTAGTATTTTTAGAGTTCCATAAGTTTGCTTTAGTTACAGATTGCTACAGACTGTTCTGTTTTTGACAGATTCTGTTTTTCGTGTGATGTTTGCTTATTTTTATGCATCTATGGCTAGTAAAATAGTTTATAAACCATAGAGAAGTTGTAATACAGTAGTTTTAACACCAAAATAAATAAATAATGAGTTCATTACAGTACCTTATGTGGTGGTTTTGTTTTCTTTCACTAACGGAGCTTATATGATTTGCTGTTGAGTTTTGTGTTGTGAAGTTTTCAAGTTTTGGGTAAAACTTTTATGGACTATGGAATAAGGAGTGGCAAGAGCCTAAGCTTGGGGATGCCCATGGCACCCCAAGATATTCAAGGATAGCCAAAAGCCTAAGCTTGGGGATGTCCCGGGAAGGCATCCCCTCTTTCGTCTTTGTTCATTGGTAACTTTACTTGGAGCTATATTTTTATTCGCCACATGATATGTGTTTTGCTTGGAGCGTCGTGTATTATATTAGTCTTTGCTTTTTAGTTTACCACAATCATCCTTGCTGTACACACCTTTTGGGAGAAGCCTATTTGATTGAATTTGCTAGATTACTCTATGTGCTTCACTTATATCTTTTGAGCTTGATAGTTTTTTGCACTAGTGCTTCACTTATATCTTTTAGAGCATGGTGGTGACTTATTTTTGTAGAAATTGCTAGTCTATCATGCTTCCCTTATATTATTTTGAGAGTCTTTTAGAACAGCATGGTATTTGCTATGGTTATAAAATTGGTCATAGAATGGTAGGCATCCAAGTTGGGTATAATAAAAACTATGTTAGGAAGTGAATTGGATGCTATGATCAATTTGATACTTGATAATTGTTTTGAGATATGGAGTAGTGATATTAAAGTCATGCTAGTTGGGTGATTATGAATTTAAAGAATGCTTGTGTTGAAGTTAGCAAGTCCCGTAGCATGCACGTATGGTTAAAGTTGTGTGACAAATTTGAAACATGAAGTGAACCTGGCTTGTGCATCCTTATGAGTGGCGGTCGGGGACGAGCGATGGTATTTTCCTACCAATCTATCCCCCTAGGACAATGCGCGTAGTGCTTGATTTTTGATGACTTCTAAATTTTTGCAATAAGTATATGAGTTCTTTTGACTAATGTTGAGTCCATGGATTATATGCACTTTTACCTTTCCGCCATTGCTAGCCTCTTCGGTACCATGCATTGCCCTTTCTCACCTTGAGAGCTGGTGCAAACTTCATCGGTGCATCCAAACCCCATGATACGATACGCTCTATCACACATAAACCTCCTTATATCTTCCTCAAAACAGCCACCATACCTACCTATTATGGCATTTCCATAGCCATTCCGAGATATATTGCCATGCAACTTTCCACTGTTCCATTCATCATCATCATGACATACTTTACTTTTGTCATATTGCCATTGCATGATCATGTAGTTGACATCGTATTTGTGGCAAAGCCACCATGCATAATTTTTCATACATGTCACTCTTAATTCATTGCACCATCCCGGTACACCGCCGGAGGCATTCATATAGAGTCATATCTTGTTCTAGTTTTGAGTTGTAATTCATATGTTGTAATCAATGAAAGTGTGATGATCATCATTATTAGAGCATTGCCCAAAAAAGAAAGGACAAAAAAAGGAAAGGCCAAAGAAAAAAAGAAAAGAAAAAAAGGAAAAAAAAATAAGAAAAGAATTTTTTTTAAAAGGGGCAATATCACTATCTCCTTTTCCACACTTGTGCTTCAAAGTAGCACCTTGTTCTTCATGTAGTGAGTCTCATATATTGTGCTTCGAAGTAGCACCATGTTTTTCATATAGTGAGTCTCATAAGTTGTCTTTTTCACACTAGTGGGAATTTTTCATTATAGAACTTGGCTTGTATATTCCTACGATGGGCTTCCTCAAATGCCCTAGGTCTTCGTGAGCAAGCAAGTTGGATGCACACCCACTAGTTTTCTTTTGTTGAGCATTCATTATAGCTCTAGTGCATCCGTTGCATGGCAATCCCTACTCCTCATGTTGACATCAATTGATGGGCATCTCCATAGCCCGTAGATTATCCTCGTCAATGTGAGACTTTCTCCTTTTTTGTCTTCTCCACACAATCCCATCATCATATTCTATTCCACCCATAGTGCTATATCCATGGCTCATGCTCATGTATTGCGTGAAGGTTGAAAAAGTTTGAGATTATTTAAGTATGAAACAATTGCTTGGCTTGTCATCGGGGGTATAGAAGTTGGGAACATCTTTGTGTGACGAAAATGAAGCATAGCCTAACTATATGATTTTGTAGGGATGAACTTCCTTTTGCCATGTTATTTTGAGAAGACATGATTACTTTGATTAGTATGCTTGAAGTGTTACTATTTCTTTTATCAATATGAACTTTTATTTTGAATCAATTTGGATCTGAACATTCATGCCACAATAAAGAAAATTACATTGAGAATTATGCTAGGTAGCATTCCACATCAAAAATTCTGTTCTTATCATTTAACTACTAGAGGATGAGCAAGAATTAAGCTTGGGGATGCTTGATACGTCTCCAAAGTATCTATAATTTTTGATTGCTCCATGCTAATATATTACCCCTTTTGGATGTTTATGGGCTTTATTATACACATTTATGTCATTTTTGGGACTAACCTACTAACCGGAGGCCCAGCCCGTATTGCTGTTTTTTTTGCCTATTTCAGTATTTCAAAGAAAAGGAATATCAAACGGAGTCCAAACGGAATGAAACCTTCAGGAGCGTGATTTTTGGAACGAACATGATCCAGAGGACTTGGAGTGCAAGCCAAGAAGCAGCCGAGGCGGCCACGAGAGGGTAGGGCGCCCCCCCTATAGGGCGCGCCCCCTGTCTCGTGGTCCCCTCGGGCGGCCACCGATGTACTTCTTCTCCTATATAAGCCTACGTACCCCGAAAACATCCAGGGATCCAACGAAACCCAATTTCCACCGCCGTAACCTTCTGTATCCGCGAGAACCCATCTTGGAGCCTTCGTCGGCGCTCTGCCGGAGGGGGAATCGACCACGGAGGGCCTCTACATCAACACCATAGCCCCTCCGATGAGTTGTGAGTAGTTTACCATAGACCTTCGGGTCCATAGTTATTAGCTAGATGGCTTCTTCTCTCTTTTTGGATCTCAATACAATGTTCTCCCCCTCTCTTGTGGAGATCTATTCGATGTAAACTCTTTTTGCGGTGTGTTTGTCGAGATCCGATGAATTGTGGGTTTATGATCAAGTTTATCTATGAATAATATTTGAGTTGTCTTTGCAAGTCTCTTCGAATTATCAGTTTGGTTTGGTGTACTAGATTGATCTTTCTTGCCATGGGAGAAGTGCTTAGCTTTGGGTTCAATCTTGCGGTGTCCTTACCCAGTGACAGAAAGGGTTGCAAGGCACGTATTGTATTGTTGCCATCGAGGATAAAAAGATAGGGTTTATATCATATTGCATGAGTATATCCCTCTAATTCATGTCATCTTGCTTAATGCGTTACTCTGTTCTTATGAACTTAATACTCTAGATGCAGGCAGGAGTCGGTCGATGTGTGGAGTAATAGTAGTAGATGTAGGCAGGAGTCGGTCTACTTGTTGCAGACGTGATGCCTATATACATGATCATGCCTAGATAATCTCATAATTATTCGCTTTTCTATCAATTGCTCGACAGTAATTTGTTCACCCACCGTAATACTTATGCTATCTTGAGAGAAGCCTCTAGTGAAACCTATGGCCCCCGGGTCTATCTCTTATCATATTTGCTTCCAATTTACCTTTTATTTGCATCTATATTATAAAATACCAAAAATATATTTATCTTATCATACTATCTCTATTAGATCTCACTTTCGCAAGTGGCCGTGAAGGGATTGACAACCCCTTTATTGCGTTGGTTGCGAGTTCTTTGTTTGTTTGTGTAGGTGCGTGGGACTTTTGAGGAGCCTCCTACTGGATTGATACCTTGGTTCTCAAAAACTGATGGAAATACTTATGCTACTATTGCTGCATCACCCTTTCCTCTTCAAGGAAAACCAACGCAAGCTCAAGACATAGCACGTACTGTGTGCAATGGCCAGAGGCCAAATCGGTGATGCTGATCTGTTCAATTTGGTCAGTCCATGATGAGTTCTGCGCAAACCTAACCCGAAATTTTTTGCTCGAATCTAATCTATGGAGTTACTCGCTGGATAAGAGGTTGCAAACTGTGACAAGATATCAGGCGCAATCTCTAGTGCACAGAACCAAATTTGGAAGCACTAGAGGGTCGAATCTCACCCTAACTTGGTGAAGATCCTCTACGAAGGCAATAGCGGTGAAGATTCCCATTGACAGCGATGGAATCCAAGGCGAGGGCACGCTGGAGACGAAGACAACGATCCGTACACAAGGGCGACGACAGCAACAGGGTGCATGACGCTTGAAGAAAGTTTCAACGCATGGTCCGCAGACATATATATACCCGTGTGCTGTCCGTAGTACCGGGTGATAGAAAACGGTCTCACCGAGTTGCATAACTGCCAAGGACAGAGAGCATCGGTGAAGCCGAGTTTTCCAAATTGGTGTTACCGAGATGAAAACATGGATCACTCTAAATGCAAATCGATGGGACCGAATGGGTGTAAATTAGTCTGGTCAAAAAGCTCTTAAAAGGTTTTGGAAGTCAGCCTAATCAGATCAATGGCTTCGAGTGCTCCTCACCCGGAGGGTTCAAAAATGTGCTTGTTTAAATTATGTGATACATCATGAATAGAATTTGAGACAACAAGAGATAGATAGCTAGAGAAGGTGCTTAGGCATTCTTGCACATCTAATTGGCTAAATAAAACCAAATCAATCAAACTACAACCGGATGTCCTCGAATGAGAAATATGCATAGCAACTGATGACCCACAAGTGTAGGGGATCTATCATAGTCCTTTCGATAAGTAAGAGTGTCAAACCCAACAAGGAGTAGAAGGAAATGATAAGCGGTTTTCAGTAAGGTTTTCTCTGCAAGCACTGAAATTGTAGATAATAGATAGTTTTGTGATAAGATAAATTGTAACGAGTAACAAGTAAATAAAGTAAATAAAGTGCAGCAAGGTGGCCCAATCCTTTATGTAGCAAAGGATAAGCCTGGACAATTTTTTATAATGAGAAAGGAGCTCCCGAGGACACATGGGAATTATCGTCAAGCTAGTTTTCATCACGCTCATATGATTCGCGTTCGGTACTTTGATAATTTGATATGTGGGTGGACCGGTGCTTGGGTACTGCCCTTACTTGGACAAGCATCCCACTTATGATTAATCCCTATTGCAAGCGTCTGAAACTACAAAAGAAGTATTAAGGTAAACCTAACCACAACATTAAACATATGGATCCAAATCAGCCCCTAACGAAGCAACGCATAAACTAGGGTTTAAGCTTCTGTCACTCTAGCAACCCATCATATACTTATTACTTCCCAATGCCTTCCTCTAGGCCCAAATAATGGTGAAGTGTCATGTAGTCGATGCTCACATAACACCACTAGAGGAAAAGACAACATACATCTCATCAAAATATCGAACGAATACCAATTCACATGACTACTAATAGTAAGACTTCACCCATGTCCTCAGGTACAAACGTAACTACTCACAAAGCATATTCATGTTCATAATCAGAGGAGTAATAATATACATTAAGGATCTGAACATATGATCTTCCACCAAGTAAAACAATTAGCCTCAACTACAAGGAGTAATCAACACTACTAGCAACCCACAGGTACCAATTTATGGTTTTGATACAAGATTGGATACAAGAGATGAACTAGGGTTTTGAGAGGAGGTGGTGCTGGCGAAGATGTTGTTGGAGTTTGACGCCCTCCCGATGAGAGGATCGTTGGTGATGACGATGGTGATGATTTCCCCCTCCCGGAGGGAAGTATCCCCGGCAGAACAGCTCTGTCGGAGCTCTAGATTGGTTCCGCCAAGGTTCCGCCTCATGGTGGCGGAGTTTAATCTGTAAGCTTGCCCACGATTTTTCGAGGTAAAAGCCTTCATATAGCGAAGATGGACACTGGGGCCACCAGAGGCCCAGAGACAGGGGCACGCCCGATGGCGGTGGGCGTGCCCCCACCCTCCTGGCCATGGTGTGGGCCCCCTGATGTATTTCTTCTGCTCAATAATTCTTATTAATTCCAAAACAGGTTTCGTGGAGTTTGAGGATTTTTGGAGCGGTCAGAATAGGTTTCAATGTTTGCTCCTTTTCGGCCGAATTCATTCCAGCAAGCATTCCCCCTCTTCATGGTAAACCTTGTAAAATAAGAGAGAATAGCCATAAGTATTGAGATATAATGTGTAATAACAGCCTATAATGCAATAAATATTGATATAAAAGCATGATGCAAAATGGATGTATCAACTCCCCCAAGCTTAGACCTCGCTTGTCCTCAAGCGAAAGCCGATATCGAAAAATATGTCCACATGTTTAGAGATAGAGGTGTGGATGAAAATAAAATACGGACATGAGTGCATCATGATCATTCTTATGACAGCAACATATATAGATTTTATCAAATGATTTCTTATACTCACGTAACAATCAATTCACAATGTCAGGTATGGTTCAGAAACTTCATTGAGAACTAACAAACTCTATCTCAGTCATTGAAGCAATTGCAATTTATCATAACATCAGAAAGAGTCAACAATAGAGCCTTTTCAGCGATTCCACATACTCAACTATCTTGTAGTCTTCTACAATTGCTAACACTCACGCAATACTTGTGGTTATGGAGTTTAAGCCGGACACTGAGAAAGATAGGGGCTTATTGTGTTGCCTCCCAACGTATTCACCTTTAGGTGATGTCAACAATAATAGCCCATGCTAACTTACATCCAATTGGATATATATATATATCATGATCTTTCAAACACGAGGAGCTTGCCAAAGGATAAAATGAAAAAGGGAAAGGTGAGGATCACCTTGACTCAAGTATAAAGTAAAAATATAAAGTAAAAGATAGGCCCTTCGCAGAGGGAAGCAGAGGTTGTCATGTGCGTTTAGGGTTGGATGCACAAAATCTTAATGCAAAAGAATGTCACTTTATATTGCCCCTTGTATGTGGACCTTTATTATGCAGTCCGTCGCTTTAATTACTTCCACAACAAGATCATATAAAGCTTATTTTCAATGCACTAATAAGTCATACATATTTAGATAGCAATTTTTATCGCCTGCAACATAACAACTTACTTGAAGGATCTTACTCAATCCATAGGTAGGTATGGTGGACTCTCATGGCAAAACTGGGTTTAAGGATTTTTGGAAGCACATTTTCCCAATTCAAGACGAGACTAGTGTCTTCGCATCTCTGCAAAACTCGATCAAGGTTTCTCAAGCAATCATCAAAAGAGGATCCATAAACGGAGAAATCATCCATGAATACCTCACAAATCTTTTCACAAAAGTCAGAGAATATAGCCATCATACATCTTTGAAAGGTAGCAGGTGCATTACATAAACCAAAAGGCATACGTCTATAAGCAGAAGTACCGAAAGGGCAAGTAAAAGTAGTTTTTGATTGATCCCCTGCTGACACATGTATTTGAGAGAAACCAGAATAACCATCTAGAAAGAAGAAATGTGTGTGTTTGGATAGTCTTTCTAGCATTTGATCAATAAAAGGTAAAGGGTAATGATCTTTCTTAGTAGCTTTATTTAATTTATAGAAATCAATTACCATCCTATAACCTGTAATAATTCTTTGGGGGGTCAATTCATCTTTATCATTAGGAACAACGATAATACCTCCCTTTTTAGGAACAGAGTGGACAGGGCTTACCCATTCAATATCAGCAACAGGATAAATTATACCTGCCTCAAGGAGCTTTAGTATCTCCTTTCTTACCACTTCTTTCATCTTGGGATTCAGTCGTCGTTGAGGATGTCAGGACCACGACTCAATGCCACATCGATCTAGCATGTAATACCTCATATCACTTTGCGGCCTCACGCAGGGTATTCCCACGGGTGTCGCTTTACCTTTGCCCGGGACCGTTTGCGCCCTTTGGCACACGTATATGATAGTGTCGCTAGCATCCATATGATAAGGATCCCGGGCTGACATGGCTAGTCGTAAACCCAAAGTGGCACAAACTTACGAGGACAGCATCCATGACCCAACATCGAGCGTGTCGGTCATCAAAGTGAATCCAGTGTAGTAGCATGGGCTAGCAGACTCGGTGAACCGGCCAGAAGCGGCTAACAGACTCCGGTATTCATCGCGTGACATTTCCCCGAAGGGACAAACACAGGAACGAAGAAGGACACATGCCGGCCAGCCTAAGTGTTCCGGAGAAGTAGCAAGCTACCATGGCTCAGTGGAAGCACTAGGAGACATTTCCCGGTAAGAAAGGCTACTAAGGATAAACAACTAGATAGTCAGATCCCACACATACCAAGCATTTCAATAACATACACACAATATGCTCGATATGTGCAAATACAACATGGCATCACAACATGACTCTACAACTCAAATATTTTATTCAATAGGCTCCAAGGAGCGAGATATTACAAACATAGGTCTCGTGACCCAAAATTCAGAGCAAACAAGTCAAAGCACATGCGGAAGCTTAACATGTCTGAGTACAGAGATCTACAAATGAAAAAGGCCGAGAAGCCTGGCTATCTACTAGATCCCGCCGAGGGCACAAGATTGTAGCTGAGGTAACAAGCTAAACGTCGAAGTCCACGCGGAACTACTAACGAGGCTGAAGTCTCTCTGCAAAAACATAAAATAGGCAAACGTGAGTACAAATGTACCCAGCAAGACTTACATCAGAACTAACTACATATACATCATTATCAACAAAGGGGATGGTGGGGTTTAAACTGCAGCAAGCCAGCTTTGACTCGGTGGCTATCTGAACTACTACAAAGTAACTCTTTTGAGGTGGCGCACACGAGTTCACATATTCACCATATCAATACACCACTGTGGATCCGCTCCCGTCTCCCTACGAGAACGCCATCCATAGCACTCACACTTATCTTGCGTATTTTAGGGTATCCACTTCCACTTGTCTATGAACTGTTATAGGCAACCCAGAAGTCCTTTACCGCAGACACGGCTATTCGAATAGATGATGTAAACTCTGCAGGGGTTTACTTCTTCACACACGCTCTCACCACTTACCGCCATGTACACGTCATGTATCTCGGCAACCTTCAAGCGGAAGCCTGGCGAGGGTGTTGGCCACGGCCTACCTAAACACTCAAGTCTCTAGTCTAGGTTTATCGCCTATTCAGGTTCCATCCGCTGGGAGTCCGGCCGAGGTTTCCACATACGCCCCCGAACGATGTGAGCAGGGTTCCCGAGACACCAAATGGGCGCCCGGTACACTATGGCATGGTGTATCTACCGCATCATAGCCCACCCCTAGGGCGAGCGCTACGCACGACCTCCAACACATATCCTACAAACACCAGAAACTAGTTGCAACTCCTGGATAGAGAACAAGGGTGGTTAAGAAGCCGAGAGAGTCAATTAAGGATCCCAATGTGTGGTAGTAACTGTTCATGGATCACAAACACAAAACACAGTTCCTGAGGATGGTTTCAATGAGACAACCCACCATGTACTCCTACATGGCCTCTCACCGCTACCTTTACCAAATCGTGTTCACACACTTTGCTCACACACACAGTAGGACATGTTCACACGCCTCTGATTCATCCTCGATGAATCAGACCCGACTCAACTCTAAGCAGTAGCAGGCATGACAAACAAGCATGAATGAGTAGGCACAATAGGGCTCAAACAACTCCTACTCATGCTAGTGGGTTTCATCTATTTACTGTGGAATGACAGGTCATGCAAAGGATAAAGGGGTTCAGCTACCGCTGCAAGTAACAGATGAATCGTTGTTGTTCTAATTCAGTAAAAGAGAGCAGGAGCGAGAGAGTGGGATTATATCAGAATGAACAAGGGGGTTTTGCTTGCCTGGCACTTCTGAAGATAGCATTGTGTCTTCATCAGTGTCAACGATCACAACATCGGAACATCGTCTACCGAGAGGGGACAAATACCGGCAATAGAGAAGGAAACACAATCAATGCAATGCACAATATGATGCATGCTCATGACATGGCAATATGAGTGTGTTGGCCTAATGCAACTACAACCAGATGGATTTGGGTCATATTGAACCAAAGGTTCAACCCCAAATTCAAATTATGAAATCAAATAGTGCCTTATCATGTGTTGCACTAAAAACAAGGTTAAGTTGTTTAAACATGCATGAAATCAGTGCAGATGGATAGATTGGATTTTTCTGATCATTTTTCATATATAATTTATTTCATTCTGAGCTACGGTTGATTTTCTATGATTTTTAGAAGTTTTGGTTATTTTCTGGAATTTCCAGTATAAGAAAAAATTCCAGTAATTAGTTATTGCGTCAGGGTGACGTCACTGGTCAATAGGGCTGGTCCAAGTCAAACTGACCTATGGGCCCTGCGTGTCAGTAGTTAGTTTAACTAACTAAATTTAGTTAAAACGAATCTGAGTTAATTAGCAGAGGGGGCCCCACTTGTCATAGATTCAGGGGAGTCAGCCTGGGCCCACCCAGTCAAAGTCAAAGGTCAAACTCACCGGCGTTTAGCCACCGGCGAGGCCAGACGCGGCGGTAAGAGTGCATTAGCGCGTTCCGGCGACCAAATGAGCGGCGGAGGGCATCTACGCATAGCTGGGAGCAAGCCGCGGCGTTTGGTGGCAGTGGTTGGGCTCGGGGTGGCCGGGAACATCTCCGGCGACGACCTTGGCGGTCGCCGGAGTCGGGTGAAGATGAACCTGAGGCTATGGGACACGGCGAGGCACGTGGTGAGGTGCGTTGGGCTCATGGGGATGCAGTGAGTGTGTTGGACACGGTGGTGTGGCCAGTGGTTGGCCGAAGACACGTCGGGGACGAGCTCGGCGGTGGCGCATGCGGAGAAGCTCCATGGAGTCGCTGTGGTGCTCGAGAGCGAGTACGAGAAGGGGGAGGAAGTAGCTGGGCTCACGGCGGTCACTTAGAAGCGAGCAGCACGCGCCGGGACGAACTATTCTGGCGGTGGCAAAGGGATCTTCGGCGGTGACGGAGTCGGGCAAGGTCGGTGCAGAGGCTTCGGGGCAAGCGAGCGCTCGGGGCTCGGCTTGCTCGAAGGAGAGGAGGGCGGCGGAGCTTCTGGACACGATGGCACGACGCAGGGACGACGGCGAGCGCGACTACGGCGACGGTGCGGCTGCGGTGGCGTCGTCCATGATGCGGGAGAGCGAGGGAGAGGAGCTGGGGAGGAAAGGGCGTGTCTGTGGGCTCGGGGAAGGAGTGGGTGACCGACCCAGGGCAGCAGAACGACGAGGGGAGGAAGCAAGGCGGCGGGCAGCTGCGTGGCGCGCTGGTGCTGACGTCGAGCACCTGGCTGCCTGCCTGGCCAAGCCAAGCAGCTCACTGGAGCGGTGGCTGGGCTGGGCCGGCAGGTGGGCTTGCCAGGTGGGCGCTAGGTAAGCCTCTGCTTTGCTTTGTTTTTTTCTATTTTTCTGTAAGTTTGTGGCTTTATTAAAAATAGTTAGGCACTTCTAAAAATCCTGAAAATAATCAGGGGCTTTGTTTAGAATATCTCCAACAGCCCACACTTATTTTCAGAATTATTTGAGCATTCAAAATATTTACTAGCATTTAAATGCCCAAATGCAATTTACATATGATTTAATTCAATGACCTTCTGTTGACCTAGAAAAATATGCACCAATTTTGCCAGAGGTTCTAACCCAAGACAAAGAGGGTGAACTTTTTAGAAGGGCATTTGAGGTTCATTGAAAATATTTTTAGTAAGCCTTAGTTGAATTCAGAGGGGTTCTGGGGGTTCTGTCTTCCCCAATTGAAGTTTCTGATGAATTTAAACATGATGCACACATTAAGTTAGCCTAGTGCAATGCCAGAAGCTAGGGATGTGACAACTCACCCCCACTAAACAAGAATCTCGTCCCGAGATTCAAGCGTAGGGTAAGATGAAGGGGGAACGCAAACTAACACAATCTGCACCATCCAGGTTGCATCTCATAAGAACGTTGATTTGATCACCATCTTTGTCTCGACGTCTTGCTCTGAGAACTCCAGCTATCATGACAACGAGAGGAAAGGGAAAACTCTAGAAGGATCAATCTTCTCGAAGATCGGACAACTGACTATCAACTCACGGAATTGGACACAGAAACATCTCTCGAGCTGAGAAGCAAAACATGCATCAGGAGGGGCGGAAGAAACAATTTGACGAGGGTTTCAGAATAGCGAGGAAGAATTGCCATGATTCCATAACGGGGCACCTTAGGAAAGGTGACTTGTAGAATTATTCTTTGAAGTGGCAAAAGAATTACTTTTGATTTAGAAATCATTGAGACTCTTTATACCAGCTTAAAGCAATCACAATCGATCATTTGAAGCAGTTCGAAGGAATGGCATACCCGGACTAGAATGGATGATGTGGACTACCTTGTTGAAGACAACGCGATGGATGATTTTGCTTATCATCGGAAATAGATGGGACCCATGGTAGGACCACTTTTGAAGATGATCCTAAACAACAACTACTGAGAGGGCAGCCCATGGAAATTGGCACAATGGCGGTGCAAGCTGGGAACAAAATGCAACTGTTGGGAATGTTCCAACCATCATATTTGCCTGAGATTCAGATCCGATTGGTGATAGGATACTTTAGACTCAGCATGTCCGAAAAGAAAGGTTGCAACACAAATTGACGAGATGATGTTGCGAGATTCTCGGGATATGAACTACGATAGCAAGCTCCAAAACATGCGCTGGTTCTGCTACATACGTGTGAGCATGTTGTCCAAGACAATAATGACCACATAGTAGTCTTATAATAAAACACTATCGAGTTCTGGTCGGGAACCATCATCAAGGATTTCGAAGTCTTTACGCAAGTCCATGGATTAGATCCCAAGCATAGACTTCTTTTCCTTGAACAAGTCAATCAGTGGCTTGGTGTGCTAGGGACACATATAGAATGAAGGTTGCAAGTCTCCAGACCACAGAATACTTTGCACGTATGCATGACTGATTTGGAACGATTCCAAGAAAGCAACAACAAGCTTTCTCAAATTCACGGCGGCAACTTGCATCATATGCACGTGAATTAGAGGAAGTCACTTCTTACATCCGGACATATGCTCCATGAACGGATGATGAAAGCATTGCTCACAAGTTTCCAACACTAGCTGGATGTTCAACATGAATCATGGGGGAGACGAAATGCTACTGATGGGCTCAATGGCAACTCATCGGAATTTCCATATCACTGGACTTCCACCATCATGCGAACACGGTGATAGTATTGGTCAGACCAAAAGATATAACGGTGTATGCTCGAGGAATCAACCACGAGTAAGACAACATTACGAATATCATTGGTTCTAACATGATTTGTTGATAGCCCACACTCAAATCAAGGTTTGGACGGGATGATAGATTCAACAACCGATCGCGAGGAACAATCGTTGAAGATATCATCTTTCTTCAACACACCCTCAAAAGGATATCCCTAAAAATGAACCAAGTCGGACAAGCTTTTATCTTCCAACTCTCCAAGTTGTTGTTTGGCTTAACCAACTAGCTCAGGGGTATCCAACACAGATTCTTGGAGAATGACTGGTTTAGAGGAAAACCAACTTGATCACGAGCTCAACATAACAGTCAGGGGACAACCTAGTAATACTTCCGAGAAGATATCCGGAAAATCACGAACCACCGATATGTTACTAAGCTCGAGAACAATCTTGCTTTTCAGAGCAAGACAATATGATCAAATAAGCAAGGGACTGAATAATCCTAACTCATTTATCGAGGAGTGCACCAAAAATAAGGGCTAGGTAGCACGATCAATCTTAGGATGATGATTCAATAACCAACACGCTAAGAATGAGAATATTGTCCATTTACTACCAAGCAACGAGGTTGCTAGGAGTATCGATTTCACACATCATAGTTCACTTGTCGGCATTCCGGTTACAACAACACGGGACCGAGGAATGAATAATGATAGCGAGAAGTATCACTACATCAAGAATTCATGAGAGATGGTGCAATTCTCATGACAATCCTGACATAAAGGGGGTAATACTCTGAGGTAGAGCAGAATCAAAAGTTGGATTGGCATTTTGATCTGCGGAATACAACTGCTTTGACCAAATTCTAGATATGGATGAGGTACTGGAGTTTGTTTCTCCAAGTCATTCCGGATAGAATGGCTTGATGAACCACAAGAGTAATAGGCATCGACAAACGAATGCTCGACTACTCCTGACTATCAATTGATAGACGAGGGTCAGAATACAACTAGAGAGAACAACTCAAAGGAACATATAATTTTCTGAGTTGTGGATGCATAGATTGGTATGCCGAGCGAAGCTCAACATTTCTTTCGGATAACCCATGCGGAAAGGTAGAACTGGCAGATTCACAATTATGAATGGAGAACTCCTCAAGAGTACTCTGATTGTGATCCTTCGGTTCAGCGAGGAACTTCTGCCATAAGCGGTTCATAGTATTTGGAAGAAGGAAATACCACAGACCTCGAGGACTAATGCAAAGGTTACTAATATCCTAAAGGAACTAGCAAACACTATCAACAGGAGGTAAGTAGAGTGAATCTCGGGTTCAAGAACCCAGGAATAGAATACTATTAACTAAGTAGCATCACTGGATGCTTTTTGAGAATGATGGCCAGAATTATCACACCGGGAAGACAAAACATGGCTAGATTACTAGGTGGTTCTCTAAGACACCTAGGGTCATAATAGTAGCTCCAACATATATACCGAGGCAATAGAGTACCTCATCGCACCGGTTGGTGTGCTTATTCTGACCAAAAGGACATCCGGAACGGAAAGAAAGGATTTGCAAATGCAACAGACTATTTAGAGGCCTGGGATGACTCGGACAGCATAACGGTTGTAGATGCTCAAAATAATTTGAGACATCCTGCAAAAATGGTGGCATAGCCACTCAGAAGCACAATATCAAGGTTCTGAGACCAGCTATGAACATATGGAAGTAGTAAAAACTGAGCTGAGATTTGAAACTATCAATTCTATAAGTCTATGGATTAGTAACACGTCATCCCGATAGATAGATGAGAAGCCTAGTTCTTAAACCCCGTAGAAGAAAATAGGCTGACTCAGATCAGAAGGCCATGAGGTATAAGGAGTAAAAGAGCCTTACGTTCCCTTCTACAATCAATTCCCTTACATAACTAAAGCATTTCTAGACTCAACTTCGACCAGTTTGGCTTGGTAATCCTATAGGCAGTCAAGCTCTGATACCAAAGCTGTCAGGACCCCGACTCAATGCCACAACGATCTAGCATGTAACACCTCATATCACTTTGCGGCCTCACGCATGGTATTCCCACAGGTGTTGCTTTACCTTTGCCCGGGACCATTTGCGCCTTTTGGCACACATATATGATAGTGTCGCTAGCATCCATATGATAAGGAGCCCGGGCTGACATGGCTAGTCGTAAACCCAAATTGGCACAAACTTACAGGGACAGGCATCCATGACCCAACATCGAACGTGTCGGTCATCAGCGAGTGAATCCAGGCTGTAGCACTGGGCTAGCAGACTCGGTGAACCGGGCTCTAGCGGGCTAACAGACTCGGTATTCATCGCGTGACATTTCCCGAAGGACGAGACACATGAACGAAGAAGGACACATGCCGGCCAGCCTAAGTGTTCCGGAGAAGTAGCAAGCTACCATGGCTCAGTGGAAGCACTAGGAGACATTTCCCGGTAAGAAAGGCTACTAAGGATAAACAACTAGATAGTCAGATCCCACACATACCAAGCATTTCAATAACATACACACAATATGCTCGATATGTGCAAATACAACATGGCATCACAACATGACTCTACAACTCAAATATTTTATTCAATAGGCTCCAAGGAGCGAGATATTACAAACATAGGTCTCGTGACCCAAAATTCAGAGCAAACAAGTCAAAGCACATGCGGAAGCTTAACATGTCTGAGTACAGAGATCTACAAATGAAAAAGGCCGAGAAGCACGGCTATCTACTAGATCCTTGAGGGCACAAGATTGTAGCTGAGGTAACAAGCTAAACGTCAAGTCCACGCTGAACTACTAACGAGACCAAGTCTCTCTGCAAAAACATATAAAATAGGCAAACGTGAGTACAAATGTACCCAAAGAAGACTTACATCGAACTAACTACATATACATCATTATCAACAAAGGGGATGGTGGGGTTTAACTGCAGCAAGCCAGCTTTGACTCGGTGGCTATCCTGAACTACTACTGCAAGTAACTCTTTTGAGGTGGCGCACACGAGTTCACATATTCACCATATCAATACACCGCTGTGGATCCGCTCCCGTCTCCCTACGAGAACGCCATCCATAGCACTCACACTTATCTTGCGTATTTTAGGGTATCCACTTCCACTTGTCTATGAACTGTTATAGGCAACCCAGAAGTCCTTTACCGCAGACACGGCTATTCGAATAGATGATGTAAACTCTGCAGGGGTTTACTTCTTCACACACGCTCTCGCCACTTACCGCCATGTACACGTCATGTATCTCGGCAACCTTCAAGCGGAAGCCTGGCGAGGGTGTCGGCCACGGCCTACCTAAACACTCAAGTCTCTAGTCCAGGTTTATCGCCTATTCAGGTTCCATCCGCTGGGAGTCCGGCCGAGGTTTCCACATACGCCCCCGAACGATGTGAGCAGGGTTCTCGAGACACCAAACGGGCGCCCGGTACACTATGGCATGGTGTATCTACCGCATCATAGCCCACCCCTAGGGTCAGCGCTACGCACGACCTCCAACACATATCCTACGAACACTAGAAACTAGTTGCAACTCCTGGACAGAGAACAAGGGTGGTTAAGAAGCCGAGAGAGTCAATTAAGGATCCCAATGTGTGGTAGTAACTGTTCATGGATCACAAACACAAAACACAGTTCCTGAGGATGGTTTCAATGAGACAACCCACCATGTACTCCTACATGGCCTCTCACCGCTACCTTTACCAAATCGTGTTCACACACTTTGCTCACACACACAGTAGGACATGTTCACACGCCTCTGGTTCATCCTCGATGAATCAAACCCGACTCAACTCTAAGCAGTAGCAGGCATGACAAACAAGCATGAATGAGTAGGCACAATAGGGCTCAAACAACACCTACTCATGCTAGTGGGTTTCATCTATTTACTGTGGAATGACAGGTCATGCAAAGGATAAAGGGGTTCAGCTACCGCAGCAAGTAACAGATGAATCGTTGTTGTCCTAATTCAGTAATAGAGAGCAGGAGCAAGAGAGTGGGATTATATCGGAATGAACAAGGGGGTTTTGCTTGCCTGGCACTTCTGAAGATAGCATTGTGTCTTCATCAGTGTCAACGATCACAACATCGGAACATCGTCTACCGAGAGGGGACAAATACCGGCAATAGAGAAGGAAACACAATCAATGCAATGCACAATATGATGCATGCTCATGACATGGCAATATGAGTGTGTTGGCCTAATGCAACTACAACCAGATGGATTTGGGTCATATTGAACCAAAGGTTCAACCCCAAATTCAAATTATGAAATCAAATAGTGCCTTATCATGTGTTGCACTAAAAAACATGGTTAAGTTGTTTAAACATGCATGAAATCAGTGCAGATGGATAGATTGGATTTTTCTGATCATTTTTCATATATAATTTATTTCATTCTGAGCTACGGTTGATTTTCTATGATTTTTAGAAGTTTTGGTTATTTTCTGGAATTTCCAGTATAAGAAAAAATCCCAGTAATTAGTTATTGCGTCAGGGTGACGTCAGTGGTCAACGGGGCTGGTCCAGGTCAAACTGACCTGTGGGCCCTTCGTGTCAGTAGTTAGTTTAACTAACTAAATTAAGTTAAAACTAATCTGAGTTAATTAGCAGAGGGGGCCCCCACTTGTCATAGACTCAGTGGAGTCAACCTGGGCCCACCCAGTCAAAGTCAAAGGTCAAACCCACCGGCGTTTAGCCGCCGGCGAGGCCAGACGCGGCGGTGAGAGTACATTAGCGCGTTCCGGCGACCAAATGAGCGGCGGAGGGCATCTACGCGTAGCTGGGAGCAAGCCACGGCGTTTGGTGGCAGTGGTTGGGCTCGGGGTGGCCGGGAACGTCGCCGGCGACAACCTTGGCGGTCGCCGGAGTCGGGTGAAGATGAACCCGAGGCTACGGGACACGGCGAGGCACGTGGTGAGGTGCGTTGGGCTCATGGGGATGCAGTGAGTGTGTTGGACACGGTGGTGTGGCCGGTGGTTGGCCGGAGACACGTCGGCGACAAGATCGGTGGTGGCGCGTGCGGAGAAGCTCCATGGAGTCGCTGCGGTGCTCGAGAGCGAGTACGAGAAGGGGGAGGAGGTAGCTGGGCTCATGGTGGTCACGTAGAAGCAAATGGCGCGACCGGGGACGAACTATTGCGGCGGTGACGGCAAAGGGGATCTTCGGCGGTGACGGAGTCGGGCGAGGTCGGTGCAGAGGCTTTGGGGCAAGCGAGTGCTCGGGCTCGGCTTGCTCGAAGGAGAGAAGGGCGGCGGAGCTTCTGGACACGATGGCACAGCGCAGGGACGACGGAGAGGGCGACTATGGTGACGGTGCGGCTGCGGTGGCGTCGGCCATGGTGCGGGAGAGCTAGGGAGAGGAGCTGGGGAGGAAAGGGCGTGTCTGTGGGCTCGGGGAAGGAGTGGGTGACCGACCCAGGGCGGCAGAACAGCGAGGGGAGGAAGCAGGGCGGCGGGCAGCTGCGTGGCGCGCGCTGGTGCCGACGTTGAGCACCTGGCTGCCTGCCTGGCCAAGCCAAGCAGCTCGCTGGAGCGGTGGCTGGGCTGGGCCGGCAGGTGGGCTTTCCAGGTGGGCGCCAGGTAAGCCTATGCTTTGCTTTGTTTTTTTCTATTTTTCTGTAAGTTTGTGGCTTTATTAAAAATAGTTAGGCACTTCTAAAAATCCTGAAAATAATCAGGGGCTTTGTTTAGAATATCTCCAACAACCCACACTTATTTTCAGAATTATTTGAGCATTCAAAATATTTACTAGCATTTAAATGCCCAAATGCAATTTACATATGATTTAATTCAATGACCTTCTGTTGACCTAGAAAAATGTGCACCAATTTTGCCAGAGGTTCTAACCCAAGACAAAGAGGGTGAACGTTTTAGAAGGGCATTTCAGGTTCATTGAAAATATTTTTAGTAAGCCTTAGTTGAATTCAGAGGGGTTCTGGGGGTTCTGTCTTCCCCAATTGAAGTTTCTGATGAATTTAAACATGATGCACACATTAAGTTAGCCTAGTGCAATGCCAGAAGCTAGGGATGTGACAGAGGATCTCTAACTGGTTTGGCATCTTTCTCTTCTGTAATTTTGTGTTGGCATAACGTGGGACTAATGCCCTTAAAATCATCCAGAGTATATCCAATAGCAGCACGGTGCTTCTTCAGAGTTTTCAATAATCTTTCTTCTTCTTCCTCTGAAAGGTTAGCACTAATAATAAGAGGATATATTTTATTTTCATCAAGATAAGCATACTTAATATTATCAGGTAGTGGTTTGAGTTCAAACACGGGATCACCCTTGGGTGGAGGGGGATCCCCGAGAATTTCAACGGGAAGGCTGTGTTTCAGCATAGGTTCCTGTTTGAGGAACACTTCATCTATTTCCTTTCTTTCCTTCATAAACATATCATTTTCATGGTCAAGCAAATATTGTTCTAACGGATCAGTAGGAGGCATGGCAATGGAAGCAAGACCAATAATCTCATCCTTACTAGGTGATTCTCTATCACGAGGTTGTCTACGATACTTAGCAAATTAAACTCATGAGACATACCTTCTAAGCCAATTGTAACAGTATCCTTTTCACAATCAATCCTAGCACTAGCCGTATTCAAGAAGGGTCTACCAAAAATAATGGGACAAAATTCATCTTGTGGGGAACCAAGAACAAGAAAATCAGCAGGATATTTAACCTTCCCACACAAGACTTCAACATCTCTAACTATCCCAACTGGTTTAATGGTATCCCTATTAGCAAGCTTAATAGTAACATCAATGTCTTCCAATTCAACGTGTGCAATGTCGTGCATAATTTCTTTATATAAATCATAGGGTATCGCACTAGCACTAGCACCCATATCACATAAGCCATGATAACAATGATCTCCTATTTTAACGGAAATAACAGGCATGCCTACCACAGGTCTATGTATCTTAGTATCTGGTCTAGCAATATTAGCAGTCTCACCATAGAAATAAATAACATGCCCATCTAAATCATCATCCAAGATATCTTTAACTATAGCAATACTAGGTTCAACATTGATTTTCTCAGGAGGTGTATAAGTCCTAGTATCACTCTTACGAACAACAGTCGAAGTTTTAGCATGATCCTTTATCCTAACAGGAAAAGGAGGTTTCTCAACATAAGTAGTAGGAACAATAGTATCACTATAAGTGACAGTCTTTTCTTCAACTGTAATAGGTGCAACTACTTTCACTTCAACGAGAGGATTATATTTAAACCACTTCTCTTTAGGGAGATCAACGTGAGTAGCAAAAGATTCACAGAAAGAAGCTACTATCTCAAAGTCAAGTCCATACTTAGCGCTAAATCCACGAAAAGCATCGGTATCCATAAAAGATTTAACACAATCGAACTTAGGTGTCATACCTGACTCCTTACCATCGTCGGAACCCCAATCTTCAGAGTTGCGTTTAATTGTTTCTAATAAGTCCCATTTGAAATCAATAGTCTTCAGCATATAAGAACCAACACAGGAAGTATCGAGCAGGTTGCAATCATTAAGAGAAAGCCGAGCATAAATTTTTTGAATAATCATTTCTCTGGAGAGCTCATGATTGGGGCATGAATATAACATTGACTTAAGCCTCCCCCAAGCTTGAGCGATGCTTTCTCCTTCGCGAGGCCAGAAATTATTTGAACCGTTTGACGTTCCAGCTAAAAATGTAAAATCGCGCACTACAGCCAAAGTTTCTGTCCTACACTGTACAAACCAACAAGCATTGTAAACATCCTAAAGGCAAACCATAGCACATTATTTTTATAATACAATGGAATTATACAAGGGGATAATTATTTTTGATGAAAAGTTTCTATAATCAAGATTCACAAAGTTTCCGTGAGCATGAACAAAGTTCAAGGAGCTCTCCCACTTCAACAATGCTTGTCTTTCTCACTTTCACTTTCCTTTTTGAAAAGTTTTTAGGTTCCCCTCTTTATTTTTTTGTTTTTAAACTATATGAAAGCACTCAACAGAAATAAATGACTCTCTAAAACTTTTGTCTCCCTAGCAGCGCTTCCTTTAAAGCCATTAAGCTAGGCATTTAGTGCTCAAGTAATGGATCCACCCGGATCCCAAGGTATATCAAAGCCAATTTTAATTAACAAAGATTTGTAATTTAGTAGTGAGCACAAATTAACATATATCAAGCAATGACGAAGTCTAACTCTCTTTCTATGCATCGGCATGTCATAAAAGAACAATTCATGCACACCAAGTAAAGGCCAATGCATAGTGTAAGCAGTTTCTTGCAATTCTATCGTATTGTAAACATAAAGAGGCGGAGATATAGTTCCACTCTCATAATAATTGCAAGTAGGAGCAGCAAGCACATGCATATTATATCTATCAAAATCATCATGTGCAACGGTAAAAGGCAACCCATCAATATAATCCTTACTAAGCGCAAACTTCTCCGATATAGTGTAGTTGGGAGAATTCAAAAAGATAATAGGATTATCATGCGTGGGTGCAATAGTAACAATTTCATGTTTAACATAAGGAACTATAGCAAGTTCATCTCCATAAGCATAATTCCTATTGGCATCTTGGCCACAAGCATAGCAAGCATCATCAAAAAGGGATATTTCAAGAGAATCAACAGGATCATAGCAATCATCCTTCGGTAAGCACGAAGGGGAATTAAACAATGTATAAGTTGAAGAGTTACTCTCATTAGAAGGTGGGCACGGGTGATCAATCCGCTCTTCCTCCTTTTGTTCTTCGCTCTCCTCATCATCTTTTTCATCTAATGAGCTCACAGTTTCATCAATTTCTTCTTCCATAGCTTCCTGCAAAATATTATTCTCTTCTTGGACAACGGAGGCTTCCTCAATAAATGCATTAATATGGTAATTGTATTCATAATTTTCATAGCAATATCTAAGTATGGCAAGATTTTCAGGCCTATAAACATCATCATCTAAAGCTTCATACTTTTCAAACAAAGATTCAATTTCATAAGCAGCCTTAAAAGCAACAAATTCTTCTATTTGTTCCACATCATAGTAATCATATATACCATTAGCATAAGAAGCTAAGGTTTCATTATCATTAAATTTTCATGAAAAGGGAAGGTGTGGAGCCTTCATCCTAGAGCAACAAGTAATATCATATCTCAAGCATAGATCCCGGGCATACCAACGCAACATAATAAATTGGTCTCATAATAGTTTCCCTTTTTTGTCGAGCGATAATCCCTAAAGTATTCACGTTGATCCAACGTGTCTCCCATTATAAAGTTGAATGGGGTTTTCTCAGGATTGTCAAAGTAGTACATAATATCTTTCACATAATGAGAATCGAGGGTTTTAGGAGTTACCCATCTCCATGAGTAGCAAGTACACCTAATTTTTTTGGTATTTTGCGTTCCATATCCATAACGAAAGATAGAGAACAACTTAGAACAGCAAATAAAAATTACTTAGTGATAAAGCAAACAAGCACACATGAGAATATTCACCCCACGCTATGACTCCCCGGCAACGGCGCCAGAAAAAGGTCTTGATAACCCGCAAGTATACGGGATAGTTGTAGCCTCTTTCGATAAGTAAGAGTGTCGAACCCAACAAGGAGCTAAAGGTAGAACAAATACCCTCTCAAGTCCTATCGGCCACTGATACGACTCTACGCACGCTTGACGTTCGCTTTACCTAGAACAAGTATGAAACTAGAAGTACTTTGTAGGTGTGATATGATAGGTTTGCAAAATAATAAAGAACACGTAAATAAAAGCTAGGGGCTGTTTAGATAAAAATGCAATAAAGTAAATAAAGCAAGTGTGGAAAAGTGGTGGTAGGAGTTGTGAATTTGTCCCTAAGCAATTGACTACTTTACTAGACCAGTAATCACTATTGCAATTCTATTTGAGGGAGAGGCATAAGCTAACATACTTTCTCTACTTGGATCATATGCACTTATGATTGGAACTCTAGCAAGCATCCGCAACTACTAAAGATTCATTAAGGTAAAACCCAACCATAGCATTAAAGCATCAAGTCCCCTTTATCCCATACGCAACAATCCCCTTACTCGGATTTGTGTTTCAGTCACTCACGCAACCCACTATAAGCGAATCATGAACGCATTGCAACACCCTACAACGGGAATCCCTCATGCTTGCGCGACACGGAGGGCACCATAGGACAGCACCAATAATAAAACATGCAACTGAAACCAATCGTAGCAATTCATCATCGATAGGACAATGAAAATCTACTCAGACATCATAGGATGGCAACACATCATTGGAAAATAATATGAAGCATAAAGCACCATGTTCAAGTAGAGGGTACAGCAGGTTGCGGGAGAGTGGACCGCTGGATATAGATGGGGGAAGGTGATGGAGGTGTTGGTGAAGATGACGGCGGTGTTGGTGAAGATCGCGGTGATGATGATGGCCCCCGGCGGTGTTCCGGCGCCACCGGAAGCAAGGGGGAGAGAGCCCCCCTTCTTCTTCTTCTTCTTCCTTGACCTCTCCCTAGATGGGAGAAGGGTTTACCCTCTGGTCTTTGGCTCCCATGGCGTGGGAGGGGCAAGAGCCCCTCCGAGATTGGATCTATCTCTCTGTTTCTGCGTTCCCTGATTCTGCCCCTTCACCGTTTCTTTTATATCCGGAGATCCGTAACTCCTATTGGGCTGAATCTTTCGCCCAGATCTTTCTCATAAAATTAGCTTTCTTGCGGCAAAAGAAGAGCGTCAAAAACCTTACAGGGGCCCCATGAGAGTCCAGGGCGTGCCTGCCTCCCGGGGGCGCGCCCCTATCTCCTGGCCCCCTTAGGCACCGTCTCGCGTTGATTTTACTTCCCAAAAATCACAAATATTCCAAAATAATTCTCCGTCCGTTTTATCCCGTTTGGACTCTGTTTGATATTGGGTTTTTGCGAAACAAAAACATGCAATGATGTGAACTGCACTGGCCTTTGGATCAATATGTTCGTCCCGAAAAAATAGTATAAAAAGTTGCCAAAAGTATATAAAAGTTGAATAATATTGGCATGGAACAATCAAAAATTATAAATACGACGGAGACATATCAAACAGCTCTGCTGGAGCTCTAGATTGGTTCCGCCAAGATTCCGCCTCGTGGCGGCGGAGTTTCGTCCCGTAAGCTTGCCCACGATTTTTTCCAGGGTAAAAGCCTTCATATAGCGGAAGATGGACACCGGGGGGCCACCAGATGGCCCGGGAGAGGGAGCGCGCCCAGTAGGGGTGGGTGTGCCCCCACCCTCCTGGCCAGGGTGTGGGCCCCTGATGTATTTCTTCCGCTCAATAATTCTTATTAATTCCAAAAACAGGTTTCGTCGAGTTTCAGGATTTTTGGAGCTGTGCAAAATAGGTTTCCAATGTTTGCTCCTTTTCCAGCCAGAATTCCAGCTGCCGACATTCCCCCTCTTCATGGTAAACCTTGTAAAATGAGAGAGAATAGCCATAAGTATTGAGATATAATGTGTAAGAACAGCCCATAATGCATTAAATATTGATATAAAAGCAAGATGCAAAATGGACGTATCAGCAACATGCTCACGCAGTAAGATAGCAAATAGAATATGTGTCAAACATGCACAACCAACACTAGCAACTATCAAGCAATAGGCGATGATATAGTCATCTATATATGAGTATATTGACTTAGGAGCCAAATGGGAACATTTGATCACATGTCATACTCATCGTTTAAGCACAAGTGGGGTTGCCCCTTTTACATAAAACATTAATGTGTTCACGTCATTAGAGTTGCTTTAACCCAAGTCTTAGAGTAAAGCTCCCCCTGGATGTGATATCCCCACAAAGAGGGTTGAAGTAACCTTGGGTTTTTTCGATGATGACTTCATGTAGATGATGTAGATGTGGATGGTCGATGTTGATGTAGACCATCAAGAGTTGGGAGCAATCCTTTGAGTTTTGCACTTTCAATACCTACACGGGTTAGTCCCACAAGGAACAAACAAGGATATCCATACACATAGTGTGAAATGCACACAAGATGATGTCCATGAGTGCATTAATTAAATACCTCGTCCATTGACTTACCAACAAGAGGGTGTGTGACTCCATGAACTAGTGCAAGATGTTGAAGTTGGTTGCACAAGTTCTTGCCATGAATGAATATGAGTGAAGTTTGTTGTCAGAGTCACCCTCAAGAACACTCTAGTTCTTATTTTTTGGCACCCACATTAACTTGATGGGAATCCTTGGAGTTGTAGTTGTACTTGATGAATTCTTGGGAACCCACTTGATCAAGGCTTGAGGTTGTTCTTCAAATGAGTCAATCTCTTCTTGAAGCTTGTCCTTGCCTTTTAGCTTGTGGTCTTGTGGTGGAAGATCATCTTGAGCTTGTGTTCCCTCAAAAGAAGTGGGATCATACTTCTCTTATTGAGGAACAAACTTTGTCTTGGGGTATTGATCTTTTCCCCACTCAACTCCATTGGCATTGAACTTTCGTTCAAAACCAACACATTGGTTCTTCTGGTGACTTCCTTGCTTGCACACAATTTCCTCAGATTGCTTACTCCCGGCAAGGCTCTTGTAGACACCCTTTTCTATAATTCCTTCCAATAAATTGTTTTCTTGCTCAAGTCTAACTTGAATAAGAGAATCATTAGTGGAATCAATAGAATTACTAGAAGAGACAACATTGGATTTAACATTGTCATTGTTACCACTAGAGGTAGAACCTTCCTTGCTCTTGTTACTAGATTGCATAGATTTAACTTGTGGCATAAAAGTAGAGAAGAGAAGATGTTTGGCAATGTAAGAAGAACTCTTCTTTTGAAGATCATCATTGGTTGCTTTTAGAAGCTCATGCTCATTCTCTAAATTTAGCTTTCCAAAGCGTAGCTTCTCATGAGTTTTTAGGAGCTCTCTATGATCTTCTTGAGTTGTTTCATGAGCTAACTTAAGAGTGTTCTTTAGTTAGACGCTCAATTTCGTTCTTAGCATTGTCATCCGTTTCATCTTGACTATCATGATTACTAGCAAGTTCATTATAGCTCACATCACTAGTTTTATCAACAAGCAAATCATCATCACCTAGCAAACCATCCTCATCTCTATTGAAATCAAGATGCTCAGGGTGTGATACCTTGGGGCCTTTAGCCATTAAGAATCTTCCAATACCTTCATTTGGTGAATCAAATAGGTCACGGGAGTTGGAGGAAATGAAAGCAAGTCCGGCAATACCTTCATCTTGACTATAGTCGGAGTCGAGGTGATAACTTTTCTTGGATTGGTTGTCGGAGTCGGAGCCGGAGACCCATTCATCAACATGAGCTTGATGTCTTCTTCTAGAGTAGCTCTTGGTTGACTTGTCTATCCTTTTCGAATCCTTGTTTCTTTGAGAAGGTCTTCGTTCATAACGATGATCTCTACTCATTCTCTCTAGCTCTATGAGGTGATTCATCTCTTTTGCTTATTCATCTCTTTTCTTGTGAGGTGTCGAACACTCATTGGAGTAGTGTCCGGGTCTTCCACAATTGTAGCAATTACGGTCACGACTTGATGATCTTTGCTAATAGTGTCTTGAGTTGGAGCTTCTTCCTTTGCTTCTATTCTCGTAGAACTTGTTGAAGTTCTTCACCATTAGGCTTATCTCTTCATTGGATACTAGCTTGTCACTTGATGTTCTGGGAGAATCACTTGAAGCTTTGTATGCGCCACTTGACTTTTGTGGAGCTCCTCCTTGTCCTTAAGTGGCATCTCATGAGCAACAATCCTTCCAATGACTTTTGTGGGCTTGAGATCTTTGTAGTTGGGCATCATTTGGATCAATGTGCACACGATATCATATTTTCCATCCAAGGCTCTACGGATCTTCTTGATGATGAATTTGTCGGTCATCTCTTCACTTTCTAAGCTGGCAATCTCATTTGTGATGAGAGCAAGCCTAGAGTACATTTCGATGACTCCTTCACCATCCTTCATCTTGAACTTGTCAAGTTGACTTTGAAGCACATCTAACTTGGATTCCTTGATGGACTCAGAACCTTCGTGCATATCAACCAAAGTATCTCAAATTTCCTTTGCATTCTCGATGTGGCTAATCTTATTGAACTCCTCGAGGCACAAACTGTTTAAGAGAATGTCACAAGTTTGAGCATTGTATTGCAACATTTTCAATTCTTCCGTGGTTGCTTCATGATCTGGTTATTCTCCATCCTCAAAGAATTCACCTTGCAAGCCAACATGAACGACAGCCCAAACGATGGGGTTATGAGCAAGAATATGCATTTTCATCTTATGCTTCCAACTAGCAAAGTTTGTACGATCAAAATATGACCTGATGAAGACTTGACTAGATGGCGAGTCATTTGTCGGCCCGATCTTTCATGATACTAGCAGCAACAAGAAATTCCGATCGAGTAAAGATGCAAGACCGTAAGATCGAAAACTTGCGTCAAGTAGATTGGATCGACTCCACGCACAACAGCAACAAAATCCTCACGGATCAGCAATGAAGACGATATTTGGTGTCCCTTGACATGGGACATTTTCTGTAACTTTATTGACTCACGATCAAAAAACAAATCTCCCGTTACATGACATAAGCCAGCCATATTTATAGGCGACCCTGAGCTCACAAACCGACCTGGACTCTATCCTAACGTGCAAAACACTCACGTGCAAAACAAAGAGAAGGAAAACTAGGACTCTCTCTCTCTCTCTCAACCATATAACTAGTCTCTCCTAATAAAATAATCCGGCAACATTGTTAATCATGCAGGATCAAGCCTAACCAAAATAGACCACGCAGGATCTAACCAACCAGAACAAGACCGTACCATAGTAGTTTATATTTGGATGAAACTTACTAAAAAACTAAAAAATACGCTACTTGAATTGGAATAGCACCGACCAATGTCCAACTTGGAGTACGAAAATTAGGCATGACTTCTTCAGCTGGTAGTTCTGATGATGGTACTTTCACTGTAATTTAGCCAATTGTCAAACTATTTGAGTTGATAACTTGATTTCTTTTGGCACGGCTGGTCACATCCTGACCTCTACGGTGATAATTACCCTCACAAGACGTCATACTCTCCTAGGTTGTGAAACGAATGCAATGGAGACCAAAGCTCTGATATCACTTGTCGGATTGAAAGTATGTCTAGAGGGGGTGATTAGACTACTTGACCAAATAAAACTTACCATTTTCCCAATTTTAGTTGTGGGCAAGTTTTAGCAATTCTACCAAGTCAAATACACCCTACACATGCAAGTCTAAGAGTTGAGCGGCGGAAAGTAACGACTTTGCATATGAACATAAATGATGGATTGGAGAAATCAAATGCAATGAAGACACGGTGATTTTTGGCATGGTTTTGATAGGTGGTGCTATCATACATCGACGTTCATGGAGACTTCAACCCTTGGAGGGTAACAGTTTCGCGACTCCACAAAGGGCTCCACCCACGAAGGGTCCACGAAGAAGCAACCTTTCCCATTCAATCATGCTTCCGTCCATGAAGGACTAACCTCACTCGGGTAGATCTTCACAAAGTAGGTGATCTCCTTGCCCTTACAAACTCCTTGGCTCAACTCCACAATCTCTTGGAGACTCCGAAGTGACAGCTAACAAATATAGGAGACACCACTCTCCAAAAGATAATAGATAGTGTTGTTGATGATGTACTCCTTGCTCCTGTGCTTCAAATGATAGTTTCCCAAACACTTAATCACTCTCTCATATATTTGGCTTTGCTGGAAGAGGGGATTGAATGCAAATCAATTCAGGAAAGGCTAGAAATCAAGGTTCAAATGGTAGGATTGGGATCGCTTGATCTCAACACATGAGTAGGTGGTTCTCTCTCAGAAAATGAGTAGTAGGAGTGATGGTTCGTTCTGATGGCTCTCTTGAAGAGTAGGTTGGGTGGAA
Organism: Aegilops speltoides; assembly: GCA_021437245.1. Lineage (NCBI taxonomy): Eukaryota > Viridiplantae > Streptophyta > Magnoliopsida > Poales > Poaceae > Aegilops > Aegilops speltoides. The sequence continues at coordinate 46,676,874 of CM038144.1, forward strand.
GGGTATATATAGCCTACATCCAAAGATCCAAATGTTACAAGTCTTTGACTCAACTCGGTGCACCGGACTAAATTCCCGGTGAGACCGACTAGTGCAAAAGATTCGAACATTCGAGGTTTCGGTGTGACCAAACAGAACATCTCGGTGAGACCGATGTGCAATGCATAGGCCAAGACCTCGTTTTCAAATTTTTGATCAGTACATCTCGGTGATTCCGAAATGAAGCGACTTCATTACAGAAACTTGGTCAGGCCATCTCGGTGAGACCGAGATCCATATCGGTTGTACCGAGAACTTAGGGTTTGGCATGTGGCAATGTAAGGGTTCATTTCGGTGGGACCGAGATGGACAGTTTGTTGGAAATATGCCCTAGAGGCAATAATAAAATGGTTATTATTACATTTCCTTGTTCATGATAATTGTCTGTTGTTCATGCTGTAATTGTATTAACCGGAAACCGTAATACATGTGTGAATACATAGACCATAATATGTCCCTAGTAAGCCTCTAGTTGACTAGCTCGTTGATCAACAGATGGTGGTGGTTTCCTGACCATGGACATTGGATGTTGTTGATAACGGGATGACATCATTAGGATAATGATGTGATGGACAAGACCCAATCCTAAGCATAGCACAAGATCATGTAGTTCGTTTGCTAAGAGATTTTATAACGTCAAGTATCATTTCCTTAGACCATGAGATTGTGCAACTCCCGGATACCGTAGGAATGCTTTGGGTGTGCGAAACGTCACAATGTAACTGGGTGGCTATAAAGGTGCACTACAGGTATCTCCAAAAGTGTCTGTTGGGTTGGCACGAATCGAGACTGGGATTTGTCACTCCGTATGACGGAGAGGTATCTCTGGGCCTAGTTGGTAATGCATCATCATAATGAGCTCAATGTGACAAGGGAGTAAGTCACAGGATCATGCGTTATGAAACGAGTAAAGAGACTTGCCAGTAACGATATTGAACGAGGTATGGGGATACCGACGATCAAATGTCGGGCAAGTAACATACCGGTGGACAAAGGGAATTGTATACGGGATTGATTGAATCCCAGACATCGTGGTTCATCCTATGAGATCATCGTGGAACATGTGGTAGCCAACATGGGTATCTAGATCCCGCTGTTGGTTATTGGCCGGAGAGATGTCTCGGTCATGTCTGCATGGTTCCCGAACCCGTAGGGTCAACACACTTAAGGTTCGGTGACGCTAGAGTTGTTATGGGAAATTGTATGTGGTTGCCGAAGGTTGTTCGGAGTCCCAAATGAGATCCCAGACATCACAAGGAGTTCCGGAATGGTCCGGGGGTAAAGATTTGTGGGAAGTCCAGTTTCAGTCACCGGAATGGTTTCGGGGGTTATCGATGTTGTAGCGGGACCACTGAAAGGTGTCTGGAGGTCCACCGGGTGGGGACACCTACCCCGGGGGACCTAATGGGCTAAACAAGGGTGGGAACCAGCCCCCTAGTGGGCTGGTGCACCCCCCAAGGGCCCAAGGCGCCTAGGGTTGGAAACCCTAGGGGTGGGGGCACCTCCCACCAAACTTTGGGGGCAAGTCCTCCCTTGCCCCCCCCCCTTGTAGATGGGATCTAGGGGGGCCGGCCCCCTCTCCTCTTCCCCTATAAATAGTGGGGGGTGGAGGGCTGCCATACCCTTCCCCTGGATCAGCCCCTACCTCCTCCAACACCTCCTCCTCCGTAGAGCTTGGTGAAGCCCTGCAGGAAAACCGCAAGCTCCACCAGCACGCCGTCGTGCTGCCAGAGCTCTCCCGCAACTTCTCCTTCTCCCATGCTGGATCAAGAAGGAGGAGACGTCCCCGGGCTGTATGTGTGTTGAACGCGGAGGCGCCGTTCATTCGGCGCTAGATCGGATCTTCCGCAATTTGAATCGCCGCGAGTACGACTCCATCAACCGCCTTCTTGTAACGCTTCTGCTTAGCAGTCTTCAAGGGTATGAATATGCACTCCTGATGACCCACAAGTATAGGGGATGTATCGTAGTCCTTTTGATAAGTAGGAGTGTCGAACCCAACGACGAGCAGAAGGAAATGATAAGCGGTTTTCAGCAAGGTGTTCTCTTCAAGTACTGAAATATGTGGTAACAGATAGTTTCGTGATAAGATAAATGGTAACGAGCAACAAGTAACAAAAGTAAATAAAGTGCAGCAAGGTGGCCCAATCCTTTTTGTAGCAAAGGACAAGCCTGGACAAACTCTTATGATAGGAAAAGCGCTCCCGAGGACACATGGGAATATCGTCAAGCTAGCTTTCATCACGCTCATATGATTCGCGTTCGGTACTTTGATAATTCGATATGTGGGTGGACCGGTGCTTGGGTGTTGTTCTTACTTGAACAAGCATCCCACTTATGATTAACCTCTATTGCAAGCATCCGCAACTACAACAAAAGTATTAAGGTAAACCTAACCATAGCATGAAACATATGGATCCAAATCAGCCCCTTACGAAGCAACGCATAAACTAGGGTTTAAGCTTCTGTCACTCTAGCAACCCATCATCTACTTATTACTTCCCAATGCTTTCCTCTAGGCCCAAATAATGGTGAAGTGTTATCTAGTCAACGTTCACATAACACCACTAGAGGCTAGACAACATACATCTTATCAAAATATCAAACGAATACCAAATTCACATGACTACTAATAGCAAGACTTCTCCCTTGTCCTCAGGAACAAACGTAACTACTCACAAAGCATATTCATGTTCATAATCAGAGGGGTAATAATAAGCATAAAGGATCTGAACATATGATCTTCCACCGAATAAACCAACTAGCATCAACTACAAGGAGTAATCAACACTACTAGCAACCTACTAGCACCAATCCCGGACTTGGAGACAAGAATTGGATACAAGAGATGAACTAGGGTTTGGAGATGAGATGGTGCTGGTGAAGATGTTGATGGAGATTGCCCTCTCCCGATGAGAGGAGAGTTGGTGATGACAATGGTGATGATTTCCTCCTCCCGGAGGGAAGTGTCCCCGGCAGACCAGCTCTGCCGGAGCCCCAGATTAGTTCTGCCAAGGTTCCGCCTCGTGGTGGCGGAGTCTCGTCCCGAAAGCTTGCCTTCTATTTTTTTCTCATCGAAAGACTTCATATAGGAGAAGATGGGCATCGGAGAGCCACCAGGGGGCCCACGAGGTAGGGGGTGCGCCCAGGGGGGAGGGCGCGCCCCCACCCTCGTGAGCAGGGTGTGGGCCCCCTGGCCTTCATCTTTGGCGATGATTTTTCTTTATTTATTTTAAGGTATTTCGTGGAGTTTCAGGACTTTTGGAGTTGTGCAGAATAGGCCTCCAGCCCAGAATTCCAGCTGTCGGCATTCTCCCTCTTCATGTAAACCTTGTAAAATAAGAGAGAATAGCCATAAGTATTGTGACATAACGTGAAATAACAGCCCATAATGCAATAAATATTGTCATAAAAGCATGATGCAAAATGGATATCAACTCCCCCAAGCTTAGACCTCGCTTGTCCTCAAGCGAAAAGCCGATAACAATAAATATGTCCTCATGTTTAGAGGTAGAGGCGTTGATAAAAATAAAATACGGACATGAAGGCATCATGATTATTTCCACAACAGCAACATAAATAGATTTTGTCATATGATTACTCATGTTCAAGTGATGATCTTTTCACAAAGCTAAAGTATGAATCAGAAACCTTATTGAGCACCAACAAATTATAACCTCAGTCATTGAAGCAATTGCAATTTATCATAATATCGGAAAGAGTCTATGTCAGAGCTTAAAAGCAAGTCCACATACTCAACTATCACTTAGTCCTTCATAATTGCTAACACTCACGCAATACTTGTGGTTATGGAGTTTTAATCGGACACAGAGAAAGATAGGGGCTTATAGTTTTGCCCCACAACCTTTTACCTCAAGGGTAATGTCAACAACAATAATTCATGCTCCCCCAGATCCAATTAGATATATATATATATATATATATATATATATATATATATATATATATATCATGTTCTTTCCAACATGCTGAGCTTGCCAAAGGATAAAATGAAAAAGGAAAGGTGAAGATCACCGTGACTCTTGCATAAGGTAGAGAATAATAATAAAGATAGGCCCTTCGCAGAGGGAAGCAGAGGTTGTCATGCGCGTTTAGGGTTGTTGCACAAAATCTTAATCCAAAAGAACGTCACTTTATATTGCCCCTTGTATGTGAACCTTTATTATGCAGTCCGTCACTTTTATTGCGTCCACAATAAGTTCGTACAAAGTTTATTTTCTCCGCACTAATAAGTCATGCATATTTAGAGAGCAATTTTTATTGCTTGCACCGATGACAACTTACTTGAAGGATCTTACTCAATCCATAGGTAGATATGGTGGACTCTCATGGCAAAACTGGTTTAAGGGTATTTGGAAGCACAAGTAGTATTTCTACTTGGTGCTGAGAATTTGGCTAGCATGAGGGAGAAAGAAAAGCTCAACATGGTAGAGGATTCATGACAACATACCTTATCTCGGATGTAAGAAAACATAAATCATTATGTTGTCTTCCTTGTCCAACCTCAACTCTTTAGCATGTCATATTTTAATGAGTGCTCCCAATCATAAAAGATGTCAATGATAATATATCTACACGTGAAACCTCTCTTTCCTTATTACTTCCTATTAATTGCAATGATGACCAAAGCTATATTTGCCAACTCCCAACAACTTTTAATCATCATACTCTTTCTATGTGGAGTCATTACTTTCACTAAGATCAATATGAACTCTTTGATTCTTTTTATTCTTTTCTTCTAATCACCTAAGATCATGGAAAAATATTCAAGCCCTTGACTCAACACTAATCTTTATTATATAGCTCATAGACTCGATTGCAAAGAAGGATCATAAAGCAAAACTCAAAACTAGATCATGCCATGATTTTATTCTACTAAATCAAGATACTATTAAAAGGATCGAACTAAGAAAAACGGTAAAGATAGGAGTTGTGATGGTGATACGATACCAGGGCACCTCCCCCAAGCTTGGCAGCTGCCAAGGGGAGTGCCCGTACCCATGTAATTATATCCTTGGAGGTGATGGAGGTGGTGATGATGACGGTGGATAATCACACATTGAGCGTAAAAGCTCCTCCAACTTGCGGATAATGCCCTTGAGCCCAGCAATATGATCCTTCAACAACATATTCTCCTGTGTGAAATACTTGTTCTGTATGCGGGCTAACTCAATCATCTTGAAAGCTTCAATCTCTGTTGGAGTGAAAAGATTAGGTAAAGGTTGAGGGATGTCTTCTTCTTTCACCACCGGAGCTTGAACCTCCATGGCCTTCTTGATCCTTTCATCCTTGTTGATCTCTTTTGGTTCCTCTCTTTTCAACTCTATCTTCAATAGCCAAGCATCCTTGTCTTTGTTGTTGGAGGAGGGAGAAGTCATGGTGTTCTAAATCTGCAACGAAAATAGCTCGAAACAAAAACAGAGGATATTTGCGTGATCCGAGAGTCAAAACCTTCGGGAGTATATATAATGAATTTTTACCGACCAAAATACGTATCGTCCAAGAAAACGGAGTCCGGAGGGCACACGAGGTGCTCACGAGGTAGGGGGCGCGCCCAGGGGGGTAGGGCGCGCCCTCCACCCTCGTGGAGGCCTCGTGTCCTCCCCGGACTGCTACTTATTTTTCTATTTTTCTAAATATTCCAAAACGGAGAAATATTGCCTTAAAAATTGTTTTGGAGTCGGTTTACTTACCATACCACATACCTATTCCTTTTCGGAGTCTGGAACGTTCTGGAAAGTGTCCTTCATGTATTCCTCCGGGGTTACGGTTTCAATAATATTGGTTTCAACATTTATAGGATTACCTGAGATGTAGTGTTTGATCCTTTGACCGTTTACCACCTTCGGATTTGTGCCTGCGAAGTTGTTGATTTTTATGGCATCGGAATGATAGACCTCCTCGATAACGTAAGGACCTTCCCATTTAGAGAGAAGTTTTCCTGCAAAAAATCTTAAACGAGAGTTGTATAGCAATACATAATCACCTACATTAAACTCACGCTTTTGTATCCTTTTGTCATGCCATCTTTTAACCTTTTCTTTAAACAATTTGGCATTTTCATAAGCTTGGGTTCTCCATTCATCAAGTGAGCTAATATCAAATAACCTCTTCTCACCGGCAAGTTTGAAATCATAGTTGAGCTCTTTAATAGCCCAGTGTGCCTTATGTTCTAGTTCGAGAGGTAAGTGACAAGCTTTTCCATAAACCATTTTATACGGAGACATACCCATAGGATTTTTATATGCAGTTCTATAGGCCCATAATGCGTCATTCATTTTCTTGGACCAATTCTTCCTAGACATATTAGCAGTCTTTTGCAAAATTAATTTGAGCTCTCTATTGCTCAATTCTACCTGACGACTAGACTGCGGGTGATATGGAGATGCAATTCTATGATTAACGTCATATTTAGCAAGCATCTTACGAAAAGCACCATGAATAAAGTGTGAACCACCATCAGTCATTAAATATCTAGGGACTCCAAACCTCGGAAAAATAACTTCCTTAAGCAATTTAATAGAAGTGTTATGATTAGCACTACTAGTTGGAATAGCTTCTACCCACTTAGTAACGTAATCAACAGCAACTAAAATATGTGTATAACCATTAGAGGCAGGAAAAGGTCACATATAATCAAAGCCCTAAACATCAAACGGTTCAATAACAAGTGAATAATTCATAGGCATTTCTTGACGTCTACTAATATTACCAATTCTTTGACATTCATCGCAAGACAAAACAAACTTACGGGCATCCTTGAAGAGAGTAGGCCAATAAAAACCAGATTGCAATACCTTATGTGCAGTTCTATCTCCAGCGTGGTGTCCTCCATAAGCTTCGGAGTGACACTTGCGTAGGATCTGTTCCTTTTCATGCTCAGGTATACAACGTCTAATAACACCATCTACTCCTTCTTTATAAAGATGTGGGTCATCCCAAAAGTAATGTCGCAAGTCATAGAAAAACTTTTTCTTTTGTTGGTATGTGAAGCTAGGTGGTATAAATTTAGCAACAATATAATTAGCATAATCAGCATACCATGGAGTGCTACGAGAAGTGCTTATGACATTTAATTGTTCATCAGGAAAGCTATCATCAATAGGTAGTGGGTCATCAAGAACATTCTCTAACCTAGATAAGTTGTCTGCAACGGGGTTCTCAGCTCCTTTTCTATCAACAATATGTAAATCAAATTCTTGGAGCAGGAGAACCCATCTAATGAGTCTAGGTTTTGCATCTTTCTTTTCCATAAGATATTTAATAGCAGCATGATTTGTGTGAATAGTTACTTTAGAATCAACAATATAGGGTCTGAATTTATCACAAGCAAATACAACTGCTAAAAGTTCCTTTTCAGTAGTAGCATAATTTCTTTGAGCATTGTCTAGAGTCTTACTAGCATAATGGATAACATTTAATTTCTTATCAACTCTTTGCCCTAGAACAGCACCTACAACATAATCACTAGCATCACACATAATTTCAAAGGGTAAATTCCAATCAGGTGGTTGAACAACAGGTGCAGAGACTAATGCTTTCTTAAGTATTTCAAATGCTTCTACACAATCATCATCAAAGACAAATGGTACATCTTTTGTAATAAATTAGTCAGAGGCCGAGAGATTTTTGAGAAGTCCTTAATGAACCTCCTATAAAATCCGGCGTGACCAAGAAAACTTCTTATACCTTTGATGTCCTTGGGACATGGCATCTTTTCAATAGCATCAACCTTGGCTTTATCAACTTCAATACCTCTTTCAGAAACTTTGTGCCCCAAGACAATAACTTCATTAACCATAAAGTGGAACTTTTCCCAATTCAAGACAAGATTAGTTTCTTCACATCTCTGCAAAACTCGAGCGAGATTGCTCAAGCAATCATCAAAAGAGGAACCATAGACGAAAAAGTCGTCCATGAAAACCTCACAAATTTTCTCGCAAAAGTCAGAGAATATAGCCATCATGCATCTTTGAAAGGTAGCAGGTGCATTACATAAACCGAAAGGCATACGTCTATAAGCAAAAGTACCAAAAGGGCATGTAAAAGTAGTCTTTGATTGATCTTTAGCCGACACAGGTATTTGAGAAAAACCGGAATGACCATCTAGAAAGCAATAATGTGTATGTTTGCATAATCTTTCTAGCATTTGATCAATAAAAGGTAAGGGGTAATGATCTTTCTTAGTAGCCTTATTTAATTTGCGGAAATCAAATACCATCCTATAACCTATGATGATTCTTTGCGGAATCAATTCATCTTTATCGTTAGGGACAACAGTAATACCTCCCTTCTTAGGGACACAATGGACAGGACTTACCCACTGACTATCAGCAACGGGATAAATTATACCTGCCTCCAGAAGGTTGAGTATTTCCTTTCTTACCACTTATTTCATTTTAGGATTCAAACATCGTTGAGGATCACAAACTTGTTTGGCACCAGCTTCCAAATTTATTTTATGTTGACATAGTGTGGGACTGATGCCCTTAAGATCATCCAGAGTATATCCAATAGCGGCACGGTGCTTCTTCAGAGTTTTCAATAATCTTTCTTCTTCATGCTCTGAAAGGTTAGCGCTAATAATGACAGGATATATTTTATTTTCATCAAGATAAGCATATTTAAGATTATTAGGTAACGGTTTAAGCTCAAACACGGGATCACCCTTGGGTGGAGGAGGATCCCCTAGGATTTCAACAGGCAAATTGTGTTGCAGAATAGGTTCCTGTTTAAAGAATACTTCATCTATTTCCCTTCTTTCATTCATGAACATATCATTTTCATGGTCTAGCAAATAGTGTTCTAAAGGATCACTAGGAGGTACGGCAATAGAAGCAAGACCAATAATTTCATCCTTACTAGGCAATTCTTCCTCACGATGTTGTTTACTAAATTTAGAGAAATTAAACTCATGAACCATATCATCCAAGCCAACAGTAACAACATTCTTTTCGCAGTCTATCTTAGCATTAACAGTATTCAAGAAGGGTCTACCAAATATAATGGGACAAAAGCTATCTTGTGGAGAACCAAGAACAAGAAAATCAGTGGGATATTTGGTTTTCCCGCACAAGACTTCAACATCTCTAACAATTCCCACTGGTGAAATAGTATCTCTATTAGCAAGCTTAATTGTGACATCAATTTCTTCTAACTCAATAGGTGCAATCTCATGCATAATTTCTTTGTATAAGCCAATGGGTATAACACTAGCACTAGCACCCATATCACATAAGCCATGACAACAATGATCTCCTATTTTAACAGAAATAACAGGCACGCCTACCACAGGTCTAAGTTTATCTCTATCACAAGGTTTAGCAATTCTGGTAGTTTCACCACAGAATTGAATAACATGCCCATCAATATTATCAGACAAGAGATCTTTAACAATAGCAATATTGGGTTCTACTTTGACTTGCTCGGGAGGTGTATAAGTCCTAGTATTGCTTTTACGAACAACAGTTGAAGCTTTAGCATGATCCTTCATTCTAACAGGGAAAGGTGGTTTCTCAACATAAGAAGTGGGAACAATAGGATCATTGTAAGTGACAATCTTTTCTTCAACTTTAATAGGTGCAGCTGCTTTTACTTCTATGGGAGGATGATATTTAAACCACTTCTCCTTGGGGAGATCAACATAAGTAGCAAAAGATTCACAGAAAGAAGCTACTATCTCAGAGTCAAGTCCATATTTAGTGCTAAACTTACGGAAAATATTGGTATCCATAAAAGATTTAACACAATCAAACTTGGGTGCCATACCTGACTCCTTACCTTCGTCGAGGTCCCAATCTTCAGAGTTGCGTTTAATTCTATCCAATAAATCCATCCAAATTCAATAGACTTCATCATAAAAGAGCCAGCACAAGAAGTATCGAGCATGGTGCGATTGTTATCAGAAAGCCGAGCATAAAAACTTTGCATAATCACTTCTCTTGCGAGCTCATGATTGGGGCATGAATATAACATTGATTTAAGCCTCCCCCAAGCTTGAGCGATGCTTTATCCTTCGCGAGGCCAAAAATTATATATATATAATTGCGATCACGATGAACAAGATGCATAGGGTAATACTTTTGATGAAATTCCAATTTCAATCTTTTATAGTTCCATGATCTCGTATCATCACATAGCCTATACCATGTCAATGCGTCTCCCTTCAAAGATAAAGGGAAGGCCTTCTTCTTAACAACGTCATCGGGTATACCTGCAAGCTTAAATAGTCCACAAACATCATCCACATAGCGTAGATGATCATCAGGATGCTTTGTTCCATCTCGTGTAAAAGTGTTAGCTAGCAGTTTTTCCATCATACCCAAAGGAACCTCAAAAGGAGTTTCATTTTCAATGGGTTCAGTAGGTTGAGTAGGTTGAGGAGCAACTCTTTGCTCTACTGGACGGGGTGAAGATACCCCGAACAAGCCCCTCAGACAATTACATTCCATAGTAACAAGTGACAGAAAATTTCAGCACACTAAATAAATTTTTCCTTACCAAATTCCACCTACCAAAGGCGCTTCACTCCCCGGCAACGGCGCCAGAGAAGAGTCTTGATGACCCACAAGTATAGGGATCTATCGTAGTCCTTTCTATAAGTAAGAGTGTCGAACCCAACGACGAGCAGAAGGAAATGATAAGTGGTTTTCAGCAAGGTGTTCTCTGCAAGTACTAAAATAAGTTGTAACAGATAGTTTCGTGATAAGATAAATGGTAACGAGCAACAAGTAACAAAAGTAAATAAAGTGCAGCAAGGTGGCCCAATCCTTTTTGTAGCAAAGGACAAGCCTGGACAAATTCTTATGATAGGAAAAGCGCTCCCGAGGACACATGGGAATATCGTCAAGCTAGTTTTCATCACGCTCATATGATTCACTTTCGGTACTTTGATAATTTCATATGTGGGTGGACCGGTGCTTGGGTGTTGTTCTTACTTGAACAAGCATCCCAGTTATGATTAACCTCTATTGCAAGCATCCGCAACTACAACAAAAGTATTAAGGTAAACCTAACCATAGCATGAAACATATGGATCCAAATCAGCCCCTTACGAAGCAACGCATAAACTAGGGTTTAAGCTTCTGTCACTCTAGCAAACCATCATCTACTTATTACTCCCTCCATTTCTTTATGTAAGGTGTATTATTTTTGGCGCGGTGACCAAGGCACACATCTATAGACAACTAGAAGAACGCCCGTGCGTTGCAACGGGGTCACATTAACTTTAAGAGTTCAATATTACGACATTGGCGACCTTTTTTACCATCAAATCCTGACACACACACACACTCTCCTCCCTCCCTCTTCCTCACTCTCTCTCCCTCTCTCTCTAACACACACACACATAGCCTATTTTTCCCGCCAATAAGACATACTCAATTGGCACGGGCTTTTTAAAAACTTACTTATTGCGTATATAAACATAATGCATGTCAAATTTCAGATGTGTAGAAAAATTGAATTCCACTTTAATTGCAATGTATTTAGATAAAAAAATGTAATTCAATGACCTATACTGACTCATCTTATGCACAAAATAAAAGAAGGTGGTTTAAGAATATACAACAGTTTTGCACTGCATCACAAACGATAGATAACACCTGAAAGCGTTTTTATACAGGTGCTATCTACTCCCTCCATTCCTAAATATAAGTCTTTTTAGGGATTCTAACGTGGACTACATACGGAGCAAATAGTTTAACATGTCATATATTTGGAGTGTTAAATACTTCAAACAAAAGGCAAACAAGCCATCACGTTTGACCACATAGATTAAAATATCTGAACCATAAATTTCACATATTAACATATGAGATTTAAAAATGTAGCGTTACTTATAAATATTACCATGTATAAATAGTTTAACATGTCACATATCATTCTGAAAAAATTACAGATAGATCAATGCCTTTCTATTAAAAAACTTAGCTGCGTAATACGACAACCACAAGGTTTTTGGTAACCATCTTATGGTAGACTAAAAAAATAATCCAAATAAAAAAAAGACCCTAAGGAAGAGTCCAATCAAAACACATGTGATTATGTTCAATACCAAAAGGAGAAGTCGGACTCCTGCTTCTTTCTTATAACTTACTCAGCTCTTTAAAAGAAAACTTTGTGTACTTAGATTGGAAAATAGATTTGTAGTATACATATCAAAAAAAGCTTGGCAAAGATCAATTGATCTAGATTATAATGGTTGAGATCTAAAGTCTAATAATAGTTATGTACCATGTAATTTTTTGGAAGTTAAAAACAAAGAATTTAGTTTTGGTTCTTCGCCTTCTGGGTAAAGGCCGTGAAGCAAGACCCTTAGGTTCTTGTCGCTAGTCCTGGCCTTCTCCTCCCTGAGCCAAGCAAAGGAAACAAGCAAACGAACCGAGCGATGCAGAGTTGAGCTACATAGGAAGAGCAAGTTAGGGGAGGAAATCCAAACGAGATCAAAGCACAAAATCAGTAAATAAGCCATCCATCTCAGTGGTCCTATCTACAAAACCAATTTTCCTCATATCCCAGGTTGGCAACCAATTTGTTCCACATACCAACACGAACCTCGAGCCAGAGCCTAAGATACTAGCGTAAGATATGTGAAATAATTAGAGGAAATGGGCATTGTAGGTTTTAAATAATGCTAAATTGCATGGGTAAACTCAGGAGCATGTATTATTTTTTCTTGATATTCCTCAAAATTAAATCCACCTGTTGTACTTCAAAATAGGTGTGTCCCTGAACTAAGAGATACAAAATAAGGCATCAATTTGAGAAATCCAAACGAGGAGGATGAGCCATCTAGCATAACACAAACACACACACACACACAAAATAAAATGGATATACTGCATAATTTCTCATGTTTGAAGGTGCCACCTCCATTAGTAATGACAGATATGAAATTTACATGAATTAAACGGGATAATTGTTTATTTGCTTCACTTCAACCCATGTGGAAATATAATAACTACTTCTTGTAATTAATCTAAATGGTTCCAATAAATTAATATTCAAGGTTGACTATATGGGAAAGTTGTATTTGAAATACATCCATAAGGAAGTTGACTAAAAAGTGAACAATGTACTAAAAAATATCATTAAAAGTTAAGACTTGCAGGTTAATACATATCATTAAAATCTCTAAGATTTATGTTATAACCTACTGGTAGATTTTGAGATTAAAGGGAGATTAAGAGCATATGCCCTTCTATTTCAATACCAGTAAATTTCGGTAATGGCTTACAATCCAGTCAGGATATACATGCATAGGAAGGCATCTACTTGCTGAACAAGATGTTGTTTGCAAGACTGCAATCAAAACATTGTGTTTCTCACTTAGTCTTTGCATATTACTGAAGAATATACAATCTACAATCAAAATATTGTGTCTCAGCCTTTTATAGGCAGCATCTAAGATTTTGTAAGCTCTGATAGTAAAAGACCAATGAGTGCCAGAGTTGGAACATAAAAGAATCTTACCTGAGCATGATGCCCTCAGGTTCTATGCCAAGATCGAGGTAGTAGACCTCCCTCAATCTCTCTTGCCAAGCCCTCCCTCGACCATCAATAGAACAGTCACTCTCGCTTGCCTGCTTTTGAAATCTCCTTCACAACAGCAGATCAGTTAGCAGATAGGCCGAGCTCTCCCATGTATCATCACATTGAACAAAATACACATCTATGCTTACTTCTCTTGTATCATCACAACGGATGCTATAAATTTGCTTGTGTCCTCGTCATAAATCTGAATCCTGCACAATATGAAAAAGAAAGAAAGTCAGATTTGTTAATACAACATAATGACAGTTCTTTGGGAACACGTACTACATCAAAACTGGCCATGACAGTACGGATGTCATGTGGATGGACGTATTTGTCCAGGAATAACCAGGAATAGTACTCAGAGCTCGACAACCCACCGGAGAGATAATTGCACCCTACTTTAAACGTAGTTTCGTGGTTATGGCCGAGGCACATGTTACCATGGTGGTTGATGTTGCAGCATGAAAGTGCAACTATCCCTAGGTGGTTTTGGTAATTCATAACAACATATAGCTCACTGAGCTAATGCTATTCCAAGACTATTATTTCAGGAAAGCTCAATGAATGGCATGGCATGGATGATGAAAGTGGATCCCTCAAAAATACTAAAGACAAAGGATTGGCTCAAGCTCAAAAGCTCAAGACTCTTCATTTTATATTTTAGTGATCCAAGATCACATTGAGTCTATAGGAAAAGCCAATACTATCAAGGAGGGATGAGGTGTTGCTTAATGAGCCTCTTGCTTCATGTGCTTAGTGATATGCTCCAAAACCCTCAGCTACTTTCTCATATCCACAAATGACCTAAACCTAAAGCCAAAATCGGTCACACTGATTCTTCCTATCCGGCGCCATCAATTTCAAAAGTCATAGCCACTGCCACAAACCCTAAGCAAATCGGTCTTACCGATAGGGATCTCGGTCTCACCAAGATGGGATTGTAATCTCTCTGTTTCCCTTCGTAACATTTTGGTCTAACCAAAGTGAGCGATCAGTCCCACCGAGATTGCAATGTATATTCTTTCTTTCCCTTTTGTAACATTTCGGTCTCACCGAAAAGAGCAAATCAGTCCCACCGAGTTTACCTGACCAACTCTCTAGAAAGCTTATTACCAAAATCGGTCTCACCGAGTTTTTGTAATCGGTCTTACCGAGATTACGTTATGCCCTAACCCTAACCGAATCGGTCTCACCGAGTTGCATGTCAGTCCCACCGAAAATCACTAACGGTCACTAGGTTTACTAAATCGGTCCGACCGAGTCTGTTGAATCGGTCCCACCGAGTTTGGTGAATTGTGTGTAACGGTTAGATTTTGTGTGGAGGCTATATATGCCCCTCCACCTCCTCTTCATTCGTGGAGAGAACCATCAGACTAAACCTACACTTCCAACTTACCATTTCCGAGAGAGAACCACCTATTCATGTGTTGAGGCCAAGATATTCCATTCCTACCATATGAATCTTGATCTCTAGCCTTCCCCAAGTTGCTTTCCACTCAAATCTTCTTTCCACCAGATCCAAAACCTATGAGAGAGAGTTGAGTGTTGGGGAGACTATCATTTGAAGCACAAGAGCAAGGAGTTCATCATCAATGCACCATTTGTTACTTCTTGGAGAGTGGTGTCTCCTAGATTGGCTAGGTGTCACTTGGGAGCCTCCGACAAGATTGTGGAGTTGAACCAAGGAGTTTGTAAGGGCAAGGAGATCACCTACTTTGTGAAGATCTACCGCTAGTGAGGCAAGTCCTTCGTGGGCGACGACCATGGTGGGATAGACAAGGTTGCTTCTTCGTGGACCCTTCGTGGGTGGAGCCCTCCGTGGACTTCATGGCTGTTACCCTTCGTGGGTTGAAGTCTCCATCAACGTGGATGTACGATAGCACCACCTATCGGAACCACGCCAAAAACATCCGTGTCTCCAATTGCGTTTGAATCCTCCAAACCCTTCCCTTTACTTTCTTGCAAGTTGCATGCTTTAATTTTTGCTGCCTATATACTCTTTGCATGCTTGCTTGAATTGTGTGATGATTGCTTGACTTGTCCTAAGATAGCTAAAATCTGCCAAACTCTAAAATTGGGAAAAGGTTAAGTTTTTAATTGGTCAAGTAGTCTAATCACCCCCCCTCTAGACATACTTCAAGGTCCTACAAGTGGTGTCAGAGCTTTGGTCTCCATTTGCTTTGATTTCCATAGCTTTTGGTGGTCATAGCCTTGGTTTCACAACCTAGGAGAGTATGGCGTCTAGCGAGGGAAATTATCACCGTAGAGGTTCTTACTTTGATGGTACTAATTTTGCTAGTTGGAAGCACAAGATGAAAATGCATATTCTTGGACATAACCCCGCCGTTTGGGAAATTATTTGTATTGGCTTGCAAGGTGAATTCTTTGATGGGAGAGAACCGAACCGTGAAGCTAATGCGGAAGAATTGAAGATGCTGCAATACAACGCTCAAGCTTGTGATATCATCTTCAACGGATTGTGCCCCGTAGAATTCAACAAAATCAGCCGTCTTGAGAATGCAAAGGAAATTTGGGATACTTTGATTGATATGCATGAAGGTACCGAATCCGTCAAGGAATCCAAGTTGGATGTGCTCCAAAGTCAGCTTGACAAGTTCAAAATGAAGGATGGTGAAGGTGTCGCTGAAATGTACTCTAAGCTTGCTCTTATCACAAATGAGATAGCCGGCTTAGGGAGTGAAGAGATGACCGACAAATTCATCATCAAGAAAATCCTAAGAGCATTGGATGGAAAGTATGATACCGTGTGCACATTGATCCAAATGATGCCAAACTACAAAGATCTAAAGCCAACGGAAGTCATTGGAAGAATTGTTGCTCATGAGATGTCACTCAAGGATAAGGAGGAACTTCACAACAAGTCAAGTGGTGCTTACAAAGCCTCAAGTGAAGCCCCCACATCATCAAGTGAGAAACAAACCTTCAATGAAGAATTGAGCTTAATGGTGAAGAACTTCAACAAATTCTACAAGAGTAGAAGCAAAGAAAGAAGCTCCAAGTCAAGGTCTTACAATGACAAAAGATCTTCTAGTCGAGGCGCAATTGCTACAATTGTGGGAGACCGGACACTATTCCAATGAGTGTATGGCACCCTACAAAAGAAGAGAAGATTCTCCAAGAAGAAGAAGCAAAGAGAAGAATCACCACCAAGAGAGAGGAGGAGTAGAGATGATCGTTATGAACGAAGACCCTCACGGAGAAGCAAGGATTCGGAAAGGAAGGACAAGTCATCAAGGAGCTACACAAAACGAAGACATCAAGCTCATGTTGGTGAATGGGTATCCGGCTCCGACTCCGACAATCACTCCGAGAGAAGATATCACTCCGACTCCGAATATACTCAAGATGAAGGTGTTGCCGGTCTAGCACTTGTGTCAACCAACTCCTACGACATATTTGATTCACCAAATGAAGGAATTGGAAGATGCTTCATGGCCAAAGGTCCAAAGGTCACACATCCTGAGTATGTTGATTTTGATAGTGATGAAGATGACCTGCTTGTGGATGATGATTTACTTGTTGACAACTCTAGTGATGAATACTATGATGAAACGTCAATTAAACATGCTAATCAAGATAAAACGAATGACAATGATAAGGAGAAGATTGAGCTTCTAACTAAAGAACTAAACACTCTTAAGTTGGCTCATGAAACTATCTTCGAAGATCATCGAGAACTTTTAAGGGCTCATGAGAAGTTACGCTTTGAAAAGCTCAATCTTGAGCAAGAGCATGAGTTCTTAAAAGCAATCAATGATGATCTCCGCAAGAAGAGTTCTTCTTACATTGCCAAGTGTTTACTCTTATCTACTTACATACCTCAAGTCAAGTCTAGTAAAAAGTACAAGAAAGATACTTCCTCTAGTAGTAACAATAATAATAATGTCAAATCCAATATTGTTGCTTCTAGTAGTTCTCTTGATTCCACTAATGATTCTCTTAGCCAAGTTACACTTGAGCAAGAAAATAGCTTATTGAAGGGAATTATAGAGAAAGGTGTTTACAAGAGCCTTGCCGGGAGTAAGCAATTCGAGGAAATTGTACGCAAGCAAGTAAATCACATGGCGATGTGAACTAGATTATTGACTCGAGTGCAAGTGGGAGACTGAAGGAAATATGCCCTAGGGGCAATAATAAAGTTATTATTTATTTCCTTATTTCATGATAAATGTTTATTATTCATGCTAGAATTGTATTAACCGGAAACATAATACATGTGTGAATACATAGACAAACATAGTGTCACTAGTATGCCTCTACTTGACTAGCTCATTAATCAAAGATGGTTTTGTTTCCTAACCATAGACATGTGTTGTCATTTGATTAGTGGGATCACATCATTAGAAGAATGATGTAATTGACATGACCCATTCCATTAGCCTAGCACTTGATCGTTTAGTATACTGCTATTGCTTTCTTCATGACTTATACATGTTCCTGTAACTATGAGAATTATGCAACTCCCGTTTACTGGAGGAACACTTTGGGTACTACCAAACGTCACAACGTAATTGGGTGATTATAAAGGAGTACTACAGGTGTCTCCGAAGTACATGTTGAGTTGGCGTATTTCGAGATTAGGTTTTGTCACTCCGATTGTCGGAGAGGTATCTCTGGGCCCTCTCGGTAATGCACATCACTATAAGCCTTGCAAGCAATGTGACCAATGAGTTGGTTACGGGATGATGCATTACGTAACGAGTAAAGAGACTTGCCGGTAACGAGATTGAACTAGGTATTGGATACCGACGATCAAATCTCGGGCAAGTAACATACCGATGACAAAGGGAACAACGTATGTTGTTATGCGGTTTGACCGATAAAGATCTTCGTAGAATATGTAGGAACCAATATGGGCATCCAGGTTCCACTATTGGTTATTGACCGAGAATAGTTCTAGGTCATGTCTACATAGTTCTCGAACCCGTAGGGTCCGCACGCTTAACATTATGATGACAGTTTTATTATGAGTTTATGAGTTTTGATGTACCAAAGGAGTTCGGAGTCCCGGATGAGATTGGGGACATGACGAGGAGTCTCGAAATGGTCGAGACGTAAAGATCGATATTTTGGACGACTATATTCGGACTTCAGAAAGGTTCCGAGTGATTCGGGTATTTTTCGAGTACTGAGAGTTTCTGGAATTATTGGGAGAAGTATTGGGCCTTATTGGGCCATACGGGAAAGAGAGAGGGGCTGCCTAGGGCAGGCTGCACGCCACCCAAGGCCTAGTCCGAATTGGACTAGGGGGAGGGGCCGCACCCCCTCCTTCCTTCCCTTCTCTCTTCCCTTTCCTTCTCTCCTACTCCTACTACATGGAAGGTCTCCTAGTTGGACTAGGAAGGAGGAGTCCTACTCGGTGGGAGTAGGACTCCTTCTGGCGCGCCCTCCTTGGCCGGCCGCCTCCTCCCCTTGCTCCTTTATATACGGGGCAGGGGCACCCCATGACACATAAGTTGATCTACGGATCGTTCCTTAGCCGTGTGCGGTGCCCCTCGCACCATATTCCACCTCGGTCATATCGTCATGAGTTTAGGCGAAGCCTGCGTCGATAGAACATCATCATCGTCACCACGCCGTCGTCTTGACGAACTCATCCCCAAGCTTTGCTGGATCGGAGCCCGGGATCGTCATCGAGCTGAGCGTGTGCTGAACTTGGAGGAGCCGTCGTTCGGTGCTTGGATCGGTCGGATCGTGAAGACGTCGACTACATCAACCGCGTTGTGCTAACGCTTCGCTTCACGGTCTCACGAGGGTGCGTGGACAACACTCTCCCTCTCGTTGCTATGCCATCACCATGATCTTGCGTGTGCGTAGGAATTTTTTGAAATTACTCGTTCCCCAACAATGGCATCCGAGCCTAGGTTTTATACGTTGATGTTATATGCACGAGTAGAACACAAGTGAGTTGTGGGCGATACAAGTCATCTTGCTTACCAAAGATGTCATACTTTGGTTCGGCGGTATTGTGAGATGAAGCGGCCCGGACCGACATTACGCGTACGCTTACGTGAGACTAGTTTCACCGTTACGAGCACTCGTGCTTAAAGGTGGCTGGCGGGTGTGTGCCTCTCTCACTTTAGCTGAATCGAGTGTGGCTACGCCCGGTCCTTGCGAAGGTTAAAACAGCACTAACTTGACGAACTATCATTGTGGTTTTTGATGCGTAGGTAAGAACGGTTCTTGCTAAGCCCGTAGCAGCCACGTAAAATTTGCAACAACAAAGTAGAGGACGTATAACTTGTTTTTGCAGGGCATGTTGTGATGTGATATGGTCAAGACGTGATGCTATATTTTATTGTATGAGATGATCATGTTTTGTAACCGGTTATCGGCAATGGCAGGAGCCATATGGTTGTCGCTTTATTGTATGAAATGCAACGCATCAGAATTGCTTTACTTTATCACTAAGCGGTAGTGATAGTCGTAGAAGCAATAGATGGCGTAACGACAACGATGCTACGATGGAGATCAAGGTGTCTCGCCGGTGACGATGGTGATCATGACGGTGCTTCGAAGATGGAGATCACAAGCACAAGATGATGATGGCCATATCATATCACTTATATTGATTGCATGTGATGTTTATCCTTTATGCATCTTATCTTGCTTTGATTGACGGTAGCATTTTAAGATGATCTCTCACTAATTATCAAGAAGTGTTCTCCTGAGTATGCACCGTTGCGAAAGTTCTTCGTCTTTGAGACACCACGTGATGATCGGGTGTGATAGGCTCTACGTTCAAATACAACGGTGCAAAACAGTTGCACACGCGAATACTCAAGTTAAACTTGACGAGCCTAGCATATCAGATATGGCCTCGGAACACGGAGACCGAAAGGTCGGCGTGAATCATATAGTAGATATGATCAACATAGTGATGTTCACCATTGAAAACTACTCCATCTCACGTGATGATCGGACATGGTTTAGTTGATTTGGATCACGTGATCACTTAGATGACTAGAGAGATGTCTGTCTAAGTGGGAGTTCTTAAGTAATATGATTAATTGAACTTAAATTTATCATGAACTTAGTCCCGTAGTATTTTGCAAATTATGTTGTAGATCAATAGCTCGCGTTGTTGCTTTCATATGTTTATTTTGATATGTTCCTAGAGAAAACTGTGTTGAAAGATGTTAGTAGCAATGATGCGGATTGGATCCGTGATCTGAGGTTTATCCTCATTGCTGCGCAGAAGAATTATGTCCTTGATGCACTGCTAGGTGACAGACCTGTTGCAGGAGCAGATGCAGACGTTATGAACGTTTGGCTAGCTCAGTATGATGACTACTTGATAGTTTAGTGCACCATGCCTAACGGCTTAGAATCAGGACTTCAAGGACGTTTTGAACGTCATGGACCATATGAGATATTCCAGAAATTGAAGTTGATATTTCAAGCAAATACCCGAGTTGAGAGATATGAAGTCTCCAACAAGTTCTATAGCTAAAAGATGGAGGAGAATCGCTCAACTAGTGAGCATGTGCTTAGATTGTCTGAGTACTTCAATCGCTTGAATCAAGTGGGAGTTAATCTTTCAGATAAGATAGTGATTGACAGAATTCTCTAGTCACCATCACTAAGTTACTAGAACTTCGTGATGAACTATAGTATGCAAGGGATGACAAAAACGATTCCCGAGCTCTTCGTGATGTTGAAATAGACGAAGGTAGAAATCAAGAAAGAGCATCAACTGTTGATGATTGACAAGACCACTAGTTTCAAGAAAAGGGCAAAGGGAAAGAAAGGGAACTTCAAGTGGAAAGACAAGCAAGTTGTCACTCCTGCGAAGAAGCCCAAAGCTGGACCATAGCCTGAAACTAAGTGCTTACACTGCAAAGGAAATAGTCACTGGAAGCGGAAATGCCCTGAATATTTGGTAGATAAGAAGGATGGCAAAGTGAACAAGGGTATATTTGATATCTGAGTTATTAATGTGTGCCTTGCTAGTGTTTATAGTAGCCCCGAGTATTTGATACTTGTTAGGTTGCTAAGATTAGTAACTCAAACAGGAGTTCTGAGAATAAGCAGAGACTAGTTGAAGGAAGTGACGATGAGTGTTGGAAGTAGTTCCAAGATTGATATGATCATCATCGCACACTCCCTACACTTTCGGGATTAGTGTTAAACCTAAATAAATGTTATTTGGCATTTACGTTGAGCATGAATATGATTTGATCATGTTTGTTGCAATACGGTTATTCATTTAAAATCAGAGGATAATTGTTGTTCTGTTTACGTGAATAAAAACCTTCAATGGTCATACACCCAATGAAAATAGTTTGTTGGATCTCGATCGTGATGATACACATATTCATAATATTGATGCCAAAAGATGCAAAGTTCATAATGATAGTGCAACTTATTTGTGGCACTGCCGTTTGGGTCATATCGGTGTAAAGCGCATGAAGAAACTCCATAAAGATGGATTTTCGGAATCACTTGGTTATGAATCATTTGATGCTTGCGAACCGTGCCTTTTGGGCAAGATGACTAAAACTCCGTTCTTCGGAACAATGGAACGAGCTACTAACTTATTGGAAATAATACATCTTGATGTATGCGCACCAATGAGTATGAAGGCTCGTGGCAAGTATCGTTAGTTTTGACCTTCACAAGATGATTTGAGCAGATATGGGTATATCTACTTGATGAAACATAAGTCTGAAATAGTTGAAAGGTTCAAAGAATTTCAGAGTGAAGTGGAAAAATCATCGTAACAAGAAAATAAAGTTTCTGCGATATGATCGCGGAGATGAATATTTGAGTTACGAGTTTGGTCTTCAATTAAAACAATGTGGAATAGTTTCACAGCTCACGCTACCTGGAACACCACAACGTTATGGTGTGTCCGAACGTCGTAACCGCACTTTATTGGATATGGTGCGATCTATGATGTCTCTTACTGATTTACCACTATTGTTTCGGGGTTATGCATTAGAGACAGCTGCATTCATGTTTAAAAGGGCACCATCTAAATCCGTTGAGACGACAGCATATGAACTGTGGTTTAGCAAGAAACCCAAGTTGTCGTTTCTTAAAGTTTGGGGCTGCGATGCTTATGTGAAAAGGTTTCATCCTGATAAGCTCGAACCCAAATCGGAGAAGTGCGTCTTCATAGAATACCCAAAGGAAATTGTTGGGTACACCTTCTATCACAGATCCGAAGGCAAGATATTCGTTGCTAAAATGGATCCTTTTATAGAAGGAGTTTCTGTCGAAAGAAGAGAGTGGGAGGAAAGTAGAGCTTGATAAGGTAATTTGTACCTTCTCCCGAATTGGAAAGTAGGTCACCACAGAAATCAGTTCCAGTGATTCCTACACCAATTAGTGAGGAAGCTAATGATGATGATCATGAAACTTCAGATCAAGTTACTACAAAACCTCGTAGGTCTTCCAAAGTACAGTCCGCACCAGAGTAGTACGGTAATACTATTCTGGAAGTCATGTTACTAGATCATGATAAACCTACGAACTATGAGGAAGCGATGATGAGCCCAGATTCCGCGAAATGGCTTGAGGCCATAAAATCTGAGATATGATCCATGTATGAGAACAAAGTATGTACTTTGATTGACTTGCTCAATGATCAGCAAGCCATGTTAAATAAATGGATCTTCAAGAGGAAGACGGGCACTGATAGTAGTGCTACTATCCACTAAGCTCGACTTGTTGCAAAAGGTTTTCAACAAGTTCAAAGGGTTGAATACGATGAGATTTTCACACTCGTATGGATGCTTAAGTCTGTCCGAATCATGTTAGCAATTGCCACATTTTATGAAATCTGGCAAATGGATGTCAAAACTGCATTCCTTAATGAATTTACTAAAGAAGAGTTGTATATGATGCAACCAGAAGGTTTTGTCAATCCTAAAGATGTTAAGAAAGTGTGCAAGCTCCAGCGATCCATCTATGGACTGGTGCAAGCATCTCGGAGTTGGAATATACGCTTTGATGAGTTGATCAAAGCATATGATTTTATACAGACTTTTGGAGAATCCTGTATTTACAAGAAAGTGAGTGGGAGCACTACAACATTTTTGATAAGTATATTGTTGATCGGAAATAATGTAGAATTATTCTGCAAAGCTTAAAGGAGTGTTTTGAAAAGAGTTTTTGAAAGCAAGACCTCGGTGAAGCTGCTTACACATTGAGCATCAAGATCTATATAGATAGATCAAGACGCTTGATAAGATTTTTTCAAATAAGTACATACCTTGATAAATTTTTGAAATAGTTCAAAATGGAACAGTCAAAGAAGGAGTTCTTGCCTGTGATGCAAAGGTGTGAAGTTGAGTAAGACTCAAGACCCGACCATGGCTGAAAATAGAAAGAGAATGAAAAGTCATTCCCTATGCCTCAGTCATAGGTTCTATAAAGTATGCTATGTTGTGAACCAGACCTATTGTATACCTTTCTCTGAGTTTGATAAAGGAATACAATTTTGATCTAAGAGTAGATCACTGGACAGCGGTCAAGAATATCCTTATCGAGGACTAAGGACATGTTTCTCGATTATGGAGGTGATAAAAGAGCCCATCGTAAAAAGTTATAACGATGCAAGCTTTTACACCAATCCAGATGACTCTAAGTCTCAATCTGGATACATATTGAAAGTGGGAGCAATTAGCTAGAGTAGCTCCATGCAGAGCATTGTGGACATAGAATATTTGCAAAATACATACGGCTCTGAATGTGACAGACCCGTTGACTAAGCTTCTCTCACGAGCAAAACATGATCACACCTTAGTACTCTTT
Organism: Aegilops speltoides; assembly: GCA_021437245.1. Lineage (NCBI taxonomy): Eukaryota > Viridiplantae > Streptophyta > Magnoliopsida > Poales > Poaceae > Aegilops > Aegilops speltoides. Next base: position 46,701,252 of record CM038144.1, read on the forward strand.
GGGTGTTAATCACATAGCGATGTGAACTAGACTCTAGTAAACCCTTTGGGTGTTGGTCACATGATGATGTGAACTATGGGTGTTAATCATATACAGATATGAATATTGGTGTTAAATCACATGGCGATGTGAACTAGATTATTGACTCAAGTGCAAGTGGGAGACTGAAGGAAATATGCCCTAGGGGCAATAATAAAGTTATTATTTATTTCCTTATTTCATGATAAATGTTTATTATTCATGCTAGAATTGTTTTAACCGGAAACATAATACATGTGTGAATACATAGACAAACATAGTGTCACTAGTATGCCTCTACTTGACTAGCTCATTAATCAAAGATGGTTTTGTTTCCTAACCATAGACATGTGTTGTCATTTGATTAGTGGGATCACATCATTAGAAGAATGATGTAATTGACATGACTCATTCCGTTAGCCTAGCACTTGATCGTTTAGTATACTGCTATTGCTTTCTTCATGACTTATACATGTTCCTGTAACTATGAGAATTATGGAAATCTCGTTTACCGGAGGAACACTTTGGGTACTACCAAACGTCACAATGTAATTGGGTGATTATAAAGGAGTACTACAGGTGTCTCCGAAGTACATGTTGAGTTGGCGTATTTTGAGATTAGGTTTTGTCACTCCGATTGTCGGAGAGGTATCTCTGGGCCCTCTCGGTAATGCACATCACTATAAGCCTTGCAAGCAATGTGACCAATGAGTTGGTTACGGGATGATGCATTACGTAACGAGTAAAGAGACTTGCCGGTAACGAGATTGAACTAGGTATTGGATACCGACGATCAAATCTCGGGCAAGTAACATACCGATGACAAAGGGAACAACGTATGTTGTTATGCGGTTTGACCGATAAAGATCTTCGTAGAATATGTAGGAACCAATATGGGCATCCAGGTTCCGCTATTGGTTATTGACCGAGAATAGTTCTAGGTCATGTCTACATAGTTCTCGAACCCGTAGGGTCCGCACGCTTAACGTTACGATGACAGTTTTATTATGAGTTTATGAGTTTTGATGTACCGAAAGAGTTCGGAGTCCCGGATGAGATTGGGGACATGAAGAGGAGTCTCGAAATGGTCGAGACATAAAGATCGATATATTGGACGACTATATTCGGACTTCGGAAAGTTTCCGAGTGATTCGGGTATTTTTCGGAGTATCGGAGAGTTACGGGAATTCGCCGAGAGAAGTATTAGGCCTTATTGGGCCATACGGGAAAGAGAGAGGGGCTACCTAGGGTAGGCTGCGCCCCCCCCCAAGGCCTAGTCCGAATTGGACTAGGGGGAGGGGCCGCACCCCCTCCTTCCTCCCCTTCTCTCTTCCCTTTCCTTCTCTCCTACTCCTACTACATGGAAGGTCTCCTAGTTGGACTAGGAAGGAGGAGTCCTACTCCGGTGGGAGTAGGACTCCTCCTGGCGCGCCTCCTTGGCCGGCCGCCTCCTCCCCCTTGCTCCTTTATATACGGGGGCAGGGGGGCTCCCCATGACACATAAGTTGATCTATGGATCGTTCCTTAGCCGTGTGCGGTGCCCCCCTCCACCACATTCCACCTCGGTCATATCGTCGCGGAGTTTAGGCGAAGCCCTGCGTCGGTAGAACATCATCATCGTCACCACGCCGTCGTGCTGACGGAACTCATCCCCAAAGCTTTGCTGGATCGGAGCCCGGGGATCGTCATCGAGCTGAACGTGTGCTGAACTCGGAGGTGCCGTACGTTCGGTGCTTGGATCGGTCGGATCGTGAAGACGTACGACTACATCAACCGCATTGTGCTAACGCTTCCGCTTACGGTCTACGAGGGTACGTGGACAACACTCTCCCCTCTCGTTGCTATGCCATCACCATGATCTTGCGTGTGCGTAGGAAATTTTTTGAAATTACTACGTTCCCCAACAAGAAGAGGTGTTGTGGATATGCCCCTCAGATTCAGGAGTTGATTAACTCAAAGATGGGCACAGGGAAATATCAATTGGATAAGGAACATTTGTCAAAGCAATGATGTTTTTTCAATCTTATTATCATTTGTCAAAGCTTTAATCTATATGTTGTCATCAATTACCAAAAAGGGGGAGATTGAAAGTGCAACTATCCCTAGGTGGTTTTGGTAATTCATAACAACATATAGCTCATTGAGCTAATGCTATTCCAAGACTATTATTTCAGGAAAGCTCAATGAATGGCATGGCATGGATGATGAAAGTGGATCCCTCAAAAATACTAAAGACAAAGGATTGGCTCAAGCTCAAAAGCTCAAGACTCTTCATTTTATATTTTAGTGATCCAAGATCACATTGAGTCTATCGGAAAAGCCAATACTATCAAGGAGGGATGAGGTGTTGCTTAATGAGCCTCTTGCTTCATGTGCTTAGTGATATGCTCCAAAACCCTCAGCTACTTTCTCATATCCACAAATGACCTAAACCTAAAGCCAAAATCGGTCACACCGATTCTTCCTATCCGGCGCCACCGATTTCAAAAGTCATAGCCACTGCCACAAACCTGAAGCAAATCGGTCTTACCGATAGGGATCTCGGTCTCACCGAGATGGGATTGTAATCTCTCTGTTTCCCTTCGTAACGTTTCGGTCTAACCGAAGTGAGCGATCGGTCCCACCGAGATTGCAATGTAAATTCTCTCTTTCCCTTTTGTAACATTTCGGTCTCACCGAAAAGAGCAAATCGGTCCCACCGAGTTTACCTGACCAACTCTCTAGAAAGCTTATTACCAAAATCGGTCTCACCGAGTTTGTGTAATTGGTCTTACCAAGATTACGTTATGCCCTAACCCTAACCGAATCGGTCTCACCGAGTTGCATGTCAGTCCCATCGAAAATCACTAACGGTCACTAGGTTTACTAAATCGGTCCGACCGAGTCTGTTGAATCGATCCCACCGAGTTTGGTGAATTGTGTGTAACGGTTAGATTTTGTGTGGAGGCTATATATGCCCCTCCACCTCCTCTTCATTCGTGGAGAGAGCCATCAAACTAAACCTACACTTCCAACTTACCATTTCTGAGAGAGAACCACCTACTCATGTGTTGAGGCCAAGATATTCCATTCCTACCATATGAATCTTGATCTCTAGCCTTCCCCAAGTTGCTTTCCACTCAAATCTTCTTTCCACCAGATCCAAAACCTATGAGAGAGAGTTGAGTGTTGGGGAGACTATCATTTGAAGCACAAGAGCAAGGAGTTCATCATCAACGCACCATTTGTTACTTCTTGGAGAGTGGTGTCTCCTAGATTGGCTAGGTGTCACTTGGGAGCCTCCGACAAGATTGTGGAGTTGAACCAAGGATTTTGTAAGGGCAAGGAGATCGCCTACTTCGTGAAGATCTACTGCTAGTGAGGCAAGTCCTTCATGGGCGACGGCCATGGTGGGATAGACAAGGTTGCTTCTTCGTGGACCCTTCGTGGGTGGAGCCCTCCGTGGACTCGCGCAACCGTTACCCTTCGTGGGTTGAAGTCTCCATCAACGTGGTTGTACGATAGCACCACCTATCGGAACCACGCCAAAAACATCCGTGTCTCCAAATGCGTTTGAATCCTCCAAACCCTTCCCTTTACTTTCTTCCAAGTTGCATGCTTTAATTTCCGCTGCCTATATACTCTTTGCATGCTTGCTTGAATTGTGTGATGATTGCTTGACTTGTCCTAAGATAGCTAAAATCTGCCAAACTCTAAAATTGGGAAAAGGTTAAGTTTTTAATTGGTCAAGTAGTCTAATCACCCCCCCCCTCTAGACATACTTCAAGGTCCTACACGGCAGTACCTGAGTCTGGCTTCAAAATTCAAAGAACATGGCGCCGTCGACAACACCCAAGGATGCAGTGAGAGCACGGAGACCGCTCTGCCAAACGGGTTCAACGCCACATTCAGCAGGAACAGGTATTACCGGCCTTTGGCACGGGTCGAGAAGGCTTTGAAGCCGTCACAGAGCTGGACCTTGACGCACAACCAGGCCCGAAGCTCAGTCATGCACGGCCACCCGTGCGCGTCGGCGAAGTGGTCCAGGAGCGCCGTTGTGGAGCGAGCAAAACCGCAATCTGCCTGCGGGCAGTAGCACGACATCGTGAGGGCACGCCTTGAGGTGGGGGGTGATCGTAGTAGGCCGGCGTGGCGGTGCAGCAGTGGGCGGCGTTGGCGCACGGCACCCGGATGGACTCCATTAGCCTTTCCAGTGCGATGTTCTAGTGATAGCCGCTGGTCAACCGGACGTGACACACATGGCACCTCCTTGCAGCCATCATCTTGTCGCGGCACCGTGAGCATATGGTATGACCGAAGCCACACTGCACCCGAGCAGAAATGACATTCCAGTGTTATTGGTACACAAACTTGTGATGGATCGGCCTAGCATGGACGACGAGCGTACGCACTTGGAAGACTGGTGGCTTGAGAGGGAGGTAGCAGATGCCGCAGTTGGGGGTATCGGCGTCATCCACTATCACAGTATCATGTTTGCAAGCGCCATGTGCTTCGCTGCCAGCTCCATCGTACCAGGAACCCGAGATGGTCGTCGTTCTTGTTCTTCTTCTCTTTTTTTTCCTCTGGAAATACTAACCACATCTCCTCCCTCTTCGGTGGTCTCGGGCCAACACCTTGAATCTAGAGGTGTCGCGCGCTCCTCGATGCCACAAACCCTCGCCGATCGCCTCACACGGATGGCCGTCCTGTCCCACATCCTACCTTGTACCGCAACACCGACACCAGCACCACCGATCCCCGTTCCCGGCGCCACCCTGCCATTGCAAATTAAATAGGTACATAAATGCTTTCATGATGAGGTTTATTTGTCATGATAGGTATATGCACGTGCGTTGCATCGGGCATTAATTTTTTTTAAGCGACAGGGGAACATATGGGCACACATCATGATGCAAATCAAATAACAAAAAGGAGATTATGTTTTGGTTATGAAGCATAGAACTTCTGACAACTTTGTCCTAAGATATACTAAAGCCAAAGAATATCATAGAGGGAAATCAAATTATCTGAACGACATGATGTTATTTCACAAAATAAGTTAAATGTACATCTAAAATTTAAAATTTCCAATTGGTTATCTTTACATGTAAATAAAAAGGTGGGAGTCAATATTACAATACGCTTACCAAAAATGTTCCTCTACAAAAATTATCATGAAGAATCACCGCCAAGAATAAAAAGCGAGAGCAAGTCGCAAAATAACAAATTGTTAACAATATGTTCAAGAATATAAATCTCACCGTTCTTGCACACCCTTGAGACTTGAGAGCATATCATTTTTTTTCCTTCAGACTATACTCTCGTCTATGAACAGAAAAAGAAAACCATAGAAACTAAATTCAAGTCTGCAGAATAACACAAAGCATCACTAACAGTTCAGTACCATGTGAATGGAGACATACCATACCATCATTTTTACCTTCTGACTGCACTTCTATTTGTGAGAATTCCAGTAAGTAGATGTGCAATTTAGCAAAATACAACCATTGGAATATGGGAAGCTGTATAAACTGAATAATGTAGATAATATCACATGTGCATTATTGGCCTCTAAGATGGAACAAAACTGAATACTACCCAAAACAACACACAAATCTGACTGACACTTTTAAAATTTCATATCTCTCCTATACTACCTAATAAATTCAAGTTGTATACACCTTTTCAAATTGCACAAAAATTTAATTCAGCTTCTAAAGTCTGCAATAGCCCCATAATTCAAAACAGTCCGCAATACCCCCATTACTAACTCTAGTTCAGTAAATCCCTAAGGAAGAGTCATTGGTGAGGATGGGCTAACTCCGCCATATACCATAACTATTCTCAACTACCATATCCAGAAAAGGTATTGTTAATTTGACAGGATACCAAAATTGAGTTACAAATAGAAATAACAAAAGTAAAATGTCAAGCATAAGTAGTCTATTCAGAGGAATCATTCCCAAAAGCAATTTTGAGCCAAACACCAGAGCACAGCAAGTTGTGACAATCACATCCCAAATGATAGCAAATTTATTTAAACGCCAAGGGCATCACAAGACAAACGTTAAAACCAGTAGCATCGCACAGAACACTGTCTGATCGGTTAATGCATGCATACCTGCCGAACCTTGCTGCCATCACCGCTCACACTCCTCTGTGTGTCCTTCATCGTCATCTTTCCTTCGACCTAATGCTTCGGCAACTCCAACAACACGTTGTTGCTCCAAGAAATCAGTGAACACCACAGAGAGGGGCATACTTGGATCCTAAACTCCAAGCAAACAATTAATTAAGATCCCTTGCACACACACAGACACACACACACACACACAGAGAGAGAGAGAGAGAGAGAGAGAGAGATCAGGGTATCCCAAGGTGAGGGATGAGAGAATCTGACCTACGGAGCGCGGCGCCAGTTGTGTGTCGCCGACTCGCCACTGCCGCTGCAGAGATAACACGACCATTGCCGCAAGACGCAGAATATGTCAGAGCTCGCTTGCTCGGAACTGGCGAGGAACGCCGTTGCCAAGAACTTGAGTTCAAGCCCCGCCGCTGGACCTCCTCCGCGCCTCCTAGATCATCTCCACACCGTCCCCGGAATAGGATCCGACTCCTACTCGCCTCCTCAGCCGGATCTGGCCGGAGATCGCCGTCGCCGCGCCCGGTGGCACGCAGCAGCATGGCGGGGCACTGGAGGCGGCGCACTGGAGGTGGGGGGTGGCGCGCAGCAACATGGTGGCGGGTGGCGGCGCACTGGAGGCGTGGGAGGGGTCGTGAGGGTAGGGGGTTCTTTTTTTATTTTCTCTCTTCGTTAGGAATGTAATGCGTACTTTATTAGTATGGAAGGAGATCGGTGGGAGAAATAAATCGGAGAGGGAGGTGATTTGTTTGGAAGGTGATCTTCTGTATATGGTGTTATTTTTGAATTCTTAATTATCAAATATTTACATGATTAAATTGAATCGACACCTGCAAGATCAAGCACGAATATATGATAACTAATCTGATGGGTTTATGTGGGTGGTGAAGCGAAAAGGCAGGTGGGGGGGGAGACGACATAAAACCAACGAAATAAAACCAACAAAAGTGGTGAGACGAAAAAAACCAGCAAAAAATAACCGGCGGACTATTCACCAACTGCTCCATTAGGAGTAGATATTTAGGACAAAATTACCCTTGTCTACTTCATTGATTAGCGTCAAGTAAATCATTTAGGCAAGGAAAGAAAGAGATACATGCAATCAGGAGAGAGATAGTTTCCTTTTTTCCTCTATAAAGAGAGATACATGCAATCATGTGAGAGATACTTTCCTATTTTTGGAGGGCCAGGAACAGAATTACAAGGAATTAGAACAAATGCACCTTACATTATGGAATTTTATCAAAAAACAAATGCACCTAATATAAAGGAACGGAGGGAGTACTTCCTAATGCCTTCCTCTAGGCCCAAATAATGGTGAAGTGTTATGTAGTCGACGTTCACATAACACCACTAGAGGCTAGACAACATACATCTTATAAAAATATCGAACGAATACCAAATTCACATGACTACAAATAGCAAGACTTCTCCCTTGTCCTCAGGAACAAACGTAACTACTCACAAAGCATATTCATGTTCATAATCAGAGGGGTAATAATATGCATAAAGGATCTGAACATATGATCTTCCACCGAATAAACCAACTAGCATCAACTACAAGGAGTAATCAACACTACTAGCAACCTACTAGCACCAATCTCGGACTTGGAGACAAGAATTGGATACAAGAGATGAACTAGGGTTTGGAGATGAGATGGTGCTGGTGAAGATGTTGATGGAGATTGCCCTCTCCCGATGAGAGGAGCGTTGGTGATGACAATGGTGATGATTTCCCCCTCCTGGAGGGAAGTGTCCCCGGCAGAACAGCTCTGCGGAGCCCTAGATTGGTTCCGCCAAGGTTCAGCCTCGTGGCGTCGGAGTCTCGTCCTGAAAGGTTGCCTTCTATTTTTTCTCATCAAAAGACTTCATATAGGAGAAGATGGGCATCAGAGAGCCACCAGGGGGGGCACGAGGTAGGGGGCGCGCCCAGGGGGGAGGGCGCGCCCCCCACCCTCGTGAGCAGGGTGTGGGCCCCCTGGCCTTCATCTTTGGCGATGATTTTTCTTTATTTATTTTAAGGTATTCCGTGGTGTTTCAGGACTTTTGGAGTTGCGCAGAATATGCCTTCAATATTTGCTCCTTTTCCAGCCCAGAATTCCAGCTGTCGGCATTCTCCCTCTTCATGTAAACCTTGTAAAATAAGAGAGAATAGCGATAAGTATTGTGACATAACGTGAAATAATAGCCCATAATGCAATAAATATTGTCATAAAAGCATGATGCAAAATGGATGTATCAACTCCCTCTCTCTCTTGTTGCTAGCATATCCTAGATTGATCTTGGTGACACGTAGGAAAATTTTGAATTATTACTACGTTTCCCAACAGTGGCATCATGAGCTAGGTCTATCGTAGATTCTATGCACGAGTAGAACACAAGTAGTTGTGGGCGATGATTTGTTCAATTTTCTTACCGTTACTAGCCCTATCTTGATTCGGCGGCATTGTGGGATGAAGCGGCCCGGACCGACCTTACACGTACGCTTACATGAGACAGGTTCCACCGACTGAAGGTGGCTAGTGGGTGTTTGTCTCTCCCACTTTAGTCGGATCGGATTCGATGAAAAGGGTCTTATGAAGGGTAAATAGCAATTGGCATATCACCATTGTGGCTTTTGCGTAGGTAAGAAATGTTCTTGCTAGAAACCCATAGCAGCCACGTAAAACATGCAACAACAATTCGAGGACGTCTAACTTGTTTTTGCAGGGTATGCTATGTGATGTGATATAGCCAAAAGGATGTGATGAATGATATATGTGATGTATGAGATTGATCATGTTCTTGCAATGGGAATCACGACTTGCATGTCGATGAGTATGACAACCGGCAGGAGCCATAGGAGTTGTCTTAATTTATTGTATGACCCGTGTGTCAATGAAAACACCATGTAATTACTTTACTTTATTGCTAACCGTTAGCCATAGTAGTAGAAGTAATAGTTGGCGAGACAACTTCAGCGCCGGACGCTGCCCCACGCACGCAGACAGCACAGCGAACGGGACGCTGCGCTGATCGCAGACGGACCGAGGCGACATGGCACGACGAGTCGCAGGACGCGATGCGCGTTCCGAGCGCAGTCGACTGCGGGTCACGTCAGGGTCGTCGCCAGACCGGAGCCGAGCTCCTGTGGCGCACAGTCCGAGCCACGGGCGGCCCGGCGAGCGGACCTCGCACGCGCCCTAGCACTCGCCGCGACGCGACGCTGGCCGATGCACCTGCTGTACGCCTACAGTGGTCGTATACTGCTTAGGGCACTCAGCTGTGCCGACTATCTGAGCTAGTGTGCCACCGGACACAAATCGGCTGTACCGTCGAGTCGCTAGCGCACAAATGGCAGAACCAGCGCTAGGCCGCCATCTGGCGCCAAAGACCGGAGACGCCGACGCATGACTGCAACGCATGTGCGCGAACGCGGATCGACGCTACACGGCATGCACAGTCATCCACTGCGAGACCCGCAGGCTCCGAGCCACGTCGCAGTTGCCTTCCCGCGCACGACGATCAGACACTACTCATCCAGCTCTTAGCTTCCTTGCTACGCACCTAGCCTCACTACTGCATGCTTTCCTCCTGGCCCCTAGCCGCGCGCACACGTGAACCACCTACATCATAATCCTACAGTCAATACTATCCAAGCTCATATCCTTGGCTTACATGTGTACATAGTTACAAGCACGTGAACAAGCACAGGTAGCACCGACAACGAGAACAATGCATCCTTGTCCATCTAGCATAGCACGTGCTGATAGTCGACCATCCTGAGTGCGGCAACGGCCTCCATACCTGCATGCCGCATCGCTCCTACATAGCTCGCCTACTTCCCTGCACTGCGCACCCGCTAACCTCGCTCTCATCATCATCGACGCCATCCTGCTCATGTCAGCTCCCATCCTCACAGCAGTCATGTCACACTGCAGCTGTCGTCACGCCATGACGATCACGAAGGTCAGCTCAAGAGACTCAGCTGTGCTGGACTTCGCTTCGCTGGCTGACTGCCGCGGCTTCGCGCGTCTCGGCCAGCTGCTCCGCTCTGCCTGCCTGACTACGCGCCGCCCGGCCGCAAGCACCACGATCCTCTGCCGCAGGCCGCACGCCGCGCAGGCTCGCGCTGCTCACCGACTGCCGCGTGCGCCGCTGGCCTCGCTCGGCGGTGGCTCCTGCCGCGCCCTCGCGGCCGCGCCGCCCGGCTCTCGCCGGCTGCCGGCTCCGCGCCTCGCGGCGCCGCGCACGCCCGGCCTGGCCGCGTCCGCGTCCGTCCTGCCGCGGCCAACCGACCCCGGCGCCTCCGCGGCCTCCCGTCGCCCTGCCCGCCCCGCTCGGCCTCCCGGCCTCGACCGCCGCTCCCCGCGCCCCGCGCCTCCGCGCAGCTCCGCCGCCTCGCGCCGCCCCCGCGCCTGCGGACCTCCGCCCGCACCTCCGCGCCTCAGCGCACTCCCGGCCGCTCCTCCGGCGCCCCTGGGAGAAGTGCTTAGCTTTGGGTTCAATCTTGTGGTGTCCTTACCCAATGACATCAGGGGTTGCAAGGCACGTATTGTATTGTTGCCATCGAGGATAACAAGATGGGGTTTATATCATATTGCTTGAGTTTATCCCTCTACATCATGTCATCTTGCTTAATGCATTACTCTATTCTTATGAAATTAATACTCTAGATGCATGCTGGATAGCGATCGATGTGTGGAGTAATAGTAGTAGATGCAGGCAGGAGTCGGTCTACTTGTCACGGACGTGATGCCTATATACATGATCATGCCTAGATAATCTCATAACTATGCGCTTTTCTATTAATTGCTCGACAATAATTTGTTCACCCACCGTAATACTTATGCTATCTTGAGAGAAGCCACTAGTGAAACCTATGGCCCCCGGGTCTATCTCTTATTAATTTTGCTTTCAATCTACTTTTATTTGCATCTTTACTTTTTGCATCTATATTATAAAATACCAAAAATATATTTATCTTATCTTACTATCTTTATTAGATCTCACTTTACATGAGTGGCCGTGAAGGGATTGACAACCCCTTTATTGCGTTGATTGCGAGTTCACAGTTTGTTTGTGTAGGTGCGTGGGACTTTTGAGGAGCCTCCTACTGGATTGATACCTTGGTTCTCAAAAACTGAGGGAAATACTTTCGCTACTTTTGCTGCATCACCCTCTCCTCTTCGAGGAAAACCAATGCAAGCTCAAGACGTAGCAAGAAGGATTTCTGGCGCCGTTGCCGGGGAGGTCTTCGCTCAAGCCAAGACATACCAAGTACCCATCACAAACCCATCTCCCTCGCATTTACATTATTTGCCATTTGCCTCTCGTTTTCCTCTCCCCCACTTCACCCTTGACGTTTTATTCTACCTCTCTTTCCCAATCTTCTCCTCTCTTTCGCTCGATTTCTTCCCCCTTGCTTTTGTTTGTCGTTATGTCTGGAAGTGGGGAGATTATCGTCGATATAGAAAATAATGATAACATGAAAAATTCCGAGGCTCCGGTCGATGAACACCCTATCTTGCATACTAAAAAGTTTCGAATCGGTAGTGGTAACATCATTGGAAAAGGTGTTATTCAAGATTTCTTTACTTGTTCCGGTGCTTTACCTTCCATGGGTGGTTCTATTCTTCATAAAACTAGTAGTCTTGCGGATGCCATCGCTATGCTTCTAGTTGAGCTTGAAAGACAGTGTATGCATATGCCTCCTTGCATATAAAGAATTTTTCTAGAATTTTCCAATATTGAGCATTCTTCTGTTAAACGTGTTGTCACTATCTTTTTGGCTCCTGAGTTTAGATTTACCATAAGAGAGGCCAAAGAAATCTTTGTGCACTATAGGGTGGACGTCGATCGTCCTCCCATAGAGGCGATCCTCTATGATCAAGAGGAATTTAGGCGTTTTCAATCTTCGGACTATGTTGCTTTTAATGAAAACCTTAGAAAAAAGGTTCCTACCAATGTCTTGGTTGATTGTATTAACGAGCTTAATAATGATTTTGCCCTTTGAAACAATGAGCTAGGATACTCGCTTGAGTATAGGCTCACAAGATCTTGCCAAAAGAATGCTTTTAGTGATGAAATAGTTGTGCACTATGAAGGGCCAAAGGAGGAACCCGTTCCTCCTGTGGTTGATCTTGGGGACCTTTGTCCCACTAAATTTAGCCCTTTTGATTACTTTTGCTTGCCTCAAAGAAAACTTGCTGCCGAACATAGAGAATATGAGATGATCTTTCAAGATCTATCTTATTATTATGGCACTACTTAGGTCTATCTTTGCTTTTATGCCTAGCTAGGGGTGTTAAACAATAGCGCTAGTTGGGAGGCAACCCAATTTTCTTTATGTTTTTTGTTTTTGTTCCTGTTTAGTAATAAAAATCTTGCATCTACCTTCTGTTTAGATGTGTTTTTATCTTTTATTTAGTGTTTGTGCCAAGTAGAACCTATAGGATAACCTACGATGATAGTTGATTTGATTCTGCTGAAAAAGAGAAACTTTTCGCAAACTAATATAATTTTGTTAAAACACAGGAACGTGATTTTGCGTTGATTCTTTCTGATGCTGTTCAATAACCAAATTGTCCGGGACTTCCTATTTTGGTAGGATTTTTAGAGTTCCATAAGTTTGCGTTAGTTACAGATTGCTACAGACTGTTCTGTTTTTGACAGATTCTGTTTTTCGTGTGTTGTTTGCTTATTTCAATGCATCTATGGATAGTAAATTAGTTTATAAACCATAAGGAAGTTGGAATACAGTAGGTTTAACACCAAAATAAATAAATAATGAGTTCATTACAGTACCTTATGTGGTGGTTTTCTTTTCTTTCACTAATGGAGCTTATAAGATTTACTGTTGAGTTTTGTGTTGTGAAGTTTTCAAGTTTTAGGTAAAGCTTTTATGGACTATGAAATAAAGGGTGGAAAGAGCCTAACCTTGGGGATGCCCAAGGCACCCCAAGATATTCAAGAATAGCCAAAAGTCTAAGCTTGGGGATGCCCCGGGAAGGCATCCCCTCTTTCGTCTTCGTTCATTGGTAACTTTACTTGGAGCTATATTTTTATTCGCCACATGGTATGTGTTTTGCTTGGAGCGTCGTGTATTATATTAGTCTTTGATTTTTAGTTTACCACAATCATACTTGTTGTACACACCTTTTGGGAGAAGCCTATTTGATTAGAATTTGCTAGAATACTCTATGTGCTTCACTTATATCTTTTGAGCTTGATAGTTTTTGCTCTAGTGCTTCACTTATATCTTTTAGAGCACGGTGGTGACTTAATTTTGAAGAAATTGCTAGTCTCTCATGCTTCACTTATATTATTTTGAGAGTCTTTTATAACATCATGGTATTTGCTATGGTTATAAAGTTGGTCCTAGAATGATGAGCATCCAAGTTGAGTATAATAAAAACTATCATAGAAAGTGAATTGGATGCTATGATCAATTTGATGCTTGATATGGAGGTAGTAATATTAAAGTTATGCTAGTTGGGTGATTATGAATTTAAAGAATGCTTGTGTTAAAGTTTGTGATTCCCATAGCATGCACGTATGGTGAACCGCTTTGTGATGAAGTTGGAGCACAACTTTATTTATTTATTGTCTTCCTTATGAGTGGCGGTCGGGGACGAGCGATGGTCTTTTCCTACCAATCTATCCCCCTAGGAGCATGCGCATAGTGCTTTGGTTTTTGATGACTTCTAAATTTTTGCAATAAGTGCATGAGTTCTTTTGATTAATGTTGATTCCATGGATTATACGCACCCTTTCACCCTTCCACCATTGCTAGCCTCTCTTGTACCATGCAACTTTCGCCGGTACCATACACCCACCATACTCCTTCCTCAAAACAGCCACCATACCTACCTATTATGGCATTTCCATAGCCATTCTGAGATATATTGCCATGCAACTTTCCACCGTTCCGTTCACATGACACGCATTACTTTTGTCATATTGCTCTTTGCATGATCACGTAGTTGACATTGTATTTGTGGCAAGGCCACCTTCATAATTTTCATACATGTCACTCTTGATTCATTGCATATCTCGGTACACCGCCGGAGGGATTCATATAGAGTCATATGTTGGTCTAGCTTTGAGTTGTAAATCCATAAAAGTGTGATGATCTTCATTATTAGAGCATTCTCCTAGTGAGGAAAGGATGATGAAGACTATGATTCCCCCACAAGTCGGGATGAGACTTCGGACTTTACAAAAAGAAAAAAAGGAAAAAAAAGAGATAGGCCAAAAAAGGGAAGGACAAAGAAAAAAAGAAAAAAAGAAAAAAAATAAAATGAGAGAAAAAGAGAGAAGGGACAATGCTACTATCTCTTTTTCCACACTTGTGCTTCAAAATAGCACCATGATCTTCATGATAGAGAGTCTCATATGTTGTCACTTTCATATACTAGTGGGAATTTTTCATTTTAGAACTTGGCTTGTATATTCCAATGATGGGCTTCCTCAAAGTGCCCTTGGTCTTCGTGAGCAAGCGAGTTGGATGCACACCCACTTAGTTTCTTTTGTTGAGCTTTCATATATTTATAGCTCTAGTGCATCCGTTGCATGGCAATCCCTACTCACTCACATTGATATCTATTAATGGGCATCTCCATTGCCCGTTGATACGCCTAGTTGATGTGAGACTATCTTCTCCTTTTTTGTCTTCTCCACAACCACCATTCTATTCCACATATAGTGCTATGTCCATGGCTCACGCTCATGTATTGCGTGAAAGTTGAAAAAGTTTGAGATTATTAAAGTATGAAACAATTGCTTGGCTTGTCATCCGGGTTGTCATGATTAAATACTTTGTGTGATGACGATAGAGCAATAGCCAGACTATATGATTTTGTAGGGATAACTTTCTTTAGCCATGTTATTTTGAGAAGACATGATTACTTTGATTAGTATGCTTGAAGTGTTACTATTTCTCTTATGTCAATATGAACTTTTACTTTGTATTCATTTGGATCTGAACATTCATGCCACAATAAAGAAAATTACATTATGAATTATGCTAGGTAGCATTCCACATCAAAATTCTCTTTTATCATTTACCTACTCGAGGACGAGCAGGAATTAAGCTTAGGGATGCTTGATCGTCTCCAACGTATCTATAATTTTGATTGTTCCATGCTATTATATTACCCCTTTTGGATGTTTATGGGCTTTATTTTACACATTTATATCATTTTGGGACTAACCTACTAACCGGAGGCCCAGCCCATATTGCTGTTTTTTTGCCTATTTCAAGATTTGAAGAAAAGGAATATCACACGAGTCCAAACGGAATGAAACCTTCGGGGCGTGATTTTTGGAACGAACGTGATCCGGAGAGCTTGGAGTGCAAGTCAAGAAGCAGCCGAGGGCTCCACGTGATAGGAGCCCCCCCCCCCCCGTAGGGCGCGCCCCCTGTCTCGTGGGCCCCTCGGACGGCCACCGACGTACTTCTTCCTCCTATATATACCTACGTACCCCGAAAACATCCAGGAGCACCACGAAACACAATTTCCACCGCCGTAACCTTCTGTATCTGCGAGATCCCATCTTGGAGCCTTCGCCGACACTCTGCCGGAGGGGGAATCGACCACGAAGGGCTTCTACATCAACATCCTTGCCCCTCCGATGAGTTGTGAGTAGTTTACCACAGACCTACGGGTCCATAGTTATTAGCTAGATGGCTTCTTCTCTCTTTTTGGATCTCAATACAATGTTCTCCCCCTCTCTTGTGGAGATCTATTCGATGTAAACTCTTTTTGCGGTGTGTTTGTCGAGATCCGATGAATTGTGGGTTTATGATCAAGTTTATCTATGAATAATATTTGAATCTTCTCTGAATTCTTTTATGTATGATTGAGTTATCTTTGCAAGTCTCTTCGAATTATCGCTTTGGTTTGTCCTACTAGATTGAACTTTCTTGCCATGGGAGAAGTGCTTAGCTTTGGGTTCAATCTTGCGGTGTCCTTACACATGTGATGTTAGGGTTGCAAGGCACTTATTGTATTGTTGCCATCGAGGATAACAAGATGGGGTTTATATCATATTGCTTGAGTTTATCCTCTACATCATGTCATCTTGCTTAATGCGTTACTCGTTCTTATGAACTTAATACTCTAGATGCATCTTTGGATAGCGGTCGATGTGTGGAGTAATAGTAGTAGATGCAGGCAGGAGTCGGTTTACTTGTCACGGACGTGATGCCTATATACATGATCATGCCTAGATAATCTCATAACTATGCGCTTTTCTATCAATTGCTCGACAGAAATTTGTTCACCCACCGTAATACTTATGCTATCTTGAGAGAAGCCACTAGTGAAACCTATGACCCCTGGGTCTATCTCTTATCATTTTTGCTTTCAATCTACTTTTATTTGCATCTATATTATAAAATACCAAAAATATATTTATCTTATCTTACTATCTTTATTAGATCTCACTTTCGCAAGTGGCCGTGAAGGGATTGACAACCTCTTTATTGCGTTGGTTGCGAGTTCTCAGTTTGTTTGTGTAGGTGTGTGGGACTTTTGAGGAGCCTCCTACTGGATTGATACCTTGGTTCTCAAAAACTGAGGGAAATACTTACGCTACTATTTCTGCATCACCCTCTCCTCTTCGAGGAAAACCAACGCAAGCTCAAGACGTAGTAGTCACATTGGTGTCAAACGCATGAAGAAACTCCATGCAGATGGACTTTTGGAGTCTCTTGATTATGAATCATTTCACACGTGCGAACCATGCCTCATGGGCAAAATGACCAAGACTCCGTTCTCCTGAACAATGGAGTGAGCAACCAACTTGTTGGAAATAATACATACTGGTGTGTGTCGGTCCGATGGCGTTGAGGCTCGCGGTGGCTATCATTATGTTCTCACCCTCACTAATGACTTAAGTAGATATGGGTATGTCTACTTAATGAAACACAAGTCTGAGACCTTTGAAAAGTTCAAGCAATTTCAGAGTGAGGTAGAGAATCAACGTGATAGGAAAATAAAGTTCTTACGATCAGATCGTGGAGGAGAATATTTGAGTCACGAGTTCGGTACGCACTTAAGGAAATGTGGAATTGTTTCACAACTCACGCCACCTGGAACACCTTAGCGTAATGGTGTGTCCGAACGTAGTAATCGCACTCTATTGGATATGGTGCGACCTATGATGTCTCTTACCGATTTACCGCTATCATTTTGGGGTTAGGCTTTGGAGACAACTGCACTCACTTTAAATAGGGCACCTTCTAAATCCGTTGAGACGACACCGTATGAATTATGGTTTGGGAAGAAACCTATGCTGTCGTTTCTAAAAGTTTAGGGATGCAATGCTTATGTCAAGAAACTTCAACCTAAAAATCTCGAACCCAAGTCGGAAAAATGTGTCTTCATAGGATACCCTAAGTAAACCATTGGGTATACCTTCTACCTCAGATCTGAAGGCAAGATCTTTGTTGGCAAGAACGGATCATTTCTAGAGAAAGAGTTTCTCTCGAAAGAAGTAAGTGGGAGGAAAGTAGAACTTGATGAAGTACTGCCTCTTGAACCAGAGAGTAGCGTAGCTCAGGAAGATGTTTCTGTGGTGCCTGTGCCGACTGGAGAGGAAGTTAATGATGATGGTCATGAAACTTCGGATCAAGTTGCTACTGAACTTCGTAGGTCCACAAGGGCACGTTCTGCACCAGAGTGGTACGGCAACCCTGTCCTGGAAATCATGTTGTTAGACAACGGTGAACCTCCGAACTATGAAGAAGCCATGAAATCTGAGATAGGATCCATGTATGAAAACAAAGTATGGACTTTGACAGACTTGCCCGATGATCAGCAAGCCATAGAAAATAAGTGGATCTTTAAGAAGAAGACTAACGCGGATGGTAATGTGACCGTCTATAAGGCTTGTCTTGTCGCTAAGGGTTATCAACAAGTTCAAGGGGTTGACTACAATGAGACCTTCTCACCCGTAGCGAAGCTGAAGTCCGTCTGACTCATGTTAGCAGTTGCCGCATTCTATGATTATGAGATATGGCAAATGGACGTCAAAATGGCATTCCTTAATGGTTTCCTTAAGGAAGAATTGTATATGATGTAGCCTGAAGGTTTTGTCGATCCTAAGAATGCTGACAAGGTGTGCAAGCTCCAGCGCTCCATCTATGGGCTGGTGCAAGCATCTAGGAGTTGGAACATTCGCTTTAATGAAATGATCAAAGCGTTTGGGTTTATGCAGACTTATGGAGAAGCCTGTGTTTACAAGAAAGTGAGTGGGAGCTCTGTAGCATTTCTCATATTATATGTAGATGACATACTATTGATGGGAAATGATATAGAACTTTTGGAAAGCGTAAAGGCCTACTTGAATAAGTGTTTTTCAATGAAGGACCTTGGAGAAGTTGCTTACATTTTAGGCATCAAGATCTATAGAGATAGATCGAGACGCGTCATTGGTCTTTCACAAAGCACATACCTTGACAAGATATTGAAGAAGTTCAATATGGATCAGTCCAAGAAAGGGTTCTTGCCTGTATTGCAAGGTGTGAGATTGAGCACGGCTCAATGCCCGACCTCGGCAGAAGATAGAGAAAGGATGAGTGTCATCCCCTATGCCTCACCCATAGGGTCTATTATGTATGCCATGTTGTGTACCAGACCTGATGTGAACCTTGCCGTAAGTTTGGTAGGGAGGTACCAAAGTAATCCTGGCATGGAACACTGGACAGCGGTCCAGAATATCCTGAAGTACCTGAAAAGGACTAAGGATATGTTTCTCGTTTATGGAGGTAACGAAGAGCTCGTCATAAAGGGTTATGTCGATGCTAGCTTCGACACAGATCTGGATGACTCCAAGTCACAAATCGGATATGTGTACATTTTGAATGGTGGGGCAGTCAGCTGGCGCAGTTGCAAGCAAAGCATCGTGGCAGGATCTACATGTGAAGCGGAGTACATGGCAGCCTCGGAGGCAGCACATGAAGCAATCTGGATGAAGGAGTTCATCACCGACCTAGGAGTTATTCCCAATGTGTCGGACCCAATGACTCTTTTCTGTGACAACACTGGAGCTATTGCCCTTTCCAAGTAGCTCAGGTTTCACAAGAAGACCAGGCATATCAAGCATCGCTTCAACTCCATTCATGAAAATATTCAAGATGGGGACATAGATATTTGTAAAGTGCATACGGATCTGAATGTCGCAGATCCGTTGACTAAACCTCATCCACGAGCAAAACAAGATCAACACCAGAACTCTATGGGTGTTCGATTCATCACAATGCAGCTAGATTATTGACTCTAATGCAAGTGGGAGACTGTTGGAAATATGCCCTAGAGGCAATAATAAAAGGGACATTTACATCTATGCCCCTAATTTGCGCCCACTCTCAGATTTACCCCTAATTTCAAAGCCTGCTCAAATTTGCCCCTCCGCCGTTAGGTGCACTTACAGAAATGCCCTTCTGTGCCGTTATCGTCCGGTCAAAGCTGGTGAAAGCTGGTCAAAGGGCATTGACCGTCCTGAAAAAAATAGCAAAAAAGTTCTAAAAAATCTGAAAATTTGTGAGATCAAAGATACTCAGGTTCGCAAGGTGCGTGCAAATTTTCATGATGTTTGGGCATTCCAGGAGCTCGTGCCAAAGGAAAAACAATAAATATGTAAGCCTGTGAACAGTAAATTCAAAAAAATAGCAAGAAAATTCAAAAAAATATGAATTTTTTTGGCATCAAAGAGGCTATAGTCTACAAGCTGCGTGCAAATTTTTGTTGTGTTTGGACATTGGAGGGGCTTGTGGAGAAAAAAACAAAAATTGGCTCGAGAGAAAACTTGGGAAAAAATGACTATTTTGTTTTTTCTTGCTAGAGCTCCTCGCATGTCATTTGATCACAAAAACTTGCAAGCACCTTGTGCACCCAAGCCTCTTTGATGCCAAAATTTTTCATATTTTTTTGAATTTTCTTGCTATTTTATTTCAAATTTATTGTCACAAGTGTGCATATTAAATGTTTTTCCTCGCCACGAGCTCCTGGAATTCCAAAATAGCACGAAAATTTGCACGCACCTTGCGCACATGAGTATCTTCAAACTCACAAAATTTTAGATTTTTAAAAATTTTTTTGCTATTTTTTCAGGACGGTCAAAGTTGTTTGACCGGACGGTAACGGCGCAGAAGGGCATTTCTGTAAGGGCACCTAACGGCGGAGGGGCAAATTTGAGCAGGCTTTCGAATTAGGGGTATATCTGATTAGGTGGTTCGAGTTAGGGACAGAAATGCAAATGGCCCATAATAAAATGGTTATTATTATATTTCCTTGTTCATGATAATTGTCTGTTTTTCATGTTGTAATTGTATTAACCGGAAATCGTAATACATGTGTGAATACATAGACCGTAGTATGTCCCTAGTAAGCCTCTAGTTGACTAGCTCGTTGATCAATAGATGGTTGTGGTTTCCTGACCATGGACATTGGATGTCGTTGATAACGGGATCACATCATTAGGAGAATGATGTGATGGACAAGACCCAATCCTAAGCATAGCACAAGATCATGTAGTTCGTTTCCTAAGAGCTTTTCTAATGTCAAGTATCATTTCCTTAGACCATGAGATTGTGCAACTCCCGGATACCGTAGGAATGCTTTGGGTGTACCAAACGTCCTGGCAACGAATCGGGTGGCTATAAAGGTGCACTACAGGTATCTCCGAAAGTGTCTGTTGGGTTGGCACGACTCGAGACTGGGATTTGTCACTCCGTATGACGGAGAGGTATCTCTGGGCCCACTCGGCAATGCATCATCATAATGAGTTCAATGTGACTAGGGAGTTAGTCACGGGATCATGCGTTACGGAACAAGTAAAGAGACTTGCCAGTAACGATATTGAACGAGGTATGGGGATACCGACGATCAAATGTCGGGCAAGTAACATACCGGTGGACAAAGGGAATTGTATACGGGATTGATTGAATCCCAGACATCGTGGTTCATCCTATGAGATCATCGTGGAACATGTGGTAGCCAACATGGGTATCTAGATCCCGCTGTTGGTTATTGGCCGGAGAGATGTCTCGGTCATGTCTGCATGGTTCCCGAACCCGTAGGGTCTACACACTTAAGGTTCGGTGACGCTAGAGTTGTTATGGGAAATTGTATGTGGTTGCCGAAGGTTGTTCGGAGTCCCAAATGAGATCCCAGACATCACAAGGAGTTCCGGAATGGTCCGGGGGTAAAGATTTATATATGGGAAGTCCAGTTTCAGTCACCGGAATGGTTTCGGGGGTTATCGGTCTTGTACCGGGACCACCGAAAGGTGTCCGGGGGTCCACCGGGTGGGTCCACCTGCCCCGGGGGACTTAATGGGCTGAACAAGGGTGGGAACCAGCCCCCTAGTGGGCTGGTGTACCCCCCTCCCAAGGGCCCAAGGCGCCTCGGGTTGGAAACCCTAGGGGGTGGGGGCGCCTCCCACCAAACTTTGGGGGCAAGTCCCCCCTTGGCGGCCGCCCCCTTGTAGATGGGTTCTAGGGGGCCGGCCCCCTCTCCCCTTCCCCTATAAATAGTGGGGGGAGGGCTGTTGTACCCTTCCCCTGGCGTAGCCCCTCCCTCCTCCAACACCTCCTCCTCCGTAGAGCTTGGCGAAGCCCTGCAGGAAAGCTGCAAGCTCCACCACCACACCGTCGTGCTGCCGGAGCTCTCGCTCAACTTCTCCTTCCCCCTTGCTAGATCAAGAAGGAGGAGACGTCCTCGGGCTGTACGTGTGTCGAACGTAGAGGAGCCATCCGTTCGGCGCTAGATCGAATCTTCCGCGATTTGAATCGCCACGAGTACGACTCCATCAACCGCGTTCTTGTAACGCTTCCGCTTAGCGATCTTCAAGGGTATGAAGATGCACTCCCTCTCTCTCTCTCTCGTTGCTAGAGTCTCCTAGATTGATCTTGGTGACAGGTAGGAAAATTTTGAATTATTACTACGTTGCCCAACACAATTAGGGTTTTGGAAAGTTGTGATGTGGAGAAGTGTTTAAGGATTTGGGAGCAACGCCACTAAACACTTGAGCAATTGAGTCATGATCAAAACCTCATCCCCTTTTAGTAGTATTGGCTTTCCTATGGACTTAATGTGATCTTGGATCACTTAACCAAAAATGTAGAGTCTTAGAGCTTTGCCAATTTTTGTCCTTATGCATTTTGAGGGGTCCACACTCACTAGTCTTTGCCATGCCAATCATTGATCTTCTCTGAAAACTATTATCAATGAGCATTAGATCAATGACTTATATGTTGTTATTAATTACAAAAAACACCGGGGATTAGTTGCACTTTCACACATGAAATTCATGAAGTCTATGAAGGTGTGATATCGGTTCAACAACGCGGACGAGATGCATAGAGAGGCATAGATTGTGTTCTCGAAGGCGATGAAGACATGGATGAAGAGGCTGATGCCTGACCCAGCCAAAGGCGCTATGTCAGTGGACATACTGTTGTTGGGGACGATGGAAGACGAGTCTACTGATCCAGGTTAGAGAGCTAGATGGGCCAAATACACGTTTGTCGCAGCTCTTGCTGACCAGGTGGCTGTCACGGTGGCGTTGTTCACCATCATTCTAAATACGACGATCAGGAGGAGATAGTGGATACTTGCAATGGTGAAGAGGTCGAGATGGAGAGTGTTGGCAATGTCGGAGTGGTCGAAGACGTGGTCAGGGCTCCTGAGCCAGATTGTCCTATAATACCCTTGGAGGTCGACCATTGCAAGCCCCAAGGCTACCGCTTCTCCAAGCGCCTCGAGGCTCGTCGCAGCTAGGCGCTCTACTGCTTATTGGGTTGCATTAGATTTGAATGGATGTAAATGGCGTATGCTTGATTTAATCCCCATTTAGTGAAAATCCTATGCAATCTCATTCAAATCACTCAAATCTGTAATTGGATATATACGTTATTTGGTCTCAAATCGAAGCCTAGAACTAGTATTGATGCGTAAATCGAGTGCGTGAATCGATGCCATCAGTGGAAAAAAAAGGTTTGCCTGAGGGGTGATGAAGTGTGCTTATCGTCCAGATATTGGATTCGATGCTCCCTGCTGCTCTTGTTGTCCAGATCTTGTGCTCTCCGCCGCCGTGAGAAAGGCGAGAGTGTGCGGTGGGAGAAGGGCGAGAAGATTATGGCACCACTTCGGGAAACAACACGTGTCTCCAGCGTGTCCCCGCGCGTGTAGGTGCCTCGAGTCACATCACTTGGGCTTGGCTCCTCGTGAGTCGGGCCAGAAGTGCTTTAAACTCCGTGCATGTCAAGATTCCTATGTAGACCAGACATCCAAACAGACCAAACTGCATCCCGCGGGCTTGATGGGGTATATACAATCTACCAAACGCGTCATATATTTCAATAACATGCCATGGGTCTTGCTTGAAACGCAAGTTCTTTTTTTTTCACATGGACTGGGTCGCAAGAAAATGATGTTTAATTGCTCTCAGGCGATACGTTATGTTGAAGCAGGCGATGTGTGGCGAAAGACCGATGCACCACACACCTCTCCTCCCGTGTACTTTTCCTTTTCAACATCTCCTCAAGTTACAAGCTGGCAGCAATACGATCCTGCACTTTCTATCTCCTTTATCCGCGCTATAGTTTATTGTTCTTAATCGGCGCAAATGCTGTTGAAAATCACTGGGGCCATAATCAAGTGTTTTATCCTTGTGCCACTTATGTAGCTTGTGTTTGCTGCAACCTGGTAACTTGGGATTGCTGCCAGCTTACTACTACTGCTTCTCGGTGCCAACTTTACTCTTTGCGACGGTGAAAACGGTGCATGTGGAATCCGTTATGGAGTCGTGGTTAGGACGTGTAGCTGTGCATGGCGTAGGTACCAAAGATCGCCATCAGATGCTGATGGCCGTCCCATACATGTTTCTAACAGCTTCTATCTACTCCAAGTCGCCCCACAACGCAGCCAGCAACGAAAGAAAAAAATAAAGCAGTTTTGACTTTTGACCTGAAACGTTGGTTGTTTAGCTTTCACTTCAATCAACTGATTCCCCGCAAAAATTAAACAAATAAGAGCAACTCCAACGCGGCGACCCATTTCGTCTGCCGCCGTCCGTTTGAGTCGCCGCGCACATTTGTGACGGCCTAACGCACCAACTAATTCCCGAATGGCGTTCGGTTCGTATCTGGGGTCTGAAATGTGTCGGCGCGGACGCGCCAAGTACCATCGCATCTTTATTATTAATGCGGAACGACCGCGGGCCCACGTGTCAGGGACAGCGGGGGTGTTCTTTTTAAATTCGAACGTGGGGGGGTTCTCATCCTCTTCTCCCCTGACCCCATCTAGCCACCCTCTACTCCCCCGTCGGCGACAACCCTAGCCAACCATGGGGTTCTCTCCGGCAAGAACAAGGGCAAGGCCCCCGCCGACCCTGCGCACGCGATCCCTCCGCCCCCTTTGGTGTCTTCCCGTCGGCCACGACAGCGCATCAGCGTCCCAGTGCACCAGGCGAAGTGGCACTGGGAGCACAATGTCCCCCTCCCCTACCCCCACATCACGCTGCCACACGACTGGCACTTGGATCCCAAGAGGATCCCAGTGTCGGCGGTGCCTGCCTGATCGTGGCACACACGAGGAGGTGTGACATCAAGGCAAGCAACTCACCGAGCGGCGCCTCACCCAGCCTCTGGCGCCGACTCTCCCGGTTGGGAGGTCTAGTTCGCGTTGCAACATGAGGGGCAGCGTCCGCGACGTGTGGCCTGGCTTCCCGCCGCTGCCCCTCGTCGCGCGCAAAGAGGACCGGGGGCGGAGGCCGCCTACCAGGCGGCGCCAGCGGCTGTCCTCCGTGAAAGCGAGGAGGAGGAGCGGCGCAAGGAGGAGGAGGCGGTGGCGGCGTCCCAGGCACGGCTGACGGAGGCCATGGCGCTCTCCGCTGCCGGTGACTGCGTTGTCCGACCGCTGGCTCCGCCGTCCCCCGAGCCAGCGCCGACCCCCGTTGTCAAGCCCGAGCGCTACACATGGACCGGGTACGTGCGCGAGTGGGTCAGCGCGCCGCCCGTCTGGCTTGGGGCGACGCCGGCCCAGGAGCAGATGTACCTAGAGCAATGACGACAACGCAGACTCGCGGAGGAGCGCCGCGAGGGCGAGTACCTCGTCGAGGAGGAGCACCGTGAGGCGGAGGAGGAGGAGCGTCGTGCCCGCGGTGGCGCAGCCCAGCCAGTGGTGGTACAATCACCGGCGGACGACGTCGCCACAGCCTGGGAGACGGCGTTCCCGTGGGCTGGCCCGGCGCTGACGCTCGTCGACCTCACCGGCTCCGACGACGACGACGACGAGGACACCTAGGGCAGCGCACCTCCTAGTTTTTAATTTAATTAAATGTTTTTATACCTAAGCAATGTGGACTCTCGCCGGCCTTTGTGGCCAGCATTTATGTTTAATTAATGTTTTTTATTTTTAAAATATGTGTGTTATATTCTTTGTTGAGCCACCTAAAAAATGGTTCAGGCCAGCGTTGGGTGCAAGCGCCGACCCAAACACAAAAACGGACATGGGTATCCGCTAGACCGACTCAAACCGATAAAAAAATGAACAAAATCGGGCTATCCGTTTGGGTCAGCGCATTGGAGTTGCTCTGGAACGTGATGGTTCCACTCAAACTCAACTGCGGTGCGCAGGAATTAGTAGTCCATCTACTCCTTGGCCACACATGACACAAGACATCATTTGCTTCCCACCTCGGCGTTGCTTCCCTTCTACTCCCCTCCACCGCCGCTCTCCCTCCTCCTTCCTTTCCTTGGCACCCATGCCTGGCCGGGCCACCACCGTAACCACCTCCTCACTACCCCTTCACAGGCAGGCATCACTGCGTCACCAACCTCCCCGAAGCTTTGCTCCATCGCTTCACAACCCGTGTCAGCGCGTGGGTGGGAAAAGATAACAGAAAAGGAGTCGAGCCTCAACAGAAACAGTACACCATAGCGAGTAAGCATCATTGTGAGCTTGCTATGCTAATTAGCATGCGCGGATCCATAGTTGGTAGTAGCTCCGGACCTCCGGTGCATGCAATTTGGCCCAGCCATGCATGCCTGTCCACCTGTATCATATCAGGCCTTAAATACGCTTCGCCAACCGGGCGCAACCACAACCAACTCTCTCTCTCTCAGTGCACACGCACTGACACGATTATTGTTGCACATTTCCATCTGTCTCTCCGCACGCTCAGTTGCGAGCGAGCTATCTGGCTCAACGAAACTCAGAGCTCCCAAGGTATTAGATGAGGAGCATGCTGCACTCCTCGCTGGGAATCCTCCTGCCGGCGCTGCTCCTCGTGCTGGCCGCGTCGCCGCGGGCGGCGCCGCTGTCGCCGGACGGTCTCGCGCTGCTGGCCTTCAAGTCCGCGGTGACCGACGACCCGACGTCGGCGCTGGCGGCGTGGTCGGCCAACGACACCGACCCGTGCCGCTGGCCGGGCGTGGCCTGCGTCAACACCTCCTCCTCCGAGGCGCGCGTCGCGGGCCTGGCCGTCGCGGGGAAGAACCTCTCCGGCCACCTCCCGCCCGAGCTCGGCTCGCTGTCCTTGCTCCGCCGGCTCAACCTACACGGCAACCGGCTCTCCGGCGCCGTCCCGCCGGCGCTCTCCAACGCCACGTCCCTGCGGTCCGTCTTCCTCTACGACAACAACCTCACCGGCGCCTTCCCGGCCTCGCTCTGCGACCTCCCGCGCCTGCAGAACCTCGACCTCTCCAAGAACGCGCTCGCCGGCCCGCTCCCGCCGGCGCTCGGGCGCTGCAGGCAGCTGCAGCGGCTGCTCCTCTCGAACAATGGGTTCTCCGGTCACATACCGGCCGCCGCCTTGCCGCAGATGGAGAGCCTGCAGCTGCTCGACCTGTCGTCCAACTCCCTCACGGGCGCCATCCCGCCTGAGCTCGGCAAGCTCCAGGCGCTGGCCGGCACGCTGAACATCTCCCGCAACCGCCTCTCCGGCGCGGTGCCGCCGGAGCTAGGACGTCTGCCGGCGACCGTCACCCTCGACCTCCGCTTCAACAACCTCTCCGGCGAGATCCCGCAGTCCGGCTCCCTCGCCAGCCAGGGCCCCACCGCCTTCCTCAACAACCCCGGGCTCTGCGGTTTCCCGCTCCAGGTCCCCTGCCGCGCGGCCCCACCGTCGGCATCCTCCACGCCGCCTCCGACCACCACTGGCTCCGGCGGCAGCGCTGGTGGCCCTAGCCGGGCGATGAAGACCAGCCTCATTGTGCTCATCTCAGTCGCCGACGCGGCCGGCGTCGCCCTCATCGGAGTCATCGTGGTGTACATATACTGGAAGCTGCGCGACCGGCGCGGGGACGGCGACGGCGACGACGAGGAGGAGGAGGGGCGAGGGCTCTTCTTCTGCCCGTGCATGCGCGCAAACACGTGCGGGGAGTACTCGTCGGAAGGGTCAGACGCCGGCGGCGGCGAGAAGAAATGCGGCAACGGTTCCGGGGGCGGGGGCGGCGAGGACGGGGAGCTGGTGGCAATCGACAAGGGGTTCCGGATGGAGCTGGACGAGCTGCTGCGGTCGTCGGCGTACGTGCTGGGGAAGGGCGGGAAGGGGATCGTGTACAAGGTGGTGGTGGGCAACGGGACGACGCCGGTGGCCGTGCGGCGGCTGGGCGGCGGCACCGCGGCCCCCGAGCGGTACAAGGAGTTCGCGGCGGAGGCGGGCGCCGTCGGGCGCGTGCGGCACGCCAACGTTGTGCGGCTGCGCGCCTACTACTGGTCGCCCGACGAGAAGCTCGTCGTCACCGACTTCATCAACAACGGCAACCTCGCCTCCGCGCTCCGCGGTACGTAACAATCCTCTCCTCCAATTCCCGCTAATTTTCCCCAACGGTTTGCTCTGCTCTGCTCTGACCCAACGTCCGTCCATCGGGCCCACCTCCCAGTCACTCTTTTAGGGTCTGTCATGAACTGGTTCGAGAACTTCATGCAAATCCAAAGGCTATAAAGCCATCTTGGAGTTAAAAACACAACCTAAACAAAACAAATGGCAGAACAGAACGGGTGTCGTGATTAATTAATTAAGGCGTCCGATACGGTACAAAACTAGAGATCCTTGTTGTTGGCCACAAACAACATCTGATTAAGCGTCCATGAGCCATGGTGCAAGGCTGTGCTGCTTTGGATCGTTGGATTGCGGCTCCTGCACGCGAAGGAGAATGCATCGCTGTGCACTGGATTTTAGCCTGCTGCCGGTGCTGGTCCAGCCAAGTGACCGACTAGCGACTACCAAGGGAGCCAGATGGGCGTGTACATATGCAATCTTGTCCGGTGCATATGCATGGCATGGACCGCGGCGCAACAGCAGCATCTGGATGATGATGATGCGCCGGTTGGCCCTTGCCCTGCCTTGCCGGTTAGTGTCACTGTCACTGCTACCTTTTCTCCTCTAGTCATGTTTCTGCCTTCAAGACATCAGAAACTTTGATGACTTGCCATCATCATAGCCTTCACAACCAGCAAACTTCACTCATACCTAGTACCATTAAGGAAACAGTTTTGCTAAGTCTCAGCAGTCGTCGACTTCGTTAAGTCTTAATCGATGTTATATCCATGAGATACTACATTGAGATCCGTGCAAAAGAAAAAAAAATAGTGTTATGTCACTTGACTGAGAGCTGGTTAAATTTTTGTCGACCGAGACCTAGCCACACGCTTAAGAAAATCGTAAGGATTAATAATGTGGATGTTAGGCCAATGCATGCCAAACAGAGATTGCTTACTGAGCTAAGTAAGCTGCAGGTTTAGATTATTGGTGTCAGACCTTGCCCTAAAGCCTAAAGGTTGTCTCTCCTGGCAGTGAACAGAAAAGTGAAGAAAGATCCAAAGGAGTAGATAGGTAAAGGAGCCTTCCGACAGACAAGGGAGGCCAAAAGGCTCTTTTTTCAGGCCTGGAACCTTGTTGTGGTCATGCCTGCTTGGGTCTGGCAGCAGTCATGTTTCAGGTCAGGTCTAGAGCCTCACAAAAGTGACAACTAAAGGCCTCCATGGAGCAGAAAGGTGCACATAAAAGGCACAAGAAACTAGAGAGAGAGGGGGGGGCATTGTATAATTTGTTGAGACTACATTGTTTGAAAATTGCTTTTGGAGGCTGAGCTCCATAGAGGTCTTTATTTGCAAAATTCAAAATTCATATGTTTACATTTTAAAAAATTCTAAAAAAATTATAGATATACATAGAGACATAATGTACATGTATGTGAATTTTCAAGATAAAATACGTTGAAATGAGGGTCGTGCAAAAAAAAAACTCAGGGCTTTTAGCACATGATATTGTTCGTCCTCAAAGTCCACAGATTTGTCTTTCTTTTACAGGTCATATTTTAAGGTATTTCATCCTGAATTTTTACACACATACACGTTTCATCCTTGTATACTTGCATATATTTCAGACTTTTTGAAACCAAAAAGTTTGAATTATAAATTTTTAAAAAATATAGGGCTCCGTGGAGCTCGGCCACGAAAACACCCACACTACACTGTTCCGCTATGGACAAATTTTCGAAAACAATCAGCAACACTCTACTTGGGGGGAAGGAGGGGAGGGGGGATTGCCTTGGTAAAAATCTGGGTAGTTGGATCATCATCCAACAGCCCCAACACCAGTCAACCTGCTTCCTCACCTACACTAGGAATGCCACATCTAGCTACCACTCGCAGTGTCGTCTCCGTCTCCGGCGAGGTCCTACCTCGGCCTCGTCGTAGTCAACGCTCATCGCTGGGCTCCTCATGTCGTCCTCACCATCAACCTCAGACAAAGCTAAAAATTGACTGGCGCACAATTTTCTTCCTCGCATCTGAATAGAGATTGTGTATAGCTGACTGGAGGCTCCCCTCGGTGCTCTGCGGTGCTGGTTTGGTGGAGGTTTTATGGAGGTTTGATGGAGGTCTGTGGCTGGCCGGTACGGGCTGGTGGTGGTCGAGCATCTTAGGGAGAAATCCTTTTTCTGGCCTTTGCCGGAGCTGGCGATGGCGGCGCCTGTGGGCATCGCGCTCTTTCTTGGAAGCGTCGCTGATGTATGGTGCTCCACCCCTCACCCCGCGGCCTTGGCTCCGGAGGAAAACCTCTGATCTGCGGGATCGGGCGATGAAGGCGTCTTCACGTCTTCTTCCTCCTTGGAGGCATCATCTTGGAGCCGGCTACAACCTGAGACCGGTGGATGGCGGCATCTTCGCAGCATGGAAGGGCGGCATCTTCGCCGCGTGGGATGGCAGCATCTTTGCCGCGTGGAAGGGCGGCATCTTCGCCGCGTGGTTTGCTGAGGCGGCCGTTTCGGGGGCGCCGATTTCTGTTTGGCAACGATGATGGCGTCAAGAGGAGCTTGGGTCGCAGCTCGGGCTTTGGTAGTCGGATCTTCCTGGCGTGCCCGAGGTGCTCTTTAGGGCACGACCGGCACAAGTCCTGCATATTTCCCTTGTGAGGCTCGTCGTCAAAGTCGAAGTTGTCGGTTGTTGGCGCGTGTGGCCATCTGTTGGCATGTGCCGTCATTGCTCTGTGTAGCTGTTTGTGGGGGCGGCTTCCTTGGTGAAGCTCTATGGTGAAGTCGGAGTCGCCCGTTCGGAGGTAACTGGTGACGACGATGACGCTTGTGACTTTCCGGCGGATGTCTTTTCTTCTTTGCAGCTCATGTTTCATGTCGGTGGCCAGGTTGGCCGGTGATGCCCATGTTATATGGGTTGGGTTGTATCGGTTTAGCCCGGTTTTCCGTCAATTAACCGGGAAATTCTCACTTCTTCTTAATCAATGAAAATGGCAAGTCTTTTGCCTCGTTTCGGAAAAAAATTGTAAGATGCTCGAGTAAGAACAAAATTTCTGACGTGACATCCGTATGTGCAGGGCGCTCCGGGCAGCCGAGCCTGTCGTGGTCGCTGCGGCTGCGCATCGCCAAGGGCGCGGCGCGCGGGCTGGCGCACCTCCACGAGTGCAGCCCCCGGCGGTACGTCCACGGCGAGGTCAAGCCCTCCAACATCCTCCTCGACGCGGACTACAACGCCCTCGTCTCCGACTTCGGCCTCGCCCGCCTCCTCACCATCGCCGGCTGCGCCGACTCCGCGGGCGCCGGCGCCGGCGGCATAATGGGCGGCGCTCTCCCGTACATCAAACCCCCCGCGCCGGACCGGCCCAACGCGTACCGCGCCCCCGAGGCCCGCGTGCCCGGCTCCCGCCCGAGCCAGAAGTCCGACGTCTACTCCTTCGGCGTCCTGCTGCTGGAGCTGCTCACCGGGCGGTCGCCCGAGCAGGCGTCGCCCTCCGGCTCCTCGGCGTCCTTCTCGGGGCCTGGCGCTGGCGCCGCCGAGGGGCAGCAGCAGCAACAGGCGCCGGAGATCGTGAGGTGGGTGCGGCAGGGGTTCGAGAACGCGCGGCCGCTGTCGGAGCTGGCCGACGACGCCGTGCTGCGGGACGCCGGCGCGCGCAAGGAGGTGGTGGCCGCGTTCCACGTCGCACTAGGGTGCGTCGAGACCGACCTGGAGCGGCGGCCGCGGATGAAGGCCGTGTCTGACAGCCTCGACAAGATTGGGTCGTGAGGGCAGGGCGCTGCCTCTTTGCCATCCGTTGTCAGTTGTCAAAATTTGTTATGTCACCGGAGAACGTCTCACTTTCTTTGCACTTACTTAATTTTTCGATTATATATATATATATCATTTTTAGGGACCTTCATGTAAATTTTTCCTTTTTCTTTGGGTCTTCTCCGTTCTCTGCAATTATTTTGAATGTTAAATAGCAACTTATATCCTTCTGTCCTAAGGGCATCTCAGCTTTGTGACACCTACCTTAAACCAGCGCATGACAAGGGAGAGTGCCCGATACTGAGAAATCAGATGCCGAGTATCACGATTTATGGTGTCTGTTGTGCTGAGCTGATGTTCTTTGAGTCTTCAGGAGGTCCCTGAGGAGGACCAGAGCACGACTACGGGTGTGGTCAAAGTCACGAAAGGTGACGTATCTGAGGCTCAGATTATCAAGCGACTAAGGGAGTTAGCCCCGGGTGATTTTCAGTGGGAGCTTATTCGCCTTGAGGACAACAGCTATAAGGTTGAGTTTTCGACTGCATAGGACTTGGAGCGTCTTCTCAGTTTTGGGCTCTGCAGAGTTCCTGGCACAGAGTGCATTCTTGAGTTTCTTGAGTGGAAGAAGGTGGAACCTCAGGGAAAGCCACTCACTCAGGTTTGGTTGCGGTTTTCGGGAGTCCCATCTAAGTTGATTCGGGATGCTCGGGTTGCTGCAAGTTTGGGGATTCTGGTTGGCAGACCTGAGATAGTTGATATGCCCTTTACATGGGCCAACGAGGTGGCTCGGTTGCTGGTGAGTGTGCTGGATATCGAGTTCGTGCCTGACGTCGTCAAGTGGACGCATAAGGGCCTCGTGTATAACCTTGATATTGAGTTTGAGGATTCTGAGTTATTCGTTGAGGTTCTGGCTGGGATGGGTGTGGACATGCATGATAAGAATGATGGCTCAGGTAACTTGGAGGCTCGAGGGGGAGATGCTGGGCATGAGTTGCCCAATGGTCCGGGTACTGACCCTCAAACGCCCGGGAATGGGGTGGCTCCTTCTACGACTGTACCTATGAGTACCTTGAGATTCGGTTCTTTTCAGGCCGGTTCCGCCCTCCCAAGTTGTGGAGCGACAGGGTTGATTCTGAGGATGTGTTTGAGCACACGTTGCCTTCACTGGACTTTATTGAGGCTTTGGGTTCTCCAGTTGGGAGGGACGGTCTTCAGCAGGTGACCTCCCGTTCTTCCCCCACTATTGCTGGCTCGCTGCTTGGGAGGACTCCGTCGGGACTAGCCGCTGTGGTGGCGGTGTCGCCGTGCGGCGATGGGCCTGTTCTGGGAGGGGGGCTCGGGCAGGAGGCCTCGGCTATCTCCTCCTCTGCGATGGTCAGGGTGGCCGAACCTGAGGCGCCGTCTGATATGCTGACGCAGGCTGGGTTGGCGGCTCGCCCCGAGTCGAGTTCGACTGTCGGGTCGGGTGGGGCGCAGGGGCAAGCGGCTCCCTCCCTCTCTCCTCTTCGCGGGACGCCTGGTGGGGAGTCCGGGCAGGCGGCCCAGCCCTCACTGGCCCCGCGCTCGCCGGCGGTGGACGGCGGCTCTCCGGCTGCTTTTGCAGGGCCGTCTGTTGGGGATGGGGCAGGTGACCTTACCACCAACGGGGCAACCGGGGAGGCGGTCATCGCTTCGGATGGTATACCGGATCCTGTGTCCGAGGGCAGACGAATGAGCTGTCGCCTTTAGGACAAGGCGGATGTTGATGATATACAGCTGAGGTGCGCCATGCGGGCGGCCAAGCTTCGTGACATGGAGGTCACTACTGGTATGTCGGTCAACATTTCCAATTCTATTTTGCATTTTTGTAATGACGAGATCATCCACAATGCAAATGAGGTAGGTGTTTCACTAGGTAGTAATGATAGTGAAATTTCTAAATCTGTTAATGACATTCTCGACCTAGAAGCGGACCGTGACTTAGAGTTGATCCGTAATTTAGCTGCAGTTAAACCGATGAACGATTCTGATATTGATGCTTTGGGAGTCAGGGTGCTCGATTCGTTGTGTGCGGATCTTGCCCCTTCACTCAATGAGACTGAGGAGGATGATGGCTTGTTACCCCTGGAGGAGAGTGCCCCGGTAGAGGGTCAGGAGGTTAGGGCCGCGGAGCTCGGTTGTGAGGACCGGGTCGATGAGCATAACAAGCCTAAGCGAAAGTGGAGGCGTAAGATGTATCCTGCATCCGCGGTGCGTAGGAGTGCTAGGGTCCGTACAGCCAAAAAATTCCATGATGAACTATGAGAGGCATCTTCTGGAATAGCAGAGGTCTGTTGGACTTGGCTAAAAGAAGGTTTCTAGCGGATGCTTCAATTGAACATAGGTTGGACTTTATTGCCCTTTCCGAGACTGGAAGGGACAATTTCTCTCCTCAGTTTTCTGAGCACTTTGTCCGGCGGTGTCGATTTTGATTGGCACTGCCTTCCCCCAAGAGGAAGATTAGGGGGGATCCTTCTTGGGGTGAAATGTGAGGCGCTGGAAGTCCGAAGTGTGATTATGGGTGACTCTGCTGTCAAATTTCGAGTCAGATCCAAAGTCAATGGCTTTAATTGGGCACTGGTTGCGGTGTATGGGGCCGCGCAGCCGGAACTAAAACCAGACTTTTTGGCGGATCTCGTCCGGATTTGCGGGTCTGAACAGCTCCCAATTTTGGTAGGGGGTGATTTCAACATTATTAGAAGGAGAGAAGAAAAGAACAATTATAATTTCGACGCTAGGTGGTCCTTCATGTTTAATACCATCATTGAAAGTTTGGATCTTAGAGAGATAGAGCTTTCAGGTCGAAAATTCACTTGGGCTAATACTTTGCAAAACCCGACGTATGAGAAGCTAGATAGAGTCCTAGCAAGCGTTGAGTGGGAACAGAAATTCCCCTTGGTTATAGTCCAAGCATTATCTCGCGGTATCTCTGACCACACACCTCTGCTAGTTGATTCTGGGGAGGCAACGCATGTGGGCAACAAAAATACTTTATCTTTCGAACTTGCGTGGTTTGAAAGAGAAGGGTTCCTGGATCTGATAGCCAGAGAATGGGCGATAGATGCAGGAGGAAGGTCTCCTATTGAGAGATGGCAGAATAAGATTAGAAATTTGAGAAGTTTCTTGTGAGGACGTGCTAAGCATCTTAGTGGGATATATAATATTGAAAAGGAGAGACTCCTTACACTTATTCAGTCATTAGATGTGAAAGCCGAGTCCTCCATTTTGCAATCCTCGGAGCTTCATGCTGAAGTTGATGCGGAGATGAGATTGAAAGAGCTGTTGAGTGATACGCCCATTTTGTCTATTATTGATAGAAAGGGAGCTGAGAACCCCGTTGCAGATAACTTGTCTAGGTTAGAGAATGTTCTTGATGACCCACTGCCTATTAATGATAGCTTTCCTGATGAACAATTAGCGGTTCAATGCTTCTCGTACTGCTCCTTGGTATGCTGATTATGCTAATTACATTGTTGCTAAATATATACCGCCTAGTTTCACATACCAGCAAAAGAAGAAGTTCCTTTATGACTTAAGACATTACTTCTGGGATGATCCACACCTTTATAAAGAAGGAATAGATGGTGTTATTAGACATTGTGTGCCTGAGAATGAACAGGAACAGATTCTACGTAAGTGTCACTCTGAATCTTATGGAGGACACCACGCTGGAGATAGAACTGCACACAAGGTACTACAATCTGGTTTTTATTGGCCTACTCTCTTCAAGATGCTCATAAGTTTGTCTTATCTTGTGATGAATGTCAAAGAATAGGTAACATTAGTAGACATCAAGAAATGCCTATGAATTATTCTCTTGTTATTGAACCGTTTGATGTTTGGGGCTTTGATTATATGGGACCTTTTCCTGCCTCTAATGGTTATACACATATTTTGGTTGTTGTTGATTACATTACTGAGTGGGTAGAAGTTATTCCAACTAGTAGTGCTGATCATAACACTTCTATTAAAATGCTTAAGGAAGTTATTTTTCCGAGGTTTGGAGTCCCTAGATATCTTATGACTGATGGTGGTTCACATTTTATTCATGGTGCTTTCCGTAAGATGCTTGCTAAGTATGATGCCAATCATAGAATAGCATCTCCTTATCATCCGCAATCTAGTGGTCAAGTAGAGTTGAGCAATAGAGAGCTCAAATTAATTTTGCAAAAGACTGTGAATTGATCTAGAAAGAATTGGTCCAAAAAACTTGATGATGCATTATGGGCCTATAGAACTGCATACAAAAATCCTATGGGTATGTCTCCATATAAGATGGTTTATGGAAAAGCGTGTCATTTACCTCTTGAACTTGAACATAAGGCATATTAGGCTATTAAAGAGCTCAATTATGACTTCAAACTTGCCGGTGAGAAGAGGTTATTTGATATTAGCTCACTTGATGAATGGAGAACCCAAGCCTATGAGAATGCCAAACTTTTTAAAGAAAAAGTCAAACGCTGGCATGATAAGAGGATACAAAAGCGTGAGTTTAACGTAGGAGATTATGTGTTATTATTCAACTCTCGTTTAAGATTTTTTGCAGGAAAACTTCTCTCAAAATGGGAAGGTCCCTACGTTATCGAGGAGGTCTATCGTTCTGGTGCTATAAAAATCAACAACTTCGAAGGCACAAATCCGAGGGTGGTAAACGGTCAAAGAATTAAACACTATATTTCAGGTAATCCTATCAATGTTGAAACTCATATTATTGAAACCGTAACCCCTAAGGAATACATAAGGGACACTTTCCAGAATGTTCCAGACTCCGAAAAGGTATAGGTATGTGGTACGGTAAGTAAACCGACTCCAAAACAACTCCAATGGCAATTTTTATCAGTTTTGGAATATTTAAGAATTTTAGGAAGAAAGAAGTAGTCCGAAAGGGACACGAGGCTCCCACGAGAGTGGAGGGCGCACCCCCCTGTAGGGCGCGCCCCTATCTCGTGGGCACCTCGTGTGCCTCCCGAACCCCGTTTTCTTGCACATTACGTATTTTGGTCGGTAAAAATTCATTATATATACTCCCGAAGGTTTTGACCACCGTATCACGCAAATATCCTCTGTTTTCGTTTGAGCTGTTCTGTTGCGAGAATAAAGCAAGATGTCTTCTCGAGTCGCTAGGGAGAGCGGTGTCTCACCCAACGCCAGTCCAGGAGCAAATAGCGATGCCTATCACTTTGGACCATCAACGGAGGATGAGATGGAGGCTGACTTGAAAAGGATAGATGCCATGGAGGAAGATCAAGAAGTTACCTCTCGCCTCATGAAAGAGAATTCACTATGGGGAACTACCTAGCTCGGCTGTCCTCGCTTGGTCATCCTTCCAACTCTAGATTTCTTTCTTATGAAAATATGAAAAGAGTTTCACTTGTTCTCCAGAAGCTATGCAACATCCTTGGGTAAAAGGAGCTTTGGCCATTACGGGCAAGCTCCGTAAAGAAATTATGGACCTCAGACAACAAGTCAATAAGCTCGAGGAGGAGAACCGTATCCTGAAGGGCATCATCGCAAGAAGATCATAACACCAACTGTGAAGAAGGAGAAATAATCACATGGGTATGGGCACTCCCCTTGGCAACTACCAAGCTTGGGGGAGGTGCCCCGGTATCGTATCACCATCACACTCCTATCTTTACCGCTTTATTTAGTTCGATCCTTTTAGTAGTATCTTGATCTAGTAGATTCAAATTTAGATATCAAGTAGTTTTGAGTTTTGCATTGTGATCTCTTTTTGTAATCGAGTCCATGAGCTATCTATAATAAAGATTAGTGTCGAGTCAAGGGCTTTGCTATGTTGCTATGATCTTGAGAAAATAGAAAGAATAAAAGAGTTCATATTGATAACTTCACACATAGAAAGTATGAGGCATAAAAATTTATGAGAATTGATGAACGTAGCCTTGGTCATCGTTGCAATTAATAGGAAGTGATAAGGAAAGAGGGGTTCACATATAAATATATTCTCTTGGACATCTTTTATGATTGTGAAACACTCATCAAGTATGACATGCTAAAAGAGTTGACGTTGGACAAGGAAGACAACGTAATGGTTTATGTTTCCCGACATCTCAGTTAAAGTATATTGTCATTGACCTTCCAAACATGTTGAGCTTGCCTTTCTCCCTCATGCTAGCCAAATTCCTTGCACCAAGTAGAGATACTACTTGTGCTTCCAAATATCCTTAAACCCAGTTTTGCCACGAGAGTCCACCATACCTACCTATGGATTGAGTAAGATCCTTCAAGTAAGTTGTCATCGGTGCAAGCAATAAAAATTGCTCTCTAAATATGTATGACTTATTAGTGCAGAGAAAATAATCTTTGTACGAACTTGTTGTGGAAGTAATAAAAGCGACGGACTGCATAATAAAGGTCCACATACAAGGGCCAATATAAAGTGACGTTCTTTTGCATTAAGATTTTGTGCATCAACCCTAAACGCGCATGACAACCTCTGCTTCCCTCTGCAAAGGGCCTATCTTTTACTTTATGTTTTTACTTTATGCTTGAGTCAAGGTGATCCTCACCTTTCCCTTTTTCATTTTATCCTTTGGCAAGCTCCTCGTGTTTGAAAGATATATATATATATATATATATATATATATATATATATATATATATATATATATATATATATATATATATATATATATATATCCAATTGGATGTAAGTTAGCATGGGCTGTAATTGTTGACATCACCTAAAGGTGAATACGTTGGGAGGCAACACAATAAGCCCCTATCTTTCTCAGTGTCCGGCTGAAACCCTATAACCACAAGTACTGCGTGAGTGTTAGCAATTGTAGGAGACTGCAAGATAGTTGAGTATGTGAGCTTGCTGAAAAGCTCTATTATTGACTCTTTCTGATGTTACGATAAATTGCAATTGCTTCAATGACTGAGATTATAGTTTGTTAGTCCCAATGAAGTTTTTGAACCATACTTGACATTGTGAATTGCTTGTTACTTGAGCATAGGAAATCATATGACAAAATCTATATATGTTGATGTTATTAGAATGATCATGATGCCCTCATGTCCGTATTCTATTTTTATTGACATCTCTATCTCTAAACATGTGGACATATTTTTCGATATCGGCTTCCGCTTGAGGACAAGCGAGGTCTAAGCTTGGGGGAGTTGATACGTCCATTTTGCATCATGCTTTTATATCAATATTTATTGCATTATGGGCTGTTATTACACATTATATCTCAATACTTATGGCTATTCTCTCTTATTTTACAAGGTTTACCATGAAGAGGGGGAATGCCGGTAGCTGGAATTCTGGTTGGAAACGGAGCAAACGTTGGAAACCTATTCTGCACAGCTCCAAAGTCCTGAAACTCCACGAAACAACTTTTTGGAATTAATAAGAATTTCTGAGCAAAAGAAATACGCCAGGCCCACACTGTCCCAGAGACAGGCGCCCCCTATAGGGTGCGCCCTCCTATCTCCTGGGCCCCCTGGTGGGCCTCCAGCGTCCATCTTTTGCTATATCATCACTTTTACCCTGGAAAAAAAATTGTGGGCAAGCTTACGGGACGAAACTCCGCCGCCACGAGGCGGAACCGTGGCGGAATCAATCTAGGGCTTCGGCAGAGCTGTTCTGCCGGGGACACTTCCCTCCGGGAGGGGGAAATCATCACCAACGCTATCACCAACGATCCTCTCATCGGGAGGGGGTCAATCTCCATCAACATATTCACCAGCACCATCTCCTCTCAAACCCCTAGTTCATCTCTTGTATCCAATCTTGTATCAAAACCACAAATTGGTACCTGTGGGTTGCTGTAGTGTTGATTACTCCTTGTAGTTGATGCTAATTAGTTTACTTGGTGGAAGATCATATGTTTAGATCCTATATGCGTATTATTACTCCTCTGATTATGAACATGAATATGCTTTGTGAGTAGTTACATTTGTTCCTGAGGACATGGGTGAAGTCTTGCTATTAGTAGTCATGTGAATTTGGTATTCGTTTGATATTTTGATGAGATGTATGTTATCTTTTCCTCTAGTGGCGTTATGTGAACGTCGACTACATGACACTTCACCATTATTTGGGCCTAGAGGAAGGCATGGGGAAGTAATAAGTAGATGATGGGTTGCTAGAGTGACAGAAGCTTAAACCCTAGTTTATGTGTTGCTTCGTTAGGGGCTGATATGGACCCATATGTTTAATGTTGTGGTTAGGTTTACCTTAATACTTCTTTTGTAGTTGCGGATGCTTGCAATAGGGGTTAATCATAAGTGGGATGCTTGTCCAAGTTAGGGCAGTACCCAAGTACCGGTCCACCCACAAATCAAATTATTAGAGTACCGAACGCGAATCATATGAACGTGATGAAAACTAGCTTGACGATAATTCCCAATGTGTCCTCGGGAGCTCCTTTATCATTATTAGAAATTGTCCAGGCTTATCCTTTGCTACATAAAGGATTGGGCCACCTTGCTGCACTTTATTTACTTTATTTACTTGTTGCTCGTTACCATTTATCTCATCACAAAACTATCTATCACCTACAATTTCAGTGCTTGCAGAGAAAACCTTACTGAAAACCGCTTATCATTTCCTTCTGCTCCTCGTTGGGTTCGACACTCTTACTTATTGAAAGGACTACGATTGATCCCCTACACTTGTGGGTCATCATTGAGGGAAGAGGAGTTGAAGTGGGCATTGCGAGCCAAGGTTCGTAAAGTTGTCCAAGGGGACGCCAACACTCAATTCTTCCATATGATTGCCAATGGCAAGCACAGAAAGAAAAGAATCTTTCAGCTTGAGCAAGACGAGGGAACGATCATTGGACAAGAGAACCTAAAACTTTACATAACAAACTATTACAAGCAGCTATTTGGGCCTCCAGAGGATAGCTTTGTGTCCTTGGATGAGTCGAGGATTGAGGATGTGCCTCAGCTGGCTGCCGATGAGAATGAGGTATTGACTGCACCATTCTCGGAGAAAGAGTTGTTTGATGTGATTGCACAGATGAAGAACAATAAAGCTCCGGGGGCGGATGGATTTCCGGCAGAGTTTTATAAGAGGTGTTGGCACATTATTAAAGGGGATCTGTTACCGATGTTCCAGGATCTGTTCTCCGGACAGCTTCAGTTGTTTTATTTGAATTTTGGAACAATAACCTTACTCCCGAAGAAAACAGAGGCTGCGAGAATTGAGCAGTTCATGCCTATCTGTCTTCTTAATGTTAGTTTCAAAATTTTTACCAAGGTTGGGACTAATAGACTCACACAGATTGCGCACTCTGTGATGCAGCCGACCCAAACTGTTTTCATGCCGGACAGAAACATCCTAGAAGGGGTTGTAGTCCTGCATGAGACGATCCATGAACTCCATACGAAAAAACTAGACGAGGTTGTTTTCAAAGTGGATTTCGAAAAGGCGTACGATAAAGTTAAATGGCCGTTTCTGCAACAGGCTCTGCGCATGAAAGGTTTCGACCCGGCTTGGAGAAAGCAGGTTGAATCCTTTACGCAAAAAAGGAGTGTTGGAATCAAAGTGAATGATGACATAGGTCACTATTTCCAGACACATAAAGGCCTGAGACAAGGAGATCCGATGTCACCTATTCTGTTCAACATCGTAGTTGACATGTTGACCATTCTAATAGGTAGGGCAAAGGATGATGGTCAAGTAGGTAGCCTGGTACCTCATCTAGTTGATGGATGGGTGTCTATCCTATAGTACGCTGATGATACTATAATTTTCATGGAGCATGAATTGGCAAAAGCGCGAAACATGAAGCTGGTGTTATGCTTATTCGAACAATTGACGGGGTTAAAGATTAACTTTCACAAGAGTGAACTATTCTGCTTTGGAAGAGCCAAAGAAGAACAAGAGGCTTATAAGCAATTGTTCGGTTGTGAACTTGGGAATTTACCTTTTACGTATTTGGGTATACCAATTCACCATCGTAAGCTAACAAATAAAGAATGGAAGTGTATCGAGGATCGATTCGAGAAGAAACTAAGCTGCTGGAAGGGCAAGCTGATGTCGTATGGGGCCCGGCTAATTCTGATTAATTCGGTTCTCACGAGCATGCCTATGTTTCTTTTGTCTTTTTTGAGATACCAGTTGGAGTTAGGAAAAGACTGGATTTCTATCGATCCCGTTTCTTCTGGCAGAGTGATGATTTAAAAAGGAAGTATCGACTCACTAAATGGGATATTATTTGCCGACCAAAGGACCAAGGGGGTCTAGGTATCGAAAATCTTGAGGTGAAAAACAAATGTCTTCTCAGCAAGTGGCTGTACAAGTTATCTGTAGAGTCGGAGGCCACGTGGGCGCAGATTCTGCGTAACAAGTACCTTAAGTCCAAAACTTTGTCACAGGTAACAGTGAGGCCGACGGACTCACCTTTTTGGAAAGGGCTGATGAGAGTTAAATTAGTCTTTTTCAACAGAACAAAGTTTATTATCGAAAACGGTACTTCCACAAGATTCTGGGAGGATACGTGGCTATGGGAAACACCTCTCGCGCTTCAGTATCCTTCTCTTTATAGCATCGTGCAACGAAGAGATGCTCTGGTTGCTACCGTGCTTCGGTCCACTCCCCTCAATATCCAATTTAGGAGAACACTTGCCGGAGCGCGTTGGGAAGCCTGGCTCCATTTGGTGAGAAGACTGATGGATGTGCAGCTTGCTCAACGACCGGATTCATTGAGCTGGAAATTAACCAGGAATGGAGAGTTCACGGTTAAATCTATGTACTTAGATGTGATCAATTCTAGCTCTATTCCTAGTTCCAAACATGTTTGGAATGTCAAAGTCCCTTTGAGGGTTAAAGTGTTCATGTGGTTTGTACATAAACAAGTCACTTTAACCAAGGACAATTTGACAAAGCGCAATTGGACCGGTTCTATGAGATGTAGTTTTTGTGATCGCGACGAGACCATCAAACACCTCTTTCTTGATTGTCCCATGGCGAAGGTTCTTTGGCGGACTGTTCACATTGCTTTTAATATTACTCCTTCGAATAATATCAACATGTTATTTGGGACGTGGCTGGATGGGATAGAGACCTAAACAG
Source organism: Aegilops speltoides (assembly GCA_021437245.1). Taxonomy (NCBI): domain Eukaryota; kingdom Viridiplantae; phylum Streptophyta; class Magnoliopsida; order Poales; family Poaceae; genus Aegilops; species Aegilops speltoides. The sequence continues at coordinate 46,743,958 of CM038144.1, forward strand.
AAGGGCACATTCATGTAGTAGTATGTGCTTTACTTTGGGCAGTCTGGAACTGCAGTAATAATTTGATTTTTAACAGAACAACAAATACTCATGTTTTGCAGGTTATCTTCCGAGCTACTACGTTGATCCGTATGTGGTCGCTACTCACTCAGGCGGAGGCCAGGGAGCATTTGGTTACTGGATCTACCCGATGGAAGATGGTAGCTCGGGCTATATTCAGCCGGTTTGGATGGCGGTCATGTAATAGGATAGGCAATTAGTTTTCCTATCTTTATTTTGCATGCCGGCTGTGGCTTTTATTTTCCGCTCTTTGTGAGTCGTTTGGTGGCTAGTTTGTAACGGATTACATGACCTTTGTTGAACCTATTTGCTTTTAATAAATATGGCCGTATGCATCTCTCTGATGCAGAGGCCGGGGTTGCCCCCCCTTTTTTTTTAAAAAAAAACATACCCTCGAACACAGTGGCGGAGCTTGATCAGAATTATAGGAGGGGTTAATCCATGTAGGAGGGGCTATTCAATCAAAGATTGGGCAAAATACCATCATTCCTATCTAATTATGTGCTACTAATATAAGAAAACTACAGAAGCGGGGGGCCATGGCCCAGGTTGGCCCTAAGGAAGCTCCGCCACTGCTCGAACAGCCTGCAAATATTCAGATCGAAACTGTTTAGACGTAGTTTGTCGTGCAATGCAGATCCTTATTGGGCCATGGACCAGTCTGAATTCGCACAAACCGAAAAGCAAACTTGAGCAAGGTTTGCAGGAGTCCGAACATCCGACTGTCCAACCAAAAACCACCACGTACTCTTTCCTATTTGTCTGGATTGCGGGAGGCCGCTATTGCGTTGCTATTTGGGTTTGACGAAGGTGATTTGTATGCTTGACGTTTGGTGGAGGCCACAAATCACTTTATTTTACTTTCATTTCTTTCCTTTAAATGCTTCATTTGGCATAAGGAAGCAGCCTACCTGGTGCTAGAAGGAAGCCGGCCATCCTCAAGCCAAATCCAGTTGGAGCTGCGTGCAGCGGCGAACGACCAGAAGTCGTCCCACACTTCAGGTACAGAGGTCGTCAAAATCTTTGACGATGAGTAGAAATAGGGTATTTTCATCTACACTTTAGCTATATGTAAGTCCTCCGACAATTGAATTTGGGTAGAAACAACATCACACATGACAAAGCTAGCATGGAACCTGCCCAATCGCTCCGATTGGTCAGAGATGCGTTGACAGTGCTTGAGCTTCCGGTCAAACATGTAATATGCTGCCGGGGCACGGATGGAGACCGCCTGAGGGAGAATGCATCAAGATTAACACTGATGCGGGAGTTGATATGCTTGAGCACAGAGGAGTTATTGGGGGTGTGGCCCGATCATCTTCGGCTTTTATCACAGCTTCGTGCAAACCGTGCCCAGGCATCACAGATCCTCTCGTGGCAGAGGCTACTGCGGTGCGTGAGGGTGTGGTGGTGGCAATGCTCCGTGGTTTTGCGTGGGTCGAAATTGAAACAGACTGTTTGGAAGTGGTCAACCTCTGGAAAACGCGCCGGAATTCGCGCTCTCTTATAGCGCCGATACTCTTAGATATTGAGGAGCTTGTTGCTCACTTTAATTATTTTGACATTCATCATGTAAAGAGACATGCCAATGTCCCTGCCCACCTTTGTGCGAAACATGCATGCACAATGGAGGTGACAGAGTGTTGGATGGACTCTCCCCCGGGGTTCCTGGTCACCAGTCTTATGGCTGATATGGCTGGTGGATCATCGCATGAATAAAAAGCTCCCAATTCCCCGCAAAAAAAAGACAATTGAATTTGGGTTAGTCAATTTTCTATCCGTTGATTACTGCTCTAAGATTCGTGCTTGTCTATTTTTTTCTTCTGTTGTGTGGCAAGTCAATTCTTTCATGGTCTGCCTCTATCTAGCCCATCTGACTCCTCAGCCCTCCTCTCTCTTCCTTTTTTCCTGTATTCTGTTTGTATGTGTTTTTGCTTTTGTTTTTTCCTTTTCTTTGTTAGTTGACTTTCCTTCTTTTATTTCTTGGTATATTTGGGATGTTGGGTGAGTGTAAATATATACACATAAATATTACACAATATATGAGAAAAGAGCACAATTACAAGATTATCCTTTGCATAAAAAGTAGTGCAATTCAAGTGCAAAGTAACGAGATGTTTTTGTTTCATTTTTTCTTAAAAGGCAATATATCTTCATGCTTCCTATCACTACATCATGTCGCTCAACGAATGACTCTTACTCTCTAGCCTAATAAACATCAAGTCATGCATCATCTATCTCTGACTAGTATATCTGCTAATGTATACTGATGAATCGATGCTAATTCGACTCGCATATAATGGATCTTCATGACTAGAAAGTGTATGTCAATGTTAAATTTTGTCGGATAGCACGTTAGACGTGTTATAGATTAGGAAGAAGCATAGATAATGTGCAAATGTGCTAAGTGAGTCATGGATAACTGAGTTCAGAGCTTAGGCTCAGACTTAAGGTGAGCTGCAATAGTGTCTGAAGGAGCCAGGTACGAGCTACAGACAAGGGAGCCAAGGTATGTCAGGACGCTGAGAGCCTACATGGTAGGCAGCTAACTGACGTAGGCATCACGAGTTAGAGCACAAGTAAGCACATGATAGGCTAGAAGTGCAAGTGCTGAAATATTGCTGAAAATGTTGCGTCATGATTTGCTGGAGCTAAATGTTAGATCAATCTAGCTTCATAGAAGTATGAGCATGACAAGACTAGTAATTAAGAATTAGATGACATTTAGCTACAGTATTAATAATTGTACTAAGTAGATATCTGAATGAGGTTCTAGATAACCATGTTATTCATATTGCTTGAAATCTAGCTTAGCTCAATTTAGTATCATATGTCACAATTTGCATCTGACTCACTATTCAGATAATCAATGTTTAAATCAAGCATTTAAAATGTAATTATCTGTCACTCAAGAAAGTTGCATCTAATCGAGCTCGCTAGGTCAGCATCAGATCATCGCTCTTGGAAGCATCTGATCAATTGTCATCTACAAGTCTAGGGACGCTTAAGCTCGTACTGATCTCGATCAATTGCTGCATCCCTCACTCATGCACGCTCATCTGATCGCTCATAGGTGACTGATCTCGCAAAGTCGCTCAGCTGAAATAAATTTAGCAGCTCGACGCCCGATGCTACCCTATCGCTGGGCTAGTTTCGACTAACTGCATTATCGCGATAGCGAGTGACTTGGAATTGTCGCGATGGCATGGTGTGTACGGTCTCTGCAGACATGATGCTGAGTCCTACCGGTCCATGCATGCAGCGTTGGCATCTGGTCGATGGTCGCTGTTAGGCGTAGCATCGTTGGCAGCTCTGGGCATCGCTTTCAGGCCTTGCGTGGATGCGTGTGCTTTGACTGAGCTCTTACGGCACGCTGGCTCGATGGCTTCGGATCGGATCTAGGTGGTGTTGCCGACCTTGAGCCTGGCTTTTGGCCTGCGAGGCCGTGGTATCGTGTATGCGCAGTCTTGCTGGGAGTCTTGCGGCGCTGCGTGGAGCGCGTCTCTGCGTGTGCGGAGCGCATCGGGATTTGCGCGATGGAGTGTCGGCCTCGCTGGCGCTGCACGTAGCCGTGGTCGCTCGATGCGGCTTCGCCATGGTCTTCGTCGCGTTGGTCAGCTTGAGCTGATGGCGGACTGTCCGATTCGGACTGGTGGACTTGAAAAAACATATTTCCACATCACAAAAAAAAATTGAAATTTTTTGTACATATACAAATACATATATAACACATTCCGGAAATTTTTTACAACGATATACTTTCATACGTGGTGTAAAAAAAACAAATGCATACATGAAAATAGGCCCCTTTTTATTGTTGTTGGGCCAGAATTTTTTTGTGCAGCTTGCAAATCATAATATTTTTGAACAAAATTTTACACGGTCCATCATGAATATGTTATAAGTTTTCATAGGATTTTTTTTGAATTTTTATAACTTGAAAAATATCATTTTTGAAACATTTGAAAAAAATTCCACCAATGTACCCGTCTACCGAAACTTCACACTCGCCTGTAGATGCTCTAGTCTACTTGGGTCCTTGTACCCACCCGTCAGACCAAACGAACCAATTGCCTGCAAATCCCTTGGTCGGAGCGTGAGTCGAGGGGGAATCGATTTTAACCCCCGAGTTCGCTCGCCTTGGATCATATACTCCTTTCTTTGTTTGCCTTTCTCCGAACCCCGGTACAACATGATTCTTGCTGATTGCCCCTTTGGCGTCATTATCTGTTTAGTTATCTATGGATGAGAAAAAACTGGTCATATAATACAGAGAGGAGGGTTGGCCCGTTCGTTCCTTTCCTTCTCGCTTGACCTAGCAACCAGCAGCCAGAGCCGCCACACCCCGCCATCCGTCGCCCTTGCTGCTCTGCCGCACCCCCCCCCCCTCCCCTCCGTCACCGCCATCCATTTTGTGTGCTTCCTCTTGTATGGTTGACATGGGGGTTTAAGTGGGAGGGAATGGATCTGCAGGGTACTTCTATCCACTAGCGGAGCGTTGGCGGGACCAACAAGGGTCCCGGCCTCCCTTCCATGAGAATTTTGCAGTGATAAGCCTAAACTTCCTGCTTATTATTCGGCCTCGCTAATCTCCATAGCTTTGTTGCCCCCCCTCCCCTCCTTGGATTTAGTTCACGCTCCGCCACTACTTCTGCCTATTCTTATTTTACTCCCTCCTCCGCAATGTAGTGCGTTTGTGCTTTTCGAGATCTAAGTTTAATCATATTGAAGTAAAATATACCACTGAATTCGTATTGAAATACAATTCAGTGTTATGTTTTGCTCTCGCCGTAGTCGGTCTTGTTGGTTAGTGGTATATAATTTTTGCTCCCACCACAGTCGATCTTGTTGGTTAAATATATGATCAAACTTAGATCTCGAAAAGCATGGACGCACCACATTATGAAATGGAGGGAGTATTTGATGGTTATATAGTACTTTCTCCGTCACATAACGTAACACGTTTTTTTTACGGGACGAAGGGAGTAGTAACAAATTTGTTAAACATGCCAATGGGGGGAATCAGCGAGGGCTAGACAGAACAGGGGGGGTTCAGAGGTCTCCCGTCAGTCGAGGGCACACACACTCCGCAAGTGCCACCCCGAACCAAATCTCCTCCGCTGCAACCGCAAGCAGCGACAGCGCCGGCGACTGAGGAGAGGAGGGGCCGCTGACAGCGGATCGAGCGATGACAGGTGAGCCCCGCGCCTGCCGCGCCTAATGGTCCCCCACATGACTCCCACCTGACTGGAGGAACTGTCTGTCCTTGCAGCTGTCCGGCGGCAGGCGGCGGCGAAGCGGGGCGGAGGTGGCGCGGCCGGAAAGAACGCATGGCTGGCGGCGGACGGGAGCAAGAGGTGGGGGGAGAAGTTCTTCCTGCTGTACACGCCCTTCTGGCTCACGCTCTGCCTCGGCGTCGTCGTCCCCTTCAAGCTCTACGAGGTACCAGCACTAGCCGCCCTCACCTCACCTGCTGGTCGATCTATCTCATCCTCGGAGCATTTTGGTGGATCCTAAGACGAAGATGGGATCCTAAGAGAAAGATTCGATCTTGGTGATTTGTTTTGTAGCGACTGGATTACTTTTTTCTTCCTCTTATATAAGCATTCTTGTATTTTTAATTGTGATGATGTGCAGAGCTTCACGGAGCTGGAATATCTGGTTCTTGGATTGGTGTCAACCGTGCCTGCCTTTGTCATCCCTCTGTTCCTCGTAGGAAAGGTAATCTGGCACCCTCCTTCTAGCTCTAGGCTTCTACTCTCTCGTCAGATCAACTTCTGAAGATCTGTTCGATGTGACATTCAGTCTTCAGAGGGTAACCATGTCCCCATGAGGCCATGACTACTCTTCGTAGCAAAAAAGGGCAGTATTTGCACAGCAGTATTACTGTGTCACCAAATTCAGGTGTCCGCTGTTAAGTGAGAATGGAGAAACATTGTATGCATTTACATTAACATTTCATTGCAATTAAGATGACAACTATAGTTGAGAAAACATTTTATGTTGAGAATCTACTAGCATTTTGGTGTTTTGGATCAGCTGGCAATTCATGTTTCCAACCATAGCACCAGTTTCTCTGGCCTACACAAAGGAATCCATTATTGCTGCAGTAAATGAAAAATAATGACGAGAGTAAGGGCAGGTGCGCAAATATATTATGCTGAGCGAACACATGACAAAAACTATAAAAGTGGGGAAAGAAATGGAAGAGCAGGGATGGGAGGAGAGGGTTGTCTCGGCAAGTCAGCTTCTCCATAAGGATGGGCTCCTCTCAGTTGCAGCTCTCTTATTTGAGCTTCAGTTTTGCATTGCATCTTTTCCCTTTTGATTTGTCTTCCTATTTTCGGTCCTAAACTATGTCTTCTTAGTTTGGTCCATGAAGGATGAAAATTTCGAGCTTGTTATGTTACTCTTGTACTGGTGTGTACACCAATCATATATTTGAAAGTTGACCTGATTTTTTTCCCATTTCAGGCAGATAGTATTAGAAGTTTAAAAGATCGTTACTGGGTCAAGGTATGTATTTTCAGTGTGGATCTTTTGTCAGCCCATTTGTTCCAGAAATGAACACTGTCCTGGAAAGTCCCACAGTTGTATGTAATATGATTATGTTATATGGATCTGGTTCAGGATTATATTTTTCACTACAATTATACCTTACTCTGATTTAACTTTGACCCACAGAAATTTAAAAGTGGTCGTATAACAGTTGATGTATCAAACATTACCATATTTTTGTCAAGTGACACTCATGAAAGTTTTTGTACACACATGAAAGCTTTTGTAATATAAACTCAGCAAGCTACCCTGTATGAACAAACACTAGTGATATATATTCTTCAGTTATGACAGTACTTACTTTGTTGCTAAACTACTAATACAGGTATAATGAGCAGTATTTCTCATTGTCTATGGACTTAGTTTTATTTGGTAATGCATTTTCTCATATTATCTCTTCGAAACTGTTTGCTAAATCCATGATACATCTTTCAATTGCAGGCTAATGTTTGGATTATAATTTTCAGTTATGTCGGTAACTACTTTTGGACACATTACTTTTTCACAGTTCTTGGCGCATCATATACTTTTCCATCATGGAGGATGAATAATGTAAGATCCTGTTCACACAAGGGATGGATGGGTGGAGAAATTTCACTGAGAGTGCTACTCTTTACAAATGTTTTATTTTGTCAGATACATGTTCTTTTTACTTACTAAACCTGTAACATATTTTTGCGGAATACTACTATAAAGTCAATCAAATTGTCTCATTTCATAGCTTTGTTCCCACTTCATATATTCCCTTCCATCAATTCTCTTCTGCAAATTAGGGGTTAATAGAAGGGTTGAAGTTTCTGCATATTAGTTGAGTACCATATGCTGATGGTATCATTCATCAATTCAGATTTTATATTTAATTTAAAACTTTGTTTGGTTGCTACATAGTTTCCATTACGTTATGTACATTATTGACACAAATCAGATGCATATCTGTTGCAACTCCTCTGTTGTAACTCTGTTTGTAGTGCATCTGTGGGATCGTAACTAGTTATTCAAATGTGCTACACTAGTTCTACTTATTTGTTTGCGATGCTTAATGATTTTCTTCCTCATGTTTCAGGTACCTCATACAACATTTTTCCTGACCCATGCCTGCTTCTTATTTTATCACATGGCATCAAATATGACACTTCGTAGATTACGTCACTCTACAGCTCACCTGCCACAGTCTATTCGGTGGTTGTTTGAAGCCGCGTGGATTTTAGCACTCTCATACTTCATTGCATACTTGGAGACCCTAGCCATCGCAAATGTATGTTCCAGCATATATTTCTTGATGCATAGGGTGCTATGAATATTATGAGATTTTTCTCCCCAGTCTACTAATATTTAACTTTCATCTGCTTGCTAACAGTGGTAATCATCAATATTTTGTGCCTTAATTCTGGAGTACAAACTATTTTGATTGAATCCAATCTGTTATTACTTTTTGTGTGTGTATCTCATGTGCCTCAGTTGCACAGAACCCATCTACTCTAACTATGTATCCTGCTGGACTAGGTAGATAACAGAGAACATGCAGACAATGCCTTTGAATCTCTAGTTGTGGGCAATTGTGGATAAGAACTTCTATGCAATCCTTGATATCTCTTAATTTTAAGTACTCCCTCTGTAAAGAAATATAAGAGAGTTTAGATCACTACTTCTACTGTTCACTGTGCGGGCATTGTGAGCCTGGAATCAATTCTCTGATGCACCTGGAAGAATAAAATAGCAATTAGGTAAATATAGCCAAATAGTTTATACTTGTATACGAAACAGATGTCATACGTAAATAAATTTCAAACAGCGCCCAGTTATTGCCACTTAACGTTTTGAGGAAATTACTGCTTCATATTTTGGTTGCTTGACATGGGAAAATCTGCAGTTCCTAATGTGGATTGTATCATCTGGAGTATTTGACTAAGATTCATTTACCTTATGTCCCACAAATTAAATGCTGTAGTGATTTTCTCCGTGTAGTGTTTACATTTTTTTCTGTAACCAGAGGTTTTTCTACCAGTCTTGTTTATTTTTCCATGCATCAGAATTTCCTAAGGTATTTGGGAAAATTAAATAAAGCAAAACATTCTACCCCCATGTTGCAACTATTTTGTGGCATCACATCACACTATATTATGAAGTTATGTTATACACAACCACAGCATGTCATTATTTGTGATGTACATACAGTTGATTTTGTTTTCACTTTTCAGTGATGCTATCCAGAAAGCTAAATGTTTCTTTGCTTACACTAGAATCTTTCTGCTTCTGCATCCTTTTTTCATTTGTGAATAAAGCCAAGATACTACATTCCTGATGTTAAAATTGACCTTGCAGTTTCCATATTACGAATTCGTCGATCGGGACATAATGTACAAAGTTGGATCATTGTTTTATGCAATTTACTTCCTCGTCAGCTTTCCGATGTTCTCAAGGTAAAACTTGTCTGAATTTAGTCTCCTTTCCTCCTCTTTCTGCTATGACTTTATCCATCGAGCTCATTGTTAAACAGCAATATCTGGTTCTGAACTTGGTCAATGCTTGCCCAAAACATTTAAGCTTTTCTCTAGCTGGCTATATTAAACATCGCTATATGAATACCCAAAATAATATAGTAGTTCTGAATTCCAACAACTTACTTTCACTTACATCATCGCAGCTGGGTGGATAGGCCTCCCACTGTTTTCTCTTTACCTGGTTCTCAATCTCAGGATCCATATTCAACTCTGTGTAACCTTTATTTGGCATTTTCAGGATCGATGAAAAGGCAGAGAAGTGGGACATTCCCAGGGTGGCCGTCGACGCTTTGGGCGCAGCGATGCTCGTGACGATAATACTCGATTTATGGCGCATATTTCTGGGGCCAATCGTACCCATCCCCGAATCAAGACGGTGCGACCAGCCGGGGCTAGCATGGTTCCACCATGTGCAGAAGGAAAGCGTCTAATCCAGGAACGATGTGGATTGCTGGATTCTTCTGTTCTCATGCGTACCATGGACCGTCTGCCATTACCGGTCTTCTCCGAGAGACCGAGCCTGTTCGCCACACCATTGACGGGATGAAAATTGCACCGTCAAGGGGTGCTTCTTGCTGACTGATGGGTCGATTTGTTGTCTGCGTGTTGTATTTGCTTCGTGAGAATAGCGAACTGGTAGTTTGTAAGTTCAGCCTGATCTTAGAACCTGTTTTGAATAAGCTAGTGGCAATGAAGATTTGATGTCAACCAGAAAGTGATTCCTGACGCAGCACGGTCTGAGTGCGGCTCGACAGTAGCCTTCGGGGTGTTTGGGCGTGCATGTCTACTCGGGTCTCCTTTGATTGACAGGAATTTTATAGGAATTCTAAAGGATAGGAATTTTATAGGAAAAATAATCCTTTGAGGCCTCATTTGGTTTGGAGGATTTTCATAGGAAAAACATAGGAACAGAGGAAAATTTTCTATAGATGCATTCGGTTTGTAGGAAAGGCATACGGGAATATCATAGGAATACTAATTATTTCCTGTGTTTTTGGAGGAAACTAGGCATCCACTCAAAGCTCATTTTATACATAGAAACGAGGCAAGTCAATTCCTTAGGATGGCAAGTGCCATCCTATCAAATTCCTATACTAATCTTAATTTCTACGTTTTAGTTTCCTCCAAACCGAATGAGCCCTGAAGCCCTTTGGTTTGTAGGAATGAATTTCTATTCCTTCATGGGATATGAATCAATCCCTCACATTTCAAAGAAAAAAAAACATTAGCCTAGACTCGAACGAGAAAATTTCTAGCCTACGCGTGGCCAGAGGGGCAACTCCCCAAGTTGTCGCCAGCGTCGAATGTGTTACCGTCCTAGATGCAATCGCTGGACCCATGATCGTCAGCGGGCATGTTTTTTTACCACTTATCTTATGTTAAACAATAATACGGAGTACACTTTCATACATACATGCGGAAACTACCAGAAATACCGGGACATGAAAAGTGTCCGGAAAACTTTGCAGAAAGAAACCCGCATAAAAGTGTTGGGGAACGTAGTAATTTCAAAATTTTTCCTACGCACACGCAAGATCATGGTGATGCATAGCAACGAGAGGGGAGAGTGTTGTCTACATACCCTTGTAGACCGAAGCGGAAGCGATCACAACGTAGAGGAAGTAGTCGTACGTTCTCCTCGCGATCCGACCGATCCGGCGCCGTTACTCGGCGCCCCGAGTTCTTGACACACGTACAGCTCGATGGCGTCCCTCGTACTCCGATCCAGCCGAGTGTCGAGGGAGAGTTCCACAAGACCTGACGGCGTGGTGACGATCTTGATGTTCTATCGGCGCAGGGCTTCGCCTAAGCTTCATGACGATATGACCGAGGTGGAATATGGTGGAGGGGCACCACACAAGGCTAAGGAACGATCCGTAGATCAAACTTGTGTGTCCTAGGGTGCCCCTTGCCCCGTATATAAAGGAGGGAGGGAGGTGCGGCCGGCCCAAGGGAGGCGGCTGAGGAGTCCTACTCCCACCGAGTAGGACTCCCCCTTCCTAGTTGGAGTAGGATTGGGGAGGGGGAAGAGGAAGGGGGCCCCCCTCCTTGTCCTATTCGGACTAGGGGAGAGGCGCGCCACCCCCGGCCGCCCCTCCTCTTCTCCTCGAGGCCCACTAAGGCCCATTTAGTTCCCGGGGTTCCAGAACCTCCGGTACTCCGGTAAATTCCCGTTTTCACTCGGAACCATTCCGAACTCCAAATATAGGCTTCCAATATATCAATCTTTATGTCTCGACCATTTCGAGACTCCTCGTCATGTCCGTGATCACATCCGGGACTCCGAACTTCTTCGGTACATCAAAATACATAAACTCATAATAACTGTCATCGTAACCTTAAGCGTGCGGACCCTACGGTTCGAGAACCATGTAGACATGACCGAGACACGTCTCCGGTCAATAACCAACAGCGGGACCTGGATGCCCATATTGGTTCCTACATATTCTACGAAGATCTTTATCGGTCAGACCGCATAACAACATCGTTGTTCCTTTGTCATCGGTATGTTACTTGCCCGAGATTCGATCGTCGGTATCCAATACCTAGTTCAATCTCGTTACCGGCAAGTCTCTTTACTCGTTCCGTAATACATCATCTCACAGCTAACTCATTAGTTGTAGTGCTTGCAAGGCTTCAGTGATGTGTATTACCGAGAGGGCCCAGAGATACCTCTCCGACAATCAGAGTGACAAAACCTAATCTCGAAATACGCCAACCCAACATCTGCCTTTGGAGACACCTGTAGTACTCCTTTGTAATCACCCGATTCGTTGTGACGTTTGGTAGCACCAAAGTGTTCCTCCGTAAACGGAGTTGCATAATCTCATAGTTATAGGAACATGTATAAGTCATGGATAAAAGCGGTAGCAACATACTAAGCGATCGTGTGCTAAGCTAATGGAATGGGTCATGTCAATCAGATCATTCTACTAATGATGTGACCTTGTTAATCAAATAACAACTCTTTGTTCATGGTCGGAAACATAACCATCTTTGATTAACAAGCTAGTCTAGTAGAGGCATACTAGTGACATATTGTTTTGTCTATGCATTCACACATGTATCATGTTTCCGGTTAATACAATTATAGCATGAATGATAAACATTTATCATGAAATAAGGAAATAAATAATAACTTTATTATTGCCTCTAGGGCATATTTCCTTGAGCTCCCACTTGCACTAGAGTCAATAATCTAGATTACATAGTAATGATTCTAACACCCATGGAGTCTTGGTGCTGATCATGTTTTGCTCGTGGAAGAGGCTTAGTCAACGGTCTGCAACATTCAGATCCGTATGTATCTTGCAAATCTCTATGTCTCCCACGGACTAAGTCCGGATGGAATTGAAGCGTCTCTTGATGTGCTTGGTCCTCTTGTGAAATCTGGATTCCTTCGCTAAGGCAATTGCTCGATATTGTCACGAAGATTTTCATTGGACCCGATGCACTAGGTATGACACCTAGATCGGATATGAACTCCTTCATCCGCACTCCTTCATTAGCTGCTTCGAAGCTGCTATGTACTCCGCTTCACATGTAGATCCCGCCACGACGCTTTGTTTAGAACTGCACCAACCGACAGCTCCTCCGTTTAGTGTAAATCGTATCCGGTCTGCGATTTAGAATCGTCCGGATCGGTGTCAAAGCTTGCATCAACGTAACTGTTTTATGAGCTCTTTGTTACCTCCATATACGAGAAACATATCCTTAGTCCTTTTCGGTATTTCAGGATGTTCTTGACCGCTGTCCATGATCCACTCTGGATTACTTTGGTACCTCCTGCTAAACTTATAGCAAGGCACACATCAGTGTCAGTACACACATTGCATACATGATAGAGCCTATGGTGAAGCATAGGAACATCTTTCATTTTTCTCTATCTTCTGCGGTGGTGGGCATTGAGTCTTACTCAACTTCACACCTTGTAACACGGCAAGAACCCTTTCTTTGCTTGATCCATTTTGAACTTCTTCAAAATTTTGTCAAGGTATGTGCTTTGTGAAAGTCCAATTAAGCGTCTTGATCTATCTCTATAGATCTTAATGCCCAATATGTAAGCAGCTTCACCGAGGTCTTTCATTGAAAAACTCTTATTCAAGTATCCCTTTATGCTATCCAGAATTCTATATCATTTCCGATCAGCAATATGTCATCTACATATAATATCGAAATGCTACTGAGCTCCCACTCACTTTCTTGTAAATCTGAGCTTCTCCAAAAGTGCAGATAAACCCAAATGCTTTGATCACACTATCAAAGCATTTATTCCAACTCGAGATGCTTGCACCAGTCCATAAATGGATCGTTGGAGCTTGCACACTTTGTTAGCTCCTTTGGATCGACAAAACCTTCTCGTTGCATCATATACAACTCTTCTTCCGTAAATCCATTCAGAATGCGTCTTTACATCCATTTGCCAAATTTCATAATCATAAAATGCGGCAATTGCTAACATGATTCGGACGGACTTAAGCATCGCTACGGGTGAGAAGGTCTCATCGTAGTCAATCCCTTGAACTTGTCGAAACCCTTTGCGACAAGTCGAGCTTTGTAGACGATAACATTACCGTCGGCGTCGTCTTCTTCTTGAAGATCCACTTGTTTTCTATTGCTTGCCTACCCTCGGGCAAGTCAACCAAAGTCCATACTTTGTTTTCATACATGGATCCCATCTCAGATTTCATGGCCTCAAGCCATTTTGCGGAATCTGGGCTCACCATCGCTTCTTCATAGTTCGTGGGTTCATCATGATCTAGTAGCATGATTTCGAACAGGATTACCGTACCACTCAGTGCGGATCTTACTCTGTTGATCTACGAGGTTCTGCGGTAACTTGATCTCAAGTTTCATGATCAACATCATCAACTTCCTCACTACTTGGTGTAGATGTCTCAGAAACCGGTTTCTGCGACAAACTACTTTCAAGTAAGGGAGAAGGTACAATTACCTCATCAAGTTCTACTTTCCTCCCACTCACTTCTTTCGAGAGAAACTCCTTCTCTAGAAAGGATCCATTCTTAACAACGAATGTCTTGCCTTCGGATCTGTGATAGAAGGTGTACCCAACTGTTTCCTTTGGGTATCCTATGAAGACACATTTCTCGATTTGGGTTCGAGCTTATCAGGTTGAAGCTTTTTCACATAAGCATCGCATCCCCAAACTTTAAGAAACGACAACTTTGGTTTCTTGCTAAACCATAGTTCATAAGGTGTCGTCTCAACGGATTTCGACGGTGTTCTATTCAGTGTGAATGCGGCTGTCTCTAGAGCATAACCCCAAAACGATAGCGGTAAATCTGTAGAGACATCATAGATCGCACCATATCTAGTAAAGTGCGATTCTGACGTTCGGACACACCATTACTGTTGTGGTGTTCCGGTGGCGTGAGTTGCTGAAACTATTCCGCATTGTTTTAAATGTAGACCAAACTCATAACTCAAATATTCACCTCCACGATCAGATCGTAGAAATTTAATTTTCTTATTACGATGATTTTCAACTTCACTCTGAAATTCTTTGAACTTTTCAAATGTTTCAGACTTATGTTTCATTAAGTAGATATACCCATATCTGCTTAAGTCATCTGTGAAGGTGGGAAAATAACGATATCCGCCACGAGCCTCAACATTCATCGGACCACATACATACGTATGTATGATTTCCAACAAATCTGTTGCTCTCTCCATAGTACCGAGAACGGGTTCTAGTCATCTTGCCCATGAGGCACGGTTCGAAGTGCCAAGTGATTCATAATCAAGTGACTCCAAAAGTCCATCGACATGGAGTTTCTTCATGCGCTTTACACCGATATGACCTAAGCGGCGGTGCCACAAATAAGTTGCACTATCATTATCAACTCTGCATCTTTTGGTTTCAACATTATGAATATGTGTATCACTACTATCGAGATTCATCAAAATAGACCATTCCTCAAGGGTGCATGACCATAAAAGATATTACTCATATAAATAGAACAACCATTATTCTCTCGATTTAAATGAATAACCGTCTCGCATCAAACAAGATCCAGATATAATGTTCATGCTCAACGCAGCACCAAATAACAATTATTTAGGTCTAAAACTAATCCCAAGGTAGATGTAGAGGTAGCGTGCCGACCGCGATCACATCGACTTTGGAACCATTTCCCACGCGCATCGTCACCTCGTCCTTTGCCGTGTTAAGCAATCCGTAGTCCCTGTTTGAGTTGCAAATATTAGCAGAGAACCAAGATCAAATACCAGTGCTCTGCGAGCTCTAGTAAGGTACACATCAATAACATGTATATCACATATACCTTTGTTCACCTTGCCATCCTTCTTAACCGCCAAATACTTGGGGCAGTTCCGCTTCAAAGGACCGATCGCTTGCGAGAAGCACTCGATTTCAGGCTTAGGTCCGGACTTGGGTTTCTTCTCTGAGCGACAACTTGCTTGCTGTTCTTCTTGAAGTTCCCTTCTTCTTCCCTTTGCCTTTCTTCTTGAAACTAGTGGTCTTATTTGCCCATCAACACTTGATGCTCCTTCTTGATTTCTACCTCCGCAGCCTTTAGCATTGCGAAGAGCTCGGTATAGTCTTTACCAACCCTTGCATATTATAGTTCATCACGAAGCCTTTGTAGCTTGGTGGCGGTGATTGAAGAATTACATCAATGACACAATCATCCGGAAGATTAACTCCCAATTGTGTCAAGTGATTGTAGTACCCGGACATTACGAGTATGTGCTCACTAATGTAACTATTCTCCTCCATCTTGCAGCTATAGAACTTATTGGAGACTTCATATCTCTCAATCCGGGCATTACATTGGAATATTAACTTCAACTCTGGAACATCTCATATGCTCCATGACGTTCAAAACGTCGTTGAAGTCCCGGTTCTAAGCCGTAAAGCATGGCACATTGAACTATAGAGTAGTCATCAGCTTTGCTCGCGAGACGTTCACAACATCGGTGTTGCTCCAAAGAAGAAGTTCGCACCCAGCGGTGCATCCAGACGTAACTCTTACATGCAGCAATGAGGATAATCCTCGAGATTACGGACCCGATCCGTGTAATTGCTACCATCATCTTTCAACTTTGCTTTCTCAAGGAACGCATTAAAATTCAACGGAACAACAAAGACGAGCCATCTATCTACAAACATAAACAAGCAAGATACTATCAGGTACTAAGTTCATGATAAATTTAAGTTCAATTAATCATATTACTTAAGAACTCCCACTTAGACAGACATCTCTCTAGTCATCTTAAGTGATCACGTGATCCAAATCAACTAAACCATAACCGATCATCACGTGAAATGGAGTAGTTTTCAATGGTGAACATCTTATGTTGATCATATCTACTATATGATTCACGCTCGACCTTTCGGTCTCCGTGTTCCGAGGCCATATCTGCATATGCTAGGCTCGTCAAGTATAACCCGAGTATTCTGCGTGTGCAAAACTGGCTTGCACCCGTTGTAGATGGACGTAGAGCTTATCACACCCGATCATCACGTGGTGTCTGGGCACGACGAACTTTGGCAACGGTGCATACTCGGGGAGAACACTTCTTGATAATTTAGTGAGAGATCATCTTATAATGCTACCGTCAATCAAAGCAAGATAAGATGCATAAAGGATAAACATAACATGCAAATCAATATAAGTGATATGATATGGTCATCATCATCTTGTGCTTCGTGATCTTCATCTCCGCAGCACCACCATGATCACCATCGTCACCGGTAGCGACACCTTGATCTCCATCGTAGCATCGTTGTCGTCTCGCCAATCTTATGCTTCTCGACTATCGCTACCGCTTAGTGATAAAGTAAAGCATTACTGAAGCGATGCATTGCATACAATAAAGCGACAACCATATGGCTCCGACCGATTGCCGATAACCGGTTACAAAACATGATCATCTCATACAATAAAATATAGCATCACGTCTTGACCATATCACATCACAACATGCCCTGCAAAAACAAGTTAGGCGTCCTCTACTTTGTTGTTGCAAATTTTACGTGGCTGCTACGGGCTTAAGCAAGAACCAGTCTCACCTCGCATCAAAACCACAGCGATACTTCGTCAAATAGACTCCGTTTAACCTTCTCAAGGACGGGCGTAGCCACACTCGGTTCAACTAAAGTGAGAGAAACAGACACCCACCAGTCACCTTTAAGCAACGAGTGCTCGTGGCGGTGAAACCAGTCTCGCGTAAGCGTCTGGCGTAATGTCGGTGCAGGCCGCTTCATCTCACAATACCGCTGAACCAAAGTATGACATCTTTGGTAGGTAGTATGACTTGTATCGCCCACAACTCACTTGTGTTCTACTCGTGCAAAACATCAAACCATAAAACCTAGGCTCGATACCACTGTTGGGGAACGTAGTAATTTCAAAAATTTCCTACGCACACACAAGATCATGGTGATGCATAGCAACGAGAGGGGAGAGTGTTGTCTACATACCCTTGTAGACCGAAGCGGAAGCGATCACAACGTAGAGGAAGTAGTCGTACGTTCTCCTCGCGATCCGACCGATCCGGCGCCGTTACTCGGCGCCCCAGTTCTTGACACACGTACAGCTCGATGGCGTCCCTCGTACTCGATCCAGCCGAGTGTCGAGGGAGAGTTCGTCGAGACGACGGCGTGGTGACGATCTTGATGTTCTACGGCGCGAGGGCTTCGCCTAAGCTTCGCGACGATATGACCGAGGTGGAATATGGTGGAGGGGGGCACCGCACACGGCTAAGGAACGATCCGTAGATCAAACTTGTGTGTCCTAGGGTGCCCCCTTTCCCCCGTATATAAAGGAGGGAGGGGGGAGGTGCGGCCGGCCCAAGGGAGGCGCGCCGGAGGAGTCCCACTCCCCCCTTTTCCTAGTTGGAGTAGGATTGGGGGAGGGGGAAGAGGGAAGGGGGGCGCCGCCCCCCCTCCTTGTCCTATTCAGACTAGGGGGGGAGAGGGCGCGCGGCCACCCCTGGCCGGCCCCTCCTCTTCTCCCTCGAGGCCCACTAAGGCCCATTTAGTTCCCGGGGTTCGGTAACCTCCGGTACTCGATAAATTCCGTTTTCACTCGGAACCATTCCGAACTCCAAATATAGGCTTCAATATATCAATCTTTATGTCTCGACCATTTCGAGACTCCTCGTCATGTCCGTGATCACATCCGGGACTCGAACTTCTTCGGTACATCAAAATACATAAACTCATAATAACCGCCATCGAACCTTAAGCGTGCGGACCCTACGGTTCGAGAACCATGTAGACATGACCGAGACACGTCTCCGGTCAATAACCAACAGCAGGACCTGGATGCCCATATTGGTTCCTACATATTCTCTGAAGATCTTTATCGGTCGGACCGCATAACAACATCGTTGTTCCTTTGTCATCGGTATGTTACTTGCCCGAGATTCGATCGTCGGTATCCAATACCTAGTTCAATCTCGTTACGCAAGTCTCTTTACTCGTTCCGTAATACATCATCTCACAGCTAACTCATTAGTTGTAGTGCTTGCAAGGCTTCATGATGTGTATTACCGAGAGGGCCCGAGATACCTCTCCGACAATCGAGTGACAAAACCTAATCTCGAAATCGCCAACCCAACATCGCCTTTGGAGACACCTGTAGTACTCCTTTATAATCACCCGATTCGTTGTGACGTTTGGTAGCACCAAAGTGTTCCTCCGTAAACGGAGTTGCATAATCTCATAGTTATAGGAACATGTATAAGTCATGGATAAAAGCAGTAGCAACATACTAAATGATCGTGTGCTAAGCTAATGGAATGGGTCATGTCAATCAGATCATTCTACTAATGATGTGACCTTGTTAATCAAATAACAACTCTTTGTTCATGGTCAGGAAACATAACCATCTTTGATTAACAAGCTAGTCTAGTAGAGGCATACTAGTGACATATTGTTTTGTCTATGCATTCACACATGTATCATGTTTCCGGTTAATACAATTATAGCATGAATGATAAACATTTATCATGAAATAAGGAAATAAATAATAACTTTATTATTGCCTCTAGGGCATATTTCCTTCAAAAAGACTATTACAATTAAGCCCATTGTAGTTCCTGCAAACAACCAAATCTGAAACCACCATCGATCGCCAGAGTCGCCGAGGCGCACACTAAGTGAAGAGGCAGAGAACCAACAAACCAAAATCTAGGCTAGCGCCATAGCCTTGTAGGTGTCGTGAGCCGAAGACCAGACCTGCAACACATGTACTTGACGATGTGGCGTGTCAGTCGAGGATGTTCCCCACGCCAACCTGGATCCAGATCTGACGCATCCCACCGCTGCTGCCGGGGAAGGACGCCAAATCC
Organism: Aegilops speltoides; assembly: GCA_021437245.1. Classification (NCBI taxonomy): domain Eukaryota; kingdom Viridiplantae; phylum Streptophyta; class Magnoliopsida; order Poales; family Poaceae; genus Aegilops; species Aegilops speltoides. The sequence goes on from CM038144.1 coordinate 46,763,418, forward strand.
GCCACCTCGGGCCACCAACCTTGTACCCACACCAATCCGTCCCACTTGCCGGCGCCGCCAGAAAAGACGACAACCGCCAGGCACGGAAACATAGGGCCTACCGATCCGAACGATTGGCAAGCAGACGAGGCAATCGGCTCAGCGGCGTCGTCGGGAAGAACGTTGTCTAGTGAGGAAGAGACCGATGCCACCTTATTCAACACAACACCAACCTCACCAAAATGACGCTACTAGACAAAGACAAAGCCCTATATCTATGGAACAACACGCAAAGGAATAGGAGCCCACCCCCTCCACTAGCCGCCAGAGCAGCGGACGGAGCAGAGGGGTGGAGATCACAGCCTCGCCGGTGTCCAAACGCAGGCAGGAACCATCGCCTCTTCTGTCGCCAGAGAGCGAAGCGGGTTTCTTGCTCGATTAGCGAAGCATTATGCAAGATGACGAAAGCTAGCATCGGGCATGTTGTACACACCATCATGACTAAGAGAAACTCTAGCAGACCCCGCATTTTACCGACCAGTAAACTGTGTTTGCAGGTCGCACGGGGGCGCTTATGCGGGATGAAAATTGCGGCGGCAGACTAGAAACCGCAAACAAAGCCGTAATTTTTAAACAAAGTTGTTTCGCGCGAGAAATTTAAGTAGTTGCTCGCCGGAGCTCGCTCGCATAGATGGTTCTTCTTCGCATAATAAGTTCGTACACGTCAAATACATACATAAAGGTCAGAGATGCTAGACAGGGCCTACGCTACCACACCACTGCAACAAAATTGAGCTCACCGGAGCTCCTGCAGTAGCTGCCCACCGGCGGCGATGAGTCGGAGTCGGAGGAGTCGGACGCGAGGTCGATGTAGAGCTTCACCTGCTCCGCCTTCATCACGCGCAGGTCAGCCTCCTTCGATGCATGCGCCTGCGATGCCGTGACGCCCGTCTCGAAGAAGAGCCGCTCATACTCGAGCTCACGCCGGATGCGCTCTTCCATCTCTTCCTGCTCCCTCGCCGATCGCTCGAGGACAACGCGCTCGAGGAGCTCCTCCTGCCCCGGGGGGAGGTAGTCCTCAGGCCCGATGACGCCTCGGCATGGCGGCGCATCGGGCACGGCCTCCTCCGGCTCCCTCTTCACCGGAACGAGCGCACTCCGGATGAGCACCCCGCGGACGAGTTGTCGGATTAGGCGCGGCAGCGACGGGTGAGCTCGAGATCGAAGTCCTCGAGCTCGCGGCGGTTGAATGCTGCGGCGACCGGGCACCTTGGTTGATGCACCGACGCGCCCCCCGCTTGCGCGCGCCGTCAGATCTGGCGCAGCGGCGGCGCTCCGCCTCATCCCCCGAGTCGTCCATGGCGGTCGAAGGCTCGGCGGCGGCAACAAATAGAGCGGCGCGGTGGGGAATTGGAGGGGAACGCAGCGGCGGGGGGGGGGGGGGGGGAGGGGGTAGGGTTTCGACCCACATCTGCCCCGCAAACCCGCAGTTATACTGGCTCAGGGGTTGCGTTTGCGGGCTGCGGCAAAAATATTTACGGGCCGGACACCGATGCGGGCTCTGGTCTGGCCAGAAAAATGGGCCAAGCCCGTATAATTGCCAGAATTATGCGGGTTTGCACCGAATGCGGGGTCTGCTAGAGTTGCTCTAAGTAGGAAGTCGGGGCGGGCTGGCGGGTTAATGTTGTATCCGCGCAACGCCTTCGCCGAAGAGGCTGGAGAGCTGGCGCGGGCTTCAGGTGCGAGTGTGGATGATGAAACCTCATATCGCTCCGTTTGGGAGCCAGAGCCCGTCCATTTCCCGGATAAGTGGTGGGACGTGAAGGTGGATGTCGCCATAGTGGTTGATGCCAAACTAAAGGTTTCCGAACAAGAGGGTTCGGATGGGGGCGGGTGGTGGATTGGTGTAGAGCCGACTGTCTCATCCATAACAAAGGTGAGGGAGTCAAAGATAACTTTGGCCCGACATGAATACACAAGCTAAAAACTGAAATTAGACTTCGAAAAAGCGTACGACCACGTGAACTGGAATTTATTTGCGCCAAGTCCTGCTTAGCCGGGGTTTCTCGGCCATGTGGGTTCATCGGGTGATGCAGCTGGTCTCGGGTGGCCAGACTGCGATCTCGATCAACGGGGAAGTAGGGAACTTCTTCCGGAATAAACGGGGATTGCGTCAGGGTGACCTGATGTCCCCGCTGCTTTTCAATTTTGTTGTGGACGCCCTTGATGCTATGCTTCGGAGGGCGACCACGGCTGGCCACATCAAAAGGGTGGTGGGCCACCTCGTCCCAGGGGGGATCTCACACTTGTAGTACGCAGATGATACTCTGCTACTGTTCCAACCGGACACTCATAGCATTGCAATGGTGAAAGCCTTGCTGCTAAGTTTTGAATTGATGTCCGGCCTCAAAATCAATTTCCACAAGTGCGAAATGTTGTCTATGGGGATAGATAGCAAGGAGGGGCGCCATGTCGCAGACCTCCTCAATTGGGAAAGTTCCCCTTCACATACTTAGGTTTGCCCCTAGCTCCACGTAGGGTGACCATAGAGGAATCGGCACCCCTAAATGGCAAAGTGGGCAAGAAAGTGAGCCCCTAGCGTGGCAAGTTCATGTCCTCGGCGGTTAGGCTCGTCCTGACCAACTTGATCTATCCTCGCTCCCCATGTTTGCTATGGGTCTTTTCCTTTTGGCCAAGGGGGTTCACGCCAAATTGGACACGCCAAGAGCCCGCTTCTTTTGGGAAGGATCGGGTCTTAAACGCAAATACCATATGGTCAAATGGGAAGTGGTATGAAGGCCCAGGTCCATGGGAGGACTAGGAATCACCAATACCAGACTACAAAACATCGCGCTAATGTGCAAGTGGATCTGGAAGCTCTCGCAAGGGGCGACGGGCTTATGGGCTGATATCCTGAGGGCGAAATACTTTCCCAACAGGAACTTTTTCGATGCAGCCTCGAGGGGATCCCCTTTCTGGCAGGATTTGCAGGCCATTAGACCGGCTTTTGACTAGGGGGCCAAATTCACCATCAGCAATGGCCGCTCCACCCATTTCTGGCTTGACCTTTTGGTGGGCACACGTCCCCTTTGGGAGGAGTTCCCGGACTTATATGCACTGGCGGTGCACCCTAACCTTAGGGTGGCTGAGGCCTTGGTTTCCCCACAGGCCATAGCCTTCTGCCATAATCTAAATGCACCAAAATCAGCAAGGTGGGGCTCCTTGCTGGAGCTGGTTTCTTCTGTTGCGCTGACAAACGAGCTAGACAGGGTGTCGTGTGCTACGTCTTGAGCTTGCGTTGGTTTTCCTCGAAGAGGAGAGGGTGATGCAGCAATAGTAGCGTAAGTATTTCCCTCAGTTTTTGAGAACCAAGGTATCAATCCAGTCGGAGGCTCCTCAAAAGTCCCACGCACCTACACAAACAAACTGAGAACTCGCAACCAACGCAATAAAGGGGTTGTCAATCCCTTCATGGCCACTTGCTAAAGTGAGATCTAATAAAGATAGTATGATAAGATAAATATATTTTGGGTATTTTATAATATAGATGCAAAAATTAAAGATACAAATAAAAGTAGATTGAAAGCAAATATGATAAGAGATAGACCCGGGGGCCATAGGTTTCACTAGAGGCTTCTCTCAAGATAGCATAAGTATTACGGTGGGTGAACAAATTACTGTCGAGCAATTGATAGAAAAGCGCATAGTTATGAGATTATCTAGGCATGATCATGTATATAGGCATCACGTCCATAACAAGTAGAGCGACTCATGCTGCATCTACTACTATTACTCCACACATCGACCGACTCACTGCCCGCATCTAGAGTATTAAGTTCATAAGAACAGAGTAGCATTAAGTAAGATGACATGGTGTAGAGGGATAAACTCAAGCAATATGATATAAACCCCATCTTGTTATCCTCGATGGCAACAATACAATCGTGCCTTGCAACCCTTTACATCCTTTGGTAAGGACACCGCAAGATTGAACCCAAAGCTAAGCACTTCTCCCATGGCAAGAAAGATCAATCTAGTAGGCCAAACCAAACTGATAATTCGAAGAGACTTGCAAAGATAACTCAATCATACATAAAAGAATTCAGAGAAGATTCAAATATTATTCATAGATAAACTTGATCATAAACCCACAATTCATCGACAAACACACCGCAAAAAGAGTTCACATCGAATAGATCTCCACAAGAGAAGGGGAGAACATTGTATTGAGATCCAAAAAGAGAGAAGAAGCCATTTAGCTAATAACTATGGACCCACAGGTCTGTGGTAAACTACTCACAACTCATCGGAGGGGCAATGATGTTGATGTAGAAGCCCTCCGTGGTCGATTCCCCCTCCGACAGAGTGCCGGCGAAGGCTCCAAGATGAGATCTCGCGGATACAGAAGGTTACGGCGGTGGAAATTGTGTTTCATGGTGCTCCTAGATGTTTTCGGCGTACATAGGTATATATAGGAGGAAGAAGTACATCGGTGGCCGCCTGAGGGGCCCACGAGACAGGGGGCACGCCCTCAGGCGGCCTCCTATCTCGTGGCTGCCTCGCTGCTTCTTGACTTGCACTCCAAGTCCTCTGGATCACGTTTGTTCCAAAAATCACGCTCCCGAAGGTTTCATTCCGTTTGGACTCCGTTTGATATTCCTTTTCTTCGAAATACTGAAATAGGCAAAAACCAGCAATATGGGCTGGGCCTCCGATTAGTAGGTTAGTCCCAAAAATGATATAAATGTGTAAAATAAAGCCTATAAACATCCAAAAGGGGTAATATAATAGCATGGAACAATCAAAAATTATAGGTACGTTGGAGACGTATCAAGCATCCCCAAGCTTAATTCCTGCTCGTCCTCAAGTAGGTAAATGATAAAAAAGAGAATTTTTGATGTGGAATGCTACCTATCATAATTCATAATGTAATTTTCTTTATTGTGGCATGAATGTTCAGATCCAAATGATTCAAAATAAAAGTTCATATTGATAAAAGAAATAGTAACACTTCAAGCATACTAATCAAAGTAATCATGTCTTCTCAAAATAACATGGCAAAAGAAACTTCATCCCTACAAAATCATATGGTTAGGCTATGCTTCATTTTCGTCACACAAAGATGTTCCCAACTTCTATAGCCCCGATGACAAGCCAAGCAATTGTTTCATACTTAAATAATCTCAAACTTTTTCAACCTTCACGCAATACATGAGCGTGAGCCATGGATATATCACTATGGGTGGAATAGAATATGATGATGGGGATTGTGTGGAGAAGACAAAAAAAGAGAAAGTCTCACATTGACGAGGATAATCAACGGGCTATGGAGATGCCCATCAATTGATGTCAACATGAGGAGTAGGGATTGCCATGCAACGGATGCACTAGAGCTATAAATGAATGCTCAACAAAAGAAAACTAGTGGGTGTGCATCCAACTTGCTTGCTCACGAAGACCTAGGGCATTTGAGGAAGCCCATCGTAGGAATATACAAGCCAAGTTCTATAATTAAAAATTCCCACTAGTATGAAAAAGCTAACTTATGAGACTCACTATATGAAAAACATGGTGCTACTTTGAAGCACAAAAATATGAGACTCACTACATGAAGAACAAGGTGCTACTTTGAAGCACAAGTGTGGAAAAAGAGATAGTAACATTGCCATTTATATTTATATTTTTTTTGTTTCTTTGGAACTTTTTTTTCTTTTGGCCTTTCTTCCTTTTTTTCTTTTTTTCTTTGGGCAATGTTGTAATAATGATGATCATCACACTTCTATTGATTACAACATAAGAATTACAACTCGAAGTTAGAACAAGATATAACTCTATATGAATGCCTCCGGCGGTGTGCCGGGATGGTGCAATGAATCAAGAGTGACATGTATGAAAAATAATGCATGGTGGCTTTGCCACAAATACGATGTCATGATGATGATGAACAGAGCGGTGGAAACTTGCTTGGTAATATATCTCGGAATGACTATGGAAATGCCATAATAGGTAGGTATGGTGGCTGTTTTGAGGAAGATATAGGGAGGTTTATGTGTGATAGAGCGTATCGTATCACGGGGTCTGGATGCACCGGCGAAGTTTGCACCAATTCTCAAGGTGAGAAAGGGCAATGCACGGTAGAGAAGAGGCTAGCAAAGGCGGAAAGGTAAAAGTGCGTATAATCCATGGACTCAACATTAGTTAAAAGAACTCATATACTTATTGTCGGGGGGATGAACCCCGGGCAGGCAACGGAACCCGGATCTATTTCAAAAACAGTGGGGCTCGCATCGCCTCACAAACCGGCGTGCGCCAGGCCGGGTCGCTCGACCCGGCAAGGCGCGCAACCCGGCCAAGACCCGCTACTCGACAAGGTACGTCAACTCGGCCGCAGCGGCTGACGCAAGGCAACTCAACCCGGCATAGCCTTGGCTTCGCTAGTAAGCCAACCCACCCGTGGCGTCCACGGCAACCCAGCCACGGGTCAGCTCCCGTCCCATCTAGGCCGTACGATAGGACGAGACCTCATTCACTGATGACCAAGACTACAGTGCCCCCGCCCATGCCCGTGGTCAGCCAGAGCGTGGCAACAGTGCCCCTTACCTACCCGCTAACCAGGGCTGGCACGGCAACAGTGTTCCCGCCCTTACCGCTGACGACAGCAAGCGGAGGCCTGATGGAGAACACTATGCACGACTCGACCCGGCCATGCCATGACGACTGACAAGACGGCGCACAGTCCTCCTAGGCACGCGGGGCCCGCACCTAGGGGAACCCGGCGAACCACAAGCCCCCAAGCGGGACCCAACCCGGCACCTCGGACACCGACAATACGGACCCACCAACTCGGCATATTACCATTGTAACCCTGGGTGGGTTGGTCTATAAAACCCCCCAGGAGTCCACGCCAACGGAGAGAGAGGACACAAGATATTCAACAGAGACATACGACACACACGGCATGCAAAGCCACACGAGGTAGAGCAAGCAAGATAGGACTAGCCACCACATAGCGACACCAAGGAGAAGGAGCAGCCGGAGCCTTGGCTAGCCTCCTTCCTCCTCCAAACAGCTCCAGGAGCAACATTGTACTATCAACCATCCAACTAAACTCGGCAGGACTAGGGGTGTTATCTCTCCGGAGAGCCCCGAACCTGGGTATGTCCGGCGTCCCGCGCCCGCGCATATCAACCTCGCCTCCGAAGCCCACCAGCGCCCTCGAGCCTCCTCCTCTCTTTAGCCATCCCTTGGCATCTGCCGTGCGCCCACCACGACAGTTGGCGCCCACCGTGGGGCAGTTCGAGGAACTGGCCGGAAGCATGCTTCGGACGGGGCCCCTCTCCTACTCCGACGAGTCCGTCGCTCTGGCGGACGACGTCATCGGCACGCTCGCGCGCTTCTTTCACCGCGCTGCGCATCTCCGACGCGCCTGCGGCCGACGAGTACCCCAGCAAGGTGCTCAGCTACTCCGACTCCCCGCTTTCTCTCAGCGGCAGATTCACTGCCGGGGCGATGGACGCCCACATAGGGTCTTCGTCACCGGCGACGGTGCCTCTTCCTCGTAGAGCAACGTGAGAAGAGCTGCCGAAGCTGCGGCCGCTACGGCTCGGACGGAGCCAACCGACCCGCTGTGCGCCACGATGCAGAGCCTCCGCATCCCCATCGGCACCGACGTCGACGCCACCAATGTTGCTGAACCCGAACCCAGCTCGAGGACAGGCGCCAGCAAATGCTGGACCTGTCCGAGACGCTAGCCGCCACCAGATGCCGCCTGGAAGCTGCTCAGATGGAGCACGACGCCGCCCACGGATTCACGCCTGCCGCGGCTGAGCCAAGCCGGGCCGCTGGTACTCGCGCCCGGGGAGGAGCGATCGGCCGGGCCTTCTGCGCCGGCCGAACCGTCTACGAGACCCCAGTCAAGAACATGCGTGCTGCGGAGGCAGCCGCGGTCGGCCTCGACCAACTCGCGGGCGAGGAGCTCAGGGAGCGCATCGGGCGGATGCGCGAGCTCCTCCACGCCGCTAACACCCAGTAGGATCGCCTCAACCAGGTCGCCAAGCCGGCAGGTTCCGGCTCCGCCCGCCTTGGCGGACCCGGCGAACTCCTGCACACGACCTCTTCGCCGCCCGACGAGGCGCACTCCGGCCAGGGCCAAACCCGGTGCAACCCGGTCGGCACCGCCACCGATGCTCTGGGAAACAAGCCCACCCCAGAGACCCAGCGCGGACCCGGCCATCCTAGCCGGCGTTCGGCTCCAGCCGACCCGGCCCCTCGAGGCCTGGCCGCCAGTCGACTCGGCCCGCGCGCCATCAACAACGCCGACGCGTGCCACCGCCTCGATCAGCTCGCTTGCTCCATGGAGGTGGAGGAGAGCGGCGCTATCGGGCCGGCGTGTTTCGGCCCACGCATCCGGGAGGAGCCCTTCCCCAAGGGATTCGTGCTTCCCCGCGACACCCCCAAGTACAATGGGACCGTGAAGCTAGAAGACTGGCTCACCGACTACACCACGGCCATTGGCATCACCGGTGCCAATCGTCGTCTCTCCGTGCGCTACGCACCGCTCATGCTCCAAGGATCGGCTCGCACATGATTGAACAGCCTGCCTATGGGCAGCATCAATGCATGGGTCGATTTCGAGGAAGCGTTTGTCCGCAACTTCACGGGGACGTACAAGCGACCCGGTCGCCCCAGCCAGCTCGCCATGTGCGTGCAGGGGCCGACGGAGACCGGCCGCGAGTACCTCGCACGCTGGACCGAGCTCCGGAACAGCTGTGAGGGCGTCCATGAAGTCCAGGTGATCCAATACTTCGTCAGCGGGTCCCGAGACGGCACCCTCCTCAAGCACAAGCTTCTACGCTCCGAGCCGGCCACCATGGCCGCGCTCATGGTGATGGCGGACAAGTACGCCAACACCAACTCCGCCATGAAGATCCAAGTGGTGCTGGACGAGGCCGGCAAGGCAAAGCCGGTCCCTCCGCGGAAGCCAGCCGGCTAAGGCAGCCGACAGCAGCACCACCAGAACAACAAGCGCAAGGCCGAGCAGCCGGCGCAACGTCACGACAACCGGCTCGTCGTGGCCGCCGAGCCCATGGCGGACCCGGCAGCGAAGCGCCGACAGATCGGCAAGATGGCGTGGCAACCCGCCATGAGCTTTGAAGAGATGCTCGATGGCCCATGCAAGCACCACAACGGCGCAAGACCCTCCACGCACACGCTTCGACACTGCGCCATCACCAAGCGCATCATGAGGGGCGACGTCCCGCCTCCTCCGGCTCCGGCTCCGGCTCCGGGTGTGGGACAACCGCCTCCGCCTCCACCGCCGCCCCCCGCCGGTGGCGCGATGCGGAACGATGCCTACCCGGACCAGAACGCGGCCTATGTCGTCTTCACCAGCCTCGGCGACGACAAGCGCAGCGAGCGCCTCCTCCGGCAGGAGGTGAACACCGTCGTCCCGGCCAAGATAGACTTCATGCATTGGTCGGAGTGCCCGATCGCCTAGAACCGGGAGGATCACCCGGCAGTCATGCCAAGTACGGGTGGATACTCCCTCGTCCTCAACCCTACAATCGTCACGCGGCACACCTGCAAGTTCTCCCGAGTCCTCATCGACGGCGGCAACACTTACTGGAGAAGGACTCTTCCAGGTGCTGCGCCTCGAGCAACGTACCACGTCGCTCCCGCTCCAAGACACGATCCCGCTCCCCGAGCGCCCTCTCCAGGTCGGCCGCCTTAGCAAGGGCCGCCTTCAGCTCGGCGTCCTTGTCTTCGGTCGCCATCCACCGCGGTGACTTGCTCCCGCAGATGCTCCACCCCGGCCTGGAGCCGGCCCTTATCGTCGGCCAGCTGGCCGCGCTACTGGTCCGCCTCGACCAGGGCCTACTGCGCCTCCACCGCTTTGGCGGCCTCCGCCTTAAGAAGCTCCACCTCGACCTCGAGGCGGCTCTTGTGACCCGCCAGCTGCTCGTGCAGCCGGCTGGCCTCGTCAAGAGACCGCTGGGCCGCGGCCGCCTCCGCCCTCGCCTGCGTCGCCTCGACGCCGAGACGGTCGGAATCGGCAACGAGCCGGTCATAGTGATGACCGATCCGGAACAGCCGGGTCCGCCAAGATAGCACCTCAGTTGCAAAGAAGAAGAACTCAGCAGGAAGAAAAAAATAAGACAAGGCCTAAAATTTGGCCCAACTGTTACACAGTTGGCCCGAATCTCAGGGGCTACACCCAGTGGGTGCGCTAGCGCGCCCCCACTAGAAGAGAAGAGCTCAGCAAAGTACCTGCTGCGGCGCGAAGCTCCTCCTCCTTGGCAGCAAGCTGCTCCTTGAGCTCCCGATGCTTGCCCAGGAGCCGGTTGTAGGCGGCAACCCCGAAGGCATCAAGATGCTAAAAAGAAGACCAAAGTCAACACAAGGCCTAAGATTTGGCCCAACTGTTACACAGTTGGCCCGAATCTCGGGGCTACACCAGTGGGTCTTGTTGGCCTTACGAAGATAAAATCACAAGAAAACAAGAAGAAGAAGGACTTACCAGGACGGCGCGCTCCAGGTCGCGCGTACGCTCTGTCTCGGCCTGGGCGAAGGCCTCGAGGCGCTCCGTCCGGCCTCGCAGACGGCGGCTGACGGCATCCAGCGCCGCCTCCTCCTGGGTCTGGGGCCCGAAGACGACCGCGCCCCCGCTCCACGCGGGCTGCAGCACAACAGCTCGGAGCCCGCTCTGCCGAGGCACCAAGGCATGCCCCCCGCTGGCCGCTTACGATGCGGCCAGCACCTCCTCTGATGCCCCTTCCAGCGCCGATGGCGATCCGGACACCGGGGCGCCTTGCGTCGCCACCTCAGGCACCGCCGCCTGCGGTGCCTCATCCATAGCCGACGGCGCCTCCAGCGCCGCCGCCTGCGGCGCCTCCTCCGAGACGCCACCTCCACCACCATAAGCCCTCGCGCGCTCGATAATGTCGGCTCGTGGCGGGGTATCGCCCCCCACCTCCACGACCTCCTGGTCGAGGAGCACCACCTCGGGCCGGCCCCCACGGGCGCGCTCCCTTACCGACGACGATTCAAAAACCGTCGCCTCCACCACCATGCCCTCCGGCATCTCGTGCCAGGCCAAAGCCTCCAGCTCCGCCTCGGCCCGGTTCCTGTCATGCCAGGCCAAGGCCTCGGCATCGTCCGGGTCCAGGCCGAGGTCCGAGTCGCCTCGTCCCTCCTCCCCGGCCAGGCCGGCGAGGTCGGACCGGCTCCTGCGGAACGCGGTCCCCTCGGTGGCCGCGTCCTCTGCCGCCGCCCTCACCAACACGATCGGCAACCTGAAGAAGAAGGCAAAATAAGCAAAAAGACAAGAAATCCAGGCGCAAGCGGCGAACAGAAGTTACCCTGTCAAGACCGGGACCGGGGTCGGCTTCGCGCGCTTCTTCTTGGACGGCCTTCCGGGCTCAGCCGGGTCTGCTGCGCGCTTCGATCCATGGGGTCGCGACGCGACGCTATCCTTGCCATGCGGGCGGCTCGGCGCCGCCCCATGTGAGGACCCGGCTCCGCCCGTATTGCCGCCTCCCCCGCCCAACACCGCTACACCAAGCAACCAGCGTCAGCATCGCCTTCACCGCGACACGTGCAACAAATCAAGAAAAAATGGAGAAGAGAAAGACTCGAAGCTTACCGGCTCGGCGCATAGCGCCGGCATCGGACTTGGCGACCTCCTCGCCGCCTTGGGCCGCGGGCTCCTCTGGTGCCACTGGCGCCACCTGTAGCGGAGCCCGGGTGTAAGGATGCCGGCTCGCATTCAGAAGAACCGCCCGCGATGCATCGGGACGAATAAGAAGATGTGCGGCGGCAAAGTAAGGAGACCAGATGCTCACCTGCGGTGCCAAGTTCGCCTGGCTATACGGCGCCTTGCCGAATCGCCAATCCTCTCCAAGATTGGCCCTGGAGATGGCGTTGACGGCGCAAGCGTCCTGCTCCACAGACAGCCGCGTCGACCCCATTCGGTTGGGGTCCTGCAGGCCGATCATCTCGCCGATGAGGCAGGAGCGCCTCTAAAGCGGGAGGATCCGGTGGGTGATGAACGCGGCGAGAAGATCATTGCAGGTGAGCCCCTCCTACGTCCTCATCACCGTCACCCGCTCGCAGAGGTTGACGATATCCTGCGACGGGCGCCAGGGCGAGTACCCCCAGTTCGTCTTCGCCCGCGGCAGCGCCATGGCGGAAGGAGGGAGATTGATGTGGTCCGCGCCAAGATTGCGGACGTAGAAGAAGGAATTCTGCCACTTCTTGGTAGAATCCTCGAGCGGAATCTTGGGGAAATCTGCCCCCGACCGCTTGGAGATGACGGCGGCGCCACAGTCGGCGAACTCCCCGGCTGACGGGCCCTGCTGATTCAAGGAGAAGAAGCGCGCCCAGAGATCGATCATCGGCTCGACCCACAGGTACCCCTCGCACAGGGTCACGAAGCTAGAGAGTTGGACGATGGCACCGGCACCGAGATGGTGCGGTTGAAGCCCGAAGAACTCCAGAAAGGCGCGGAAGAAGGTGCTCGTCGGCAGCCCGAGCCCGCGCTCGAAGTGGGTAAGGTAGATGACGCGCTCCTGCCCCTCGGGTCAGGGCCTTTGCTCGCCGCGCGACAGGCGGACACCAACGTCCGTCTCCCGCGGCAAGCGCTGCAAAGCTCGAAGCTGCGTGATGTCGTCGTTGGAACCCATCCAAGAGCCCGACGGCAGCGCCATGGATGGAAGCGGAAGGAAGAATGACGACGGAGAAGAGCTCTGCTCAGGGCTGCGGGCGCAGCTGTGCGTCAGTAGCAAGGAGCAGGGCGAGAGGAGTGGGACAGGAGGGCGCGAGCGAGAATAATGCCCGCCGCCCCCTTGCCCCCCTCAATTTATAAGCCTCGGTTCAAACGTGGGGAAGTGGGATCGTCTGCACGCGCCCGTTCCACTACCCTGCAATAAGTGCGCATGTACACGCGCACTAACTGCGCGGGGAGGTGCAACCGGCCCCCAGACACCGCAATAAATCCGTACGCGTGGCCAAGGGCCCGATCGCGTCACGCGCGTGGCCTGTCAGGACCCTCCGGCTTCCGAGCACCACGTGGCGCCAGCGCGAAGCCCGAGGGATCACCTCAAGATTCGGCGGACTCCTCGGTTCCCGCCACGACCGGGACGCCGCGATCCGGTTTTTGAAAAACCCGGCACACAGTGGGTGTTGCCGGACCCGGCGTTCATAGATTCCACCTTGCTCAAGGGGGAAGCTGCGAAGGCCCACTCATCCGAAGATGGCGGACCTTCACAGCTTCGGGGACTAGTGTCGGGGGGATGAACCCCGGGAAGGCAACGGAACCCGGATCTGTTTCAAAAATAGCGTGGCCCGCATCGCCTCGCAAACCGGCGTGCGCCAGGCCGGGTCGCTCGACCCGGCAAGGCGCGCAACCTGGCCAAGACCCTCTACTCGGCAAGGTACGTCAACCTGGAGGTAGCGGCTGGCGCAAGGCAACTCAACCCGGCGCAGCCTTGGCTTCCCCAATAAGCCAACCCACCCGTGGTGTCCACGGCAACCCAGCCACGGGTCAGCTCCCGTCCCATCCAGGCCCATACGATGGGACGAGACCTCAGTCACTGATGACCAAGACTACAGTGCCCCCGCCCATGCCCGTGGTCAGCCAGAGCATGGCAACAGTGCCCCTTACCTACCCGCTGACCAAGGCTGGCACGGCAACAGTGTTCCCGCCCTTACCGCTAACGACAGCAAGCGGAGGCCTGATGGAGAACACTGTGCGCGACTCGACCCGGCCACGCCATGACGATCGACAAGACGGCGCACAGTCCCCCTAGGCACACGGGGCCCGCACCTAGGGGAACCCGGTGAACCACATGCCCCCAAGCGGGACCCAGCCCGGCACCTCGGACACCGACAATACGGACCCACCAACTCGGCATATTACCATCTGGGTGGGTTGGTCTATAAAACCCTCGAGGAGTCCACGCCAACGGAGAGAGAGGGCACAAGATATTCAACAGAGACATACGACACACACGGCATGCAAAGCCACACGAGGTAGAGCAAGTAAGATAGGACTAGCCACCACATAGCGACACCAAGGAGAAGGAGCAGCCGGAGCCTTGGCCAGTCTCCTTCCTCCTCCAAACAGCTCCAGGAGCAACATTTTACTATCAACCATCCAACTAAACTCGGCAGGACTAGGGGTGTTATCTCTCCGGAGAGCCCCGAACCTGGGTATGTCCGGCGTCCCGCGCCCGCGCATATCAACCTCACCTCTGAAGCCCACCAGCGCCCTCGAGCCTCCTCCTCTCTTTAGCCATTCCTTGGCATCTGCCATGCGCCCACCACGACACTTATTGTAAAAATTTAGAAGTCATCAAAAACCAAGTACTACGCACATGCTCCTAGGGGGATAGATTGGTAGGAAAAGACCATCGCTCGTCCCCGACCGCCACTCATAAGGATGCACAAGCCAGGTACACTTCATGTTTCAAATTTGTTACACAACTTTAACCATACGTGCATGCTACGGGACTTGCTAACTTCAACACAAGCATTCTTTAAATTCATAATCATCCAACTAGCATGACTTTAATATCACTACCTCCATATCTCCAAACAATTATCAGGTATCAAATTGATCATAGCATCCAATTCACTTTCTATGATAGTTTTTATTATACCCAACTTGGATGCTCATCATTCTAGGACCAACTTTATGACCATAGCAAATACCATGATGTTCTAAAAGACTCTCAAAATAATATAAGTGAACCATGAGAGACTAGTAATTTCTTCAAAATTAAGACACCACCGTGCTCTAAAAGATATAAGTGAAGCACTAGAGCAAAAACTAGCAAGCTCAAAAGATATAAGTGAAGCACATAGAGTATTCTAGCAAATTCTAATCAAATAGGCTTCTCCCAAAAGGTGTGTACAGCAAGGATGATTGTGGTGAACTAAAAAGCAAAGACTAATATAATACACGACGCTCCAAGCAAAACACATATCACGTGGCGAATAAAAATATAGCTCCAAGTAAAGTTACCAATGAACAAAGATGAAAGAGGGGATGCCTTCCCGGGGCATTCCCAAGCTTAGGCTTTTGGCTATTCTTGAATATCTTGGGGTGCCTTGGGCATCCCCAAGCTTAGGCTCTTGCCACTCCTTATTCCATAGTCCATAAAAGCTTTACCCAAAACTTGAAAACTTCACAACACAAAACTCAACAGGAAATCTTATAAGCTCCGTTAGTGAAAGAAAACAAAACCACCACATAAGGTACTGTAATGAGCTCATTCTTTATTTATTTTGGTGTTAAACCTACTGTATTCCATCTTATTTATGGTTTATAAACTATTTTACTAGCCATAGATGCATTGAAATAAGCAAACAACACACGGAAAACAGAATCTGTCAAAAACAGAACAGTCTGTAGCAATCTGTAACTAATGCAAACTTCTGGAACTCTAAAAATCCTACCAAAATAGGAAGTCCTGGAAAATTTGTTTATTGAACAGCATCAAAAAGAATAAACGCAAAAGCACGTTCCTGTGATTTAACAAAATTATATTCGTGCGTGCAAAGTCTTTGTTTTTCAGCAGAATAAAATCAACTATCATCGTAGGTTATCCTATAGGTTCTACTTGGCACAAACACTAATTAAAAGATAAAAATACATCTAAACAGAAGGTATATGAAAGATTTATTAAATAACAGCAATGAAAAATATTGGGTTGCCTCCCAACAAGCGCTTTTCTTTAAAGCCTTTTTTAGCTAGGCATTGAGATTTCAATGATGCTCACATGAAAGACAAGAATTGAAGCACAAAGAAAGCATCATAAAACACGTGACAAACACATCTAAGTCTAACATACTTCCTATGCATAGGCATATTATAAGCAAACAAATTTGTAAGGCAAGCAAACACTAGTATACGCAAGGAAGAAGAAAGAGACGATAGCAATCTCAACATGACGAGAGGTAATTTAATAAGATAAAAATTTCTACGACCATATTTTCCTCTCTCATAATAATTACATGTAGGATCATAGGAAAATTCAACAAAATAGCTATCACAAAACATATTCTCAACATGATCCACATACATGCAAAGTTGACACTCTTCCAAAATAGTGGGATTAACATTAACTGAAGTCATGACCTTTCCGAACCCACTTTTATCAAAAATATCATAAGATTGAACATACTCCAAATATGTGGGATCTAAAGTTGACACTCTTCCAAACCCACTTTCAATATTATTTCAAACACTATTATCAATCTCATATTCATCATGGGGCTTAAATAAATTTTCAAGGTTATGAGAAGAATCACCCCAATCATGATCATTGAAACAAGTAGTAGACATAGCAAAACTAGCATCCCCAAGCTTAGGGTTTTGCATATTATTAGCACAACTGACATCAAGAGAATTTATAGGAAAATCATTGCAATCATGCTTTTTATTCAAGGAGTTATCGTGAATCTCTTCATAATTTTCTTCATCGTAATTTTCAGATTCACAAATTTTGAGCAAAGCTTCATAGAGATAATCTAGTACACAAAACTCACTAGCAATTGGTTCATCATAATTGGATCTCTTAAAAATATTAGCAAGCGGATGAGGATCCATAGATCTTAGGTTCTCTATTTAGCAATAAATAAGCATCTAATCCAACCAAACGAGCAAACGAAAGGGCAAGCGAAAAGAGAGGAGGAGATTGGGAAAGAGAGGGCGAATAAAACGACAAGAGTGAAGTGGGGGAGAGGAAAACGAGAGGCAAAAGGCAAATAACGTAAAGGCGAGGGATATGGGTTTGTGATGGGTACTTGGTATGTCTTGACTTGAGCGAAGACCTCCCCGGCAACGGCGTCAGAAATCCTTCTTGCTACGTCTTGAGCTTGCGTTGGTTTTCCTCGAAGAGGAGAGGGTGATGCAACGATAGTAGCATAAGTATTTCCCTCAGTTTTTGAGAACCAAGGTATCAATCCAGTAGGAGGCTCCTCAAAAGTCCCACACACCTACACAAACAAATTGAGAACTCACAACCAACGCAATAAAGGGGTTGTCAATCCCTTCACGACCACTTGCGAAAGTGAGATCTAATAAAGATAGTATGATAAGATAAATATATTTTTGGTATTTTATAATATAGATGCAAAAAGTAAAGATGCAAATAAAAGTAGATTGAAAGCAAATATGATAAGAGATAGACCCGGGGGCCATAGGTTTCACTAGAGGCTTCTCTCAAGATAGCATAAGTATTACGGTGGGTGAATAAATTACTGTCGAGCAATTGATAGAAAAGCGCATAGTTATGAGATTATCTAGGCATGATCATGCATATAGGCATCACGTCCATAACAAGTAGACCGACTCCTGCCTGCATCTACTACTATTACTCCACACATCGACCGACTCTTGCCTGCATCTAGAGTATTAAGTTCATAAGCACAGAGTAACGCATTAAGCAAGATGACATGATGTAGAGGGATAAACTCAAGCAATATGATATAAACCCCATCTTGTTATCCTCGATGGCAACAATACAATACGTGCCTTGCATCCCTTTACATCCTTTGGGTAAGGACACCGCAAGATTGAACCCAAAGCTAAGCACTTCTCCCATGGCAAGAAAGATCAATCTAGTAGGCCAAACCAAACTGATAATTCGAAGAGACTTGCAAAGATAACTCAATCATACATAAAAGAATTCAGAGAAGATTCAAATATTATTCATAGATAAACTTGATCATAAACCCACAATTCATCGGATCTCGACAAACACACCGCAAAAAGAGTTTATCGAATAGATCTCCACAAGAGAGGGGGAGAACATTGTATTGAGATCCAAAAAGAGAGAAGAAGCCATCTAGCTAATAACTATGAACCCGTAGGTCTGTGGTAAACTACTCACAACTCATCGGAGGGGCAAGGTTGTTGATGTAGAAGCCCTTCATGGTCGATTCCCCCTCCGACAGAGTGCCGACGATGGCTCCAAGATGAGATCTCGCGGATACAGAAGGTTACGGCGGTGGAAATTGTGTTTCGTGGTGCTCCTGGATGTTTTCGGGGTACGTAGGTATATATAGGAGGAAGAAGTACGTCGGTGGCCGCCCGAGGGGCCCACGAGACAGGGGGCGCCCCCTACAGGGGGGCGGCCTCCTATCTTGTGGCTGCCTCGGCTGCTTCTTGACTTGCACTCCAAGTCCTCTTGATCATGTTCGTTCCAAAAATCATGCTCCCGAAGGTTTCATTCCGTTTGGACTCCGTTTGATATTCCTTTTCTTCAAAATATTGAAATAGGCAAAAAAAAACAGCAATATGGGCTGGGCCTCCAGTTAGTAGGTTAGTCCAAAAATGATATAAGTGTGTAAAAGAAAGACCATAAACATCCAAAAGGGGTAATATAATAGCATGGAACAATCAAAAATTATAGATACGTTGGAGATGTATCATCGTGGCATCTAAATGCCTCCAGGAAGTTTTCGGTCAAGTCCTTATACAACAAACTGTGCCAAGGGACGGTTCGGAGGGAGGTGAAAGGACTTTGGCTTGCGCGCGTTCCGCTGATGATCAAAGTGTTTCTTTGGCAAATGTTCCGGGATCACCTCCCCACGTCCCTCAACATTGCAAAACGGAATGGCCCGACAACGGATCCTTGTGCTTTATGTGGGAATCCCGAGAACGCAAACCATGTTTTCTTCCTAGGCCCTTTATCTAGGTTTGCTTGGAGCGCTTTGCGCGAGGCAGCCGGCGTCCCATGGGACCCGCGCTCCTCTTCCCATCTTGTGGGACTTTTGGACTCGGTCCAAGGTCAACTCAAACGCATGATGTGGACTAGTATTGGGGCCATGTTATGGTCCTTATGGCTAACCCGTAACAAATTTACCATTGAGGGATTTTTCCCATCGCACCCGGCTAATATCATATGCAAATGTTCTATCCTACTACAGTAGTGGAGTCCGTTGGCGGAGCGGAAGGACTCTGAGATGATGAAGAACGCGCAAGATCGAGTTCACCAGGTTTACGTGGCGGCTAGGGAGCCGGCGCCTCCTCCCTAACGTAGGGAGTGATATTTTGTTTTGTGTCTCGCGAGCCTGCGCGCTCTTGACCATGGGCATCAGCCTTGTATCGTGCTCACCGCCTGTCGTGGTTCTAAGTCTGACAGTAGAGTGGGGGGTAGGTAAGGAGAGGCAAGGTCCTAGCTATGGAGAGGTTGTGAACACAAGCGATGTACGAGTTCAGGCCCTTCTCGGAAGAAGTAAAAGCCCTACGTCTCGGAGCCCTGAGGCGGTCGAGTGGATTATGAGTGTAGGTATTACAAGAGTGTGAACCCCTCTGCCTGTGGAGGGGGGTGGCTTATATAGAGTGTGCCATGACCCCAGCCAGCCCACATAATGGAGAGGTTAAAGTACATTAAGCCTGGGGCGTTACTGATAACGCTCCTCATAAAGAGCCTTAACTATCATTAAGTCTATTCAATTACAAGCCGTTGCGTTGCAGAGTGTCTTCTGACCTTCTGGTGGTCGAGTGTATCTTCATGGTCGAGTGAGTCTTCCATGGTCGAGTCCTTCTAGTCAGTTGAGTGAGTTCCTAGTTGGTCGACTGGAAGATGATCTCTTCTAAGAGTATCCTTGGGTAGGACGTTTAGGTCAGGCCTATGACCCTACCCTAGGTACATGAATCCATCATTAGCCCCCGAATGGATTGAGGCTTGAGTGAGGGAGGAGTTGACGTTGTTTCCGATTGTCTTTTGCATACTGGCTATGTGTTGTCTTAGATCAAGATCTTCTTTGTTGATAACGAGCAACTTTTCTTCAGTCGACTCGATCCATTCTTGTTCTTTTGTCGAGGACCTTTTACACTTCGCTATTCCTGAGCGACGGATCGCAGGAAATCTCGCACTTGATAGACCGATCTGTCTCTCGCGGATCTCGCGGGATACGAAATTTGGGGAAGCGCGCGAAGCGGAACAGACCGCGGTGCTCGGATGGGACATGACATGGACGCCTCGATCTCCGCGCCGCTTTTACCGCCACGTATCGTGCAGAGCAACTGTTCCGGGATATGATTGGATTGCTCGGGTCCACCTGTCATCCACTCGGAAGGGATGTTATAAATGTGACTCGTGATGGTTTCTGCACAGTACCCCGTTCTTCCTCCTCTGCTCTCTTCGTCTCCGCCCACCGCAACTGCTGCCGCTCCTGCTACTTCCTCTCTCGCGCACTCCGCCGGCGGCCATGGGCAAAGAGAAGACGGCGGTGCTGGAGCGCGCGAAGAAGGCGTCGGCGGCGGAGAAGGCGTCGGCGGCCGAGAAGGCGAAGGGGAGATCCACCAGCCGCAGTGGTTCTTCGTCGAGATCCCGCTTGCCGAAGGGCTGGGTCCAGGGAGATTGGATCCAGTCGACCATCAGGGAGAAGGATCTCCTCGATATGGCCGACGACGGGCTGATCCCCCACGGCGCCTCGAGGCTTCCTGGCCAAGAGTGGCAGCCTCAGCCGGAGGAGGGTGAGTGTGTGCTCCTGGCCACCCATGTTGACCAAGGATTTTCGCTGCCGCCGAGTGTTTTCTTTCATGGTTTTCTGAATTTCTTTGGAGCCCAGCTCCACCATTTTACTCCAAACTCCATCGCGTATCTTGCTGCATTTGTGTCTATGTGCGAAAACTTCCTGGGCTGTCGACCGCACTGGGGTTTGTTCAAGCATATCTTCACATGTCGCTCTCAGACTGTGAAGAAAGCAAGTCCCGGGGATGAGAAGACCCAAGTAGTTCAGATGTGCGGGGGCCTAGGAATCCAAGTGAGGAACAAGAGCACCTTCCCAGCTATGTCTTTTCCCGAGTCGGTCAGGGGCTGGCAGTCGACCTGGTTCTACTGCCAGAATGAGTCGACGCCGGGGCAGTCGGGTGGTCTTCCTCCATTCACCATGAGTCGAGTGAATGACCCTCTTCCTGAAGGTGATTCGGAGGAAAGAGCTGATGTGAAGATGCTGATGGATCGCGTAGTACAGCTGGTTCGGAACGGTGTGACTGGCATGGATCTCTTGGAGGTTTTTCTTCGAAGGCGAATCCAGCCTCTTCAGTTCTGGAGCCACTACATGTGGCTGTACTGCGGAACCGAAGACGAGACTCGTGTCCACCCGGAGGCAGTCGACGACGCCGTAGTGGAAAGATGGATGGCCGCGATCACTGCGAACAAGGACAACCCTCGCGGATCCCGGAGGATTTCTCCACTTGACCACAATGACGTCCCAGATAAGGTATACTTGCTCTGCTTTCCATTGTATGTCTGTTGAATGTGTTTCTGTATTTCTTGCAATTTGGTCGATTGAACTCTGTCTTGATATTTTCCAGGCCCTCACCGAGCTGTACTCGATGCCCAATGGAGCTCAGGCTCCGACTGAGGAGGGAGAAGCCAGCGGAGGCGAGAGCCAGGAAGAGTGGGACTCAGACGCTGCTGAAGGTGACGATGACGATGACGACGACGATGATGACGACGATGCGGATGAGGAGGAAGTGGAGGTTGCTCCACCGCGCTCGGAAAGGCGGTCGAAACTCGTGCATGATCCTGCGACTGAACGCGGAAAGGGGGTTGCGACTGTCTCGCAGTCGACCAAACGCCCTCGGACCGCTTCTCCGGTGCCGACTGAGAAGGCGCCGAAGCAGTCGAAGGTAGCTCCGTCGAAGCCAACCAAGCCTCTGCCAAAAATGAAGGTGTTCATCCCCACCATCTCAGGGTAAACATATCACTTAAGTCTTCCTGTTCTATACAAGTTTTGTCTCTGGTTGATACTTGAATCGGTTGACTGATTTTTTGGAACTTCAGTGCTGCGACTTCTGAAACTTCAGGCAAGGCCGAAGACCATGAGATGGAGGATGCGGCGACCTCAAATCCTGGTACTGTATCCTCAACTCTGTTCTTAGTCGACTGTCTCATAGTTTCTAACTTTGACTCTTTTCTGAAGCTCCAACCAATGACATTATCACCCTTCCCGATGACGATGATGAGGATGAGGAACCATTGAGGCACAGGAGGAGCAGGAAGGCGTATACTTGCAAAGCACCCCAAGATGCGACGGCGCCTGAGACTGTTGCGACGGGAGGGGAGGCCAGCACTCGACATACCGTGTCCTTCGCGGTGCCGTTGACGAGTGCTCGACCCACTTCGTCGAGTGCTGGGCAGCCTTCGCTCTTCGCCACGCACCACGTCCCGGAGGACCAGGCTAGTGCTGCTAAGGAGGCGATACGCCAAGCAGAGATCATGATGGAGCAGGTGAAGATCGTCCGGGATGCGAGCCAAGCAGCTTACGATGCCAGCTCTGCCCTTCAAAGCAACGTTCAGGTCAGTCGACTACCGCCTGTTCTGTTAGGATATGCTATCAAAACTTTTCTTTCTGGAATCCATAGCAGTCACCCACTAGGTGTGTTGATATAAACTCCGTGTTAGCGGGGCACGCTGAGTGCACCCGCTGGGTGTAGTCCCCAAGGCTAAGGTCGACTGCTGGCAGTCGGTCTTAGGCTTTATAAGTAAATATTGATCATCACTCGATTGAAACGAATGGGTTTCTAAAACCAGTGGGGGCATGCTGAGTGCACCTACTGGGTGTAGTCCCCGAGACTATGGTCGACTGCTGGCAGTCGATTACAGTCTGAAGAGGCTTTGGTCGACTGGTCGACTCTTTTTTTTTGGTTGGCTGGTCGACTCTGTCTTGAATAAGACCAGTGGGGGCACGCTGAGTGCACCCACTGGGTGTAGTCCCCGAGACTACGGTCGAATGCTTGCAGTCGACTGTAGTCTTAGAAACGTGTCATTTTTCTCTATTCACTCGGAAGTGAATCATCTTTGACATTTTGTCGATTGATTCTTCGTAGAAATCCTGTGATCTTGCGGCGCTATCTTTGAATCTGGAGCGAAGCATATTCAGCTCGAGTTGGACTTGAAGCTAGTGCAGGAGAATCTGACGAAGGCAAAGGAGGAGACAAAAGGTATGTTTGGTGAGACTTCGACGACTCCTTTCTCCCCTCATTTGCTTCAAACCTGACTTTGCTGTAATTTACAGGCAAGGTGAAGGAGGCCCAGAGGAAGAAGGAGCTTGAGCTGTCTGAGAAGATCAAGCTTGCCGATGAAAAGCTAGCCTCAGTCACCAAGCTCGAACAGGACAACACCAATCTGAAGGCTGCTCTGGGCATTGCCACCAAGGATGTTGATCGACTGAAAGCTGACAAGACCACTCTGACTGAGAAGATCAACCAGTTGACTGGGAAGAAGAATGACCTAGAAGGCTTCCTGGGTGGTCTTGCTAAAAAATTGTTCCTTACGCTCGAAGGTAGTCTTTTTCACTCGACCAATTCTTCCAACTGTTATGTTCCCATTCGACTATTTTCTTGATTCGGGTTTTGTCTTTGCGAGTTACAGCCGCAACTTTGAAGAAGAAACCAGCCAGTTGGAGCGAACCTTGACCTCATCAATTCTCCGGTGAATGATGAAGTTGCCATGAGCGTCTTCCATTGGAGTCCGTGTTGCGGCTATCGTGGATTACCTCGCAAGGCTAAAGGTTACTCGTCCGCATCGACTCGGCGCCTGGCCCGGGCGACACTCCAAAATGACCTCGAGTCGTTGATGGCTCGACCGAGCGCTGTCCTGACCGAGTGCGGGAGTGGAGAAGTCTTGACTCGGTGTGGCGCGAGATGTCGCCTCACATGCTGGCGCGAGTCCATTGCAAGGATGCACGAGAAGATAAGCTGGCGGCTCTCCGAGTGGACAACACCAAGAAACACGACTTCAGGTCCTTCATGGAGACTTTCATCGCTGCTGCTACACGGGTCGCAGATGGGATTGATCTCGACGAGTTCGTTGCTCCTTCCAGCCCTCCACAGGAGGGGTAAAAAACTTTCCTCGAGTCTTACACTTTAAATTTGCCTCGGTATGCCGAGTGGAATTGTAACCGATAAAACCTTAACAGGCTTAGTGCCTGAGCACTCTCGGTTCCTTTAGGTATCGACCTAAATTTGGATTGGATGTTTGGATATGATTGCTTTTGGCTCGAACTGCCTTTTGCAGGTCTACAGCAAGGTGCCTACCGCAGTCGACTTATTCCTTAGGCGAGCACTGGGCTGCAGCTAAACCCCCGAGTGAGAGGTTTGCTCTTCACTCGGTAGGATTTCTTATATCTTAGGCGAGCACTGGGCTGCAGCTAAGCCCCCGTGTGAGAGGTCTGCTCTTCACTCGGTAGGATTTCTTATACCTTAGGCGAGCACTGGGCTGCAGCTAAGCCCCCGAGTGAGAGGTCTGCTCTTCACTCGGTAGGATTTCTTATATCTTAGGCGAGCACTGGGCTGCAGCTAAGCCCCCGAGTGAGAGGTCTGCTCTTCACTCGGTAGGATTTCTTATACCTTAGGCGAGCACTGGGCTGCAGCTAAGCCCCCGAGTGAGAGGTCTGCTCTTCACTCGGTAGGATTTCTGTTGTATTTGTGGCGAAGCTCGGAGGAGAGGGTCGCAGTCGACCTGCACCTCGTCTTCCTTGCGAGCGCACATCATACTTATGGTGTAGCTCGGAGGAGAGGGTCGCAGTCGACCTGCACCTCGTCCTCCTTGCGAACACACATGTTACTTATGGTGTAGCTCGGAGGAGAGGGTCGCAGTCGACCTGCACCTCGTCCTCCTTGCGAGCATACGTTGTACTTAGGCGAGTACTTGGACTGCAGCTAAGCCTCCGAGTGGAAGTCTGGCTTACCACTCGGTAGGATTTTTAATAACTTAGGCGAGCACTGAGCTGCAGCTAAGCCTCCGAGTGGAAGTCTGGCTTACCACTCGGTAGGATTTTTAATACCTTAGGCGAGCAGAGCTGCAGCTAAGCCTCCGAGTGGAAGTCGGCTTACCACTCGGTGGGATTTTTGGTTACTTAAGCTAAACGGATTCGGCTAAGCCTCCGAGTGGAAGTCGGCTTACCACTCGGTGCGATTCATACAAACTTAGGCGAAATGGATTGGCGACTAAGCCACCCACTGGGGGAAAATTTTACTGGACAAAAATAAAAAGTGATAAAAACTATGAAGGAATTATGACACTATTATTTCGAAGCCCATGAACTAAGAAGTATTTTATTACAACTCATCCGAGTGAAAAACTTTAAGTGTAAAACAGGCGGAGCAGATCCGCATTCAAGCTCGGGGCTCTTGATATTGTGTTCGACGTTGTAGAGACGATATGCCCGTTGTGGAGAACCTTTGTGACGATGAAGGGCCCTTCCGGGAGGGAGCGAGCTTATGTTGTTTCTGCTGATCCACTCGAAGGACCAGATCCCTTCTGGAAGGCTCGACCTCTCACATTTACGGCGTAAAGGCGACGCAAGTCTTCTTTGGTAGATGGTCGAGCGGATCGAGCCATCTCCCTTTCCTCTTCTAGGAGGTCGATTGCATCTTGACGCGCTTGCTCAGCTTCGCTTCATTGTAAAGTTCAATTCGGGAGCATTGTGAAGGAGATCACTTTCGGTAGGACTGCTACGCTCCATAGACCAAGAAGAATGGAGTTCTTCCTACGACCGATTAAGCGTGGTCCGCAAACCCCAAAATCTTGAAGGGAGTTAAATCGACCCAAGCTCCAGCCGCATGCTTGAGATCTCGCATCAGTCGGGGCTTTAGACCCTTGAGGATTAATCCGTTGGCTCGTTCTGCCTGTCCATTCGACTGTGGATGGGCGACTGAAGCATAGTCGACTCGTGTGCCTTGGGCGTTGCAGAAATTCTTGAATTCTTCCGAGTCAAAATTCGACCCATTATCCGTGATAATGCTGTGCGGGACCCCATATCTGAACGTCAGCTCTCTGATGAAGGAAACAGCAGTACCAGCGTCAAGACTCTTGATTGGTTTAGCTTCAATCCACTTGGTGAACTTGTCGACTGCCACCAGGACATCGTGAAACCGCTCCGACCTGTTCGCAAGGGACCGACCATGTCCAACCCCATCTGCGAAAGGCGGGCGAGTGGAATGGTCTTGAGGGCTGACGAGGCTTGTGTGACATATTGGAATAGAACCGACATCCTTCGCACTTGTCCACTATTTCCTTTGCCATCTCATTACGCCCTTGGCGATAAAATCCAGCTCGGTATGCTTTGGCTACAATGGTCCGAGGGGCGCATGGTGACCACAGGTCCCCGAGTGGATGTCATTGAGTATGACTCGACCTTCTTACGGCATTATGCATTTTGTCCGACTCGTCGGGCTTTCTATACTGACTGCCCTTTGATAGCGGTAAAGGCTTTGGATCGACGGACGATCTGCGAGCCTCTTCCTCATCCTCTGGGAGTTCCTTTCTCGTAATATATGCGATGTATGGAATTGTCCAATCGGGAGTGACCACTAAAACTTCCATGACCAAGTCGACCACTTCCGGGACCTCAACCTCGGTCGGTGCAGTGGCACTCTTGGGCTGTGGAGCTTCCTCGTGAAGGATCTTCTTTAATCGCGGAGGCGTATATGCTCCAAAAACACACCACTGGAATGGCTTCTCTTTTGGAGCCTATCTTCGCGAGATCATCTGCTGCTTGATTTTTCAATCGGGGATGTGATGCAGTTCCAACACCTCGAACTTCTTTTCCAGCTTCCTCATTTGCATTGCAATATCCGATCATAATTTGGGCTTCTCGCGTCCTCCTTCATCACTTGATTGACCACTAGATCTGAGTCGCCATAGACCATCGAGCGACGGACGCCGAGTGAGATGGCCATGCAAATCCATATAAGAGGGCCTCGTACTCTGCCTCATTGTTGGAGGAATCAAAGTGAATCTGGAGCACATACCTAAGCTTATCTCCTCAGGGGAAACCAGAACAACCCCACACGAACCATTCAGATCTTGGAGCCGTCAAAGAACATGGTCCAATGCTCGAGTGAACTTCATTCGGCTGCTGTTGTTCAATCCACTCGGCAAGGAAATCCGCTATAGCACAGGACTTAATGGCTTTCTTTGCCTCGAATTTGATATCAAGGGAAGAAGATCAATCGCCCATTTAGCCACTCGACCGGTTGCGTCTCTGTTGTGCGGGATCTCACGATAAAGGAGCGTCGTGGCGATGTGATAGAATGATCGGAGAAATAATGAGCAACCTTCTTCGTGGTCATGTATATACCATACACAAGCTTCTGATAATGAGGATATCTCTGCTTGGATGGAGTCAAGACTTCAGACAAATAATACACCGGGCGCTGAACTTTGAAGGCCTTTCCTTCCTCTTCCCGCTCGACCGTAAGCACAGTACTAACAACTTGTCCAGTGGCTGCAATATAAAGCAACAAAGGATCTTTGCTGATTGGAGCAGCAAGCACCGGCTGGGTGGAGAGCAGAGCTTTTAGCTCGGCAAACGCTGCATCGACTTCGAGTCCACTCGAACTTGTCGCCTTTCTTCATCGATCGGTAAAGAGGCAATGCCTTTTCACCGAGTCGTGAGATGAATCGACTTAAAGCGGCCAAGCATCGATAAGCTTACGGGCGTCGTGCACTCGCGCAGTAGGCGTTTCATTAGGAGAATAGTGCCGATCTTTTGAGTTAGCATCGATCCCTCGTTCGAAGCGAAAACCGAGTAATTTTCCACCAAGAACTCGAGCGTGCACTTTGACGGATTGAGCTTGATATCGTACCTTCCGAGGTTGGCAAATGTTTGGCGAGGTCGACAAGCAGGTCGGAACCTTTTCGCGACTTAACGGCGATATCATCCATATCGCTTCCATATTCCGGTGATTTGGTGAGAAGACACTTCAATCATTCGCATAAATGTGGCTCCGACATTCTTGAGGCGAATGGCATGGTGATATAGCGAAGCACCGAATGGAGTGATGAAAGCTGTTTTATTTCATCGGGCCCATCTGACGGATCGATGATACCCGGAATATGCATCTAGAAAAGACAATCTCACATCCCGCGGTCGAGTCAACAATTTGATCTATGCGGGGAGAGGAAAATGATCCTTCGGCAGGCCCGATTGATGTGCTTAAAATCAATGCACATGCGGGCGAGTTGTCCTTCTTGGGAACCATGGCGACATTAGCAAGCCACTCGAGTGATATATCTCTCGGATGAATCCTGCCGCCAACAATCGAGCCACTTCTTCACCAATAGCTTTTCTCTTACGGGCGGTGGACCGCGAAGATGCTCTTTGACTGGTTTTGCTGACTTGTCGACTCGGGCGATGCTCAGCCAGTCCCAGGAACACCGCATGTCGGTGGCTTCCATGTGAAAATGTCCCAGTTCTCACGGAGGAACCGGATGGCGCTTCTTCCTATTTGGTCGAGTGTCGTGGAGATGTGGGTCGAGGCTGCATTGGGATCGGTCGGGTGAATATGGACTAGCCGTCTCACGAACGGTGAAATCTGCACTCGTGGCTGGCTTCTTGGATCGTAACAAATCACTTTCGGATCTGCGTTTTGCTTGTATCCGTCGAATTCGACCGCTGTCACTTAAGAGTCGGCAATCTTGAGCCCTTCCGAAAGCACTCTTACGCTTTCTTCCGATCGCCGGTGATGATGATCACTCCTTGGGGCTGGCATTTTCAGTTTGAGGTACACGTAGCATGGTCGAGCCATGAATCGTGCGTGGGCTAGCCTCCCCAAAATGGCGTGGTATGCACTCAAAATCCACAACCTCAAAGGTCGACTTTTCCTTGCGAAAGTGCTTGGAATCGCCAAAAACCACGTCCGGGGCTATTTGGCGAGTGAGTTGGCCTTCTTCCTGGTATGACTCGTGGAAACTCATATTGCTGGTGCTCGATCGGGACATCGGAATGCCCATCCCTTTCAATGTATCCGCATATAACAAATTCAGCCCACTACCACCATCCATCCAGCACTTTCGTCGATCGAGTGCCTTCGACAATTGGATCGACCACCAACGCTTGCCGCCCGGGGTGGCAATGTGAGTCGGTGATCAGATTGGTCGAATGTGATGGGTGTTTGGGACCACTTCACATAACTTGGCTTCTTTGGGGCAACCATGTTCACCTCACGGTTAATGACTTTCGATCGACTTTTGCTTTCCACATCCGCGAAGATCATCAGTGGAGTTGACATCGGATATTCTTCCTCACCGTCCTCTTTGTCTCCGGCCTTGTCGGCTCCTTCTCCTTGTCCTTAGACTGTTTTCCTGAAACTTCGGATCGAGAGTCGACCTTTGGCGAGTGGTGTGCTTTGGGTAAATGATGTTGCCCTCTTCATCTTTCTTCGTGTGAATATGGCATGGCATATCCATCACGTCATTGCCTTCTTTATCTTTGACTTTCTTAGGATTCCGGATCCTTTCGGCTTCCTTGAACTTCCCACGAGTCACGGCGGGGCCTCTCCGAGAGCTGCCGCTCGGCTTTCCGCTTCTGCTTTTCATTGGAATTTCCCTTCTCCGATCGACTGGCTTGTATTTGCCGCTTGGTCGGTCCTCTTCCTCGCCATTGGCGTAATTGGTAGCAATCTCCATCATTCGACTCAAGGTCATGTCACCGGTTCGACCAAACTTCAGACTCAATTCTCTGTTCTTGACGCCATCTTTGAAGGCGCAAACTGCCTGATGATCCGACACATTTTCCACAGTATGGTGCAGAGTGATCCACCTCTGAATGTACTCTCGGAGAGTCTCATTAGTCTTCTGCACACAAACTTGCAGCTCTGTCAAACCAGCGATTAAACTTGCAAGTCCCTTCAAAAGTCCTGACGAACACTCGGGACAAATCTTCCCAAGTATATATACTGCTAGGAGGTAACTGATTCAGCCATGCTCTGGCAGAACCTTCCAACATGAGGGGCAAGTGTTTCATGGCCACCTCATCATTCCCACCACCAATCTGAACAGCCACTCGGTAATCTTCAAGCCAAGTTTCAGGCTTGGATTCCCCAGTGAACTTGCTGACTCCTGTTGCCAATCTGAAATTGGGGGATTCTGCGGCTCGATAGCCTGCTAAAACACTCCGGACCGAGACATGCACTCGACTCTGGTGGGTGCATCTCTCTGGTCCGCCTCGGTGGGCTCTGTTCGGTCGACCAAGCCTTGCGATAATGGATCGTGCGTTGAAGCTCGGTTCCCTAGGGTCGACCGAACTCTTCGCCCATCTTGAATCGGCGTCTGTCATCTTGTCACCGAGGCGTATGACCCTTCCCTCGGAGGAAAGGGCACTCGGCGCTGTCATCGGTCGAATCGGTCTCCGTCTCGCTCTCGCCGGTTGTCGCGCCCTTCTCGCCGCGGAGGCGTCTGGGGCGTGAGCCGATCGATAATATTCGCAGCGACGGATCGACCGTGAATCTGTTCTGCGCGCTCGCGACACGGCTGAGTTCTGGTCTCCTGCTGCTCGGAGTAAATCTACGATCTGCTGCAAGCCTCTCCCAGCTTCCGGCCGGGGCGGCTGGATGGACTACGCTATACGAGTTGCAGTGCTAAATTCTGAATTGGCGTCGCGGTATACGAGTCGGTGGGAAGAGTCGGCGTCGGTGGCCGGGATTCGTTGCAGCAGCGCTCGTCGAGTGCTCACCGAAGATTCTCCAGCGGCGCGTTCAGCCACGTTATAAACGTGCTTCCTCCAAGGCGCGAGCCTCGGGGTTTCTCCGGCGATGGGAGTATCGGGGCATCCATGTTCTGCGGTGAAGCTCTTCTCTCTGCGAGAGAGTCGAGTGTCTCGGCTGGTACTCTTCGTGCTCTTATGCGGGTCACCTCCCGGCAGCTCCACCGCCATGGGCGGCCGGGAGGATCGCGAGGGCCGTCGACCATGAGGATCTCCGCCGCTGGATCATCGCTATCGCATTCGGATGCGATCTCTATGGAGCCGGTCGGCGATCGAGCAGTAGTAGAGGACTCGTCGGGCTCAATTGTCGCGACACAGGCGATGGCTGTCTGGCGAGCCACGCGTGCTTCACCCACCGCTGGAGTCTCGACCGACCAGAGCGCTTATTGCTGGCCGGAGACCGGCGGGCGACCGATAAAGGGTTGACCGATCGGGTCGAAGGTTGCCGCAGCGAACGCCGCGGACACATGCGCGAAAGTCGTCGCCCAGCAGACGGGAGCGCCTCGATGTCGAGTGGAGCCTCCTGAGCCACGCGGTCGTCGGCGACAAAGGTGAGAGCGCCGAGACGGATCTCGCACCCCTCAACCAAAACTCCAGCAGTCATCATGATGAAAGTACTCGGAAGTACCGCAACTTCTCCACAAATCGTGAGAACACCTGCCCCACGGTCGGCGCCAACTGTCGTGGTTCTAAGTCTGACTGTAGAGTGGGGGGTAGGTAAGGAGAGGCAAGGTCCTAGCTATGGAGAGGTTGTGAACACAAGCGATGTACGAGTTCAGGCCCTTCTCGGAAGAAGTAAAAGCCCTACATCTCGGAGCCCTGAGGCGGTCGAGTGGATTATGAGTGTAGGTATTACAAGAGTGCGAACCCCTCTGCCTGTGGAGGGGGGTGGCTTATATAGAGTGTGCCATGACCCCAGCCAGCCCACATAATGGAGAGGTTAAAGTACATTAAGCCTGGGGCGTTACTGATAACGCTCCTCATAAAGAGCCTCAACTATCATTAAGTCTATTCAATTACAAGCCGTTGCATTGCAGAGTGTCTTCTGACCTTCTGGTGGTCGAGTGTATCTTCATGGTCGAGTGAGTCTTCCATGGTCGAGTCCTTCTAGTCAGTCGAGTGAGTTCCTAGTTGGTCAACTGGAAGATGATCTCTTCTAAGAGTATCCTTGGGTAGGACGTTTAGGTCAGGCCTATGACCCTACCCTAGGTACATGAATCCATCACCGCCCGGCTACGAACCCAACCTGCCTTAGTCGCTAGCTTTGACTGTGGCGTTTGCTTTTGGTTAGTCGTGTAATGACCGTTTCGTGATGCTACTCTGCATGTTCCGTCATGGGCTTTATTAATTTAAAGCCGGACGCTTCCAGCGTCCTCGTTCTAAAAAAAATAAAAAAAATTTGATATCCAATCTGGGCTAAATCTCCTATCGACGCAACTCGCGCCTGGCGCTCCAACTGATGGTACTGAAAACGACCATTTAGTCTAGAAGGGATCACACACGGGGGGTTTACCCAAGTTCGGACCCTCATCATGGAGGTAACATCCCATTCCTGCTTTGGTTTCTGATTGATGGGGAAAATGCCTAGTGTAAGGGGGTCACAATATGCGTAGAGATGTTGTTATCGAGACTACGAACGATATGACATGCCTCGAACTACCTTTTTTCGCAAATATGCAAGCTGCGTATCTTTGTATTGATAGAAGGAGAATGTAGCATGAGATTACAACGCATACAGGTGCATGTACGCAGTAGGCATGGTGCACGAGCGTCGGAGCAAACTAGAACAAGGGGTCTACTCAGCCCTAAGAGTCAATACTAGCAACTACTCGCTAGGGATGATGTTAAGTAGCCCTTTGGCGCCTGCCTTGGCCCAGAGGCGCGCCTCGTCTTTGATGGTGTCGGAGATGAGAGTGAGCAAAGGAGTGGCTCTGTCGAAGACGCACGTGTTACGGTGTTTCTAGAGCCACCACGCCGTGAGGATGATGAGGGAGGATAGGCCTTTTCGCATGGGGGCCGGCGAGCGGTCGAGGCAGGAGGACCACCAGGTTTGAAAGGGGGTGTCAGCGTTTGGAAGGTCGACGGCCATGCGAGCCCAGCCGAGGATCTCATGCCAAACCTGACGGGGGAACGAGCAGGCAGCGAGGAGGTGATGCATGGACTCGGATTCTTGATCACAAAGCGCGCACGTGTCCTCGCCTTATAAAGGGTGAAGAGACCTAAGGTTACAAGTTTTCTAACTGACCTAAGGTCCAGATCGAACGAGGGGTTCTTGACTTGCACGTCAAGATGAGAACCTTCTAGAAGGACGGCTTCCTATGGAACGAGAAACCCTGAACATACCTTGGCCCGTTGGGTCTTGAGGCCCGCCCACTGACCGGCTTCCCAGCTGACGTGCCACCCCCCAGTATAATACACTATCGGTGTGCTTTGTCGTGTCATTCTCTGTTCATAGAGCCTTCTATTCCGTTGGCCTCTATTTTTGGAGGTGATGGCGGTATCTGGAAGACAATAATGTGCACTCCCTTCGGCAAAGAAGTAGCACGACATCCCTCCCCAACACCCACGACATAAAAAATCAGTACAAACTAGCACCACTCCTTTCACACGAGCACTCACAATACAGGCAACTCACCATGACCTCATAACCAACATCATACTTGCAACTTACCACCACCCCAATAGCACACATTGTACTAGTTGTGCGATGCACAAGTCCATACAGACCATGCATGCTTGCAATTGGGGCCAACAAACATATACAGTCGGACAATCCACTCACAGCAAGACCATAAGTGCTGCGCACCCCCAATGCACCACAAGACTCCCTCTTTAGGGAGCTTAGTAGTTGTAGTAGTAAGTGGCTCGTCGATCGAGTGGGGAGAGATTGGGCTGGTATTGAAGGAAATATGCCCTAGAGGCAATAATAAAGTTATTATTTATTTCATGATAAATGTTTATTATTCATGCTAGAATTGTATTAACCGGAAACATAATACATGTGTGAATACATAGTCAAACATAGTGTCACTAGTATGCCTCTACTTGACTAGCTTGTTGATCAAAGATGGTTATGTTTCCTAACCATAGACATGTGTTGTCATTTGATTAATGGGATCACATCATTAGGACAATGATGTGATTGACATGACCCATTCTGTTAGCCTAGCACTTGATCGTTTAGTATGTTGCTATTGCTTTCTTCATGACTTATACATGTTCCTGTAACTATGAGATTATGCAACTCCGTTTACGGAGGAACACTTTGGGTGCTACCAAACGTCACAACGTAACTGGGTGATTATAAAGGAGTACTACAGGTGTCTCCAAAGGTATATGTTGGGTTGGCGTATTTCGAGATTAGGTTTTGTCACTCCGATTGTCCGGAGAGGTTCTCTGGGCCCTCTCGGTAATGCACATCACTATAAGCCTTGCAAGCAATGTAGCTAATGAGTTAGTTACGGAATGATGCATTACGTAACAAGTAAAGAGACTTGCCGGTAACGAGATTGAACTAGGTATTGGATACCGACGATCGAATCTCGGTCAAGTAACATACCGATGACAAAGGGAACAAAGTATGTTGTTATGCGGTTTGACCAATAAAGATCTTCATAGAATATGTAGGAGCCAATATGAGCATCGAGGTTCCACTATTGGTTATTGACCGAGAATAGTTCTAGGTCATGTCTACATAGTTGTCGAACCCGTAGGGTCCACACGCTTAAGGTTTCGATGACAGTTATATTATGAGTTTATGAGTTTTGATGTACCGAAGGAGTTCGGAGTCCCGGATGAGATCGGGGACATGACGAGGAGTCTCGAAATGGTCGAGACGTAAAGATCGATATATTGGACGACTATATTCGAGTTCGGAAGGTTCCGAGTCATTCGGTATTTTTCGAGTACTGAGAGTTACGGGAATTCGCCGGGAGTATATGGGCCTTATTGGGCCATACAGAATAGAGGAGAGAGGCCGAAGGAAGAAGGCGCAGCCCCTCTGGTCCGAATTGGACAAGGGGTGCAGCCCCTTTCCTTCCTCCTCTCCCCTCTTTCCTTCTCTCCTACTCCAACAAGGAAGGGGAGTCCTACTCGGTGGGAGGAGGACTCCTCCTGGCGCGCCCTTCCTGGCCGGCGAACCCCTCCCCCTGGCTCCTTTATATACGGGGCAGGGGACACCTCTAGGCACAACAACACAAGTTGATCTACGGACCGTTCCTTAGCCGTGTGCGGTGCCCCCCTCCACCATATTCCACCTCGGTCATATCGTCGCGGAGTTTAGGCGAAGCCCTGCGCCGGTAGAACATCATCATCGTCCCACGCCGTCGTCTTGTGGAACTCATCTCCGGAGCTTTGCTGGATCGGAGGCCGGAGATCGTCATCGAGCTGAACATGTGCTGAACTCGGAGGCCCCGTACGTTCGGTGCTTGGATCGGTCGGATCGTGAAGACGTACGACTACATCAACCGCGTTGTGCTAACGCTTCCGCTTACGGTCTACGAGGGTACGTGGACAACACTCTCCCCTCTCGTTGCTATGCCATCACCATGATCTTGCGTGTGCGTAGGAATTTTTTTTGAAATTACTACGTTCCCCAATAGTGGCATCCGAGCCTAGGTTTTATGCGTTGATGTTATATGCACAAGTAGAACACAAGCGAGTTGTGGGCGATACAAGTCATACTGCTTACCAGCATGTCATACTTTGGTTCGGCGGTATTGTGAGATGAAGCAGCCCGGACCGATATTACACGTACGCTTACGCGGGATTGGTTTCACCGTTACGAGCACTCGTGCTTAAAGGTGGATGGCGGGTGTCTGTCTCTCTCACTTTAGCTGAATCGAGTGTGGCTACGCCCGGTCCTTGTGAAGGTTAAAACAACACCAACTTGACGAACTATCGTTGTGGTTTTTGATGCGTAGGTAAGAACGGTTCTTGCTAAGCCCGTAGCAGCCACGTAAAACTTGCAACAACAAAGCAGAGGACGTCTAACTTGTTTTTGCAGGGCATGTTGTGATGTGATATGGTCAAGACGTGATGCTATATTTTATTGTATGAGATGATCATGTTTTGTAACCGAAGTTATCGGCAACTGGCAGGAGCCATATGGTTGTCGCTTTATTGTATGAAATGCAAACGCCTACATAATTGCTTTACTTTATCACTAAGCGGTAGCGATAGTCGAGAAGCAATAGATGGCTTAACGACAATGATGCTACGATGGAGATCAAGGTGTCGCGCGGTGACGATGGTGATCACGACGGTGCTTGAGATGGAGATCACAAGCACAAGATGATGATGGCCATATCATATCACTTATATTGATTGCATGTGATGTTTATCCTTTATGCATCTTATCTTGCTTTGATTGGCGGTAGCATTTTAAGATAATCTCTCACTAAAATTATCAAGAAGTGTTCTCCCTGAGTATGCACCGTTGCCAAAGTTCGTCATGCCCAGACACCACATGATGATCGGGTGTGATAAGCTCTACGTCCATCTACAACGGGTGCAAGCCAGTTTTGCACACGCGGAATACTCAGGTTAAACTTGACGAGCCTAGCATATGCAGATATGGCCTCGGAACACGGAGACCGAAAGGTCGAGCGTGAATCATATAGTAGATATGATCAACATAGTGATGTTCACCATTGAAAACTACTCCATCTCACGTGATGATCGGTTATGGTTTAGTTGATTTGGATCATGTGATCACTTAGATGACTAGATAGATGTCTGCCTAAGTGGGAGTTCTTATGTAATATGGTTAATTGAACTTAAATTTATCATGAACTTAGTACCTAATAGTATTTTGCTTGTCTATGTTTGTTTGTAGATAGATGGCTCGTGCTGTTGTTCCGTTGAATTTTAATGCGTTCCTTGAGAAAGCAAAGTTGAAAGATGTTAGTAGCAATGATGCGGATTGGATCCGTGATCTGAGGTTTATCCTCATTGCTGCGCAGAAGAATTATGTCCATGATGCACCGCTAGGTGACAAACCTATTGCAGGAGTAGATGTAGACGTTATGAACGTTTGGCTAGCTCAATATGATAACTTCTTGATAGTTTAGTGCACCATGCTTAAACGGCTTAGAATCGGGACTTCAAAGACGTTTCGAACGTCATGGACCATATGAGATGTTCCAAGAGTTGAAGTTATTATTTCAAGCAAATACCCGAGTTGAGAGATATGAAGTCTTCAACAAGTTCTACAGCTAAAAGATGGAGGAGAATCGCTCAACTAGTGAGCATGTGCTCAGATTGTCTGGGTACTTCAATCGCTTGAATCAAGTGGGAGTTAATCTTCCAGATAAGATAGTGATTGACAGAATTCTCTAGTCACCATCACTAAGTTACTAGAACCTCGTGATGAACTATAGTATGCAAGGGATGATGAAAACGATTCCCTAGCTCTTCGTGATGTTGAAATCGACGAAGGTAGAAATCAAGAAAGACCATCAAGTGTTGATGATTGACAAGACCACTAGTTTCAAGAAAAGGGCAAAGGGAAAGAAAGGGAACTTCAAGTAGAATGACAAGCAAGTTGTCACTCCCCGCCGAAAAGCCCAAAGCTGGACCAAAGCCTGAAACCGAGTGTTTCTCCGCAAAGAAATGGTCCCCGAAGCGAAATGCCACTGAATATTTGGTGGATAAGAAGGATGGCAAAGTGAACATGGGTATATTTGATATACAGTTATTGATGTGTGCCTTACTAGTGTTTATAGTAGCTCGTGAGTATTTGATACTTGTTCGGTTGCTAAGATTAGTAACTCAAAGCAGGAGTACTGAGATAAGCAGAGACTAGTTGAAGGGAAGTGACGATGAGTGTTGGAAGTAGTTCCAAGATTGATATGATCATCATCACACACTCCCTATACTTTCGGGATTAGTGTTAAACCTAAATAAATGTTATTTAGCTTTTGCGTTGAGCATGAATATGATTTGATCATATTTATTGCAATACGGTTATTCATTTAAATTCAGAGAATAATTGTTGTTCTGTTTACATGAATAAAACCTTCAATGGTCATACACCCAATGAAAATAGTTTATTGGATCTCGATCATAGTGATACACATACTCATAATATTGATGCCAAAAGATGCAAAGTTAATAATGATAGTGCAACTTATATGTGGCACTGCCGTTTGGGTCATATCGGTGTAAAGCGTATGAAGAAACTCCATAAAGATGGATTTTCGGAATCACTTGGTTATGAATCATTTGATGCTTGCGAACCGTGCCTTTAGGCGAGATGACTAAAACTCCGTTCTTTGGAACAATGGAACGAGCAACAAACTTGTTGGAAATAATACATACTGATATATGCAGACCAATGAGTATTAAGGCTCGTGGCGGGTATCGTTATTTTCTGACCTTCACAGATGATTTGAGCAGATATGGGTATATCTACCAGATGAAACATAAGTCTGAAATAGTTGAAAGGTTCAAAAGAATTTCAGAGTGAAGTGGAAAATCATCGTAACAAGAAAATAAAGTTTTTGCGATCTGATCGTGGAGATGAATATTTGAGTTACGAGTTTGGTCTTCAATTAAAACAATGTGGAATAGTTTCATAGCTCATGCCACCTAGAACACCACAACGTTATGGTGTGTCCGAACGTTGTAACCGCACTTTATTTGATATCGTGCGATCAATGATGTCTCTTACCGATTTACCAATATCGTTTTGGGGTTATGCATTAGAGACAGCTGCATTCACGTTTAATAGGGCACCATCTAAATCCGTTGAGACGACACCGTACGAACTATGGTTTAGAAGTAAACCTAAGCTGTCGTTTCTTAAAGTTTGGAGTTGCAATGCTTATATGAAAAAGGTTTTCAACCTGATAAGCTCAAATCCAAATCGGAGAAGTGCATCTTCATAGAATACCCAAAGGAAACTATTGGGTACACCTTCTATCACAAATCTAAAGGCAAAACATTCGTTGCTAAAGAATAGATCCTTTCTAGAGAAGGAGTTTCTCTCGAAAGAAGTGAATGAGAGGAAAGTAGAGCTTGATAAGGTAATTTGTACCTTCTCCCGAATTGGAAAGTAGTTCATCACAGAAATCAGTTCCAGTGATTCCTACACCAATTAGTGAGGAAGCTAATGATAATGATCATGAAACTTCAGATCAAGTTACTACAAAAACCTCGTAGGTCTTCCAAAGTACAGTCCGCACCAGAGTGGTACGGTAATACTGTTCTGGAAGTCATGTTACTAGACCATGATGAACCTACGAACTATGAGGAAGCGATGATGAGCCCAGATTCCGCAAAATGGCTAGAGGCCATGAAATCTGAGATAGGATCCATGTATGAGAAAAAAGTGTGGACTTTGGTGGAATTGCCCGATGATCGGCAAGCCATATTGTATAAATGGATATTCAAGAGGAAGACAGATGCTGATAGTAGTGTTACTATCTACAAAGCTCGACTTGTCGCAAAAAGGTTTTCGACAAGTTCAAGGTGTTGACTACAATGAGATTTTCACAACTGTAGCGATGCTTAAGTCTGTCTGAATCATGTTAGCAATTGCCACATTTTATGAAATTTGGCAAATGGATGTCAAAACTACATTCCTTAATGGATTTATTAAAGAAGAGTTGTATACGATACAACCAGAAGGTTTTTTCAATCCTAAAGGTGCTAACAAAATGTGCAAGCTCCATCGATCCATCTATGGACTGGTGCAAGCATCTCAGAGTTGGAATATACGCTTTGATAAGTTGATCGAAGCATGTAGTTTTATACAGACTTGCGGTGAAGCCTGTATTTACAAGAAAGTGAGTGGGAGCACTACAACATTTCTGATAAGTATATGTGAATGACATATTGTTGATCGGAAATAATGTAGAATTATTCTGCAAAGCATAAAGGAGTGTTTGAAAGGAGTTTTTAATGAAATACCTCTGTAAAGCTACTTACACATTGAGCATCAAGATCTATAGAGATAGATCAAGACACTTGATAAGTTTTTTCAATGAGTACATACCTTGACAAGTTTTTGAAGTAGTTCAAAATGGATCAGTCAAAGAAAGAGTTCTTGCCTGTGTTGCAAAGGTTGTGAAATTGAGTAAAACTCAAATCCCGACCACGGCAGAAAATAGAAAAGAGAATAAGTCATTCCCTATGCCTCAGTCATAGGTTCTATAAAGTATGCTATGCTATGTACCAAACCTATTGTATACCTTGCACTGAATTGGGCGATGGAGTACAATGGTGATCTAGGAGTAGATCACTGGACATTGGTCAAGAATATCCTTAGTGAGGACTAAGGAAATATTTCTCGATAATGGAAGTGATAAAAGAGCTCGTCGTAAAAAGTTACAACGGTGCAAGCTTTTACACCGATCTAGATGACTCTAGGTCTTAATCTGGATACATATTGAAAATGGGAGCAATTAGCTAGAGTAGCTCCGTACAGAGCATTGTAGACATAGAATATTTGCAAAATACATACGGCTCTGAATGTGACAGACCCGTTGACTAAGCTTCTCTCACGAGCAAAACATGATCACACCTTAGTACTCTTTGGGTGTTAATCACATAAGTGATGTGAACTAGATTATTGACTCTAGTAAACCCTTTGGGTGTTGGTCACATGACGATGTGAACTATGGGTGTTAATCATATAAAGATATGAATATTGGTGTTAAATCACATGGTGATGTGAACTAGATTATTGACTCTAGTGCAAGTGGGAGACTGAAGGAAATATGCCCTAGAGGCAATAATAAAGTTATTATTTATTTCATGATAAATGTTTATTATTCATGCTAGAATTGTATTAACCGGAAACATAATACATGTGTGAATATATAGACAAACATAGTGTCACTAGTATGCCTCTACTTGACTAGCTTGTTGATCAAAGATGGTTATGTTTCCTAACCATAGACATGTGTTGTCATTTTATTAATTGGATCACATCATTAGGAGAATGATGTGATTGACATGACCCATTCTGTTAGCCTAGCACTTGATCATTTAGTATGTTGCTATTGCTTTCTCCATGACTTATACATGTTCCTGTAACTATGAGATTATGCAACTCCGTTTACGGAGGAACACTTTGGTGCTACCAAACGTCACAACGTGATCGGGTGATTATAAAGGAGTACTACAGGTGTCTCCAAAGGTACATGTTGGGTTGGCGATTTGAGATTAGGTTTTGTCACTCCGATTGTCTGGAGAGGTATCTCTGGGCCCTCTCGGTAATGCACATCACTATAAGCCTTGCAAGCAATGTAGCTAATGAGTTAGTTACGGAATGATGCATTACGTAACAAGTAAAGAGACTTGCCGGTAACGAGATTGAACTAGGTATTGGATACCGACGATCGAATCTCGGGCAAGTAACATATCGATGACAAAGGGAACAAAGTATGTTGTTATGCGGTTTGACCGATAAAGATCTTCGTAGAATATGTAGGAGCCAATATGAGCATCCAGGTTCCGCTATTGGTTATTGACCGAGAATAGTTCTAGGTCATGTCTACATAGTTCTCGAACCCATAGGGTCCGCATGCTTAAGGTTTCGATGACAGTTATATTATGAGTTTATGAGTTTTGATGTACCGAAGGAGTTCGAGTCCGGATGAGATCGGGGACATGACGAGGAGTCTCGAAATGGTCGAGACGTAAAGATCGATATATTGGATGACTATATTCGAGTTCGGAAAGGTTCCGAGTCATTCGGTATTTTTCGGAGTACCGGAGAGTTACGGAATTCGCCGGGAGTATATGGGCCTTATTGGGCCATACGGGAATAGAGGAGAGAGGCCGAAAGGAAGGAGGGGCGCAGCCCCCCTCTGGTCCGAATTGGACAAGGGGTGCAGCCCCCTTTTCCTTCCTCCTCTCCCTCTCTTTCCTTCTCTCCTACTCCAACAAGGAAGGGGGGGAGTCCTACTCCCGGTGGGAGGAGGACTCCTCCTGGCGCGCCCCTCCTGGCCGGCCAAACCCCTCCCCCTGGCTCCTTTATATACGGGGGCAGGGGCACCTCTAGGCACAACAACACAAGTTGATCTACGGACCGTTCCTTAGCCGTGTGCGGTGCCCCCCTCCACCATATTCCACCTCGGTCATATCGTCGCGGAGTTTAGGCGAAGCCCTGCGCCGGTAGAACATCATCATCGTCCTGCCACGTCGTCTTGTGGAACTCATCTCCGGAGCTTTGCTGGATCGGAGGCCGGAGATCGTCATCGAGCTGAATGTGTGCTGAACTCGGAGGCCCCGTACGTTCGGTGCTTGGATTGGTCGGATCGTGAAGACGTACGACTACATCAACCGCGTTGTGCTAACGCTTCCGCTTACGGTCTACGAGGGTACGAGGACAACACTCTCCCCTCTCGTTGCTATGCCATCACCATGATCTTGCGTGCGCGTAGGAATTTTTTTTGAAATTACTACGTTCCCCAACAGGTATGCATGTGGGCCATATGTTTAGTTGGTTCCATATGCCATAGGTGTTTGATTGTCGTGTGACGATAGGATTGGTAAATCTTATTTGGCGAGTGCAACTCATACGCAACGCCCACACGCTCCCGAGCGATAGCTTGTAGTGGGCAAACCTATTAGCATCCACCCTATTTTGGTTTTGTGGGGCTTCTTACCTATTAAAAAAAATATTTTGCCCTTTTTTCTACTCTTTTTATTTTCTTTTTCTTTTTTCGC
Source organism: Aegilops speltoides (assembly GCA_021437245.1). Classification (NCBI taxonomy): domain Eukaryota; kingdom Viridiplantae; phylum Streptophyta; class Magnoliopsida; order Poales; family Poaceae; genus Aegilops; species Aegilops speltoides. The sequence continues at coordinate 46,805,586 of CM038144.1, forward strand.
TATAAAAATCATGATTTTTTGAAATTTTTGATTTTTTTTAAAATTCATAAATACTTGCTCAATTCATGAACATTTTTTTAATTCATGAATATTTTTTAGTTTCATGAACTTCTTTAAAAAAAATTAACTCTGTAAACTTTTGTAATCTATAAAAAGCAGAGGCGTTGTTTTTTTTTGTTTCCTGAATTTTTTTATTTTTTGAGAATTGTTTCTTGAACTAGCAAGAGCAAATAGATGATGTAAAATATACCATCAAATTATGGTTCAAGTGAAATTTAGATCACCAAAAAGTGGGTTTTTACATCATCTCCAACTTCAACAGATGATGTAAAATTTACATCACTAGAAAACCTCCAACTCCAACAGGTGATGTAAAATTTGCATCAACAAGGAGGCGGCCATAGTGACGTGCGCGGCAGCGACATTAGTGGCCGCGGGGGTCTGAGGAGGCGTCCATGGGGTCCGTTGGCGCAGCGGCAGTTGGGACTGCGCGCATTTTGCTTGAGTAATGCAAATTTGCATCAATTGATGCCCTATTTTACATCACGAGCAAATCTCGAGTACAAAAGAAATTACATTATGTTGGAGAAGCGCTTTTTGTGCCTTGATGATGTAAAAATAACATTTTACATCTACATTATGACGGCGGTGTACCTTCGACTCGTTTCAGTAATTGTAGTCGTCGCTAGGTGGTCCACAGACTTGGATGTAATTTTTGTTACTTCTCATGTTCTTGGTACTGCCATTAGGTTTGATGAATAGATCAAAAGTTTTTTTCCCGCAAAAAAAGAGCTGCTGGTTTGTCCCTTAACATGTTGGGGAACGCAGTAATTTCAAAAAATTTCCTACGCACACGCAAGATCATGGTGATGCATAGCAACGAGAGGGGAGAGTGTTGTCCATGTACCCTCGTAGACCGTAAGTGGAAGCGTTATGGCAACACGGTTGATGTAGTCGTACGTCTTCACGATCCGACCGGTCCGAGTACCGAACGTACGGCACCTCCAAGTTCAGCACACGTTCAGCTCGATGACGATCCCCGGACTCCGATCCAGCAGGGTGTCGGGGATGAGTTCCGTCAGCATGACGGCGTGGTAACGATGATGATGTTCTACCGACGCAGGGCTTCACCTAAGCACTGCAACGATATGACCAAGGTGGAATATGGTGGAGGGGGGCACCGCACACGGCTAAGGAATGATCACGAAGATCAACTTGTGTGTCTAGAGGTGCCCCCTGCCACCGTATATAAAGGAGCAAGGGGGGAGGCCGGCCGGCCCTAGGGGGCGCGCCAAGGAGGGGGGAGTCCTCCTCCTAGTGGGAGTAGGACTCCCCTTTCCTATTCCAACTAGGAAGGAGGAAGGGGGAAGGAAAGAGAGGGAGAAGGAGAGGGAAAGAGGGGCCGCGCCCCCCTCCCCTAGTCCAATTCGGACTCCCCATGGGGGGGGGCACCACCTCCTGGGCTGCTGCCCTCTCTCTCTCCTCAGGCCCACTAAGGCCCAATACTTCCCCGGGGGGTTCCGGTAACCCCTCCGGCACTCCGATTTTCTCCGAAATCACCCGGAACACTTCCGGTGTCCGAATATAGTCGTCCAATATATCAATCTTTATGTCTCGACCATTTCAAGACTCCTCGTCATGTCCGTGATCACATCCGGGACTCCGAACAACCTTCGGTACATCAAAACTTATAAACTCATAATAAAACTGCCATCGTAACGTTAAGCGTGCGGACCCTACGGGTTCGAGAACTATGTAGACATGACCTAGAACTGTTTCCGGTCAATAACCAATAGCGGAACCTGGATGCTCAAATTGGCTCCTACATATTCTACGAAGATCTTTATCGGTCAAACCGCATAACAACATACGTTGTTCCCTTTGTCATCGGTATGTTACTTGCCCGGGATTCGATCGTCGGTGTCCAATACCTTGTTCAATATCGTTACCGGCAAGTCTCTTTACTCGTTACGTAATGCATATGACATGCTGGTAAGCAGTATGACTTGTATCGCCCACAACTCACTTGTGTTCTACTCGTGCATATGACATCTACGCATAAAACCTGGCTCGGATGCCACTGTTGGGGAACGTAGTAATTTCAAAAAATTTCCTACGCACACGCAAGATCATGGTGATGCATAGCAACGAGAGGGGAGAGTGTTGTCCACGTACCCTCGTAGACCGTAAGTAGAAGCGTTATGACAACGCGGTTGATGTAGTCGTACGTCTTCACGATCCGACTGATCCAAGTACCGAACGTACGGCACCTCCTAGTTCAGCACACGTTCAGCTCGATGACGATCCCCGGACTCCGATCCAGCAGGGTGTCGGGGATGAGTTCCGTCAGCACGACGGCGTGGTGACGATGATGATGTTCTACCGACACAAGGCTTCGCCTAAGCACCGCAATGATATGACCGATGTGGAATATGGTGGAGGGGGGCACCGCACACGGCTAAGGAACGATCACGAAGATCAACTTGTGTGTCTAGAGGTGCCCCTGCCCCCGTATATAAAGGAGCAAGGGGGGAGGCCGGCCGGCACTAGAGGGCGCGCCAAGGAGGGGGGAGTCCTCCTCCTAGTGGGAGTAGGACTCCCCTTTCCTACTCCAACTAGGAAGGAGGAAGGGGGAAGGAACGAGAGGGAGAGGGAGAGGGAAAGAGGGTTGCGCCTCCCCCTAGCCCAGTCGGACTCCCGTGGGAGAGGCGCCACCTCCTGGGCTGCTGCCCTCTCTCTCCCCTCAGGCCCACTAAGGCCCAATACTTCCCCGGGGGGTTCCGGTAACCCCTCCGGCACTCCGGTTTTCTCCGAAATCACCCAGAACACTTCTGGTGTCCTAATATACTCGTCCAATATATCAATCTTTATGTCTCGACCATTTCGAGACTCCTCGTCATGTCTGTGATCACATCCGGGACTCCGAACAACCTTCGGTACATCAAAACTTATAAACTCATAATAAACTGTCATCGTAACGTTAAGCGTGCGGACCCTACGGGTTCGAGAACTATGTAGACATGACCTAGAACTGTTTCCGGTCAATAACCAATAGCGGAACCTGGATGCTCATATTGGCTCCTACATGTTCTACGAAGATCTTTATCGGTCAAACCGCATAACAACATACGTTGTTCCCTTTGTCATCGGTATGTTACTTGCCCGAGATTCGATCGTCGGTATCCAATACCTAGTTCAATCTCGTTACCGGAAAATCTCTTTACTCGTTACGTAATACATCATTCCGTAACTAACTCATTATCTACATTGCTTGCAAGGCTTATAGTGATGTGCATTACCGAGAGGGCCCAGAGATACCTCTCCGACAATCGGAGTGACAAAACCTAATCTCGAAATACGTCAACTCAACATGTACCTTCTTAGACACCTGTAGAGCTCCTTTATAATAACCCAGTTACGTTGTGACGTTTGGTAGCACACAAAGTGTTCCTCCGGTAAACGGGAGTTGCATAATCTCATAGTTGTAGGAACTTTGTATAAGTCATGAAGAAAGCAATAGCAACATACTAAACGATCAAGTGCTAGGCTAACGGAATGGGTCAAGTCAATCACATCATTCTCCTAATGATGTGATCCCGTTAATCAAATGATAACACATGTCTATGGTTAGGAAACATAACCATCTTTTATTAATGAGCTAGTCAAGTAGAGGCACACTAGTGACATTATGTTTGTCTATGTATTCACACATGTATCATGTTTCCGGGTAATACAATTCTAGCATGAATAATAAACATTTATCATGATATGAGGAAATAAATAATAACTTTATTATTGCCTCTAGGGCATATTTCCTTCAGTCTCCCACTTGCACTAGAGTCAATAATCTAGATTACACAGTAATGATTCTAACACCCGTGGAGTCTTGGTGCTGATCATGTTTTGCTCGTGGAAGAGGCTTAGTCAACGGGTTTGCAACATTCAGATCCGTATGTATTTTGCAAATCTCTATGTCTCCCACTTGGACTTGGTCCTGGATGGAATTGAAGCGTCTCTTGATGTGCTTGGTCCTCTTGTGAAATCTGGATTCCTTTGCCAAGGCAATTGCACCAGTATTGTCACAGAAGATCTTCATTGGTCTCGATGCACTAGGTATGACACCTAGATCGGAAATGAACTCTTTCATCCAGACTCCTTCATTTGCTGCTTCCGAAGCAGCTATGTACTCCGCTTCGCATGTAGATCCCACCACGACGCTTTGTTTAGAACTACACCAACTTACAGCTCCACCGTTTAATAAAAACACATATCCGGTTTGCGATTTAGAATCGTCCGGATCAGTGTCAGAGCTTGCATCGACGTAACCATTTACAACTAGCTCTTTGTTACCTCCATAAACGAGAAACATATCCTTAGTCCTTTTCGGTATTTCAGGATGTTTTTGACCATTGTCGAGTGATCCACTCTGGATTACTTTGGTACCTACCTGCCAAGCTTATTGCTAAGCATCGTCGGTCCGTACACAAGATTGCATACATGATAGAGCCTATGGCTGAAGCATAGGAACATCTTTCATTTTCCTCTATCTTCGGTGTGGTCGGGCATTGAGTCGACTCAACTTCACACCTTGTAATGAGCAAGAACCCTTTCTTTGCTTGATCCATTTTGAACTTTTTCAAAACTTTATCAAGGTATGTGCTTTGTGAAAGTCAAATTAAGCGTCTTGATCTATCTCTGTAGATCTTGATGCCCAATATGTAAGCAGCTTCACCGAGGTCTTTCATTGAAAAACTTTTATTCAAGTATCCCTTTATGCTATCCAGAAATTCTATATCATTTCCAATTAACAATATGTCATCTACATATAATATCAGAAATGCTACAGAGCTCCCACTCACTTTCTTGTAAATATAGGCTTCTCCAAAAGTCTGTATAAAACCATACGCTTTGATTACACTATCAAAGCGTTTATTCCAACTCCGAGATGCTTGCACCAGTCCATAAATGGATCGCCGGAGCTTGCACACTTTGTTAGCACCTTTTGGATCGACAAAACCTTCTGGTTGCATCATATACAACTCTTCTTGCAGAAATCCATTCAGGAATGCAGTTTTGACATCCATTTGCCAAATTTCATAATCATAAAATGCGGCAATTTCTAACATGATTCGGACAGACTTAAGCATCGCTACGGGTGAGAAAGTCTCATCGTAGTCAACCCCTTGAACTTGTCGAAAACCTTTTGCAACAAGTCGAGCTTTGTAGACAGTTACATTACCATCAGCGTCAGTCTTCTTCTTGAAGATCCATTTATTCTCAATGACTTGCCAATCATCGGGCAAGTCAACCAAAGTCCATACTTTGTTCTCATACATGGATCCCATCTTAGATTTCATGGCTTCAAGCCATTTTGTGGAATTTGGGCTCATCATCGCTTCCTCATAGTTCGTAGGTTTGTCATGGTCAAGTAACATGACTTACAAAATAGGATTACCGTACCACTCTGGTGCGGATCTTACTCTAGTAGACCTACGAGGTTCAGTAGAAACTTGATCTGAAGTTTCATGATCAATATCATTAGCTTCCTCACTAATTGGCGTAGTTGTCACAGGAACTGGTTCTTGTGATGAACTACTTTCCAATAAGGGAGCAGGTATAGTTACCTCATCAAGTTCTACTTTCCCCTCACTCACTTCTTTCGAGAGAAACTCCTTCTCTAGAAAGGATCCAAATTTAGCAATGAAAATCTTGCCCTCAGATCTGTGATAGAAGGTGTACCCAATAGTCTCTTTTGGGTATCCTATGAAGACACATTTCTCCGATTTGGGTTCGAGCTTATCTGGTTGAAGTTTCTTCACATAAGCATTGCAGCCCCAAACTTTAAGAAACGACAACTTTGGTTTCTTGCCAAACCACAGTTCATAAGGCGTCGTCTCAACAGATTTTGATGGTGCCCTATTTAACGTGAATGCAGCCGTCTCTAAAGCATAACCCCAAAATGATAGCGGTAAATCAGTAAGAGACATCATGGATCGCACCATATCTAGTAAAATACGATAACGACGTTCGGACACACCATTTCGTTGTGGTGTTTCGGGTGGCATGAGTTGCGAAACTATTTCGCATTGTTTCAAATGTAAACCAAACTCGTAACTCAAATATTCTCCTCCACGATCAGATCGTAGAAATTTTATTTTCTTGTTATGATGATTTTCTACTTCACTCTGAAATTCTTTGAACTTTTCAAATGTTTCAGACTTGTGTTTCATCAGGTAGATATACCCATATCTGCTCAAATCATCTATGAAGGTGAGAAAATAACGATACCCACCGCAAGACTCAATATTCATTGGACCACATACATCAGTATGTATGATTTCTAATAAATCAGTTGCTCGCTCCATAGTTCCGGAGAACAACGTTTTAGTCATCTTGCCCATGAGGCACGATTCGCAAGTACCAAGTGATTCATAATCAAGTGATTCCAAAATTCCATCATTATGGAGTTTCTTCATGCGCTTTACATCGATATGACCTAAACGACAGTGCCACAAATAAGTTGCACTATCATTATCAACTCTGCATCTTTTGGCTTCAACATTATGAATATGTGTATGACTACTATCGAGATTCAATAAAAATAGACCACTCTTCAAGGGTGCATGACCATAAAAGATATTACTCATATAAATAGAACAACCATTATTCTCTGATTTAAATGAGTAACCGTCTCGCATCAAACAAGATCCAGATAAAATATTCATGCTCAACGCTGGCACCAAATAACAATTATTTAGGTCTAAAACTAATCCCGATGGTAGATGTAGAGGTAGCGTGCCGACCGCGATCACATCGACTTTGGAACCATTTCCTACGCGCATCATCACCTCGTCCTTAGCCAATCTTCACTTAATCCGTAGTCCCTGTTTCGAGTTGCAAATATTAGCAATGTAACCGAGATCAAATACCGGTACTCTGCGAGCATTAGTAAGGTACACATCAATAACATGTATATCACATATACCTTTGTTCACTTTGCCATCCTTCTTATCCGCCAAATACTTGGGGCAGTTCCGCTTCCAATGTCGATCGCTTGTAGTAGAAGCACCCGGCTTCAGCTTAGGTCCGACTTGGGTTTCTTCTCTTGAGCAGCAACTTGTTTGTCTGTTCTACTTGAAGTTCCCTTCTTCTTCCCTTTGCCCTTTTCTTGAAACTGGTGGTCTTGTTGACCATCAACACTTGATGCTCCTTCTTGATTTCTACCTCCGTGGCTTTTAGCATTGCGAAGAGCTCAGGAATAGTCTTGTCCATCCCTTGCATATTATAGTTCATCGCGAAGCTCTTGTAGCTTGGTGGCAGTGGTTGAAGAATTCTGTTAATGACACTATCATCAGGAAGATTAACTCCCAGTTGAATCAAGTGATTATTATACCCAGACATTTTGAGTATGTGTTCACTGACAGAACTATTCACCTCCATCTTACAACTATAGAACTTATTGGGGACTTCATATATCTCAATCCGGGCATTTGCTTGAAATATTAACTTCAACTCCTGGAACATCTCATATGCTCCATGACGTTCAAAACGTCGTTGAAGACCCGGTTCCAAGCCGTAAAGCATGGCACATCGAACTATTGAGTAGTCATCACTTTGCTCGCCAGACGTTCTTAACGTCGTCGGTTGCATCTGCAGCGGTTCGGCACCCAGCGGTGCTTCGGGACGTAATTCTTCTATGCAGCAATGAGGATAATTCTCAGGTTACGGACCCAATCCATGTAATTGCTACCATCATCTTTCAACTTAGCTTTCTCAAGGAACGCATTAAAATTCAACGGAACAACAACACGAGCCATCTATCTACAACAAACATAGACAAGCAAAATACTATCAGGTACTAAGTTCATGATAAATTTAAGTTCAATTAATCATATTACTTAAGAACTCCCACTTAGACAGACATCTCTCTAGTCATCTAAGTGATCACGTGATCCAAATCAACTAAACCATGTCCGATCATCACGTGAGATGGAGTAGTTTCAATGGTGAACATCTCTATGTTGATCATATCTATTATATGATTCACATTCGACCTTTCGGTCTCCGTGTTCCGAGGGCATATCTGTATATGCTAGGCTCGTCAAGTTTAACCTGAGTATTTCGTGTGTGCAACTGTTTTGCCCCCGTTGTATTTGAACGTAGAGCCTATCACACCCGATCATCACGTGGTGTCTCAGCACGAAGAACTTTCACAAGGGTGCATACTCAGGGAGAACACTTCTTGATAATTTAGTGAGAGATCATCTTAAAATGCTACCGTCAATCAAAGCAAGATAAGATGCATAAAGGATAAACATCACATGCAATCAATATAAGTGATATGATATGGCCATCATCATCTTGTGCTTGTGATCTCCATCTTTGAAGCACCGTCGTGATCACCATCATCACCGGCGCGACACCTTGATCTCCATCGTAGCATCGTTGTCGTTATGCCATCTATTGCTTCTACGACTATTGCTACCGCTTAGTGATAAAGTAAAGCAATTACAGGGCATTTGCAATTCATACAATAAAGCGACAACCATATGGCTCCTGCCAATTGCCGATAACTTCGGTTACAAAACATGATCATCTCATACAATAAAATATAGCATCATGTCTTGACCATATCACATCACAACATGCCCTGCAAAAACAAGTTAGACATCCTCTAATTTGTTGTTGCTAATTTTACCTGGCTGCTATGGGTTGACCAAGAACCATTCTTACCTACGCATCAAAAACCACAATGATAGTTCGTCAAGTTAGTGTTGTTTAACCTTCGCAAGGACCGGGCATAGCCACACTCGGTTCAACTAAAGTGAGAGAGACACACAACTGCCAGTCACCTTTAAGCACGGGTGCTCGTAATGGTGAAACCAGTCTCACGTAACCGCTGAACCAAAGTATGACATGCTGGTAAGCAGTATGACTTGTATCGCCCACAACTCACTTGTGTTCTACTCGTGCATATGACATCTACGCATAAAACCTGGCTCGGATGCCACTGTTGGGGAACGTAGTAATTTCAAAAAATTTCCTACGCACACGCAAGATCATGGTGATGCATAGCAACGAGAGGGGAGAGTGTTGTCCACGTACCCTCGTAGACCGTAAGCGGAAGCGTTATGACAACGCGGTTGATGTAGTCGTACGTCTTCACGATCCGACCGATCCGAGTACCGAACGTACGGCACCTCCGAGTTCAGACATGTTCAGCTCGATGGCGATCCCGGACTCCGATCCAGCAGGTGTCGGGATGAGTTCCGTCGAGACGACGGCGTGGTGACGATGATGATGTTCTACCGACACAGGGCTTCGCCTAAGCACCGCAATGATATGACCGATGTGGAATATGGTGGAGGGGGGCACCGCACACGGCTAAGGAACAATCACGAAGATCAACTTGTGTGTCTAGAGGTGCCCCTGCCCCGTATATAAAGGAGCAAGGGGGGAGGCCGGCCGGCACTAGGGGCGCGCCAGGAGGGGAGTCCTCCTCCTAGTGGGAGTAGGACTCCCTTTCCTAGTCCAACTAGGAAGGAGGAAGGGGAAGGAAAGAGAGGGAGGGAGAGGAAGAGGGTCGCGCCCCCCCCTAGTCAGTCGGACTCCCCATGGGGCGCCACCTCTGGGCTGCTGCCCTCTCTCTCCCCTCAGCCCACTAAGGCCCAATACTTCCCGGGGGTTCGGTAACCCCTCGGCACTCCGTTTTCTCCAAATCACCCGAACACTTCGGTGTCCGAATATACTCGTCCAATATATCAATCTTTATGTCTCGACCATTTCGAGACTCCTCGTCATGTCTGTGATCACATCCGGGACTCTGAACAACCTTCGGTACATCAAAACTTATAAACTCATAATAAAATGTCATCGTAACGTTAAGCGTGCGGACCCTACGGGTTCGAGAACTATGTAGACATGACCTAGAACTGTTTCCGGTCAATAACCAATAGCGGAACCTGGATGCTCATATTGGCTCTTACATGTTCTACGAAGATCTTTATCGGTCAAACCGCATAACAACATACGTTGTTCCCTTTGTCATCGGTATGTTACTTGCCCGAGATTCGATCGTCGGTATCCAATACCTAGTTCAATCTCGTTACCGGCAAATCTCTTTACTCGTTATGTAATGCATCATTCCGTAACTAACTCATTAGCTACATTGCTTGCAAGGCTTATAGTGATGTGCATTACCGAGAGGGCCCAGAGATACCTCTCCGACAATCGGAGTGACAAAACCTAATCTCGAAATACGTCAACTCAACATGTACCTTTGGAGACACCTGTAGAGCTTCTTTATAATCACCCAGTTACATTGTGACGTTTGGTAGCACACAAAGTGTTCCTCCGGTAAACGGGAGTTGCATAATCTCATAGTTGTAGGAACTTTGTATAAGTCATGAAGAAAGCAATAGCAACATACTAAACGATCAAGTGCTAGGCTAACGGAATGGGTCAAGTCAATCACATCATTATCCTAATGATGTGATCCCGTTAATCAAATGACAACACATGTCTATTGTTAGGAAACATAACCATCTTTGATTAATGAGGTAGTCAAGTAGAGGCACACTAGTGACATTATGTTTGTCTATGTATTCACACATGTATCATGTTTCAGGGTAATACAATTCTAGCATGAATAACAAATTTTATCATGTACATAAATAATAACTTTATTATTGCCTCTAGGGCATATTTCCTTCAGAACAGTGCTACTTTTTTTAGGGCGCTAATAGGCGCCGACCGAAAGTTTCGGCCGGTCGAGCCCCAACCATTGGATGTGAGCCGTGAAGCCCTTGGATCTGGTAAAAAAAACCCGAATCGCCCCAGCAGCTTCTTCCTCGCGTGGTCAGGCTGGATCCGCATCTCTAGCTTGGGGGAGCGCGACGCCGTGCCTCCTACCCTCTTCGGTGGCCATCCTCATTGCCGGCCCCCACCCCTCGCCGGCCTTCCTCTCGCGGTCCCCGCCCTCGCCGGCCGTACTCGTCGCCGGTCCCCACCATCCCGGCCGTCCTCATGGTCGCCTCGATTCATGCAACAGTTCTGCCTGCAATTGCAGCTCTCGACTGTGACGGTTGTAGCTCCGCCATATTTCGCCGCCGACCGGTAGCTGCGAGGGATTGCGTCGACAGCGATCGCCGCTTAATCAATGCCTTTTGAACGGATATAGCAAACAACTTCACCGGTAGTAGCAAAAATCAACTACGGTTGCAGCGAAAAACGTCGTCGCCATCGTCGCGAGGTCGCAACGGTAGTAGCAAATAACTGCGGCAGTAGTAAAAAAAACGTATTATGGTTGCAGCAAAAATCGCCATTGCCGCCGTCGCAAGGTCTCCGCCGTGATCGATGTAGCAAAAAACTTTGCCGGTAGTAGCAAAATCTAACTACGGTTGCAACTTTCCCTTTGTTGTGCAATGCCATTGAAACTTTTTGTATATATGATTGAAGTTTTTTTCAACAGTTGTTGAAGCTGTTCTAGGTGATGGTTGCAACACTTGTGTACGTGTGTGGATCCGGCCATGGCGGCAGGCAGCCATGGCATCTCCTTGCTGGTTCCAGCATTCTCCCAGTACATTTTTAGACCCCGTGGCTACCTTTGGTCACCGTCGTCAGGCCCCAGTCGCCATGGTGCAGCGCGTGGTCACCGCCATGGGAGTCTCCAGCCGCAGGCGAGGGAGTGCTTGGCCGCCGCGCGATGGAGCTCGTAGTGGCCCAGCCACAGCACACTGGGGGAGGAGGGAGAAGGAGATGCGCACGTGTGAAGAAAATACTGCTGGAGGTAGGGGACAGGGCCGCATCCGGAAGGAGGATCTCGCGCGGGGCCACTGCATACGCTCGTTGGGCCAGTGTGCGTACGAGCCGGCCGAAAGTTCGGCCGGCGCGCCGTCCCGAGACGTTTACCTTTTTTTATATCTCAAAAATAGAAGAAGGTTTTTTTTTTAAAAAAAAAGTTGAAGTGATGGAGCCAATGAGTGAGTGGCGACCGAGCCAGTGTCCTAATGGGCCGACTGGAAGCAACCAGTGAAGAGTCCTCTACTCCTCTTCAGTGCGCACACAAGCAACCCGTCCCCAAAAAACAAGCAACCCGTCCCAAACCCCTGACCCCGAGGATAGGATTTTGCTCGTCCCTCAAATCTCTCCGGCCATGGCCTCCTTCCCGCTGGCATCCGCCGCCCGTTCCCTCCCCACCATAGCGTCCCACCTCCCGGCAGCCGCGACCACCCGCACCGTCTCCATCCCGGCCTCCCCTGTCCCTGCGGCGAAGAACGCCGCCTTCTGCAGCCTCAGCACCAGGAGCCGCAGGCCAACCGTTCGACGGAACGCCGCGGAGACCTACGTCCCGGGCTCCGGCAAGTACATCGCGCCGGACTACCTCGTGAAGAAGGTGTCGGCCAAGGAGCTGGAGGAGCTCGTCAGGGGGGAGCGGAAGGTGCCGCTCATCGTGGATTTCTACGCCACCTGGTGCGGGCCGTGCGTCCTCATGGCGCAGGACATCGAGATGCTCGCGGTCGAGTACGAGGACAGCGCCTTGTTTGTCAAGGTGGACACGGACGAGGAGTACGAGTTCGCGAGGGATATGCAGGTACGGGGACTGCCGACGCTGTATTTCTTCAGTCCGGATCAGGGCAAGGACGCCGTTAGGACCGAGGGGCTCATTCCTATTGAAATGGTCAGAAACATCATCGAAAACGAGCTGTGAGTTCTGTCTAGGCAGAATAGTGTCTGTAGTAGCTACATTATTTAGCTGATTCTTGTAGTAGTTCTTAGTATTTATTTAGGTGCAGCCTGCGGTGGTTGATTTGAGCTTTGTGTTGCTGCTCGGCCGCAGGTTCGCGAATGCAAGATCTGCATGAGCAGAATGTAGCATCATTGTTCGAACCTGAGACTAACAAATTGGTTCTCTATGGCACCATTCTTGTGTGCTTTGTCATTGAGAGCATGATTGGTTTGCTGCCAATGTTTGGCTAGCCTTGCACCGTCGGCGGTCGTGCTGATAGGTTCTTCTCGTCTCTGTTTCCTGGTGGTTAAACAGTCAGTCACGTCTCCCATTACTTGTGTTATGTGCATTTTCTAGTTCGTTGGCAGTTGTGCTATGCGGATTTGATTGGTTTATATGCTTTGCACGCGATGTGTTTGTTGTTCTTCCAGATGTCGATACGGTGGTGTTGTAGTTCATAAACGTGTGATGCTGCATGTGCTTGATGGATAAACATGGTTGCTAGGTTCTCTGCTGGCCTTTGTTAATGGATGCCCCATCTTCTGGGTGATCATGGTCGGTGGTGCGTTGCCACGGTCGAGTCTTGGCTCGTCTTGCTGTATTCTAGTGTGGGCTGCTTCTTTCCTGCTTCTGCCTCCTTATGTTCTAGCCCGCTCAGAAATTCCTCGGGTGAGATGTGGCTGTGACGACTTCGTTGGTTACCAGCAGCAAGGAGCATCATGTCGAGGGTCACTCTCCCTGGGCTGTTCTCCATTGTGTTCATTCATCTTTGTTCTTTTGCCTTCTTGTAGTACAAACAAACCAAACAGATGTTTTCAAAGAACCAGTCAAGATCGCCACAACGTTTGATGGCCATGGCAAGATCACATCCTAGATCATTTTCTTTTACCGTTTTATCTGGTAGCTCCATTGGTCCCTTGGTTTGTTCTATCTATTCAGAGAAGTATTCCAGATGATCGTCCTGAAAAAGGTAGAGACGTCCAGGTTGCCACCTTTATATTTCAATACAGTGTACGCCGTTTTGTTTGCTGCTAATTATGTGATCAACTATCATAAGTTTGTTCTATATTTAGTTTCATCTGCATTTTACACAGCATTTATTTTCCAAGAGATTTCTTCAGCTCGAGCAGGCATAAACCGGTCAATGTTAGAGAATCATTCTCTTCTGATAACCAATGTATCGTTCGGTCCAAGAATTATGTGTCTTGATACATCACCATTTGACAAAAATTTAGGATCTGGGACATCGACAATGTAAGCCTATTTAATTTGTCAACAGTTCAAATTTTCATTAGCATCTGTTTTCCTCTGATATTTCCATCTGTCAGTTAACGTACTTTGGTAACGTTGCATTGCTAGACTCTGTCTTGTAACATTTATTGATGTACATATCGCATTGCTAATTTTTACTTTTAACTCCGTATAAATGTCTTCTCAGTTACCTATCATGCTGAAACCCTGAAGCTGCATTGCATAGTACTCCCTCCGTTCCTAAATATAAGACTTCTTAGAGATTCCAACGTAGACTACATACGGAGCAAAATGAGTGAATCTACACTCTAAAAATACCTCTATATACATCTGTATGTGGCCCCTATGAAATCTCTAAAAAGTCCTATAGAAACGGAGGGAGTACTTAATTGAGCTGTGAATTTACTGTGAACGCAGTAAGCAATGGCCATGGGAAGACTATTTCTTATGAACGGTCCACCATCCACATCATCAGTTCTTAGATTCCTTCACATGGACTGAGTTCTTTGTGTAGAAAGTGAATCCTATTTATTCTTTAGGTACAATGCATGATAGTTTTTTCCACTCCAAAAATGATGAACTCTGGAAAATGGTATATCTCACTCTTTTTTCCCCCCTCTAAAACAGTTCATACCCTACACCGCATTTAAGTTTCTTGCATTTGCACATAATTTGTACTAGCAATTCGTGGCTTTAAGAAATTGAGTGAAACCTACTCTTTCATGCTTTATAGCTAATCATTCACATTGATTGCGCTCTGCAAAAAGGTTCTGTTATAACTTCAAAATCAAACACCAAGTTTCCCCTGGACAATTATACATTTTTGTGATCTTTTGGTTCACAAGTTATAGCAATATGTCATTCTAGGCTTTCCTCCAGCATGACAAGGAGTAAAGGACTGCAGCACTGACTGCTTGTTTCATGATTCAATATCTATCTGGAGTATCGCTGTTGCTAGCTGAAGCCTATATTTAGATATCATGTGTAATAAATAATAAAAGTAGCTCGCTCCACAATTTCTGTATATTGATGTTTTGTTTTTCCTGGAATAGATAACGTAGGCCGATTTCAAGTGTGAAGCACAAGCTTAGGCTATATAAATCTTGCCATATAAATTTGTTTCTCTTTTACCTTTTAGCTGCCTAGAATCAGGATCCAACTCTAGAGTTTATACATGTACATATCATGCTTACAAGTCATAGTGTTTCGTAACCTTTCTGTTTCTGCTTCTCATCAAATGTGATATAAAATTCAATCCCTTTTCCATTTCTTGAATTTGAATAGAAGTAAGACAATAAACAACTCTAGGTAGTTATGTATTCATTTATTCAATAGCCTTTTCATTGCCTCTGAGATGACATATGAGACCAAATCAAAATTTTCTCTTCTTTTTACTATTTTTTGTAATAACGACATCATTTTACCATGTATGGCTTTCAAAGCAAGATAATCGGATATTTGCCATCTAAATTAACGAATCTCTGTCTTAATGGGCGATGAAATTATGATGGGTCCATATACTACAGTAGCATTGGGTGATCAGGAAACTTGTTAAAAAGGGCAAAAAGATCTCTCTGATTTGTTGTTTAAGCATGTCTCTGAAATGAGTGATCCAGCGTAGGCTTTGCCTTTATTAAAGCCGTCTGCATCTTCTTTGATGGTAATACAAGTTCATGTATAGTTCATGTGAATTCCAATGATCTGTGGCCAAGCACTAGTATGGTTTTGACCTTTTGGTTCTTTTTATTCACTATTTCACTTGCCCATTTTCCCGAAACTTTTTCCCAAGGGCTGAATAAACTGTATGGTGTAGGTTGCAAAGAACATGAGAATACACTGCCCACTCTTTACCATGATGTTAGATACACATAGTGTTCCAAAAAACATCATAACTATTAGATCTTCATAACGTAACTAAACAGATCACAACCACATGATCTTCATAAATGTACCTAAACATATCGAGGCCATTACATCTTCATGATAATATATACTAACATCAAGCAATTGATTTGGTTGACTCTTTTATAATCGATGGACCACATCGGCACTGGCGGAGCTATATGGTGGGGCAAAAGTGTGTCCTGGCCCGCCCAGCCCCAAAAAACGGAAAAGGAGTTACATATGCACAGCCCATCCCGTGAGCAACCTGACGGAATGAGCCCTGCTTTTTGAGGTCCGAGTGCAGTCCAGGTGCACGGTCGTACGGCGTAGACGTGGAGGTTGCGTTGTGCTCCAGCAGCCAGGCAGCCGGTCGCAGCGCCGAGGGTGATCCATCCCTCGTGCCCCAGGCAGCTAGCACAAGTAATTTGCTTTACTTACCCTAGTAATTGTGCTTCACGGCATCATCTTAAATTCACAATAGTAGAGACCTAAAATTCGCGGTTAGCCTGACCGAATGCAGCGGTGGAGTAATTTGGTAGCGTGAATTATCTAGTCAATTGTTGTTTGCATGTTTACGAATTGTAATTTAGTTACAGCATGACTGGCTATGGGCAAGGCCGGTTAGTGAGATAATTGATTTGGTTTTCAAAAGAAAAAGATATGGTTCAGAATTGAGATGGTTTTCAAAATAACCGAGTAGTGACTAATGCGTACTGAGATATACAAGTCACCATTTGAAAAAAATATATGATCTTTTTTAGTTTGGCCCGCCCAACCATTTATCTGTAGCTCCGCCACTGCACAACTGTATATTCAAAACTATGCATAAACATATTGTGTCCGTTAAATCTTAGTAACCATCCATAAGCTGACATGGGTTCACTAGAAATTCTCAAAGAAAGCATAACATTCGATATTTTTTTAGGTGAACCACGGAGGGCATTAGCCTGCTTGCACAATTTCGGTTTAATGAAAGAATCACGATACAACAAGTTGCAATGGCAGTACAAGCACACATCCCCACTCGGGTGGTCACAACATCTTCACGGTTCCGGCAAATCCAGGCGCTGGTTCGAGCATCCAGCCAGTAGGGCATAGCCTTGCAGCTCCAACAGACCACGACTCTAGCTACCGCAATCCACGACTGCAACATCTAGCCGACGGGTCGTCGCCGTGCAGCTCCGCCAGACTGCGGTTGCAGCTTCATCGGACCATGCTTCTAGCTCCGCCAAACCATTGTTCCAACTTTTTTCGGCCGCAATTGTAGCACCCCTCGCCAGCAAGTAGGCGCATCGCAACACCGCCAGACCGTGCTTCCAGCTTTCCGGGCCATGGTTGCAGCTCCGCCGGACCGCGGTTCCAGCATCCCTCTATTCGGTTGCAGCATCTTGTCATCCTGTGGTCGCCGTCGTGGCCAGGACACATTGCCGATGCAACTTCTGATGAGGCCAGTTGCAACACCACAACTGCCAGTTGCAGACCGCGGCAAGCGCGTCATGCCGGTGGAGCCCCACCCGCCCCGCCTCCGGCAAAGCAAATCCACCACCGCCATAAAAAAGCACCAACTCGCCCCATCTTTGCAGCCTCTCCGCTCATGTCTCCTTGTAGCACACGGCGGGTCTCGGCGAGGGATGGAGCATAGAGGGCTTGGCTTTGAGCTGCAAGCCGACATGCTGCGCGCCAGGGTTGTTGAAGTAGGGGGGAAAGAGGATCTCCGATGTGAGCCAGATAGAGGATAAGGTAGACGCTCGGGGAAGAAAAGGAGCGGCTGAGAAATATCTAGAGGATAAGGCAGGGAGGGTGCGTTTTCATGTGGGTCCGCTGACATACATATGCGTGTGGAAGGCGACTGGTGCAACATGAGGCCGGTCGGCCGACCAGGAACATTACTCTACACGAAAACACATCACAGAGACCAACTTGCTGAGTACAACTCGGGATATGGTGTGAGAAAACGACCCAACTCCTATCCAAACACCTTTGGAATATTCCAACATATAAAGGTATTCAAAGCAAACTCAATATATCAGACATCATAAGTGATGGTTTACATGAGAAATAGGGTATTACACGGTATCCACATCAACAAACAGTACCATATTCAAGTTGTAGTAAACGTGAACATGATGCACAAAAAATCATACCGTGTGCTTTAGTGCTCCAAATGTAAGTTTTATAGATTGGAATGTTACCAAGAATGCATAACACTCCATATTCTCGGTCATACCTTGTATTCTCCACAAACATACCTGCAATCTAATGATAACACCCACCATGAAAGAAAAAGGCATAACAACGTTTGCACTGCCTGGGTGGTCGAAATGATTGGTTGGCCGAGCCCCACCATGACATCCAACCACTGATTTGGCGGACCTTCATAATCATTTAGAACAACCATTTTATATTTATAGTTGTACCTAACTATATCATAGTCATCATTAGATTTCATAAATACGTGAATAGTCATGGTCGTCAGATCTTCATAACTGTAAACATATTAAATCCTCATACCGATACTTAACAAATCATGGTTGTTGAATTGTCATATGTTTATATATGTGTGCTAGCATTTGGTTTGGTGCTCATGCTGGCTCCAGGACAAAAATATGTGTACAAAAAAATGCATCACAGGGACCAACTTGCCGATTACAACTCGGGATATGGTGTGGGAAAACGACCCAACTCCTATTCAAACACCTTTGGAATATTTCGACATATACAGTTTAGTGAAAACAAAATATATGGTGCCAACGATCTAGCATAACAAATTTAAATTTTTAGTTTATGTTATATATGTGTTCTACGAAACATTATGCATGGCTATGATAATACGATGAACTTGTAAGTACATAATCTTTTTTGTCACCGCTTTCTGAGAAATAATTGTGTTCATCGACGTACCGGTCTATATTAGTGGGCAAATTGGGTCAGATAGCAGCTATATCGGTTGATATTTCGGTCCATATCGGATGATATGTGTGAAAATGATACTTACAAAATGCTATGTTATGTTTATATTGGTAGAACCCCAAAATGATATATCGGTCTATATATCGATCATATCGGCCTAGATTTGAAAGCTTGATTAGACATCATAAGTGATGGTTTACATGAGACAATTGGGTATTACATGGTATCCACATCGACAAATACTATCATATTCAGGCTGTAGTAAATGTGAACATGATGCATAGAAAAGCATATCATGTGCTTTAGTACTCCGAATGGAAATTTAGAGTTGTACCTAACTATATTATAGTCATTACTAGATTTCAGAAGTACATACACAGTCACAAAGATTTGATATTTATAGTTGTACCTAACTATATCATAGTCATTATTAGATTTCATAAGTACATAAACAGTCACAATAATATGATATTTATAGTTGTACTACCTCCGTCCTAGTTTATTGGTCCCCTAGTATTTTGTGCCAAATTTTTATCATATATTTAACCAAGAAGATAATAATGCATGTCACCATATCCTTCGATTCATATTTGAACATAGTTTCTAGTGATATTCTTTTGGGTTACATGCATTAACATTTTGTTAGTTAAATCTAATGTCAAAATTTGACAGGAAATGCGAAGGGGACCAATAAACCAGGACGGAGGTAGTACCTAACTATACCAATGATAATTAGATTTCATAAATACATAAACAGTCACACCGATTTGATATTTATAGTTGTACCTAATATATCATAGTCATTGTTATTTTTAAGTACATAAACAGTCACTGTCGCCGATTTTCATAACTGAAATTTAGGGGGGGGGGTGATTTATTATATTTCAGAAGGTTTTATACTAAAATCTTTTGTAGACCATCTCTAGATGCAACATTTTTGGACAAGAACATATGCACACGAAAACGCATCACAAAGACCAAATTCTTTGGGGGTATGGTTTTGGTAAACGACCCAACTACTGTTCAAACACATTTGGATTACTCCAACGCACATGTATTCAACACAAACTCAATATATTAGACATCATAAGTGATAGTTTACATAAGACATTGGGTATTACATGATGGTATCCACATCAACAAATACTATCATATTCAGGCTGTAGTAAACGTGAACATGATGCACAGAAAAGCACACCGTGTGCTTTAGTACTCCAAATGAAAGTAGCCAAGAATGCATAACACCCCATATGCTCGCTCGTATCTTGTATTCTCCTCGAAACATACCTGTAACAAAGTAAGACAATACCCATAGAGCACATCTTCTGAAGCAAACCACAAATTATAATACGGAGTACGTATTTTTGGGCCTGTCTCACGGATAGACCTCAAAGACACCTCGAGCTCCCAGTTTCTTCACAATTTTATAATCACTGAATCCTGCCTTCATGAATAGCTCGCTCCAATCAGTTTCATCCCGCTGCCTACCATTGGTCGTCACCATCATGGCTACATCCACCAGGAGCTCTGCTTCGTATGTTGGTCCCGAAGAAGGGTCTACAAGTATGTCGATAACAATCACTTTCCCACCCTCTTCCCGCGGAGGGATGGCCTTCTTGCATTGAGCAAGGATCTTCACGCAGTCCTCATCACTCCAGTGGTGCAACACAAGCTATATATGTAGGGAAATTTTGATACAACTTTAGTAACGAAGTGGAAAAGAGAGGAATTTTTGAGAAAACTTTAGTAACGATAATATTGATTTCGCATTAGTTTGCTATATGTTGTACCTTGACCAACACTGCCTGAGCAGGTGGGATGGACTTGAACATGTCACCGGCCACGTAGTTAACCACGCCGTCGGCTGGGACGTTGTTGATCACCCGCGGAAGGTCGAGCACGGTGCACTTGATTTGCGGAAAGGCCTCCACGATGGCCCTTGCCGTCGTGCCGTCGCCACCACAGCAGTCGGTCAGGGACTCGAGCTCCTGGAAGATGGTGCCGCACTCCCGCAGGACCGTGAGGAACCCGGAATTATCATGGGACGACAGAGCCTCGTTGAACACGGCGTCGATCTCAGGGTCATGTTCCGCCATGCTCTCGTCGAAGAGGGTCACACCATGGAGATCCTCGAACGGCGACGCCGCGACGTCCTTCTTGAACCAGTCGGAGAGGCCCATCGCAGCCTCAACGCAGTGCCTCGAGGTTGAGGCGAGCACACAAGACGTTTGGCTCGGGTGGCCATCTACGGTGACGCCATCAAGCAGGAGCCAGGATAGCGGGGTCAGGCGGTAGGTCACCTCGTCGGTGGCGTTGTCGGCGGCGAAGACGCCGGACGTAGCCAGCAGTCGCATGATGCGACGGAGGTAAGGCAGCTTGGCGGGTGGAAGGGACAGTGCGGCAATCAAGTCGGGCAGCGATGCCGCGCCGCCCAGGCTATGGATGGCGGTCGGGATGCCGAGCTTGACGGCGCACTGGAATGCCATGGAGGTCATGTAGTAGAGACTGTGGCGCCAGAGGTCGGCCTGCCCCTGCAGGAGCTCCGCCTCGGTGGGAACAGTCAGTTGCTGAGCCTGGGCCGCCATTGTTGCTACCTTGATCACTCTCCCTCTAGCTATGTGAGGTGTTTTTATGGTGCTTCGTTCAAGCAGTGTGCATCCATCACGTACTATTAGCGGCACATATATAGCTGCTCGCGTGGGGCACGTGCTTCAATGCGACTTGAACAAAGAAGGGCATGGCGCTATCACACGTGTGCTGCGCGTCAAAATTAATTAATGGGTCTATCTAGAACACATCTATATGTGACATAGTTATGTCACATCTAAGCCGATGTCCACTCTGTGGTCTATTTTTTTTGTCCTAGTTTTTTTTTCTTGTTTCTACATAGTATATTTATGAAAGCTTAGATGTGACATCGTTAAAAAAACATCTAGGTGTGAATTAGACAAACTGTTAATTAAAAACAATAAAGAGACACATCCGGCGAGTCACCTGATCCATTTAAGTGGATATTTACAGTCTATATGGTTCTATGGATGTGTAAGCGTCCACGCCATGCCAAAATCATAAACAACACACATTTGTCCAACTGAAAGAGTTGCACGTCTTGCACAATCTTGCAGGGGGAAACTGTCACATCTTTCTTGGATTTGATCGTGCCTCCCACTAAGGATTGTTTGTCCATGATGGACTATTGGTATCTCATTGCGTTTAATTGCTTTCACTAAAGGGGACCGCTAGGGATCTGATTCGGAAAAAAATCCTGTAGGACCGGGTCTATAGTGCCCATTGGGAGACCACCTCCAGCAATTGACACGTGGTAAGAGCATCTCCAATAATGGCGTGACATAACAAGGCTTAAAAAACTAGTTTGCACAGCATGTTCTATTGATTTTTACTTGTGCACAACAATACTTCCAACAATGCAGCTTAAAAATACATACACAGCATTCCAAAGAATACAAAAAAAATGCAGCCTGCAGCGACTGTCGGGGCATTGCATATATTGCATTTTGGACACAAAATGAATTTGAAACATTCAAAATGCAATAAACATGACATATAAAATTTCACACAAACAAGTTGATGAATAAAAGTTCATGCCCACAAGTTCAAAATCATGCCCACAAGTTCATCCAACCAAGTTCAAAATGCAAACCAAGTTCAAGACACAAACGAAAGACACATCAATCCTCTTCCTCGTCTTCGTCGTCATCTTCGAAAGACGATTCTTTCGCCTCCGAAGATGAATCTTCCTCCCTCTCCTCATCACGCACCGCATCACGTGAAGCTCCGACGGTGTTGGCAAGATCTTCAACGGCATCTTCATGGGAATGTGTGTGAGGAGGAACATCGAAAGACATTCCGCCCATGACGGCCGGAGGTGCACTCATGCCTCCCATGAGAGAAGCAAAACTCATGCCTCCCATGGCGGCCGTAGCGTCGGGGGGTGCTCCAAAGCCACCCATGCCTCCCATGGCACCTAAACCGCCCATGGTACCTCCGAAGCCACCCATGCTACCCATGGCGCCAAGGTCACCGGCACCCATGGCGCCAAAGCCACCGCCACACATGCAGCCAAGGCCACCGCCACCCATTGCGCCAATGCCACCGCCACCCATTGCGCGAATCATGGCTCTTTTTTGGATCAACACTTCTTCACGGGAAAGATTGACAAACTCCTTTTGCGCCTCATTGAGTTTAGATGTGTCTAAGAAGAACAAGTGCTTCTCCCATTCCAACAACTTGGCTCGCTCCTCCATGGCCAACTTCCTCTCATCAAATGCCATTTTCCTCTCCTCGACGGCCACCCTCCTCTCCTCGGCCGCCAACCTCCTCTCCTCGGCTGCGGCATCTTGGCTCCTTGCCATTTTCCTCACCTCGTTGGCTTCTTTTCTTGCCTTCACAATAGCTTCCGTAGCATTTTTGAGCTCATCATCACCTTTCCTCTTCTTCTTTTCGGTTTTGTCTTTCTTGCACCCATCCGGTCATTTTGGCTTCGAGTATGAAACCGAGTTGGGTGTGGGGCTTCTCTTGCCGTCATCACTTGATGCATCCTCCTCCTCCTCCTCCTCCTCCTCATAATCATCATCATCATCATCATCATCATCATCATCATCATTCAACTCAATTGTTCGCTTGCGTTTGTTGCTCAAATGCAAATCATCCAAATCTTCACGCTTCTTCAATTTCTCATCATCCTTCAACAATTTGTAGCAATGAGGCAAGGTAAAGACCCTTCCTTTCTTGATCTTCCCCTTCTTGGTTTTCCTCTCCTCTTCTTTGAACAAGTTTTGTGCAATGTTGTACTACATGAAAACAAAGCAAGTTAGCACTTCGAACACCAACGACAAGTATGATGAACATGTATGAAATGCCACTTACTCTATCGTCCTCATTTGTGCCACTTGGGTTCAACTTGTCAACCGCCTTTTGTGCGGCCGCCCACTTTTGACAATCCGAGTTGATTGTCGACCATCGGGACCGAAGTGATCTCTCGAAGCGGTCCATTCCACTCACATTATGAGCATCAAGGTGTTCTTTCATCCGCCCCCAATAAGAATCTCTACTTTGATCACCTCTAACGGATGGATCCCTCGACACTTGCAACCAAGTATTTAATAGTAAGATGTCATCAGTGTTGGTGTAATTGCTCGCTCTTTCTTTCGGCGTGTCGACAATGCCCTCACTCTCCTTGTCCACCTCGAACTCATGGTCTTCGAAATGGATGTCATTTGTTGAGACCAATGCGAATTGTTGGAGCCAACACCCATAGTCGACATGTATGCATCATCGTTGAGACTACAAAGTTTTTTGAACAATGCAAATAAGCTATCTATATGAATGCATTGAAAAAATAACAAGAAAAGAAAAGTTGGAAAAAATTTCTACCTTGGGGGCATTTCGTCGAACATGTTGTGCGCGTCGGCTGCCGGCTCAACGAGTGAGCTCGCCGGCGCTTCGGTAGCCACCGCGCCCGTTGCACGCCCTGCAAGCTTCTCCCTCATCGTCTTGGAGGTGCCGGAGCCGTCCGCCGCCTTGTTCTTCTTCGCCGATGTCTTGCCCTTCTTTGGCCGCAACGCATTGGGAGCTTCGAGGAGGGGGCAGCGGCTCAGGCCGGCGCCGGCGCGACGCCACCGGCCGCCGAGGTCATCCGCGGCGGCATGAAGAGGCATGCCAGAGCCGATGGTCGGCGGACTCGGCGGGGCGAGGCAACGCCCCAGCTAGGTTTTGCGGCGGCGGCGGCGGTGGAAGGGTCGCGGCTATAGGATGGGGTGAGCGGGGTGCCGGCGCGTGCGTCCATAGGTGCAGTTCGCCAGCGCCGGCGCGCGCGGGGTGTAGGAGGCGGAGAGGAGAGAGTGCGACGCGAGCGCTCGAGTGTGCCGCGCGCAGAAGCGGGCTCCCCAAATACACCGCGCGAGATAGCGAATCCGACCGCGCGCCCAACTCCTTATACCACGCGCGCGGTTATTGCGCGCCCGCTGGAGCCACCCGCTGGGTTGTGCGCGCTAAAATGGCCAAATTTGCGGCGCGGCGCTTGTTTAGCACGACTGTTGGAGATGCTCTAAGACGGGATTCAAAGCAAGAAGGCTACGTACTTATTTTCGTCTAATTAAGTCCCGGATCAACTTTCCTTCTTCTCCCGTGCCTCGCTGCTCCTACTGCAGTTCATGGCCGCGGTCCTCGGCGGACATGTAGCGTAGCCCCTGGCAGCACAATTCCTCTGCTCCCTACGTCCATGGGAACCCTCCTCGATGCCCCCGCTCGCACCACCATCGGGGGTTGGTTCTTCTCTCCCAGATTCTTTGGTTGATTGATTTCACAACCACAAAATTGACATAAAAGTGAAGCAATTTATCCTCCAAATAGTTGAAGCTGATAGCAAAATCTCAAACCATAGCCACATCTAACACTCAAATCCCTAAATACTTCACCAGACACCAGGTTTGGTGAACGGTACATAAGCGACACTGCTAGGGCGAGCTGCCGGCCTGTCGAAGAGCGCGGCCATAGACTGTGTGTGCGTGTGTGTGTGTGGGGGGGGGGAGCTTATTAGACGGAGCTCCGGTGGTTCCAGCGACAAAGGGAGCAGGGGAGTTGCCATGGCGTCCAACTTGTTAGACTAATATGTCACGTATCGTGACATATCTCTTAATCCCCTAAATCGAGGAGTATCGATATTATTGTGATCTCCCATTTATGTTTAGGATTGTAATTCTGTCTATATATTGACATGCAATGGAAAAGCCCAAGTGTGGCAAGTATTCCTAAATCTTTCATGGTATCAGCCTAAGAAAATCCTCTCGCTTCCGCTCCCTCTAACCCTAGCGCCGCCGGCCACCACGTCCCTCCCCTCCCATGGCTCCCTCCGAACCACCTGCTCCCCACCCCAATGCGGCCCTTTGGGGGCAGGCCACCGCCATCCCAAGCATCCGCTCCCTCGTCCTCGAGTTCAAGAGCATCGTCTTCCCCAAGTGGAGGACCTTATTCAACATCGTCGTCACCACCTACGCCCTCGAGGACCACCTCACCACCGAGACGCCCTCCACCGACCCAACGTGGCTCCGCCTCGACGTCCTGGTGCTCCACTGGCTCAACGGCTCCATGGCCATGGACATCGTCGACCTCGTCATGCCAACCGACCCCGCTACCGCCACGGCGTACAAGGTCTGGACCTCCGTCCTCGCGCTCTTCAACGACAACAAAAAGAGCTGCGAGATTTATCTCGCCAAGGAGTTCCACAACATCAAGCAGGAGGATCGGTCCATCACCGAGTACCTTCATCTGCAAAAGACGGCGGCTGACGCCCTTGCCGAGGTCGGTGCGCCCGTCTCTGATCCCGAGCTCGTCACCAACGTCATCAAGGGCCTTCACGAGTGCTTCGAAAGCGTCGCCGACAATGCGCCCCTCCTCACGCCGTTCCCTACCTTCCTTCGGTGTGGGGCTTCTCTTGCCGTCATCACTTGATGCATCATCCTCCTCCTCCTCCTCCTCATCATCATCATTCAACTCAATTGTTCGCTTGCGTTTGTTGCTCAAATGCAAATCATCCAAATCTTCACTCTTCTTCCATTTCTCATCATCCTTCAACAATTTGTAGCAATGAGGCAAGGTAAAGACCCTTCCTTTCTTGATCTTCCCCTTCTTGGTTTTCCTCTCCTCTTCTTTGAACAAGTTTTGTGCAATGTTATACTACATGAAAACAAAGCAAGTTAGCACTTCGAACACCAACAACAAGTATGATGAACATGTATGAAATGCCACTTGCTTTATCGTGCTCGTTTGTGCCACTTGGGTTCAACTTGTCAACCGCCTTTTGTGTGGCCGCCCACTTTTGACAATCCGAGTTGATTGTCGACCATCGGGACCGAGTGATCTCTCGGAGCGGTCAATTCCACTCATGTTGTGAGCATCAAAGTGTTCTTTCATCCGCCCCCAATAAGCATCTCTACTTTGATCACCTCCAATGGATGGATCCCTCGACACTTGCAACCAAGTATTGCATAGTAAGATGTCATCGATGTTGGCGTAATTGCCCGCTCTTCCTTTCGGCGTGTCGACAATGCCCTCACCCTCCTCGTCCACCTTGAACTCATGGTCTTAGAAATGGATGTCATTTGTTTGAGACCAATGCGAATTGTTGGAGCCAACACCCATAGTTGACATGTATGCATCATCGTTGAGACTACAAAGTTTTTTGAACAATGCAAATAAGCTATCTATATGAATGCATTGAAAAAATAACAAGAAAAGAAACGTTGGAAAAAATTTCTACCTTGGGGGCATTTTGTCGAACATGTTGTGCGCGTCGGCCGCCGGCTCAACGAGTGAGCTCGCCGGCGCTTCGGTAGCCGCGCGCCCGTCGCATGCCTGATAACCCACAAGTGTAGGGGATCGCAACTGCTTTCGAGGGTAAAGTATTCAACCCAAATTTATTGATTCGACACAAGGGGAGCCAACGAATATTCTTCAGTATTAGTAGTTGAGTTGTCAATTCAACCACACCTGGATAACTTAGTAGCTGCAGCAAAGTATTTAGTAGCAAAGTAATATGATAATAAAGGTAACGGTAGCAAAAGTAATGTTTTTGGGTTTTGTAGTGATTGTAACAATAGCAACGGAAAAGTAAATAAGCGAAGAACAATATGTGAAAAGCTCGTAGGCAATGGATCAGTGATGGATAATTATGTCGGATGCGATTCCTCATGTAATAGCTATAACATAGGGTGACACAGAACTAGCTCCAGTTCATCAATGTAATGTAGGCATGTATTTCGTATATAGTCATACGTGCTTATGGAAAAGAACTTGCATGACATCTTTTGTCCTACCCTCCCGTGGCAGCGGGGTCCTAGCGGAAACTAAGGGATATTAAGGCCTCCTTTTAATAGAGAACCGAAACAAAGCATTAACACATAGTGAATACATGAACTCCTCAAACTACGGTCATCACGGAGAAGTATCCCGATTATTGTCACTTCGGGGTTGTCGGATCATAACACATAATAGGCGACTATAGACTTGCAAGATAGGATCAAGAACACACATATATTCATGAAAACATAATAGGTTCAGATCTGAAATCATGGCACTAGGGCCCTAGTGACAAGCATTAAGCATAGCAAAGTCATAACAACATCAATCTCAGAACATAGTGGATACTAGGGATCAAACTCTAACAAAACTAACTTGATTACATGGTAAATCTCATCCAACCCATCACCGTCCAGCAAGCCTACGATGGAATTACTCACGCACGGCGGTGAGCATCATGAAATTCGTGATGGAGGATGGTTGATGATGACGACGGCGATGAATCCCCCTCTCCGGAGCCCCGAACGGACTTTAGATCAGCCCTCCCAAGAGAGATTAGGGCTTGGCGGCGGCTCCATATCGTAAAACGCGATGAAACTTTCTCTCTGATTTTTTTCTCCGCGAGACGGAATATATGGAGTTGGAGTCAAAGTCGACAGAGCCTCAGGGGGCCCACGAGACAGGAGGGCGCGCCCAGGGGGGAGGGCGTGCCCCCCACCCTCGTGAACGGGGTGTGGGCCCCCTGGTTTTGATTATTTCGCTAGTATTTTTTATATTTTCCAAAAAGTGCCTCTGTGGATTTTCATGACATTCTGAGAACTTTCTTTTCTACACATAAAACAGATCATGGCAGTTCTGCTGAAAATAACGTCAGTCCGGGTTAGTTTCATTCAAATCATGCAAGTTAGAGTCCAAAACAAGGGCAAAAGTTTTTGGAAAAGTAGATACATTAGAGACGTATCAACTCCCCAAGCTTAAACCTTTGCTTGTCCTCAAGCAATTCAGTTGATAGACTGAAAGTGATAAAGAAAAACTTTTACAAACTCTGTTTGCTCCTGTTGTTGTAAACATGCAAAGCCATCATTCAGGTTTCAGCAAATATTATGAACTAACCATACTCACAATAACACCTCGGTCTCACAATTACTCATATCAATAGCATAACCAGCTAGCGAGCCATAATAATAAAACTCGGATGACAACACTTTCTCAAAATAATCATAACATGATATAACAAAATGGTATCTCGCTAGCCCTTTCTGAGACTGCAAAACATAAGTGCAGAGCACCTTTAAAGATCAAGGACTGACTAAACATTGTAATTCATGGTAAAAGAGATCCAGTCAAGTCATACCCAATATAAACTAATAGTAATGAATGCAAATGACAGTGTGCTCTCCAGCAGGTGCTTTTTAATAAGATGGGTGATGACTCAACATAAAAGTAAATAGATAGGCCCTTCGCAGAGGGAAGCAAGGATTTGTAGAGGTGCCAAAGCTTGATTTTAAAATAGAGATTGAATAACATTTTGAGCGGCATACTTTTGCTGTCAACGCAACAACTATGAGATGGCTGTATCTTCCATACTATATGCATTATAGGCAGTTCCCAAACAGAATGGTAAAGGTTTATACTCCCCCAACCACCAACAAGCATCAATCCATGGCTTGCTCGAAACAACGAGTGCCTCCAACTAACAACAACCCTGTGGGAGTTTTGTTTAATTATTTTGATTTGTTTTGATCTTTTTGGATCATGGGACTGGGCATCCCGGTTACCGGCCCTTTCTCGTGAATGAGGAGCGGAGTCCACTCCTCTTGAGAATAACCCACCTAGCATGGAAGATAAAGGCAGCCCTAGTTGTAACATGAGCTGCTCGAGCATACAAAACATAATTTCATTTGAAGGTTTGGAGTTTGGCACATACAAATTTACTTGAAACGGCAGGTAAATACCGCATATAGGAAGGTATGGTGGACTCATATGGAACAACTTTGGGGTTTAAGGAGTTGGGATGCACAAGCAGTATTCCGCTTAAATGCAATTGAAGGCTAGCAAAAGACTGGGAAGCGACCAACTGAGAGAGCGACAACAGTCATAAACATGCATTAAAATTAATTTATACCGAGTACAAGCATGAGTAAGATATAATCTACCATGAACATAAATATCATGAAGGCTATGTTGATTTGTTTCAACTACATGCGTGAACATGTGCCAAGTCGAGTCACTCAATTCATTCAAAGGAGGATACCATCCCATCATACCACATCATAATCATTCTAATAGCATGCTGGCACGCAAGGTAAACCATTATAACTCATAGCTAATCAGGCATGGCACAAGCAACTATAATCTCTTAATGTCATTGCAAATATGTTTACTTCATAATAAGCTGAATCAGAAACGATGAACTCATCATATTTACAAAAACAAGAGAGGTCGAGTTCATACCAGCTTTTCTCATCTCAATAAGTCCATCATATATTGTCATTATTGCCTTTCACTCGCACGACCGAACGATGTGTATAATAATAAGAGTGCACGTGCATTGGACTAAGCTGGAATCTGGAAGCACTCAACTCAAAAGAGAGGACAAGATAATATGGGCTCTAAATTAAATAAACAATCATGCATATGAGAGCCACTAAACATTTTCAATATGGTCTTCTCGACCCCCAAAGGAAAGAAAATAAAATAAAACTATTTACACGGGAAAGCTCCCAACAAATAAAAAGAAGAACTAGAAATCTTTTTGGGTTTTCATTTTAATTCTACTACAAGCATGGAAATTAAACTAACTATTTTTTTGTTTTTTCTTAAGGTTTATTAAACACATAAGAAGAAAGCTAGAAAAAATAAATTTAAACTAGCATGGATAATACAATGAAAGAGTATGAGCACTGACGACTAGTGTGTGAACATGAATGTAAAGTCTGTGAGAAATACATACTCCCCCAAGCTTAGGCTTCTGGCCTAAGTTGGTCTAATACCAAGGACCGCCTGGCTGATATCCATAGTTGTAGCTGGGGTCGTACTGAGATGCAGCAGCAACCGCCTCCTGAGCTGCGGCATGTTGGCGAGCTGCCTCCGTTCTCCCCTTGTGTTCAGCTGCTTCCTCCCTGGTTACACATATCTTTGTTTTGCCTGATAATCAAAAAGGAGAGGAGCAGGAAGAGTAACATGGACGACGTTGCGTCTGTTATAGATTAGTCGATAATGGAGGAATTGTTCATTTCTCCTAAGAAAATGATGATTGACCATAGCGTCATAATCTAACTAAGCAGGAGGTATCATCACATCCCCCTCTCATGGGGCTATTCCAAGATAATTAGCCACACGGGTTGCATAAATTCCTCCAAATAAATCTCTAGCTCTACCATTGTTCTGCAACCTACGTGCAACTATTGCCCCCAAGTTATAACCTTTATAACCTAACACAGCACTCTTGAGGACACAAAGATCAGGGACACACATATGACATGCTTCGTCTTTACCGTTAATGCATCTACCAATGAAGAGAGCGAAATAATGCATAGCAGGAAAATGAATGCTCCCTATGGTAGCTTGTGCTATGTCCCTGGATTCTCCCACAGTAATACTAGCAAGGAAATCTCTAAATTCAGATTTGTGAGGATCAGTAATATTACCCCACTGCGGGAGTTTGCAAGCAGTTGTAAAATCCTCTAAGTCCATAGTATAAGATGTATCATAAATATCAAATAGGACACTGGGAGAATTACGCGTACAGTTATATTTAAACCTCCGCACAAAAGAATCAGTCAATTGATAGTACCTAGGACACTTATCTTGTAAGAAGTCCTCCAGCTCAGCATTACACGCATACGCGTCAAATTCCTCCTTGAAGCCTGCTTCAACCATAAAATTGTCGGATGGCCACTCACAAGCTCGAACATCTGCGTCCCTTGGTAATTCAACATCTTGCTCACGTATAGCAATCCTGAGTCCTTTCTTTACCGAGGAACCACCTTGGTACAATCTCCTAGACATAATTCTTTTTCTGAAAAATTTCTGAAATTTTAGTAACTTCAAAATAAAAGTGAATAAAACTAAACAAGATTGGTAGCAACTACTCCTACAAGTGCCTAGAGCCTATATCATGCATTAGAATTGCTTGGGACCTCATAAATTCAACATGCAAGCTCAAGAACAAGGGTCACCTATGCAGCAAAAATTTACAATGAATAAAGCACTAGAACAAAAACTAATTGGACCAATGGAGGAGTCACATACCAAGCAACAATCTCCCAAAGTAGTTTTGTCAATGGAGCTTTGAGCAAGGAGGTCGAAAATCGCAGCAAAATGAGCTAGAACTCGTGCTTGAGCTGGATGGGGATTTTTTTGGGTAGAAGATGAAGTGTGTGGGTGCTGGCATAAGTGGAGGGGGGCCACCAGGGGCCCACGAGACAGGGGGCACGCCTAGGTGGGGTGGGCGCGCCCTCCACTCTCGTGGCCTGGTGCTTGCCCCTCCTGTAGTGATTTAAGTGCCTAAAATCCTCAAATATTCCGTAAAAAATCATACCAAATTTGCAGGGCATTTTGAGCACTTTTATTTTCAGGATATTTTATATTGCACGAATAATTCAGAAAACAGACAGATAATACTATTTTTGCTTTATTTATTCTAAATAACAAAAAGTAAAAAGTGGGTACACAAGGTTGTGCCTTCTAGTTTCATCCATCTCATGATCATCAAAATGAATCCACTAACAAGGTTGATCAAGTCTTGTTAACAAACTCATTCCGAATAACACGGAACCGGAGAATTTTCGAATAACACTAAGTTACCTCAACAGGGATATGAAAATCCCCAACAATAAGAATATCATATATTTTCTTGACAGTAGGGAGAGGAAATTCAAAACCTCCAATAATGACAGTTGGAACTTTTCCAATAGAATTGATGCTATGGACTTGAGATTGTTTCCTCGGAAAGTGTACCGAATGCTCATTACCATTAACATGAAAAGTGACATCGCCTTTGTTGCAATCAATAACAGCCCCTGCAGTATTCAAAAAAGGTCTACCAAGGATAATCGACATACTATCGTCCTCGGGAATATCAAGAATAACAAAGTCCGTTAAGATAGTGACATTTGCAACCACAACAGGCACATCCTCACAAATACCGACAGGTATAACAGTTGATTTATCGGCCATTTTCAAAGATATTTCAGTAGGTGTCAACTTATTCAATTCAAGTCTACAATATAAAGAGAGAGGCATAACACTAACACCGGCTCCAAGATCACATAAAGCAGTTCTAACATAATTTCTTTTAATGGAGCATGGTATAGTTGGTACTCCTGGATCTCCAAGTTTCTTTGGTATTCCACCCTTAAAAGTATAATTAGCAAGCATGTTGGAAATTTCAGCTTCCAGTATCTTTCTTTTGTTTGTAATGATATCCTTCATATACTTAGCATAAGGATTTACTTTGAGCATATCAGTTAAGCGCATACGTAAGAAGATAGGTCTAATCATTTCAGCAAAGCACTCAAAATCCTCATCATCCTTTGTCTTGGATGGTTTAGGAGGAAAGGGCATGGGTTTCTGGACCCATGGTTCTCTTTCTTTACTGTGCTTCCTAGCAACAAAATCTCTCTTGTCATAACATTGATTCTTTGATTGTGTGTTATCAAGATCAACAACAGGTTCAATCTCTACTTCATTATTTTTGCTAGGTTGAGCATCAACATGAACATTATCATTAACATTATCACTAGGTTCATGTTCATCACCGATTGTGTTTCAAAGATCGAGATAGAAATATCATTGGGATTCTCGGTGTATCTACAGATGGGTTCACTAGAAGCATGCAAAGTCCTATCGTTTTTTTTTCTTCTTTTTAGAAGAACTAGGTGCCTCTAAATTATTTCTCTGAGAATCTTGCTCGATTCTCTTAGGGTGGCCTTCAGGATACAAAGGTTCCTGAGTCATTCTACCAGTTCTAGTAGCCACTCTAACATCAAAGTCATGTTTATTATTTAATTCATCAAGCAAATCATTTTGAGCTTTAAGTACTTGCTCAGCTTGAGTAGAAACCATAGAAGTATATTTGCTAACGAGTTTGAGTTCACCTTTAACTCTAGCCATATTATCGCTCACACGTCCTACCTTGAAAGCATTATTCTTTAGCTCTCTACCAACACAAGCATTAAAACTTTCTTGTCTAGCCATAAATTCATCAAATTCATCTAAGCATGGGCCATGAAATTTAGTAGAGGGAATTTCAACTTTATCATATCTATAGAGAGAATTTACCTTTACTACCGTGTCGGGTTATCAAGACAATGTGGTTCTTCAACAAAGTGTATATTAAGACCATGTATTTCTTCAATAGGTGGTAAATTCTTAACATCTTCAGCTTTAATACCTTTTTCTTTCATTGAATTCTTTGCCTCTTGCATATCTTGAGATGAGAAATAACACCTCTCTTCTTGAGTGGGTTTAGGAATAGGCTCAGGAGTTGGCTCAATTGGTTCAGGAATTGCCTCAGGAATTGACTCAGGAAGAGTCCAATTATTTTCATTAGTCAACATATTATTCAATAGTAATTCAGCTTCATCGACTGTTCTTTTCCTGAAAACACAACCAGCACAACTATCCAAGTAGTCCCTAGAAGCATCGGGTCCGTTATAAAAGATATAAAGTATTTCATTTTTCTTAAGAGGATGATCAGGCAAAGCATTAAGTAATCGGAGAAGCCTCCCCCAAGCTTGTGGGAGACTCTCTTCTTTGATTTGCACAAAATTATATATTTCCCGCAAGGCAACTTGTTTCTTATGAGCAGGGAAATATTTAGCAAAGAAGTAATAAATCATATCCTGGGGACTACGCACACAACCAGGAGCAAGAGAATTATACCAAGTCTTAGCATCACCCTTTAATGAGAAGGGAAATATCTTAAGGATATAAAAATAGCGAGATTTATCATCATGAGTAAACAGGGTGGCTATGTCATTCAACTTGGTAAGATGTGCCACAACAGTTTCAGATTCAAGGCCATAAAAAGGATCAGATTCAACTAAAGTAATAATATCAGGATCAACAGAGAATTCATAATCCTTATCAGTAACACAGATAGGTGAAGTACCAAAAGTAGGGTCAGGTTTCATTCTAGCATTAAGAGACTGCTGCTTCCATTTAGCTAATAATTTCTTAAGATCATATCTATCATTGCAAGCAAAGATAGCTCTAGCATCTTCTTCATTCATAACATAACCCTCAGGAAGAACAGGTAATTCATAATCATTGGGAGAATTTTCATCATCACTATCATCAATAATAGCATCTTCAATAATTTCATTCCCCCTAACTCTAGCAAGTTGTTCATCAAGAAATTCACCTAATGGAAAAGTAGTATCACGCACAGAAGTAGTTTCCTCATAAGTATCATGCATAACAGAAGTGGCATCATCAATAACATGCGACATATCAGAATTCATAGCAGTAGTAGGTTTAGGTGTCGCAGGCTTACTCAAAACAGAAGGAGAATCTAGTGCAAAGCTAGATGGCAGTTCCTTACCATCCCTCATAGTTGAGGGAAATATCGTAGTTCTGTCGTCTTTCAAGTTCATCATAGTGATCAACAGATATAAATCCCAAGTGACTCAAAGAGTGGAGCTATGCTCCCCGGCAACGGCGCCAGAAATTAGTCTTGATAACCCACAAGTGTAGGGGATCGCAACAACTTTCGAGGGTAAAGTATTCAACCCAAATTTATTGATTCGACACAAGGGGAGCCAAAGAATATTCTTGAGTATTAGCAGTTGAGTTGTCAATTCAACCACACCTGGATAACTTAGTATCTGCAGCAAAGTGTTTAGTAGCAAAGTAATATGATAATAAAGGTAACGGTAGAAAAAGTAATGTTTTTGGGTTTTGTAGTGATTGTAACAATAGCAACGGAAAAGTAAACAAGCGAAGAACAATATGTGAAAAGCTCGTAGGCAATGGATTAGTGATGGACAATTATGTCAGATGCGATTCCTCATGTAATAGCTATAACATAGGGTGACACAGAACTAGCTCCAGTTCATCAATGTAATGTAGGCATGTATTCCGTATATAGTCATACGTGCTTATGGAAAAGAACTTGCATGACATCTTTTGTCCTACCCTCCCTTGGCAGCGGGGTCCTAGCGGAAACTAAGGGATATTAAGGCCTCCTTTTAATAGAGAACCGGAACAAAGCATTAGCACATAGTGAATACATGAACTCCTCAAACTACGGTCATCACCGAGAAGTATCCCGATTATTGTCACTTCGGGGTTGTCGGATCATAACACATAATAGGTGACTATAGACTTGCAAGATAGGATCAAGAACACACATATATTCATGAAAACATAATAGGTTCAGATCTGAAATCATGGCACTCGGGCCCTAGTGACAAGCATTAAGCATATCAAAGTCACAGCAACATCAATCTCAGAACATAGTGGATACTAGGGATCAAACCCTAACAAAACTAACTTGATTACATGGTAAATCTCATCCAACCCATCACCGTCCAGCAAGCCTACGATGGAATTACTCATGCACGGCGGTGAGCATCATGAAATTGGTGATGGAGGATGGTTGATGATGACGACGGCGACGAATCCCCCTCTCCGGAGCCCCGAACGGACTCCAGATCAGCCCTCCCGAGAGAGATTAGGGCTTGGTGGCGGCTCCGTATCGTAAAACGCGATGAAACTTTCTGATTTTTTCTCCGCGAGACGGAATATATGGAGTTGGAGTTGAGGTCGGCGGAGCCTCGGGGGCCCACGAGACAGGAGGGCGCGCCCCCACCCTAGTGGACAGGGTGTGGCCCCTGGTCTTGATTATTTCGCCAGTATTTTTTATATTTTCCAAAAAGTGACTCCGTGGATTTTCAGGACATTCCGAGAACTTCTCTTTTCTACACATAAAACAACATCATGGAAGTTCTGCTGAAAACAGCGTCAGTCCGGGTTAGTTTCATTCAAATCATGCAAGTTAGAGTGCGAAACAAGGGCAAAAGTGTTTCGAAAAGTAGATACATTGGAGACGTCTCAACGCCCTGCAAGCTTCTTCCTCATCGTCTTGGAGGTGCCGGAGCCGTCTGCCGCCTTGTTCTTCTTCGCCGATGTCTTGCCCTTCTTTGGCCGTGCCGCATTGGGGAGCTTCGGGGAGAAGGTGGCGGCTCGGGACGGCGCTGGCGCGACGCCACCGGCCGCCGAGGTCATTCGCGGCGGCATGAAGAGGCCGCGCGCGAGGCCGATGGTCGGCGGAGCTCCGGCGGAGGCGAGGCCAACACCCCCCGTGCTAGGGTTTGCGGTGGCGGCAATGATGGAAGGGTCGCGGCTATAGGATGGGGTGAGCGGGGTGCCGGCGCGTGCGTCCATGGGTGCAGCTCGCCGGCGCCGGCGCGCGCGGGGCGTAGGAGGCGGAGAGGAGAGAGTGCGGCGCGAGCGCTCGAGTGTGCCGCGCGCGGAAGCGGGCGCCCCAAATACACCGCACGAGATAGCGAATCCGACCACGTGCCCAACTCCTTATACCGCGCGCGCGGTTATTGCACGGCTGCTGGAGCCACCCGCCGGGTTGCGCGCGCGCTAAAACGGCCAAATTTGTGGCGTGGTGCTTGTTTAGCGCGGCTGTTGGAGATGCTCTAAGACGGGATTCAAAGCAAGAAGGCTACGTACTTATTTTCCTCTAATTAAGTCCCAGATCTTCTTTCCTTCTTCTCTCGTGCCTCGCTGCTCCTACTTCAGTTCATGGCCGCGGTCCTCGGCGGGCGTGCAACGTAGCCCCTTGTGACGCCCAGATAATCAAGCTACAGTAACCTCTGTTAATGATGCCACGTCTGCACTCTTACTGTTGCTAAACTCGCAATGATTCGAAACCTTTTCAAATTCAAATTCAAATTAATGTCAAACGACAAAGTTTTCAAAATATTAAACTAAAATGTTCGGAGTGTGCAGTTAAATGCCTAGGTGATTATAGTGCAACGAACACCCTTTTTGAAAATGTCTAAATATATTAAAATGAAATAAAACAGAAAAGTGAAATAAATAAATAAATAAAAGGAAAAGACAAATCTAACTAAAAATAAAAAGAGGCCCCCATCTGGGCCATCTGTGGGCTCACTGCCAGCCTAATCAGGCAAAGGCCTAGCCGACTGGCCCAGCCGGCCGACCCACTCCCTCCATATCCCCACTAGGGAGGAAACCCTAAACCACGACCCACCTCACTCCCCACCCCCACGATCCCACTCCCCCTCTGCCCCCCCCCCGAATTTGGATCGGGAATGGGGCACCCGACGCCGATGCCCCGGCTCATCCCCGCCGTCTCGCCGTTCACCGGCGCCACCCACCGGACCCTCCCGTCCTCCTATCATCTCCATCTTCCACTCATCACCGAGACGCACCCGCTCGTTGTCGTCGTGTGCCATCACCGCCGCCTGGAGCCCCGCGTCGCCTCGAATCCGTCGCCGTCCATCACCGCCTCGCCCCCGCCACTCGACGCACTCGCCGGAGCTGCCCCGCCGGCCTGCCACCTCTTCGCCGACGTCGTCCACGTCACCCCCCTCGACCCCCGATGCCAATTGCCCTACTCCTCGATGTGAGCATGCGCCCCTCCTCTCTCTCCCTCGCCCGCGACCACGCGAGCCCCGCCGTGGCCGCGCGCGCCGACCCTGGCCGTTGCTCCTGCCCGCGGTCGCTCGTGCTCACCACCGCCACTCCCGCCGAGCACCGCCGCTCCCCACGGCCCTACTACTTTGCCACATATCATCCCCGTGGCAGCGTCCGCCACCGTGACCGCCCGCCTCTCTGTAGTCCGTCGCCGCCGCCACGGCGGACCTTCTCGATAATGGCCTCGCCATGGCCATCGACCTCCTCACCAAGGTGCCTGCCGGGTCGCCCAGTCTTGGCGTCGCCCTTCGCGCGTCTGACGCCCGCCCGCTATCGGCGCCTAATTGGCCCCTTAAATAGAGCATGTGGGGCCTCGCCTTAACGTTTACAAAAAAATAAGAAAAATAATATATAATATAAAATTAATAATAATTGAATTAATTAATTAATTAATTACTTAATTAATTAACTTAATTAATCTTGTTTAGATTAACCTAATCATTTAGTTAGACTAACTAAACCTGATTAGTTAGTTAGCCTATGGCATGCAGGACCCACATGTCAGGTTGACCAGTCAACTCTGTTAACTGCTGACGTCAGCATGACCTCATGCTGATGTCATTAATCCATTTTTTGAATTAATTTAAATAATTAATTAAATTCCAGAAATTCATAAAATCTTTAGAAAATCATAACTTTTAATCCGTAACTTGGATTAAATTATTTTCAACATGAAAGTTGCTCAAAACGACGAGACAAATCCAGAAATGCAGCCCGTTCGTCCGCCACGCATCCCTAACCTATCGAACTCACAAATTTCCCCTCCGGCTCCTCTGCCCGAAAATATGAAACATCGGGGATACTTTCCCGGATGTTTCCCCCCTTCACCGGCATCACCTCATACCGCGTTAGGGCACGCCTAGCATCACGCTTTGCTTTGTCATGCGTCGTCATGCATCTGTTTGCATTGTATTCATTGTTTCTTCCCCCTCTTCTTTCGCTAGACACCGAGACCGACGCTGCTGCTGCCCAGTTCGACTACGGAGTTGACGACCCCTCTCTCTTGCCAGAGCAACCAGGCAAGCCCCCTTGATCACCAGATATCGCCTATTCTCCTCTATACTGCTTGCATTAGAGTAGTGTAGCATGTTACTGCTTTCCATTGATCCTATTCTGATGCATAGCCTGACATTGTTGCTACAGTCATTGATACCTTACCCGCAATCCTAAATGCTTAGTATAGGATGCTAGTTTATCATCATTGGCCCTACATTCTTGTCGATCGCCTTGCTATACTATCGGGCCGTGATCACTTGGGAGGTGATCACGGGTATATACTATACATACATACATACTATACGGTTGGTGACTAAAGTCGGGTCCGTCGAAGAGTACCCATGAGTGATTCCGCAGTTGGGGCTGAAAGGACCTTTGTCCTGACGGCCCTCTGTGTGGATCTTTGTGGCGGAGCCCTGATCGGCATCCGCGGTTGCTTCATAATAACACGCTTAACGAGATCCGGGTATTTGATCTGAGTCTGGCCATTTGGTCTATACGCACTAACCATCTACGCGGGAGTAGTTATGGGTATCCCGACGTCGTGGTATCGGCAAGCCTTCGTGACATCGGCGATCGAGTGGCGCGCCGGATTGGACCGAACGCCACTAGGCTAGGTCTGCTTCGGCGCGTCGCAACATGCAGTGTGCAAAGGCGATGGGCCTGACCCTGCGCCATAGGAGTTAGACCGGCGTCTTGACCTCTCTGTTGTTTCTAGGTGGGGCTGCGGCGTGTTGATCTTCCGAGGCGGGCATGACCCAGAAAGTGTGTCCGCCAAATGGGATCGGCGTGTTGGGTTATGTGGTGCACCCTGCAGGAAGTTTATCTATTCAATAGCCGTGTCCCTCGGTAAAGGACGACCCGGAGTTGTACCTTGACCTTATGACAACTAGAACCGGATACTTAATAAAACACACCCTTCCAAGTGCCAGATACAACCCGGTGATCGCTCTCTAACAGGGCGATGAGGAGAGGATTGCCGGGTAGGATTATGCTATGCGATGCTACTGGAGATGCTACTTGGAGATGCTACTTGGAGATGCTAGATGCTACATGGAGATGCTACTTGGAGGACTTCAATATACTCTCTTCTACATGCTGCAAGACGGAGGCTGCCAGAAACGTAGTCTTCGACATGATTAGCTATCCCCCTCTTATTCTAGCATTCTGCAGTTCAGTCCACCGAAATTGCCTCCTGACACATATACCCATGCATAAGTAGTGTAGCTCCTTGCTTGCGAGTACTTTGGATGAGTACTCACGGTTGCTTTCTCCCCCCTTTTCCCCCTTTCCTTTCTTTCCGGTTGTCGCAACCAGATCTTTGAGCCCAGGAGCCGACGCCATAGTCGATGGCGATTACTACTGGAGGTGCCTACTACTACGTGCCAGCCAGCGGCGACCAGGAGTAGTTTAGGAGGATCGAGCGGGAGGCCTGCGCCTCTTCGATCTGTATCCCGGTTTGTGCTAGCCTTCTTAAGGCAAACTTGTTTAACTTATGTCTCGTACTCAGATATTGTTGCTTCCGCTGACTCGTCTATGATCGAGCACTTGTATTCGAGCCCTCGAGGCCCCTGGCTTGTATTAGGATGCTTGTATGACTTATTTATGTTTTTAGAGTTGTGTTGTGATATCTTCCCGTGAGTCCCTGATCTTGATCGTACACGTTTGTGTGCATGATTAGTGTATGATTGAATCGGGGGTGTCACAAGTTGGTATCAGAGCCGACTGCCTGTAGGAATCCCCCTTTCCAACTCCTTGGCCGAAGTTGAGTCTAGTCATTGCAAAACTTTTACTAACATGGTTGTGCGGCCCATGGGCCCACGTCGCCATTGGGTGGTAATAGGATCTTTTACTCCTCGATCTATACTCTGGGACTCTGAACTCTTTTCTATTTGGGTTTAAATGGTTTTACTAACTCTAACATTAGGATCTCGTGATCACTTCCTCCCGAAGGGCCCCTTAGTACAGATGATCGCCTGCTGCCCCAGAAGATTCCGAAGAAACTTTATAGTGTTCTCTCAAGACCTTGTGTCATCGCTTTTTGCATACCCTACCGCTATTATATCCTTAGGGATAACCGTATACACTTGCCAGTCTTACGTTCAACCCCATTGATCTTGTTAATACAAGATGCCTCGAACTGCTCTTGTTATTCCAAGAATCCTTTGAGCTTACTGCCTTGTAGTTCTTGCCCCATGAATACCCCTACGGATAATTTTCCCACACTTATCGAGTATCCGCTCAACCCCAGTTGCTTCATGTATTTCAGAAAGGTCTTCGAAATACTATTCGATCTTCCAAAAATCCTCAACAACTTATTGCCCTTGAAATTCTCGCTTGTTGCATTATGGTTAATCCCATAAGCATATTAATCTTATTGGCATCCTTTGTCACTATCATTTTTAGTCCATCGATTCAATAAGTTGTGAATGCTCACAATCATCAGTCGAATCCTAGGATTATCCTTCCGGCTCAAATGACATTTGGATATGAGCCGGTTCTCGCCAATTAAATTGTCGTCGATTGTGCCCCCTAAGTCTATTGAACTTATCCATCCTTGATCAGAGCGTCTGCTTCTGATCCTTCGCTTTGTAAATCATAATTCCTTAGCAATTGAGCTCTAAGTTATTCAGTTGTTTCTATAATCCAATGTCTTTGCCTTGCTTCTTCCTCTGGTTGTGTGCCGATACTCACCCCAGATCCTTTGTTGGATTTTATCCGACAATATCCTTCATATTCAATAACATTGATCCTTTCCTAGGATATATACCGCCTTTGGTAAATTGTATCCTTTGCTTTGTCATCCATGCTCTACTTTGAGCTTGTGTTAATTACTCCTGAAGTTCGTGGTATATGTTCTAAGAAGCCCCGATGGCTTGAACATATGCCTTCCTTAATATGTGTGAACTAGAAAGTTTTCACGAGTCATACACTCCTGGTATTTTGCTAGATAAAATTTCAACACTACAACCTCCTCGAAAGTGAGAAGTGAATGAAAGGTTATGCATTGGAGAAGTGGGAGTTGACCTCGAACTTGTGTTCATGCCCATGGACACGATGTAGATCTTATCATTAAATCTTCTCTTAAATTAATTATCCCTTTGGTATAAGTTCATCTTATATCTAGGATCTGGCCTTTTGCAATCGTGGTTCCGACCATGTTCTCTTTTAAATACCATTTCTCATGCAAGTTTAAGCACTGGTCTTCTGTAGAGCAATAGCCCAGTCCAACCTCTACTTTGATCTGTCATCAAGTATTACCCCCTGGTATCTCGAGATTATCATGGAACTGCGTAACTTCTTATGAGTTCTTCATCAAGTGCTACATTCCCACTGATTCCAATTTTTCGTGGGCTCTGAGTTTTTTTAACACTCAAAGACACCAATAACTGAACCGAGTCCGCACTACGGTTCAACAACTCTTCAGTAAGCTTCTATAAGTATGAGTTTGTACCCGATCACGCCATTCCTAGCCTGTTTGACTATATCATTGTCGTGATGATTCTAACTGTGCTACCTGGTCCTTATTCTCGAAGCACAATTTTAGACGTTGAGCTAAGCTTACATCAACTTTCCTTGTCATATCATTTTGCCTTGAACAACAAGCTTGATTTCGAGTTGGCGTCGTACCCTTGGTTCCAATAGCATTTCACCTCATCATTCCTTTGATTAGATGTCTATTGTGTTCATGATGAGAAATACCCTCCTTGCCCTCGATGATTTTTATTATCATCGACAACACCCTTGACTTCCTTTCATCCCGAACTTGTCCACATTATGAATACAACTTGCTCTCCGACTAGTGTTGTGTTCTGCCTTGAAGTATCACTGTCTTTTCTGTCGAGAATGTTGTGGGGATTGCTCCACCTCTTAGAAATTCTCGGTATGAAGATACTTCTCACCATCACCATTCTTCCTTGGTCCCCGTGTTGTTTTTAACCAGGATACCAATATGTTAACGATTTTGTTTGAGTTCTGTACTTCTAGCAACCCTATTGCTTTGAAGTTAACGATCAACGATTCGTTCTTAGACTGTTGATTATTGAATCGTCACTCTAACATTGATCTTGCCGCCTAAGGTCATATTTCGGGCACACCTTTCAACTAATGATTGATGGTGTATGTTTCCCTCGAGCATACAACATTATATCCCTTGAGTTGACAAGTGTCAACTACTTGTTCACATTATTGTGGAAATCCACACGTTTGGATCTTCGATGAATTGTCGCTGAGCCCATCAGCCACCTCCTCATCCCCTCGTTGGTTTAATGATGAACTATTATTTCAGGAACCCGCTCCCATAGTTCATTTCCGAGAATCTTGCAATGCCATTTCGTCGATTCGTGTTGCACCTTTCTTCTCAGACATCCTGAGTCTGAGGTATCATGACACCAATCGGATCTGAATCTCGGTCAGATATGATGGTTGGGACAACTTTCCAGGAGTTATGATGTTGGTCCTTTGATGACCCGGTAATATGATGTCTTGCCTACCACCCTTGGTTGGAGGACCTATCATTATAATTTCTTTTGCAAGGATAACCATTCTTCCTGGAGGAAAATAGACTTATTTTATAAGTTGCCCCTGATGGATCATTTGTGTATCCAAAGTCCGGCCCTTGATTGAAACACCATGTCATTGCT
The DNA here is from genome assembly GCA_021437245.1 of Aegilops speltoides. Taxonomy (NCBI): domain Eukaryota; kingdom Viridiplantae; phylum Streptophyta; class Magnoliopsida; order Poales; family Poaceae; genus Aegilops; species Aegilops speltoides. Next base: position 46,849,494 of record CM038144.1, read on the forward strand.
ACCTCGAAGCATGACTATGATACCCCGTTCATCAACAAGAACATTGGAGGCGCGTTGCTAAATGTTTCTTGGTCAGTTATCCAAACACCGTTGTGTGGGTAACATCTACTTGCCTCTTATCTGAATGGTTGGGAACTTGCTCTCCTACCCTGATGCCATGTTCTGCTTGTACATGGGAAGGATATACCCTTCTAAAATGTGTGTAAACACATTTTTCCCTTCCATTGTTTTGTTTAACCTCTCTTGTATGCTGACTTAACTAAGCAGAGATAATTCCCTGCGTGGTAGGCACCTTATTGTACCACTCTGTCTGTAAGATCCTGTTACTATTGTTGGTGACTTTCCGGTAACCACCGACGGGTTATAACTTTGCCAATCGGTTCGCCTCGCTCAACAAGCAGGAAAAATTGCCCTCTTCGTTCCCCATCCTTGGTACCGACCTTGTTGCCGGCATACCTGACAAGCTATCCACTGACATGCCTCCCTGTCGCGATTGTGCAAGATGTCACCACCCTTCCACTTTCAACCCACCTGGTGGGCCCATAACCCACAGGTCCACTGGATCGAAACCTGACTCTCTTGTACATCCTTGATTCTGAAGTATCCTTTGCACCTGGCTTCGTATGTGATTCATGAGCTGAATGCTATACCATTATTCATCCTGGGATCAAACACCATGTTACTCGTTGTTCAAGCCCCCATTCCAGCTTCTGGCTAGTCACTGAATGATCGCCTACCCATTTGAAACTTTGGTACCATCGTATATTGCACTCAATGAATTCACCGAAATACAACTCGTGGGGTACCTTGTGTATTTTCCATTGAGTTCACCGTCAGATGCCCATCTTAGTGGAGATGCGTTCTTCCGGAGTTTTTCCCCTTGATTGCGTTCGTAGGACGATGGAGATCCTGAAGAAAGGATGACGAATTGATCATGATGACCTGGAGCGGAGAAATGAAGACTCCAACGTAATGGATCCACCTCTTCGAGAAGAGCAACCAAAGACGAGAAGACCCGTTAGAATTTCGTAACCAAAATTTTCCCCTTACTCCCCCACTTAAATCTCGGGACGAGATTTCTTGTAGTGGAGGAGAATTGTGACGCCCGGATAATCAAGCTACAGTAACCTCTGTTAATGATGCCATGTCCGCACTCTTACTGTTGCTAACCTCGCAATGATTCGAAACCTTTTCAAATTCAAATTCAAATTAATGTCAAACGACAAAGTTTTCAAAATATTAAACTAAAATGTTCGGAGTGTGCAGTTAAATGCCTAGGTGATTATAGTGCAACGAACACCCTTTTTGAAAATGTCTAAATATATTAAAATGAATTAAAATAGAAAAGTGAAATAAATAAATAAATAAAAGGAAAAGACAAATCTAACTAAAAATAAAAAGAGGCGCCCCCCCACTGGGCCATCTGTGGCCCAGCTGGCCAGCCCAACTGGGCAAAGGCCCAGCCGATTGGCCCAGCCGGCCGACCCACTCCCTCCATATCCCCACCAAGGAGGAAACCCTAAACCACGACCCACCTCACTCCCCACGCCCACGATCCCACTACCCGTCTGCCCCCCCGAATCTGGATCGGGAATGGGGCACCCGACGCCGATGCCCCGGCTCGTCCCTGCCGTCTCGCCGTTCACCGGCGCCACCCACCGGACCCCCCGTCCTCCTATCCTCTCCATCTTCCACTCATCACCGAGACACACCCGCTCGTTGTCGTCGTGTGCCACCACCGCCGCCTGGAGCCCCGCGTCGCCTCGAATCCGTCGCCGTCCATCACCGCCTCGCCCCCGCCACTCGATGCACTCGCCGGAGCTGCCCCGCCGGCCTGCCACCTCTTCGCGGACGTCGTCCACGTCACCCCCTCGACCCCCGATGCCAATTGCCCTACTCCTCGATGTGAGCATGCGCCCCTCCTCTCTCTCCCTCGCCCGCGACCACGCGAGCCCCGCCGTGGCCGCGTGCGCCGACCCCGGCCGTTGCTCCTGCCCGCGGTCGCTCGTGCTCACCACCGCCACTCCCGCCGAGCACCACCGCTCCCCACGGCCCTACTACGCTTTGCCGCACATCCGCCGTTGCAGCGTCCGGCCATCAGACTCCGCCCGCCTCAGTAGTCCGTCGCCGCCCGCCGGCGGACCTTGTTCGATAATGGCCTCGCCATGGCCATCGACCTCCCCACCACGGTGCCTGCCGGGTCCGCCAGCGTCTGACAAGGCGTCGCCCTTCGGCGCGTCAAGCGCCTCGCCCGCTATCGGCGCCCAATTGGCCCCTTGGGGCCACAGGCATGTGGGGCCTCGCCCCAGAACGTTTACAAAAAAAATAAGAAAAATAATATATAATATAAAATTAATAATAATTGAATTAATTAATTAATTACTTAATTAATTAACTTAATTAATCTTGTTTAGATTAACCTAATCATTTAGTTAGACTAACTAAACCTGATTAGTTAGTTAGCCTATGGCATGCAGGACCCACATGTCAGGTTGACCAGTCAACTCTGTTAACTGCTGACGTCAGCATGACCTCATGCTGATGTCATTAATCCATTTTTCGAATTAATTTAAATAATTAATTAAATTCCAGAAATTCATAAAATCTTTAGAAAATCATAACTTTTAATCCGTAACTTGGATTAAATTATTTTCAACATGAAAGTTGCTCAAAACGACGAGACAAATCTAGAAATGCAGCCCGTTCGTCCGCCACGCATCCCTAACCTATCGAACTCACAAATTTCCCCTCCGGTTCCTCTGCCCGAAAATATGAAACATCGGGGATACTTTCCCGGATGTTCCCCCCCTTCACCGGCATCACCTCATACCGCGTTAGGGCACGCCTAGCATCACGCTTTGCTTTGTCATGCATCGTCATGCATCTGTTTGCATTGTATTCATTGTTTCTTCCCCCTCTTCTTTCGCTAGACACCGAGACCGACGCTGCTGCTGCCCAGTTCGACTACGGAGTTGACGACCCTCTCTCTTGCGAGCAACCAGGCAAGCCCCCTTGATCACCAGATATCGCCTATTCTCCTCTATCTTGCTTGCATTAGAGTAGTGTAGCATATTCTTGCTTTCGTTGATCCTATTACGATGCATAGCCCGACATTGTTGCTACAAATCATTGATACCTTACCCGCAATCCTAAATGCTTAGTATAGGATGCTAGTTTATCATTGGCCCTACATTCTTGTCGATGCCCTTGCTATACTATCGGGCCGTGATCACTTGGGAGGTGATCACGGGTATATACTATACATACATACATACTATACAGTTGGTGACTAAAGTCGGGTCCGCTCGAAGAGTACCCGCGAGTGATTCACGGATTGGGGGCTGAAAGGACCTTTGTCCCGACGGCCCTCTGTGTGGATCTTTGTGGCGGAGCCCTGATCGGCGTCCGCGGTTGCTTCATAATAACACGCTTAACGAGATCCGGGTATTTGATCTGAGTCTGGCCATTTGGTCTATACGCACTAACCATCTACGCGGGAGTAGTTATGGGTATCCCGGCGTCGTGGTATCAGCCGAAGCCTTCGTGACATCAGCGACTGAGTGGCGCGCGCCGGATTGGACTGGAACGCCACTAGGCTAGGTCTGCTTCGTCACAGTCGCAACATGCGAGTGTGCTAAGGCGATGGGCCTGCACTGCGCCATAGGAGTTAGACCGGCGTCTTGACCTCTCTTGTTTCTAGGTGGGGCTGCGGCGTGTTGATCTTCCCAGGCGGGCATGACCGTGAAAGTGTGTCCGGCCAAATGGGATCGGCGTGTTGGGTTATGTGGTGCACCCCTGCAGGAAGTTTATCTATTCAATAGCCGTGTCCCTCGGTAAAGGACGACCGGAGTTGTACCTTGACCTTATGACAACTAGAACCGGATACTTAATAAAACACACCCTTCCAAGTGCGGATACAACCCGTGATCGCTCTCTAACAGGGCGATGAGGAGAGGATTGCCGGGTAGGATTATGCTATGCGATGCTACTGGAGATGCTACTTGGAGATGCTACTTGGAGATGCTAGATGCTACTTGGAGGACTTCAATAAACTCTCTTCTACATGCTGCAAGACGGAGGCTGCCAGAAGCGTAGTCTTCGACATGATTAGCTATCCCCCTCTTATTCTGGCATTCTGCAGTTCAGTCCACCGAAATTGCCTCCTTACACATATACCCATGCATAAGTAGTGTAGCTCCTTGCTTGCGAGTACTTTGGATGAGTACTCACGGTTGCTTTCTCCCCCCTTTCCCCCCTTTCCTTTCTTTCTGGTTGTCGCAACGGATCTTTGGAGCCCAGGGCCCGACACCACGATCGGCGGCGACTACTACTCGGAGGTGCCTACTATTACGTGCGGGCGGCGGCGACCACTGTGAGTAGTTTAGGAGGATCCCAGGCAGGAGGCTGCGCCTCTTCGATCTGTATCGGTTTGTGCTAGCCTTCTTAAGGCAAACTTTTTAACTTATGTACGTGCTCGGATATTGTTGCTTCCGCTGACTCGTCTATGATCAAGCACTTGTATTCGAGCCCTCGAGGCCCCTGGCTTGTATTATGATGCTTGTATGACTTATTTATGTTTTTAGAGTTGTGTTGTGATATCTTCCCGTGAGTCCTAATCTTGATGGTACACGTTTGCCTGCATGATTAGTGTACGATTGAATTGGGGGCGTCACATCCCTGGCAGCACAACTCCTCTGCTCCCTACGTCCATGGGAACCCTCCTTGATGCCCCCGCTCGCACCATCATCGATGGTTGGTTCTTCTCTCCCAGATTCTTTGGTTGATTGATTTCACAACCTCAAAATTGACATAAAAGTGAAGCAATTTATCCTCCAAATAGTTGAAGCTGATTGCAAAATCTCAAATCACAGCCACATCTAACACTCAAATCCCTAAATACTTCACCAGACACCAGGCTTGGTGAACAGTACATGAGCGACACTGCTAGGGTGAGCTGCCGGCCTGTCGCAAAGCGCGGCCATACACTGTGTGTGTGTGTGTGTGGGGGAGCTTATTAGACGGAGCTCCGGTGGTTCCAGCGACAAAGGGAGCAGGGGAGTTGCCATGGTGTCCAACTTGTTAGACTAATATGTCACGTATTGTGACATATCTCTTAATCCCCTAAATCGAGGAGTATCGATATTATTGTGATCTCCCATTTATGGTTAGGATTGTAATTCTGTCTATATATTGACATGCAATGGAAAAGCCCAAGTGTGCAAGTATTCCTAAATCTTTCATGGTATCAGCCTAAGAAAATCCTCTCACTTCCGCTCCCTCTAACCCTAGCGCCGCCGGCCACCACCTACCTCCCCTCCCATGGCGCCCTCCGAACCACCTGCTCCCCACCCCAACGCCACCCTTTGGGCGCAGGCCACCACCATCCCAAGCGTCCGCTCCCTCGTCCTCGAGTTCAAGAGCATCGTCTTCCCAAGTGGAGGACCTTCTTCAACATCGCCGTCACCACCTACGCCCTCGAGGACCACCTCACCACCGAGACGTCCTCCACCGACCCAACGTGGCTCCGCCTCGACGTCCTGGTGCTCCGCTGGCTTTACGGCTCCATGGCCATGTACATCGTCGACCTCGTTGTCGGTGTCAAAACCGGCGGATCTCGGGTAGGGCGTCCCGAACTGTGCGTCTAGGCGGATGGTAACAAGAGACGAGGGACACAATGTTTTTACCCAGGTTCGGGCCCTCTCGATGGAGGTAAAACCCTGCGTCCTGCTTGATTAATATTGATGATATGGGTAGTACAAGAGTAGATCCACCACGAGATCAAGGAGGCTAAACCCTAGAAGCTAGCCTATGGTATGATTGTTGAGATGTATGTTCGTCCTACGGACTAAGGCCCTCCGGTTTATATAGACACCGGAGAGGCTAGGGTTAGACAGAGTCGGTTACAATGGTAGTAGATCTACATATCCGTATTGCCAAGCTTGCCTTCCACGCCAAGGAAAGTACCTTCCGGACACGAGCCGAGTCTTCAATCTTCTATCTTCGTAGTGCAGGAGTCCGGCGGATATTGATAGTCCGGCTGTCCGACACCCCTAGTCGAGGACTCCTTAGTAGCCCCTGAACCAGTCTTCAATGACGATAAGTCCGGCGTGCATAATGTTCAGCATTGCAAGGCGGGTTCTTCCCTTGAATAATCTGGAGAAGATAATGAACACCAGGATAATGTCCGGCTCTGCAAAATAAATTCCACATTCCAACGTAGAGAGAATAAAATACACATTTAGCTCAATCTGCTGACGTATTCTGCGTGACATCACACCGCAGCCAAGCCCTTGTTTGAATTATTATACCACCTCAAAGACGTTTAGCGGCGGTTTCCTTGGCACGTCCCGTCAAGCGAGATCATGTTCCCCTTATTCCGGATTCTCATCAATACGCAGCGTGGGTAACCCAACCGCGCCATTGATGGTGGCGCTTGGGAGATAAGCGAGTTTTACCAGGCCGGTGAGGGACGCATAGTTTTGTCCGCCTATATATAAGGGATAAGGATTTACCTTCTCACCTACGCCTCCTTCCTCCTTTGCTTATCCATCCCTGCGAACTCAAGCTCCAACGCCCAAGCTCGCGCATCTCACCTCGACCCTTCTCCGAATATGTCCGGAGGGGGAGGCAAATGGATGGCCTCCACCACCAAGGAGGAGGACATCACCAAGCTGCGCGACGCCGGATACCTTTCTAGTGATATCGCGCATCGGCTGCCCGACGCGGGGCAGCTCATCCCTACCCCAGGGCCTCATGAGAGGGTCGTCTTCCTCCCCCACTTCCTCCGCGGACTGGGCTTTCCACTCCATCCATTCGTCCGGGGCTCATGTTTTATTACGGCTGGATTTCCACGATCCGGCGCCAACTTCATCCTCAACATCTCGGCGTTTATCGTGCGTGTGCGAACATTTCTCGCATCCGCCCCACTTCGCTGTGGCTCAAGACCTTGACGTCAAGCGAAGGTCGTGAAGGGACACAAGCGAATCGGAGGCACCATGTTGGGCAAGCTGCCCAACGTCCCTTGGCTAGAAGGGACCTTCGTGGACTCCGTCAAGGGGTGGCAATCGGGGTGGTTCTACATCACCGAGCCGCGCAAGCCTACATGGGCGGCGGCCCCCGAATTTAGATCTGGAATCCCCACGCAGCTCACTTCCTGGAAAGAGAAGGGCTTGTAGTGGGGTGATCCGGTGGAGGTGACGGGACTTCGAGCCTGCATCAAGAAGCTGGTGAGCAATAGGCTCCGGCTCATCGACGTGGTCCAGGTCATGCTCCTCCGGCGGATTCTCCCATGCCAAGAACGGGCATTCAATTTGTGGGAGTTTAATCCGGAACAGCACTAGACATTGAGCGGGCTCTTCGATACAACGTACGAAGGCGCCTGGAGGGTGCTGTTCAAGGGCGCCAAAGCCCCCGCATCCGCGACCGAAGATCGCGGATTCAGCTCGCAGTCTCCGACTGACGAGGTAAGTGATTCGACCCCATTACGGGACACTTGTGATAATTAGATTGACTTTAGCGAGGTTTTTAATCTGCCTCTTCCTTTGACAGGAATGGATGGAGAAGGCCAAGCTGCTCATCAGCCCGGCTCCCATGCCAGAAGAACCAGTGGATGCCCGCTTAGCAGGGCTACTGGTTCTGGCACCGCACGTGGTGTCGGAGAAGAAGGCCAAGAAGGTGGCCACGGGGACTCGAAAGAGCTCCCGTAATCAGGCGTCTGACAACGACGAGGACTCCTCCCCTGAAGACGAGGAGGAAGAGGGATACTCTCTCCCGGAGGAGGGAGAGAGGAAGAGGAAGGCTCCCCCGATCGGGGCGGCCGAAGGGTCCAAGAGGGGGAGAACTATCCCCCCGGACAGTTTCGCCAACATCAGCGTTGGCGAGGATGAATAGCCTCCAAGGGCCAGGCGTCTGGCAGGATCGTAAGTATTCGGATCATTTATATGCCGTACATCGTATGTCATGTAGTGTCCTTCTAACGCCGCATTCTGCCTGTAGTCCGGCCGTTGACGATCTTCCGTACTCGATGAGCGGGTCTTTGGCGCCGTCGGATGTAAATTCCATCCCGACTGCCTCTACCCCACGCGTCGACGAGGACGACGAGGCGGAATCCCACAGAGGGACCCGCCAGGAGGAGGCTCCGGAGGCACCGTCAGGCGTCCTCCCGGACTTTGTGCCGGACTCTACCTCGGAACCCGTAGCGGTTCCAGAGTCCGGCAAGCGGCCCCTTCGAAAGAAGGGCAGGACCGTCACGCCGGCGGCCTCCGTCCAACCGGAGGCGCCGAATAGCCTGCTGGAGGCGCTTAAAGGCGCTTCCATCGAGGAAGAACACCGCACTCTCATGAGTGCGGTGATTGAGAAGGTCCAGCTTCGCCAAGGGCGGGCTGACCAAGCCTGCAACAACCTTCTAACGGCTTTGAGGTAAGAAGTTTAAAATTATGTAATGTAATACCGCATAGACAAGTAGCCCACGATGCTTAGTTCGGTGTTGGAAAGAAAAGCGGACTAAGGATCTAACAAGATATCTGCAGGTTTCGAAAATATGTCAATATGGGTTTGCGAGTTGCGCTTGTTGACCTCTGCCGCGTTAACGGCGGAGGTCGAGGTGTCAAGAAGGACCTTGAGCGGTCGGAGCAAGAGCTCGGCGATGCCAAGAGGCAGCTCGAGGAAAAAGAAGGTGAATAACACCACTTTAAATAAGTACCTTACAGAAAAGGGTTTTTGTTGCAAACAAAATTAATAAGGATAATACGTATAATGCAGGGGCCACTAACGAGGTGGCAGCCCTGAAGGATGCCGTGTCCGTGGCCGAACGCAATGCGGCCACGGAACGGGCTGAGCGAGAAAAGCAAGTGGCGCTGGTGGCGGAAGTTCGGCAAGAGCTCCAGGCTCTCATGGAAAAGCATGAGAGTTTGGAGCGTGACTCCAGGACTCGAGAGTCCGAGCTTGCCTCGGCTCTTGAAAGTGCCGAGTCCGCCAAGGCCGGGGCCCAGAAGGCCCTCCAGGAGGTAGAGGATATAAAGAAAATAGCTGCAGGTAAGGCGTTTTTCATGAAGAGCAAGCATGTTAATGTAAATTACCGGATACTTACCCGAATTCGGAGCTCTCCAGGGGCGTTTGTAGATCTGCCGCGTAGTGCGTCTGATGCCACCGCATTCTATCGTGGCGAGGAGGGAGCTCGATGGAGAAGGTCTTCGGTCTCGAGATCTTTGAGGCCGCCATCCGTGCCCCCAAGCGACCAAATGAAGCAGCTGGTCGAACTCCTAAGGTAGCCGAGGAGGCCATGAAGGGCCTCATAGTCCGGTATGGCTCGGACGAGCCATGCACAGCAGCTACTTTGGCCTAGTGCGCGCGGCTGGTGGATGCATGCCCGTGCTGGATGTAATTAAGCGCTCCGCTTTGCATTGAAAGGCGCTCGTCGGGCCCTTGCCCGCATAAAGGTGCAATGGGGCGGACTGGATGCGAGAAGCTTCTCACGGATCCACCGCCGGGCAAGGAGCATCGCCGCGGGCGATATTATAAAGTTGTCCTGAAGGGAGCCTGCGATATTGCAGATGAGTGCCCCCGAAATGTAATCTTTGAATGAACTCGCTGTATTTTTATCCTGGGCGCTGGAAACTTCGTTCATACGCGCCATGAGCAACTCTTGTTTAATTTAAAATATTACCTTCTGTGTGGCCGTTTTAAATCTGAGAGATGGCAAGTCGTTGGCTTCAGCCCCCAAGCCACGAGTGCTGGGGTGTTCGGTGATAAACTTGAGCACTCTTGTTCCCATTTTTGGGTCCATCTAGGGAGGCGCTCAACACGACGAACAAGGCAACCGGACTTATAATGCTTGAACACTCTCACTTAGCCATAGAATTCTATAATTTTAAATTTCGGCGAAGCCCCTGGTATTCGGAAGACCGAATCCGGGGCGCTATCCACGCCTTCGTCGGACATCATCCGGAACTTCGCTCGAAGTGGCATGAGTCTTGAAGGACCCGAAAAAACCTCTCGAACAACGACCAGTCTCTTGCCACATCATGCCAGTCAGTTTTAGCTTTCTACACTGAGGCGTTAACCCGGCTCAACCGGGGCGCAATCGCAGTGGTTCTCCCAGTGCTACCTTAGCTGACGGAACGGAACGTAAGGCACCAAAACATGAGAGCCGGGCAAACCCAACTATTGACCCAAGACATGATTCGGAGCCAATTCATATAATGCTATAAGTTCGGGGTGCCGCACTTGTGAAAGTGTTCGGACTTAATCACGCCATAATCTGGGGAACATAAGCCCCTGGTGTATTCGGCCGTACCAAGATGTACGAGTGCAAGATGTCATATAATGAACATATATAGAAGATAACGCAATTGCAATGAAAAAGTAATGTACTTGCAAAAAGGAAGTGCTGCGTTATTTATGAAAGAGCGTCTGCTAATAAAGCGGACTGATACAAATAGTGCGGTAAGCAAGGGGTTTGGACTAAATTAACATGTCCCCCTCTAGGGATAAGCTACGGACTTGGTGTATGTAATCGAATTTAATGCTCGTAATGGAGACCACCTGAGTGTTCGTCGCGGCCTTCTTTAGTCCCCGATCACAGCATCGTGAGTTCGGCAAGTGTGCCGTCGAGCAGGGCTTCGATTAATGAGTCCTGTATACATAAAAAGAAGAAAAGGTAAAAATAAAACCAGGGGGCGCCAGATGAGCCACGGTGTGGTCGAGCCGCACTCTTGGTCCTTGTGATCAAGCCCTCCCTCGCCCATGGTATCTCCAAAGCGTAATGATGTACGCGGTGTTATTCTTGTGATCATGCAGGCGGGGTTGGGGCCGCATTACTGGCGATGCTCGATCGCGCCAGGTGGTGTTGGTTAGTGTTGCTCGGGCGCTTTGATGTATCCGGCTTTTAATTGCGAATCGAGAATTGTCGTGAAGGCTACTCAGACTTCGCCGCGAGGGTCAGCTATGCTCCTCCGTTCGGAGGGCGTTCCGTATTCCCATTGACCGTAATAACTCCACGAGGGCCTGGCATCTTGAGCTTTAGGTATGCATAATGCGGCACCGCGTTGAATTTTGCAAACGCGGTTCGTCCGAGCAGGGCATGATAGCCGCTACTGAACGGGACTATATCGAAGATTAACTCTTCGCTCCGGAAATTATCCGGGGATCCGAAGACCACTTCGGTGTGGTGAGCACATGCAGCTTGGCTTTCACTCCTGGGATGACACCTTTAAAGGTTGTCTTTGTAGGTTTGATCTGGATGGGTCTATGCCCATTTTGCGCCTTGTGTCTGATAAAGCAGTTCAGGCTGCCGCCGCCCCATTAGGACTCTTGTGAGGTGAAATCCATCGATGATTGGGTCTAAGACCAATGCGGCGAATCCGCCATGGCGTATGCTGGTCGGATGGTCTCTTCGATCGAAAGTGATCGGACAGGAGGACCATGGATTGAACTTTGGGGCGATCGCTCCATCGCATAGGCGTCCCCAGAGTCGCGCTTCCTCTCCCTCTTGGGTATATGGGTCGCGTAAATCATATTCATCGTCCGTACTTGTGGGGGGAAACCCTTCTATCCTCTATTGTTCGGCGGCCGGGTCTCTTCCTCGTCATCGCTATTTAGCCCCTTGTCATTGTGTTCGGCAATTAACTTGCCAGCCTGCTTGAACACCCAACAATCTCTATTGGTGTGATTAGCTGGCTTTTCGGGGGTGCCATGTATCTGGCATGAGCGGTCGAGTATTCGGTCCAAATTGGACGGACCCGGAGTGGTTCTTTTAAATGGCTTCTTCCGTTGACCGGGTTTGGAGCCTCGGAATCCGGCATTGACTGCCGTATCCTCCTTGTCGTCGCCGTTAATGCGGCGCTTGTTTTTGATTCGATGTGGCCTGCCATTGTTGTCCTTAGTGTCCGGACTGCCAGAATTTTTGCGGAGATTGTTACTGCAGGCTAGCCAGCTGTCCTCTCCCGCACAAAAGCGGGTCATTAACGATGTGAGGGCTGCCATGGATTTCGGCTTTTCCTGCCCCAGGTGCCGGGCTAGCCATTCGTCTCGGATGTTATGTTTGAAGGCTGCAAGGGCCTCCGCATCCGGACAGTCGACGATTTGATTTTTCTTCGTCAAGAACCGTGTCTAGAATTGTCGGCGATTAAATGCGGCTGCTGAATAATGTGGCTTAGGTCATCGGCGTGCGGTGGTCGCACATATGTGCCTTGGAAGTTATCAAGGAACGCGGCCTCCAGGTCTTCCCAACACCCAATTGACTCTGCGGGCAGGCTGTTAAGCCAATGCCGAGCTGGTCCTTTAAGCTTGTGGGAGATATTTGATGGCGTGGAGATCGTCACGCGAGCCATATGGATGTGGAGAAGATAATCTTGATCCACACCGCGGGATCTGTTGTACCATCGTAAGATTCGATATTTATGGGTTTAAACCCTCGGGATCGATGATCCATTACTTCATCAGTGAAGCATAATGGGTGTAACGCCCCTGTATTGAGCAATATCGCGGCGCAGCTCGAGGGAGCGCTATGCGCTATGTTCGGCCCGGCGGCGTTATGTCCGGCGCGACGGTATTCGTGCGTGGGTCGTAGGGCGCCACGTGATCCATAGATGGATCTGGATTGTCTTGCTTTGTCCTCCAATATGTCTCGCAAGTCCGGTAGCGTTCCTTTTGGCCGTATTCTTGGAGCGATGCGAGGTGCGATTTTGGTGGGGCCTGAATGCCTCTCTGTCAGCGGCCACGGGTGGTCGGTCGACCATGTCATCGCTGGTGATGAAGGTATGTATGCTTCCTCCTCTAATCGGGGGAGCAGCTTGCGTCTTGGGTAACTTTTGGAGGGACGTTCGAGTTTGTACTCTTCGGCCGCGAGGACCTCTGTCCATCGATCGGCCAGCAGATCTTGATCAGCTTGGAGCTGTTGCTGCTTTTTCTTTAGGCTATTTGCCATGGCCATGAGCCTGCGCTTGAAGCGCTCTTGTTCGACGGGATCCTCGGGTACGACGAATTCATCATCGTTGAGGCTTGCTTCGTCTTCGGAGGGAGGCATATAGTTATCATCCTCGACGCCTTCGTCTGCCGCCCTATCGTGGGGGCTTGCTCCTGCGTCCTCCTACGCTGAGTCTTGCTGGAGGGGATTGTCTTCGGCACTCTCCGAAGTGTTATTGTCTCCGGTGCCGGAATCTTCATTCTTACTGTGGCGGGATTTGAGCGGCGCCGCTGACGTCGGCGTTTGGGCTGCTTCTTTAGAGAATCTTCCTCCGCTGCTTTTTTGCCGTCCCCTTCTTTTGGGGTATCCACCATGTATACGTCATATGACGAGGTGGCCTTCCAGTGCCCTGTAGGCGCTGGCTCTTGTTCGTCTCCGGCATCGTCGTCCATAGCGTCGATGTCGTCGGAGTCGTAGTCTAGCATGTCGGTTAGATCCTCGACAGTGGCTACAAAGTGGGTGGTGGGTGGGCTCTGAATTTCTCCATCATCCGAACTCCAACCGTCCCGCCATAGTCGGCCAGATTCTCTGATAGCGAAGATGCTTGAGAATTCAGGATATCGCCAAAAGGCGGCGGAAAGATGTCCGGCGGTGAATTCCATAACCGGCGCCCAATCCGGATTAATTGGTAGGGGCGCGGGAGGCTCGGAGTCCGGCGCCTCGGGATCACGAATTTCGCAGGGGACAAGATTGGTATTCGGCTCCATCGCCGTGGATGTTGAAGCCCCCAGGGCGGCGTCTATCCACCGGCCCTCGATATGGGCAATCGGCTCCGGGCTAGTGGCCGGGGCGGATCCGAGTGAGGCCACCAAAGCACTGTCCGGTGGCAGAGCTAAATCATGCCCATCGTCACAGTGCGGCGCACTTGGCTGTGGCTCGAGTCCATCGAAGATCAAGTCTCCGCGGTCATCGGCCGTGAAGTTTAAGCTTCCGAATCTGACCTGACGGCCAGGGGCGTAGCTTTGGATCTGCTCGGATGGCCAAGAGAATTGCCCGCATGCAAAGCCGCCCGAATCGAAGATCTGTCCGGGAGAAAAGTCTCACCCTGGTCAGCGTTGATGGTTGAAGATGCCATCGAGCCTATCGGTGGCGACACGAGGAACTCTCAATGAAAGCACCAATGTCGGTGTCAAAACCGGCGGATCTCGGTAGGGGTCCCGGCTGTGCGTCTAGGCGGATGGTAACAAGAGACGAGGACACAATGTTTTTACCAGTTCGACCCTCTCGATGGAGGTAAAACCCTACGTCCTGCTTGATTAATATTGATGATATGGGTAGTACAAGAGTAGATCTACCACGAGATCAAGGAGGCTAAACCCTAGAAGCTAGCCTATGGTATGATTGTTGAGATGTATGTTCGTCCTACGGACTAAGGCCCTCCGGTTTATATAGACACCGGAGAGGCTAGGGTTACACAGAGTCGGTTACAATGGTAGGAGATCTACATATCCGTATTGCCAAGCTTGCCTTCCACGCCAAGGAAAGTACCTTCCGGACACGAGCCGGAGTCTTCAATCTTCTATCTTCGTAGTCTGGGAGTCCGGCGGATATTGATAGTCCGGCTGTCCGGACACCCCCTAGTCCAGGACTCCCTCACTCGTCATGCCAACCGACCCCGCCACCGCCATGGCATACAAGGTCTGTGTTGAGGATATAACTACTGAGTGTAAACTGCCCAGGAGGGGCCGGTTCACGCTCATCCATATTGAAGCCCATGAAGACAAAGAAGATGTCGCTCTACTATTAAAGCTTAGAGGCCAAGAGCTCAAAGGCGGATTAGGGCCCATAGTTGTAAACCACCATAGTCGTATAACTTGTATTGTAGGTTAGGGAAAGGAAGAGACTGAGCCGGACACTTGTATGAGCCGGCCTCAGAACTCTGTAAACCGGCCGGGCGCCAACCTGTGTATATAAATGGACGACCCGGCGGCGGTTCAGGGACAAGAAACAACAACTCGAGACTCAGGCAAAGCGTATTCGCTCCCTGGTCATCGAAACCCCAATAATCCCATCACAACTAGACGTAGGCTTTTACCTTCATCGTAAGGGGCCGAACTAGTATAAAACTCTCGTGTCCCTTGTCCGGTTTAACCCCTTTAAGCTAATCTCGCTGCGATGGCTCCACGACTAAGTCCTTCTGCTTGGACATCTGACGTGTTAATTCCACGACAGTTGGCACCCACCGTGGGGCTATCGCATGATGGTTTCGAGTTCTTAAAGGGAAACTTTGAAAGACTCAAAGGGTACGCGGTTGGCCGGATGACCAAGAGTTGTCGCGGCAAGCTCTACATCAACGACGTAGGCTGGGGCCCCGAGGCCGGCTCAATCGAGTACGGGTACCGGGTCCCCTTTGGAGGAATTAACGTTTTCATCGGCAAGATCGGCGAACCGGGCCCTGAGTCGGACATCTCCACTGACCTCATCGAAACGGCTCAGCGTGCAAGTCCTGCTCGGGTTCAGCCTGCCATGAAGCGCGCGTTCGTAGGGTTCATCCATGGTGCGGAATCTGAACCGGTGTCCGACGGTGATACAGCCATCTACTCAGATGGCGAATCATCCACTGGCGAAAGCGAGTCACTATACCAATTGCAAGATGGCTGGATTGGGGGATATTCCGATGGAGATAGTATTCCGGGCCCCTTTGAACCGCCAAACTAGGTTGCAATCTTCATGGCCGGTACGCAACCCACCGTGCAATCTTCATCTACAGCAGCAATGGTCTCTGGATCGGCAGCCGCGGCAGGAGGCCCGGCGCGCCGGCCGGCTCAAGTTCTTGCCGGTTTGCTGGACGCCTTGATGGCATTGTTGACCACATCAGTCATCCCAGAGACCCAGGTTCAACATAATGCGGATGTTACAAAGCTAAAGGATCAGATAACTCAGGCCAAGGCGGACTTGGCGGCTGAGGAGGCCAGGATGGCTGTAGAGCGGGCCGCTTTAGATGCCCAATCACAACAGATCCAGGCACAAAATTACCGGCTTATGTTGGATCAGAACGCGTCAAACAAAGTAATGAGAAGGAAGTACCGGTCTCGTCTGCAGCAGATTTACGAGGGTATGAATCTCTTCAATACGCCAGGAGGTGGACCCAGTAATCCGGCAGCAGTAAACCGGACCGAGGCACCTGGGGCAGCGTCGGATCAGCCACGGGTGATGGACCCGCCTCGACGGATGGACAACCTGCCGCAATATGTAACAACACCACCAGGTCACTTCTCTAGCCCTTTGGATAATATGATTGCTGCAGCGTCGCGTTTGGCAGCTATTCCAATGGAGGGTGACTCATTAGCGGCGGTTGAGACACGACGGGCCAGGGATCTTCTTCAAACCGCTGTTGCGCAGCAGCAGGCTTATTCCTACAGCTGAGACAGAATACATTCAACCCTCGTCCGAGCAAGAGTTATAGCAGGCACATGGATGAACCGGCCGTGTGAAGCAGTGCGCGGCATCGTGATGCTCCTCGTGGGCCTAATCCGGCGCACGGCAGTTTGAATGCTCAAGATGTGGTGAACAATGGCAGAGAACGGCGCGAAGCAGAGTTAGCAGCACAGTTGGCAGCGTAGTACCAGAATCAACCTGCTCCGGTTCAACCAGCGACATCAGTTGAACGTGGTTTGGACTTTAGCTCTTGGGGAGTACTGTGCCTCACCCTGGCTCTGCGTAATGTGCGGCTGCCCAAGGATTTCAAGGGTCCACATAAAGTACCTAATTATACCGCTGATCAACCCCCTGAGGCATGGGTTGAAAGTTATGAGATGGCAATGGAGATGCTAGATGTGGATGAAGCGGCATGTGCAAAATACTTCACCATGATGTTAGAAGGAACGGCTCGTACCTGGCTGAAGAGCCTGCATGTTAACTCGATCAGTTCATGGGATGAGTTGAAGGCCAAGTTTATAGCAAACTTCAAGGATACGTGCAAGCAACCCATGTCCATTGTGGATCTGGCGGCTTGTGTCCAAGGAGAGAATGAATCGACAACCCATTGGGTGCACCAGGTTTCAGAAATTTTGCATTCGTCAGGCCGCATCAATCCTGACACGACAATTGTGACCTTGGAAGGTAATTGCCGGTTTAAGTCACTGAAGATGAAGCTGGGGCGGCTCAAGCGTCACTGCAATGATATGGGAACACTCATGGCGGCTCTGGTTAAGTATGCTGATTCTGATAATACCAAGGACCCTGATTCTAATGAGGAAAAGCAGGAGAAGGGAAAGAAGAATGCCGATTCAAAAGGACAGCATAACCAGGCGAGCCACGGGAACAATGGTAAGCGTAAAGCGGACAATTCAGATTTTGTGGCTAACACCAGTATGCAGGGCAATATGCAGCGCCGTAAGGGTAAACCGCCCCAGCGCGGTGGAGGCATCAATCTGGAACGCTTGTTAAACCAGCCCTGCCCAAAGCACGGGACAAAGGAGGTTCCGGCCAGACACCTCTGGAAGGATTGTCACATCATGAGGGAATTCAAAAACTCTGATCTCTTCCGATATGATCAGGGTCCATCCGGTGGTTCTAGTCCAGGGTTTCATGGGCCAGGTTACGGTGGTGGCGGTTCAAACTCAGGATTCCAGAATAATCAGGGAAATCATAACAACCAAGGTGGTCACAATCAGCAGAGTAATCAGGGGAATCAGCAGCAGTCGGGTTATTAGAGCAACCCGAAGCAGTTAAACGGTGGACAGTATCATTTCTTCACTACTAGTTTGTGCAAGCGCGATGAGAAGCTCCATAAAAGGGCAGCAAACTCTGTTGAACCGGCAGTGCCCTATTATCTACGCTGGTCTGAGCAGCCTATGTTGGGGAATGTAGTAGAAAATAAAAATTTTCTACGCATCACCAAGATCAATCTATGGAGTCATCTAGCAACGAGAGAGAGGAGTGCATCTACATACCCTTGTAGATCGCGAGCGGAAGCGTTCAAGAGAACGGGGTTGATGGAGTCGTACTCGTCGTGATCCAAATCACCGATGATCCTAGCGCCGAACGGACGGCACCTCCACGTTCAACACACATACGGTTGGGGAAGCGTCTCCTCCTTCTTGATCCAGCAAGGGAAGGAGAGGTTGATGGAGATCCAGCAGCACGACGCGGCGTGGTGGTGGAAATGCGGCGATATCGCCGGGGCCGCCAAGCTCGGCGAGAGGAGAGGTGTTACGAGGGAGAGGGAGGCGCTAGGGCCTAGGGGTGTGCAGCCCTCCCTCCCCCTCTTTATATAGGGGCCTGAGGCGCCGCCCCTAGAATCCCATCTCAAGGGGCGCGCCAAGAGGGGGACTTGCCCCCCAAGTCAAGTGGGGCGCCCCCACCCCTAGGCTTTCCAACCCTAGGCGTAGGGGAGGCCCAAGGGGGCGGCACCAGCCCACCAGGGGCTGGTTCCCTTCCCACTTCAGCCCATGGGGCCCTCCGGGATAGGTGGCCCCACCCGGTGGACCCTTCCGGTGGTCCCGGTGCAATACCGGTGAACCTTGAAACTTTCCCGGTGGCCGAAACTGGACTTCCTATATACAAATCTTCACCTCCGGACCATTCCGGAACTCCTGTGACGTCCGGGATCTCATCCGGGACTCCTAACAACTTACGGGTTACCGCATACTAATATCTCTACAACCCTAGCGTCACCGAACCTTAAGTGTGTAGACCCTACGGGTTCGGGAATCATGCAGACATGACCGAGACAGCTCTCCGGCCAATAACCAACAACGGGATCTGGATACCCATGTTGGCTCCCACATGTTCCACGATGATCTCATTGAATGAACCACGATGTCGAGGATTCAAGTAATTCCGTATACAATTCCCTTTGTCAATCGGTATGTTACTTGCCCGAGATTCGATCGTCGGTATCCCAATACCTCGTTCAATCTCGTTACTGGCAAGTCACTTTACTCATACTGTAATGCATGATCCCGTGACCAACCACTTGGTCACATTGATCTCATTATGATGATGCATTACCGAGTGGGCCCAGAGATACCTCTCTGTCATACGGAGTGACAAATCCCAGTCTCGATTCGTGTCAACCCAACAGACGCTTTCGGAGATACCTGTAGTATACCTTTATAGGCACCCAGTTATGTTGTGACGTTTGGTACACCCAAAGCACTCTTACGGTATCCGGGAGTTACACGATCTCATGGTCTAAGGAAATGATACTTGACATTAGAAAAGCTCTAGCAAACGAACTACACGATCTTGTGCTATGCTTAGGATTGGGTCTTGTCCATCACATCATTCTCCCAATGATGTGATCCCGTTATCAATGACATCCAATGTCCATGGTCAGGAAACCGTAACCGTCCATTGATAAACGAGCTAGTCAACTAGAGGCTTACTAGGGACATGTTGGGTCTATGTATTCACACATGCATTACGATTTCCGGATAACACAATTATAGCATGAACAATAGACAATTATCATGAACAAGGAAATATAATAATAACCATTTTATTATTGCCTCTAGGGCATATTTCCAACAGTCTCCCACTTGCGCTAGAGTCAATAATCTAGCTACATTGTGATGAATCGAACACCCATAGAGTTCTGGTGTTGATCATGTTTTTCTCGCGGAAGAGGTTTAGTCAACGAATCTGCGACATTCAGATCTTTGTGCACTTTTATCTATGTCTCCATCTTGAACATTTTCACGAATGGAGTTGAAGCGACGCTTGATGTGCCTGGTCTTCTTGTGAAACCTGGGCTCCTTGGCAAGGGCAATGGCTCCAGTGTTGTCATAGAAGAGAGTCATCGGCCCCGACGCATTGGGAATAACTCCTAGGTCGGTAATGAACTCCTTCATTCAGATTGCTTCATGTGCTGCCTCCGAGGCTGCCATGTACTCCGCTTCACATGTAGATCCCGCCACGATGTTGTCGGGGGTTGGGTGCGACATATGCCAAGGGATGGCTTATCATGGTGGGGGCGAGTAGAACGTCGCCGGTGCCTGGAAACGGGATGAGGCGAAGACATGCATGCCGGCGGATCTTACCCAGCTTCAAGGCTCTCCGAGGAGATAACACCCCTACTGCTGCTCTGCGGGGTCTCTGCATGATCACTTAGGCAAAGTGTTTACAAGGTTGCTCCTTGAGTTGTATTCTGGAGGTAGGAGAGGGCAAGGCTAGCTCTCTCCTTCCTATATGATCTGGTCTAGTGCTAATGGATTCGAACCCTTTGCATGGGTGCCCTAGGGGGTTTATATAAGCCTACCCCCAGGGGTACAATGGTAAAACCGGTTGGGCGCGGGTCCCAGCCGTCTGTCTCTCAGGCCGCCGTCTTCTCCGCCGATTCTTTGGGCCCGGCCCGGCCGGTGGGCCCCTTGATTACTGATGCGGGGCCGACAGCCCTTGTCCGCCGCGGGCGGGTCTTGCCGGCTGCGGATCACTATAGCCATGCTTCTAATGACGCTGGCTTGGTCATGGGGTCATGGCAATAATGTCGCCGCCTGATGGGCGATCACTGTTGCCATTCCCCGTCGTGTCTGGTTAATGGCGTGTGGGGCCCGTGGGAGGGGCCAGCCGACTCCTGGGGTCCGACTCCCAATGGGTCCGTCTGGTGGCGCTCTCGCCGTCTTCTGTACTCCCGCTGACTGGTGGGGCCCGCCGTCTCTAGGTCGTACAGACAGGCCGTCGTGGGCATAGGGCTCCGCCCCAGGGGCTGATGTCAGGGCTGGCATGGCAACAGTGCCGCGCCGGATGGAGATCTCTGCCGGTACGGCGTACTGCAGCCATGCCTGCCCCCGATAAATGGGGCAGGAAACGTCCGCGTGGTAGCCGTTCCCCGTCCCGTCCGTTATCGCGAAGGAACGGGTGGTTGGAGTCGCGGGCCGACTCCCTACAGCCGGCTTCTCCGAAAGTCGCCGGCCAGGAGTCGGCTTATCTTGGAGTCGTCCCTGGGACTCGGCTTATCTTGGAGTCGTCCCTGGGACTCGGCTTATCTTGGAGTCGTCCCTGGGACTCGGTCACGAGGGGCAGTCGGCAGCGTTGCCGCTGACTCTCGGAAGGCGGCTTGTCGTCTTGGGGCTCGAGGGGGTGCAGCCTGCCCCGATGTCTTGGAAGGTTCAGGGGCTCGGGTTAGCCTACCCGTGGCCCATTACTCCGACAGTTGTCCCCGAAGCTGGTGAGTCTCTGAGGGTGATATGTCGAGGGGCCTCAACAGTTTCATCCTTCTGGTGGTGGAAACTGGGCCTTGCTCGCCGTCTTCCTTTGGGCCGTCTAGCTGGAGCTGGACTCGCAGAAGGCCGTCTTGCCCCTTAAAGAGTCCGAAAGTCGTGGCGGGATCCATGCGGCATGCCTGATACGCTTCCCCGCAGTTGCCCGTTGTGGACCCGTCGTGCAGTGCCACGCGACAGGGATAGTCTGCCCACCCACGCGCACGACGAGACAGACCGTCAGGCGGGGCTCGCCACTATCGCGCCTCGGCACGCGAAGGGATCCATTGCGGCCGTGCGGACGGTTGGGGTTCCCACATCGTTACTGCGTGCAGTAACTTCGTGGGGTAAATCATGGTGAACGTGGGGTCCTGCGCGTAGTTAATCCCACGCCCGCCCCATCGGCTTCTCAGCCCATGAGGCTATAAGTAGGCGGGGGGAGGGGGCGGCGACGCACGCGCGCCCATCTTCCCAGTTCCCCCACTTCCTCTCGCTTCTTGTTCCTCTTGCCGCCGTCGTGCCGAACCACGCCGCGCCCGCAGCGATGAGCTCTTCCTCCGCCGCCGCGCCTCCTGTGTGCTCCGGTGTGTGGGACGACTCCGAGGTGGACGACGACCACATCGAGCTCCTCCGCAAGGCGCGTCGGCTCCCGGGCGCGAACCTAGTGCGGGCCCATGCCGCGCCGGCAAGGGAGATATCGCCGGCGCCGGAGGAGGGTGAGCGGGTCATATTCCGCTCGCACCTCATGCGCGGCCTAGGGCTGCCGGCGAGCGGCTTCTTCCTCTCATTCTTGGAGTTCCACGGGCTCCAGCCGCACCACCTTACTCCGAACACGGTGGTGCTGCTGGCCGCCTTCACCACCTGTCGCGAGGCTTCCTCGGCGTTCTCCCCACCATCGAGCTGTGGGGAGTTCTTCGATCAAGCTCGGCACGCGCGTCGCGGCGTGCCAGCCCGTCTTGGCGCCTTCATCGCGATCACGGAGATCAACGGCGACAACCCGTTCCCTCCATTCCAGATCAAGTCGGTGAAGATGTAGCAACGGTCCTATTTTAAGTGAAGAACGTCGCCCCGAAGGTGGTTGGGTCAATCTGCCGCCCTCTGGCCGTGCGCCCGCTGGAGGCTCTCCATTTGGTCCCACCGGTCGGGATCTTGACACCGCAGGTGCCACCGCCGTCGCACGACTCCAAGTGCTGACGCAGTCGGAGGGCTTGGCCGGGGCCGACTTGCTGGCCGCCTTCGTGGCGCGCCGAGTCCTCCCTCTCCAAGGCCGACCTCATCTGATCAGTCAGATGAGTGACCACTGGGACCCAAGTCGGATGTGCACCAAGGACATGCCCCACGCGGAGGTGGCAAACATGGTGAACCACATCGCGAACTACGATCTTGCGGCGGATTGGCAGTTCGGCAAAGAGCCATACTCGCGCGCCAACCCCCCGCCTGTTGTAAGTCATATCTCTTGTTCCTCTGTTTTCTTTTGCAACTGAATCCGACTTCTGATCTTTTTGGTTTCTTCTAGTCAGAACCCCCTCATGCAGCCTTCAGCCGGCGCCCACGGGACCGCCCCGTGAGTTCGTCCCCGACCGAGCGGAGAGCAACGTCGACAACCTTGACTTGGGGGCGGCGGCGATGGAGACCGACGCCGAAGGAGGTGGAGGAGGAGCAGGAGGCAGTGTAACGCCCCGAGACCGACGCTCCAGAAGACTTCCAGATATTCCGAGTTTCGCCATGTGGTTTATTTGCTTGTTGCATTTCATCATGCTCATCATGTGCATTGTGTGTTTTATGCATGATCACCCCTTGCATCACCCTTCCCCTCCTCCTATGGTCATTTTTATCTTCATCTTTTCATCAAAACCTTTCTCCACGTGCAAATCTTATCACTTCTTCCTTTGTGTCAAATCTTGACTTTCATGCCAAGTGGCATTATTTGTGCCTCCATTAATGTTCTTTTATTTCCTGATGTTCATACTCCATGCCTTATGCCTCTCTATCAAATTTCATCCATTTTGGAGTTGTTTTGGTTGGGTTCAAAAATGGAGCAAGTTTGAATTTAATTCAAACTTGATTTATTTTTCTACCTCTAAAAATTTCCAAGACTATTTATTCTAATACTGCATAAATCCAGGACTCCTTATATATCTTTATCTCTGAGTTTTTCCTTCCCAAACCACGGATCCTTTTCCTTGTAATTCTGTCTATTTTCTTAAAAAAAATAAACAGAGGAGGGAAGAACTGGGCAGAGCCCACTTACCTGGGCCGCGCCCTACGCCACCTGAAGCCTAGCCGGCCTCTTGGGCCTGACCTACCAGACCGACCCGTTGCGCCAGCCCAGTTAGACCACCCACAGCCCAGCCGGCGCCCTCCTAACCCTGGGCCGATCGATCCCCTGCCCGATTCCCCACTCTCCCTCGTCTCCTCCCTCGCGCCGTCATCACGCACGAGCAGAGCCCCGCTCCTCCCGATCAACCTCGCTCGAACCCCGCCTCGCCTCGATCCAGATCCGCCGCAGCGCCCTCGTCCCGATCCCCATGCTTGCACGCCTGCTTCCTCTAGCGCCAAGCCGCTGCAGCGTCAAGACCCCTGTGCATCCCCTTGCCGGTGCCCTGTCCCTGACCTCCTGCGATGCCCGCCGCCGTTGCCTTCTTCCAGCGCCGCCGCCCGCTTCTCCGCCGCCGCACCATCTTCTTCAGGCGCTCAAGCACGAGCTCGTCCGTGCCCCGCCTCCTCTTCTCTGCGTTCGCGCGCCCGCAACGCTCGGTCTCCTTCCACGCGCCTTGTCCGTCTCGCCTCCTCCGCTCCGCCTGTACCGAGCCTCTGCACCTTCTCGTCAGCCCTGCCTTCCTCGCCGAGCACCATGGCGTCAATCACCTCCCGCACGAAGCTCGAGCCCTCCCCCTTCAACTAGTTCTCGTGGCCCCCCTGCCATGGTCATGTAGCCCAGCGAGCACTGCTCTTTCCCTCGCTGCCCGCTAAGATGCAGTTGCTGTGCTGCTTCGTCGCCAGCCTCCAGTGCCTCCGCCGACCTGGTTCGCCTCGCCGCTGTTGCTCTGCAAGCCTGCCTCGCTTCTGCTCCGTCCTGCACCCTGACGACCGAGACCCTGGTTTCGACAAGTTCCTCACGGTGACCCTGAACATCTACGGAATATGTTCAACTTCGAACCTTGTACCACGACGAACATGTACGACTGCACCCGGTGTTGCGTCAAGTACCACTACTATCGACCCCAACGTCTACGACCCGTGAACAACTACCGTCGCCAAGATCGCGAGTACCTCTACCGACGACCCTGGACAGCTACGAAAACGTGTACCTCTACCGTCGCCGTGTACCACTACACCCAAGTTCCACTACAAGATGTACCACTACCGCCGCCGTTGATTCGACAAGACAACGTGTGCCACTACTTCCCACTACGACACGAGCACAACTACTTCCACTACGACCGCTGCAAGAACAACTACTTCCTCTACATCGTACCGAACCCGAACCGCTCCGAAACGCACGCTTCGAAGGTATAACCCGAGACGACCGCGATGAGATGCCCTTGCATGTATGAGATGCTCGAGTTTTGCACCGTGACCGATTTGTCTTTGCACGTTCCTCTATTGCCATGCCACCGTCCCGTGGGAACCCGGTAGTCGGGATCACCCCACCATCCTTGCATGACACGCTCACGCCTACTTCCTTTTGCACCGGTATCTCCGTGAGCTACCGGAACCGATATGTTGCCGTGGCATCATTTTCGGATATGTTGCCGTGGCACCATTTTTGTTTCGCCGCCGTGGCACCCCTTTCTTCCACCACGGTGATAAATGCTTCATAACATGCTCATGTCAACATTTTCATAAAAATTGCATATAACTTGTATATGTCATCCGCATCATGATAATAACATTTAAATGCTTAAAAATTGTGTTTGCATTAAACTACTAAAAGACATGGGGATCTTCCGGAAGTGTTGTTTGTTGCTTTCGGCCTCATTTAAACTTGCCTAAATATTTAGTTTAATTTATGCTTCACCTCTTGCCATGTTAACCAACATTTAATATTGTTAAGTAGCTTATAACGAGAGAGAACTAAATAATTGATGTGGTGTTTCGTCAATAAGCAACTCGTTGCATATTGAGCTCCACTTAACTTGTAGTGTTGTTTTTTTGCATATTTCCATGCCATGCCTCATTAAACCGGACATGCATCATACTTGTTTGCGCATCATGCCATGTTTATGTGATGGTTGTTTACTATGTGGTTTGTTTCTTTCCGGGTTGCCTCTCTCGTTAGCTTCGGTTTCGTTCCGAAGTTGTGAGGATTCGTTCGACTACGTCCGTTTGTCTTCTTCATGGACTCGTTCTTCTTCCTAGCGTGATTTCAGGCAAGATGATCATACCCTCGAAATCACTACTATCTTTGCTATGCTAGTTTGCTCGCTCTTTTGCTATGCCAATGCTACGATGCCTACCATTTGCTTGTCAGCCTCCCAAATTTCCATGTCAAACCTCTAACCTTTGACACCATTCCTAGCAAACCGTTGTTTGTCTTTGTTACCGCTTTGCTCATGTAACGCCCCGGATCCGATGCGCCAGGTGTCTGCCAGTTATTCGTCGTCGTTGCCATGTCATGTGCTTGCGTGTTGCACTTTGCCATGTCATCATTTGCATTTTATCATGTCATCATGTGCATTTCATTTTGCGTACATGTTCGTCTCATGCATCCGAGCATTTTCCCATTGTCCATTTACAATCCGCGCTCCTATGTCATCCGTCCCTCTTCTCTCTTTTCATGTGCGGGTGTTAAACTTTCTCGGAATGGACCGAGGTTTGCCAGCGGCCTTGGTATAACACCGATGAACCGCTGTCAAGTTTCGTGCCATTTGGAGGTTGTTTGATACTCCAACAGTTAACAGGGTAACCGTAAAGCCCTCTTTGTTTGCAGCCCAACACCTTCCAAAGTGGCCCAAAACCCATCTAACTCCCTCCATGCTCTCGATGCGTTCGATCACGATCGTGTGGCGGCTCCGCTCCTCAATTGGACTCTCCTAGCTCCTCTATGCCTATATATACACCCCTATTCCAAATCCGGATGATTTCCCCAAACACTAATTTCCCTCGCGCGCCGGACACGTCCGCGGACGCGTCCCCCGACCAATAGGGCGTTGCCACGTCACTCTCTCTCGCGCGCAGCCAACCAGTGCGCCACGCGTCCAGGCGGCGCCCGACGCGCCATAACCGGGCCCACGCAGTTCCCGCCTGGCCCGCCAGCGCGCCGCGCGCCCCCGCCCCTCCGGCTGCCGCCGAGCCGCCGCCGCCTCGGCTCCGCGGCCGGGCGTCCGCCGCCGCCTCGCCCATCGCCGGCTCCGCCAAGCTTGCGCCTCCGCCGTCGTCCTCCGCCCAGCTGCCACCGCGCCGCCCTTGCGAAACGCGCCCGCCCAGCGTCTCCGTCTCGCCGCCAGGCTCCCGCTCGCGGGCGGAGTTCGTCGCCAACCTCACTCTGCGCCACGACGTCCGGCGCCTCCCGAAACCCTCGCCCGCGCCGCCCGTCGATCCCGTCGCACCGGCGCCGCGCCGCCCTCACCGGAGAGAGCGCCGCTTCGTCGTCTAGATCGGGAGGAGCCCGATCCTGGCGTCGCGCCCGTTGACCGCGGCCCTTCCTGTGGGCCTCGCGGCCCGTCCCCGGCCCAGCAACCCCAGCCCAGCCGGCCGGCCTCCCAACCGCCGGCCTGCCTCCTCCTTCCTGGGCCAGGCCCGTGGGTGAGCAGCCCCCTATCCTCCGCTCTGTGCATCTTTTAACTATATTGCGCTCGTCCGTTTTTTTTCCAGAAACTGCTAAGTCCCAGATTTCCAAAAAAATCATGCCATATTCATCATGTCACATCTCCGCACCCGTGGCTCCATTTTGGGCGTATAATATGTCCAATTGTTCGTCTCAAAGGGTACATCATTTCATTCCATTGCATCATTTGCATTTGAGCTCATCTTGATGCCCGAAATGCTGTTGGAAGAAGGCTTCAGATCGTTAGTTTCAGAATCTTATCAGCTCGAGCTCTTTTGTCATTTTTGCCATGAATTATGTGTGCACCTTAGGAACTTGAGTCCTACATGTGAGTTGAACATTGACATGCCATCTTTCCAGGGGTGTTTGCCATGTATTTTTGTGAGTTATGTGTTGACTAGAACAAGCATGCAAAGTAGGGATGATGATGTTGCTGATTTCAGGAACTTAGTGTTTTCACTAAGTCTTGTCCTGCTGTTATTTTTATGCCATATGTTCATGTTGTTACAGAGAGATCTATGCCCTTTTTGAGCATGTTCAGTAAGGGTGTTTTGAACATATGGATGTGCTCTATCCATCCATGCCTTTGTTGGTATTTATGGAGTAGTCTAGCATGTCATTTTCGTGCTCTACTTTTGCTTGAAAATGTTTCCTGGCAGAGTGTTGCATGAGATTCAATTTTCACGAGGTCGTTGTAGTTGATCCGTGTATGCTATGACCTTGCTCTTGCCATGCTTAGCTTCATAATCATGCCTTCTTACTGTTGGTTGCCTTGCCATGCCATGTATTGCTCTGTAGTGAGTGCATCGAGCTCACGAACATGCTTACTCGTTAACTGTTTTTGCCATGCCAGTTTTTTCTGCTAAGTCTGAAATCTGTAATAAAACTTGCTATGTTTACATGGGTGCCATCATTTCTTAACGTCCTTTTTGGCTTATGGTCAGTAAGGGACTATTGATATATGCTTTGAGTAGAATCATGTCATGCCTTGTTTTGATATTATAAGTTCCTGTAGCATGTTGTTTGCTTGCTCTAAACATGCCTTCCTGATGTTAATTCCTGGCATGTTCGTAATTTCACTAAGTCTGTGAACCTGATATTTTTAGCACTTTCACCATGCTTGTTTGAACATGTTATGATGTGATTTAGCTGTAGCTCAGTGTTCCTCTTTTGTTAAGCATCTCCTGTAGTTCTCTGCCATATGCTTTGCTTTTATGTTGGGGTGCTGTAGTATAGTTTCTTGTTGCGTGCTAAGTAGCATCGGGCTGTTAAACGCAGATTTGCGTCATTCTTGTTTTGCTTGTCATTTGCAAACCGTGCATCCGATTCCGGTGATCTTTATATCGATTTCACCCGAAATCATCCCATCTTTCCAGCGGCATACTTGGTTTGCCAAGTTGATGCCTTGTTCACCATTTTCCTTCCGGAGCATACATATGCATTGCATATCACATCTCGCATAGCATGTCATGTATTGCATCATATTGCTTGTGCATTGTTCCTTGTTTGATTGTGGTTCCGTTGCTTGTGTTCTTGCTTTGGGTAGAGCCGGAGGCGAGTGCGTGTCGAGGAACCTGTTGAGAAAGCCTACGAGGATCAAGCCTTGACAACTCGAGAACCTTGCAGGCAAGATGATCATACCCTCGAAATCACTTCTATCTTTGCTTGCTAGTTTGCTCGCTCTTTTGCTATGCCAATGCTGCGATGCCTACCATTTGCTTGTCAGCCTCCCAAACTGCCATGTCAAACCCCTAACCTTTGACACCTTTCCTATGCAAACCGTTGTTTGGCTATGTTACCGCTTTGCTCGGCCCTCTTATAGCGTTGTTAGTTGCAGGTGAAGATTGAAGTTTGTTCCTTGTTGGAACATGGAGATGTTGTTCCTTGTTGGAACATGTTTACTTGTTGGGATATCACAATATATCTTATTTAATTAATGCATCTATATACTTGGTAAAGGGTGGAAGGCTCGGCCTTATGCCTGGTGTTTTGTTCCACTCTTGCCGCCCTAGTTTCCGTCATATCGGTGTTATGTTCCCGGATTTTGCGTCCCTTACACGGTTGGGCTATAATGGGAACCCCTTGAGAGTTCGCCTTAAGTAAAGCTCCTCCAGCAATGCCCAACATTGGTTTTACTATTTGCACTAACAACCTACCACATTCCCTTGGGTTCTGCAGACTCAAGGGTCATCTTTATTTAACCCCCGGGCGGTGCTCCTCTGAGTGTTGGTCGAACCGAGATACCTCTGAGGGCCACATCGGGAAACTTGAGGGTTGGTTTTACTCGTAGCTAGACTCATCTGAGTGTGCCACGAGAAAGAGAGATGTGCAGCTCCTATCGGGATTTGTCGGCACATTCGGCGGTGTTCTTGGTTTAGTTTTACCTTGTCGAAATGTCTTGTTGTGCGGGATACCGAGTCTGATCGGAGTGTCTCGGGTGGAGGTCTATTCCTCCGTTGACCGTGAGAGCTTGTCATGGGCTAAGTTGGGACACCCTGCAGGATTTGAACTTTCGAAAGCCGTGCCCTTGATTTATGGGCAGATGGGAATTTGTTAACGTCCGGTTGTAGAAGACCTGAAGTTGACCTTAATTAAAATACATCAACCGTGTGTGTAACCGTGATGGTCTCTTTCGTGAGTCCGGAAGTGAACACTGATGTTGGAGTTATGCTTGGCGTGGGTTGCTATAGGATCACTTCTTGATCATACTTTTATCGACCGTGCTTTGCCTTCTCTTCTCGCTCTCATTTGCGTATGTTAGCCACCAAATATGCTAGTAAACTTGCTGCAGCTCCACCTCATGCCTTTACCTTACCCATAAGCTTAAATAGTCTTGATCTCGGGTGCGAGATTCTTTGAATCCTCGTGGCTCACGGATACTTCAAAACAGTTTGCGGTGCCTATGTTACCGGCGGTGTCGCAACCAAGCTCAAGGAGGAGCTCGATGAAGATCTTGCCCTTTGGTGTTGTTTCGTTCTAGTTGATCGATAGTGGAGCCCGGTTAGGGTCGTTTCGGACCTTTATCGCATTTGGGGTTCTTCTTTTATTTTGGTTCGTGAGTCGGACCTTGATTGTATCTGGATGATGCAATGCTTTATTCATGTAATTGTGTGAAGTGGCGATTGTAAGCCAACTATGTATCTCTTTCCCTTATGTATTACTTGGGTTGTGTGAAGATTACCTCACTTGCGACATTGCTTTCAATGCGGTTATGCCTCTAAGTCGTGCTTCGACACGTGGGAGATATAGCCGCATTGAGGGCGTTACAGCTCAGCCCCTCTTATAGCGTTGTTAGTTGCAGGTGAAGATGAAGTTTGTTCCTTGTTGGAACATGGAGATGTTGTTCCTTGTTGGGACATGTTTACTTGTTGGGATATCACAATATCTCTTATATTATTAATGCATCTATATATTTGGTAAAGGGTGGAAGGCTCGTCCTTATGCCTGGTGTTTTGTTCCACTTTTGCCGCCCTAGTTTCCGTCATACCGGTGTTATGTTCCCGGATTTTGCGTTCCTTACGCGGTCGGGTGATTTATGGGACCCCCCTGACAGTTCTCTTTGAATAAAACTTGTCCAGCAAGGCCCAACCTTGGTTTTACCATTTGCCTCACCTAGCCCTTTTTCCCTTGGGTTTCCGGAGCCCGAGGGTCATCTTTATTTAGCCCCCCGAGCGGTGCTCCTTGAGTATTGGTCGGCCTGAGCTACTGCAGGGGCCACCTCGGGAAACTTCGAAGTCTGGTTTTACTCGTAGCTAGTCTCATCCGATGTTGCCCTGAGAACGAGATATGTGCAGCTCCTATCGGGATTTGTCAGCACATTGGGCGGCTTTGCTGGTCTTGTTTTACCATTGTCGAAATGTCTTGATGTACCAGGATACCGAGTCTGATCGGAGTGTCTCGAGTGATGGTCTATTCCTTCGTTGATCGCGAGAGCTTGTCATGGGCTAAGTTGGGACACCCCTGCAGGGTTTAAACTTTTGAGAGCCATGCCTGCGGTTATGTGGCAGATGGGAATTTGTTAATGTCCGGTTGTAGAAAACCCGAAGTTGACCTTAATTAAAATACATCAACCGCGTGTGTAACCGTGATGGTCTCTTTCCGGCGGAGTCCGGGAAGTGAACACGGTGTTGGAGTTATGCTTGACGTAGGTTGCTATAGGATCACTTCTTGATCATACTTTTATCGATCGTGCTTTGCCTTCTCCTCTCGCTCTCATTTGCGTATGTTAGCCACCATATATGCTAGTCGCTTGCTGCAGCCCCACCTCATGCCTTTACCTTACCCATAAGCTTAAGTAGTCTTGATCTCGCGGGTGCGAGATTGCTGAGTCCCCGTGGCTCAGAGATACTTCCAAAACCAGTTTGCAGGTGCCTATGTTACCGAGCAGGTGACGCAACCAAGCTCAAGGAGGAGCTCGATGAAGATCTTGCCCTTTGTGTTGTTTCGTTCTAGTTGATCAGTAGTGGAGCCCAGTTGGGGTCGATCGGGGACCTTTGCCGCATTTGGGGTTCTTCTTTTATTTTGGTACCGTAGTCGGACCTTGATCGATCTGGATGATGTAATGTTTTATTCATGTAATTGTGTGAAGTGGCGATTGTAAGCCAACTATGTATATCTTTCCCTTATGTATTACATGGGTTGTGCGAAGATTACCTCACTTGCGACATTGCTTTCAATGCGGTTATGCCTCTAAGTCGTGCTTCGACACGTGGGAGATATAGCCGCATCGAGGCGTTACAAGTTGGTAATCGAGCCATCCACGACCTTAGGAGCCCCACCGCTTGATCGTTTTTAGCGGCGAGTTGTGTCTAGAAAAATGTTTTGAGTCATTTAGGATTATATATATCGGAGAGTTAGAATTCTTTTACTCCCGGTCTCTTCATCGCTCTGGTAAGGCATCTGACGTAGAGTTTTGACTCTTCTCTTCTCAAATTTCACTAAATTTTTTTTTAGGATCACGCGGGTATCTTGGAATCGTTCCGATGGTTTTATGATGAGAACATTGTCGTGGTGCCTCCTGTCAGGGGTTTAGTGGAAGTGTTCCGGGGAGTTGAGCTCTGAGGTGTTGTCGTCATAATCTTATCGTTGCAGTTCTGGAATACCTGAGTTTAGTACGCCGACATCGAAAATCTCTTTTATGCAGTTCGTTGGTGAGATAACCCCGCTAACCCAGTACTGAGGTGAGTACGGGAGTATTGCCATGACTCGCATAACGGATGCTTTTCGAAGGTTGAGGTAGACGATTTCTGAAGGTTTCTTGGTTATGTGTTGAAGGATGGATACAGCTGGATGTAGGATTTGTTAGTTTGGGTGAGATATTATGCTTCCCCTGTATCCCCAACACCTGATTGCATAACCAGAAAGTTTCGGGAGTTTATAGGTGGGAATTCAAGTAGCTCCTAGAATATCTTTTCGACAGATGCATGATATGGGATTGGGTAAATATCTATCATATGTATTTGTTCCGGCTTATTCTGCAAGCCAGCCCTTTGTTTTTGTTTTGAGTTGTGGTATTCGAGTTGCTTCAATGTCAAGTGTTGATTCCATACCTTTCCTAAATGGTGTTCTCATACTCCGATGTGAATACCAATCCTTCTCGACAATCGAGATTGTCATGTCAATCCTTTTCAACCGGCGTGTTTTTCTTCAAGTGGATCCGATCACTTCATCATCAGCAAGACCAATTATCATTTCTTCTCATAGGTGTTTGTTTCATCCGTCTCCAAGTTGCCTTTGTTTTTTCCCGCCCACCCACCCTTTTTCCTCAAGGACTAAGATTTCTTTACCAAGTATCCTTTTATTTTTGTGAAGTTTCTCCATTCTTTTCCGTCAATGTTCGTACCCAGTGGTTCTCAAGAAGATGTTCTACTAGTTCGTCATTCCTCATTCCTTTCTCTTCTCCGGTGAATTCAAGTCAAGTTTTGTTGATCATACCTTTTTCCTCATTTCAATGTCTTCTCATACCAGTGCACCTCATTATCATTCTACTTCTCGCTATTTGTTATTCCGGAGTGCTCAAGATATCTCGAAGATTCGTGTTTCCACTCTGCATTCGTTCAACCTCTTTCAAGATTGGTATCTCATTCAAGTCATTTAAGTCAACCGGTGCAACATCTCTTTTAAATCTTTTCAACGGTGTTCTTTTGAGTGGGCCCTAACCCACAGGTCTTTTCGAGGATCTTACGACTCTTCTATTTTCCCGAGCTATCCTAAATTCTTCTCCAAGTTTGACGTAAGAATGAGTTATCATCAGTCAAATGCTTTCCTCCAAGATCTTTCAAATTCTTTTCATAGTTGGCTCAACCTCTTCGCTTTTGATTCTTTCGGTGTGCCTCAATAATTCTTGGTGGTGTTTCTCGTTGTCATTCTCAGCATTTGAAGACCGAAGAAGAGTTTCTCTTTAATCTTGCTCTATTCTCTTCAAGATTCATGGTGCTAGCTTGTTGCCATCCTCTCATAATTGTTTTCGATTGTGAGAATCTATTTCACCCATTCGGAGCATTTTAGGAGTCTTTTCAGTTTCATTCTTTGAAGCCCATCATCTCAGTAGTATTCATTCAAGCTTTCAGCTCTCGTTCTCCAAATCATACCGGTGCATCATTCAAGTATTCTCTAATCAGCTAGTGATCTATTCGTTCATTTGTATTTAAATTCCCTCAAGTATGTTCATTCGTTTTCCAATTCTTCTCGGTGAATTGTGCCTTTGCTATGTTCATTTTCAATTCTTACGGTGGTTCGTTCAAGATTTCACTTCCTTCATTGTCATATCAAATATTCGTTCTTTCCAAATCCCACTGGTGGCTCCATCAATACCTTCTCAAATTTGCGCTATATCTCCCTTAATCCTTTTTCAACGAGAATAAGTAGTATGCCAAATCCATTGCTTGTCATCAATTTAATTTGATGAAGGATAAGCATACAATAAATCTTATTCTTATTTCCTCGAGGTGATTCAATTCTTTTCTTCCGGAGATTGTTCATGATGAAGTAATTCTCGGTTCTAGTGTTTCATCTTTTCTTTTTTCGAAGTTCCAAGTTTTCTCGGTTATATCTTCATGAAGCTCCATCTAAATCATTGCAAGGCTTCACCTTGTGTTTTCAACCTCTCTTTCTTTCTATCATCCTTTTATTACCGGAGTTCTCTATGGAGGCTCTACATGATGGTTCATCAAGGATTTAAGTCACTCTTGAGGTATTCGTCAAGATTCTTGTTGGAAGAGCTCAAGTATTCTTCTTCTTGCATTTCGAAGTGCAATTCTTTCTACCTTATCTTTTGAGGTGGTGTTATGTCACTCTTGACAATTTCCTTCATGTTTCATGAGTCATATGTTGTCAAGAATGAGGTATTTTAAATGCATCATTTTCTCTTCGTTCAATAGATCTTTTCGACCAATCAACTTCTTCGTTGGAGTTATCTTG
The DNA here is from genome assembly GCA_021437245.1 of Aegilops speltoides. Classification (NCBI taxonomy): domain Eukaryota; kingdom Viridiplantae; phylum Streptophyta; class Magnoliopsida; order Poales; family Poaceae; genus Aegilops; species Aegilops speltoides. The sequence continues at coordinate 46,883,791 of CM038144.1, forward strand.
TGTCATATTTCACCTAAAGCTTTTCCTTAAGGGTTGTTGCTATTTGTGGTGATTATGCATGACCCAAGCTTGCTCTTTATCCTCTTGATGGAAGAAGTTTTCATCTCTTTGGTGCTCTCAATCAAATCAATGGTTTCTATTAGTGGTCGGTTGTCACCTCATAGTCTTGAGATGTTTTCCTTAAGCCCACTACAAGCTTATTCTTTTCGTTGTTGGTTTACCAACAATTCCGTTGTAACCTTCTTGGAAGGATGCTTTCCAAGTTCACTTGTGGCAAAAGTTGTCATTTTCTTCTCCGTCCCTTTATTCCAATGATCTACTTCTATTCTTTCTTATGGAGGCATTGTGATGTTGCTCTTTTCACTCATCATCCCGATTGTCAGGATCTTGTTCTTTTCTTGCTTCTCAATTTTAACCGGAGTGTTGTGTTCTCATTCAAGTTCTTTCATCTTATCAAGTTTTGCCTCTCTTTTCAACCTGAGTGCTGTCTGAAATCCTTCTTACCCATTGTGCCATTCTTGCAATAGTTCTGGAGGCAGTGTGTTGTTGATTTCATCAAGTATACTCTCATCTTGTCAAGTTCATGTTCAATTCCTTCCATTTAGAGTCGGAGTGCTGCCCAAATTATATCAATCCTATTCCTTCTCTATCTAGTTTTAACCGGAGTGGTTTCAATATCTATCTTATCACTAAACCTCTTGGAGTGTTTTCAACTTTGCTCATCTTCATTGTTTTCTTTCTTTCATTTTGCTCAACATCTCAAGGTTCATTGGTTTCATTCGTTTGTCAAAGAAGCAACTTAGTTTACCTCTTATCTTCCTCTTCCTTTTCCCTCCGGTGCCATCCTAGATCTCGGGACGAGATCCTCTCGTAGTGTGGAGTGTTGTAACGCCCCGAGACCGATGCTCCAGAAGACTTCCAGATATTCCGAGTTTCGCCGTGTGTTTTATTTGCTTGTTGCATTTCATCATGCTCATCATGTGCATTGTGTGTTTCATGCATGATCACCCCTTGCATCACCCTTCCCCTCCTCCTATGGTCATTTGTATCTTCATCTTTTCATCAAAACCTTTCTCCACGTGCAAACCTTATCACTTCTTCCTTTGTGTCAAATCTTGACTTTCATGCCAAGTGGCATTATTTGTGCCTCCATTAATGTTCTTTTATTTCCTGATGTTCATACTCCATGCCTTATGCCTCTCTATCAAATTTCATCCATTTTGGAGTTGTTTTGGTTGGGTTCAAAAATGGAGCAAGTTTGAATTTAATTCAAACTTGATTTATTTTCTACTGTAAAATTTCCAAGACTATTTATTCTAATCTGCATAAATCCAGGACTCCTTATATATCTTTAGCTCTGAGTTTTCCTTCCCAAACCACGGATCCTTTTCCTTGTAATTCTGTCTATTTTCTTAAAAAAATAAGCAGAGGAGGGAAGAACTGGCGAGCCCACTTACAGGCGCGCCCTCGCCACTGAAGCCCAACCGGCCTCTTGGGCACGACCTACCAGACCGGCCCGTTCGCCAGCCAGTTAGACCACCCACAGCCCAGCCGGCGCCTCCTAACCCTAGGCGATCGATCCCTGCCCGATTCCCCACTCTCCCTCGTCTCCTCCCTCGCGCCGTCACCACGCCTGAGCGAGCCCGCTCCTCCCGATCCACCTCGCTCGAACCCGCCTCGCCTCGATCGAGATCCACCGCGGCGCCCTCGTCCCGATCCCCACGCTTGCCGCTGCTTCCTCCAGCGCCAAGCCGCTGCTGCGTCAAGACCCTGTGCATCCCTTGCGGTGCCTGTCCTCGACCTCTGCGATGCCGCCGCCATTGCCTTCTTCAGCGCCGCCGCCCGCTTCTCCGCCGCGCTGTCTTCTTGAGCGCTCAAGCACGAGCTTCGTCCGTGCCCGCCTCCTCTTCTCTGCGTTCGCGCGCCCGCCTTCGGTCTCCTTCCACGCGCCTTGTCCGTCTCGCCTCCTCTGCTCCGCTTTGTCCGAGCCTCTGCACCTTCTCGTCAGCCCTGCCTTCCTCGCCCGAGCACCATGGCGTCAATCACCTCCCGCCTGGCTCGAGCCTCCCCTTCAACTAGTTCTCGTGGCCCCCCCTGCCATGGTCATGTAGCCCAATGAGCCTTTGCTCTTTCCCTTGCTGCCCGCTAAGATGCGATTCTTTGTCTTTGCTTAATCGCCCGACCTCCAGTGCCTCCGCCGACCTGGTTCGCCTACGCCGCTTGTTGCTCTGCAAGCCTGCCTCGCTTCTGCTCCGTCCTGCACCCTGACGACCGAGACCCTGGTTTCGACAAGTTCCTCACGGCGACCCTGAACATCTACGGAATATGTTCACCTTCGAACCTTGTACCACGACAGACATGTACGACTACACCCGGTGTTGCGTCAAGTACCACTACTATCGACCCCAACGTCTACGACCCGTGAACAACTACCGTCGCCAAGATCGCGAGTACCTCTACCGACGACCCTGGACAACTACGAAAACGTGTACATCTACCGTCGCCGTGTACCACTACACCCAAGTTCCACTACAAGATGTACCACTACCGCCGCCGTTGATTCGACAAGACAACGTGTGCCACTACTTCCCACTACGACACGAGTACAACTACTTCCACTACGACCGCTGCAAGAACGACTACTTCCTCTACATCGTACTGAACCCGAACCGCTCCGAAACGCACGCTTCGAAGGTATAACCCGAGACGACCGCGATGAGATGCCCTTGCATGTATGAGATGCTCGAGTTTTGCACCGTGACCGATTTGTCTTTGCACGTTCCTCTATTGCCATGCCACCGTCCCGTGGGAACCCGGTAGTCGGGATCACCCCACCATCCTTGCATGACACGCTCACGCCTACTTCCTTTTGCACTGGTATCTCCGTGAGCTACCGGAACCGATATGTTGCCGTGGCATCATTTTTGGATATGTTGCCGTGGCACCATTTTTGTTTCGCCGCCGTGGCACCCCTTTCTTCCACCACGGTAATAAATGCTTCATAACATGCTCATGTCAACATTTTCATAAAAATTGCATATAACTTGTATATGTCATCCGCATCATGATAACAACATTTAAATGCTTAAAAATTGTGTTTGCATTAAACTACTAAAAGACATGGGGATCTTCCGGAAGTGTTGTTTGTTGCTTTCGGCCTCATTTAAACTTGCTTAAATAGTTAGTTTAATTTATGCTTCACCTCTTGCCATGTTAACCAACATTTAATATTGTTAAGTAGCTTATAACGAGAGAGAACTAAATAATTGATGTGGTGTTTCGTCAATAAGCAACTCGTTTCATATTGAGCTCCAATTAACTTGTAGTGTTGTTTTTTTGCATATTGCCATGCCATGCCTCATTAAACCGGACATGCATCATACTTGTTTGCGCATCATGCCATGTTTATGTGATGGTTGTTTACTATGTGGTTTGTTTCTTTCTGGGTTGCCTCTCTCGTTAGCTTCGGTTTCGTTCCGGAGTTGTGAGGATTCGTTCGACTACGTCCGTTTGTCTTCTTCATGGACTCGTTCTTCTTCCTAGCGGGATTTCAGGCAAGATGATCATACCCTCGAAATCACTACTATCTTTGCTATGCTAGTTTGCTCGCTCTTTTGCTATGCCAATGCTACGATGCCTACCATTTGCTTGTCAGCCTCCCAAATTGCCATGTCAAACCTCTAACCTTTGACACCATTCCTAGCAAACCGTTGTTTGTCTTTGTTACCGCTTTGCTCAGCCCCTCTTATAGCGTTGTTAGTTGCAGGTGAACATGAAGTTTGTTCCTTGTTGGAACATGGAGATGTTGTTCCTTGTTGGGACATGTTTACTTGTTGGGATATCACAATATCTCTTATATTATTAATGCATCTATATATTTGGTAAAGGGTGGAAGGCTCGGCCTTATGCCTGGTGTTTTGTTCCACTTTTGCCGCCCTAGTTTCCGTCATACCGGTGTTATGTTCCCGGATTTTGCGTTCCTTACGCGGTCGGGTGATTTATGGGACCCCCGACGGTTCGCTTTGAATAAAACTTGTCCAGCAAGGCCCAACCTTGGTTTTACCATTTGCCTCACCTAGCCCTTTTTCCTTGGGTTTCGGAGCCGAGGTCATCTTTATTTAGCCCCGGGCGGTGCTCCTTCAGTGTTGGTCGAACTGAGCTACTCTTGGGCCCACCTCGGGAAACTTCGAAGTCTGGTTTTACTTGTAGCTAGTCTCATCCGATGTTGCCACGAGAACGAGATATGTGCAGCTCCTATCGGGTTTGTCGGCACATTAGGCGGCTTTGCTGGTCTTGTTTTACCATTGTCGAAATGTCTTGATGTCTTGGGATACCGAGTCGATCGGAGTGTCTCGGGTGAAGGTCTATTCCTTCGTTGATCGCGAGAGCTTGTCATGGGCTAAGTTGGGACACCCTGCGGGTTTAAACTTTCGAGAGCCGTTCAGCGGTTATGTGGCAGATGGGAATTTGTTAATGTCGGTTGTAGAAAACCGAAGTTGACCTTAATTAAATACATCAACGCGTGTGTAACCGTGATGGTCTCTTTCGGTAGTCCGGAAGTGAACTGATGTTGGAGTTATGCTTGGCGTAGGTTGCTATAGGATCACTTCTTGATCATACTTTTATCGACCATGCTTTGCCTTCTCTTCTCGCTCTCATTTGCGTATGTTAGCCACCATATATGCTAGTCGCTTGCTGCAGCTCCACCTCATGCCTTTACCTTACCCATAAGCTTAAATAGTCTTGATCTCGCGGGTGCGAGATTGCTGAATCCCGTGGCTCACAGATACTTCAAAACCAGTTTGCGGGTGCCTATGTTACCGAGCGGTGGCGCAACAAGCTCAAGGAGGAGCTCGATGAAGATCTTGCCCTTTGTGTTGTTTCGTTCTAGTTGATCGGTGGTGGAGCCCAGTTGGGGTCGATCGGGGACCTTTGTCGCATTTGGGGTTCTTCTTTTATTTTGGTACCGTAGTCGGACCTTGATTGTATCTGGATGATGTAATGCTTTATTCATGTAATTGTGTGAAGTGGCGATTGTAAGCCAACTATGTATCTCTTTCCCTTATGTATTACATGGGTTGTGTGAAGATTACCTCACTTGCGACATTGCTTTCAATGCGGTTATGCCTCTAAGTCGTGCTTCGACACGTGGGAGATATAGCCGCATCGAGGGTGTTACAGGCGGCTTCAGGCCCTCGGCCACCTTCGCCGACTGGCCTGATGACGACGCCGAAGAGGAAGTCGCCCCGCGCCACCAGTCGAAGGTCGGCCAGCCAGGCACGAGTTCCTCCGCCGGTTTGGACGGTCAAGGCGGCACGAAGAAGCGCCGGGCCGGGCCGAGTGCGCTCGGCGGACGTTCGAAGAAGTTCAAGGGGGCGGCCGCCGCGACCAAGCTGGAGGAAGCGGTCGCTAAGGCCAACCACTTCTGCAAGGAAGTGAAGAAGCCGCCACTGGTCTCTGCGTAAGTGTTTCTGCCTTCTTCTTATTTTCTTCTAGCGAATCTTGTCAAAATTTCTTACATGCCTTCTTCGCTTCAGGGCTCCTCTTACCCTTGAGAGGGTCACCGCCCCCTCCATCATGGGGTCGGTAGAGACGTCCGCCAATACTCGGCGGATTGATCCCGCCGCCGACCTCCGGCAGGCGACGGAGCAAAACGCGCAGGAGAAACGCGACGAGGAGGAGGCCGACCGCCTGGAGAAGGCGGAGGCCGAGAAGGTGGCGGCTTCCGCCCAAAAGAAGCTGGAAGAGGCCAAAGCCGCCGTCGCAGCAAAACGGCAAGCTGAGGAGACCGCGCACCGCCAATCGGCGTTGCTCGTCATCTCGCTGAGCTCCACACTGCTGCCCCCGGAGTTCACGGGGCAGACTGGAGAAGCCGGCGTCGAGAACCCCCTCGTGGAGAGGGAAAGCGGCGAGGCCTCCATGTCGGACACGGCCGTGCCACCACTGCCGCCTCCGCCGTCGTCTCGGAGCGTGCATGGTAAACAGCCGGCGGTCCCGCCGGTGCCGCCAACTGAGGACGAGGCCGTGGCGAAGCTGCTCCTTCAAGTTGCCTTGCCAGCGCGCCGCCGCCTTGAGAACGCGACTTCGGCGCCATGCCCCTTGGAGACCGGTGCCGCCAGCTCGGCCATCCTAAATGCCGAGGTGACGAGCGCCGCGCTTGTTGGGTTGGTGCGAGGAGGCGGCACAGGCCCGCTGAACCAGCGCTTACGGGCGTCGAAGCGGTTGCGAGCGAGCGCGCGCCATCCAGAACTGCACCAAGGCGCATCTGGCCTCGCGAGCAGCCGTCCGGGTATGCTGTCTTCTTTTGACTTTGTTTTTCTTGTTTTTCTCTGTGAGGCGCGCTAAGCTCTGCTGAGTGTAATCCCGAGTTTGGGCGGCTGCTGAGCAGGCGGCTCGGAACTCCATCTGGTGAGTTCCAAATATTTACCTTCATCTGAAATACTTATTACAGGAGTATCACAACCTCTGTGTCACTGCCTTCAACCGTAATATTGAGGAGCTGGGCAGGCGGACTGCCGACTTGTCGGAGAGCTGGAGTGAGTCCTCCTTCTTCTTCGCGGGGCGCGCTGGCACACCCGCGGGCTGTAGTCCCCGAGATTTGGGCCGACTGCTGAGCAGTCGAGCCGGATCTTCCAGGCAACCTTCTTTGTTGACGACTTAAAGTCCTTTTTCTTTTTATTCTTCAGAGGCCAACGCCACTCTTCAGCAGCAGCTGGGCGAGGCCAACACCGCCTTGCATGCCAAGGGGGAGGAGTGCAGCAAGCTCACCACCGAGCGCGACCTACTGGCTGCGCAGCTGGCGGAGCAGAAGGAGCTGCTTAAGAAGGCGCAGGACGAGGCGGAGAAGAAAGAGACCGCTCTCCTGGCCGAGTTCGAAAGCGAGCGCTCTTCCTGGTCCGACAAGGAGGCACTGCTGACCTCCGGCTTCCATGAGATTGAAGAAATCATCGACGGTGAGTTTCTTTACTTTCTTTCTTTGAGCCGCCGATTATAAGTCGGGCCGACTCCTGATTCTTTGTCTTGCTTATTTTTTGTCTTGGCAGACTTCTTCCCTGGCCACTCGCAGGCGGTCACTCGAGCCATCGAGGCCGATCGCGAGGCGTGAAGGACAAATGGTGTGGAATTGCATGCCGCGCCCCTAACCCTTGACGGTAGCCGAGCGCCGAGGCTCGTCTGCGGCCGGCCCATCGGATGTTGCGCCGGCTTCAACGTGTCGGCGCCCAGGCGATTGCCGCTCTGTGGCCAGACATGCTGGTTCTGCACACTCCCAGTCGGACAGCCGACTGGCCGTCTTGAGGCCTGGAAGGGTTCGTCGGCCCGAGCTGGAGCGCGCTGGGCCTTGGAATTCGTCAAGGCGTGGTATCCGGGGCTGGACCTGGACCGGCTGGCCGCGTTCCGGTCAGAGGCCGAGGCAGAGCTGGTAGCTGTGGAAGACGCCCTCATCGAGCGTGCGGTGGCGATCGCCGACTACATAGACACCAGCGTCTTCGTCCCTGAGCGAGCTGCAGACGGCGGGGTGGTGCCGCCGGAGTGGTTCGGGATGAACCCGGAATATGACGAGGACTCGACGGAGGTGATCGGCTCCAGCGCCGAGGAGGAAGGCGAGGCGGAGGACGGAGGCGAGACAGAGGCGCCAGAAGACGGAGCGGGTGACCAGCCTCAGCTCGACCGTGCCTCCAGCAACGAGCCGCGTCCGACCGAGCCGGCTGCCGCCGGAGACGATCAAGCCGATACTGCCCAACCGGCCGCGCCGTCACCTGACACCGCCGTCTCTTCCGACCCTCTGAACCCGTCTGCCGCTTCCTAGGCTGCCGTCTTGCCTTTATTTTACCTGCTTTAGTAATCTTTGAAGAACTTGTTAATTTGCACAATTCCACCCGTGGGGTGTATTTTGAGCTTCCGCTTGAAGACTCAACCAAGGGCCTATGCTATGTAAATATTTATCCGACTTCTATCTTTCCTTGCACATTGCTCCTTTGGCTTTGTCCTTTGCCGGCTTCCCCTAGTCGCCGCCTTGTCAGCCGAAAAACCGCTCTGCGGACTGCCGTCGGATCAAATGCTTGGCTTCTTTGGGGAAGGCAAGTACTTGCCATTTTTTAGAGTCTTTTTGACAAGTTGGATAGAAAGCGGCAAGTCGACTACTCAAGAGTCGGCTTTGCGAAGAGAGGCTGGGAGCCGGCTTAAGCTATGTTAATGCTTTAGGTCCTTAGCCATTTTTTGTGTGGTCGCCAATTCTTCCTTACTCCTGCCCACCAAACAGTCGCTCTGCAAGCTGCGGCTTCGGCGAGAGGCGGCAAACACCGCACACTACTTGTCCATTGCAGGAAGCATTTCATAGTGCAAGGGCGAGTCCCGGGCCGACTAGTCGAACCCGGTGCCAAGCGGCATAACAAAGAGTAGCATACTCGAAGGCATAATTCTTATCATACAGATAACAAAAGAGGGCAGTCCCCGAGCTCATCTCGGGGGGCCCGAAGTCTTGGTACTTTAATACAAAGGGTAGCGTGGTACATACTGCATCAACTGTAAAACCTTTGGAGAAGATTTGCATTCCACGGCCGTTCCGTCTCTTTGCCGGAGTCGTCCCTCTTGCGTGCTCGGGGCTTCTGAGCGTCGATCAAGTAGTAGGAGTCGTTGCCCAACACTTTCCTGATGATGAAAGGGCCTTCCCAAGGCGCCGACAGCTTGTGCTGGCCGGCTGTTCGCTGGATCAGTCGGAACACAAGGTCGCCCTCTTGGAAAGATCTCGGCCTGACCTTCCTGTTGTAGTATCGGCGCAGGCTCTGCTGGTAGATCTTTGGACGGCTGAGTGCCAACAGCCGCCCTCTTCGATGGTCGGCGCCGTCTTGACATGCTTCTTCCTTCCTCCTCGGTGTACATGGTGACTCGCGAGGAGTCAAACTCTATGTCCGTTGGGATGGCGGCTTGACGCCGTGAGCGAGGAAGAAAGGCGTGAAGCGGTTGACTTGTTTGGAGTCGTCGCGCGAGACTCGGAGGACAGCTGGGAGCTCCTCAAGCCAACAGCCGGCGAGCGCTCGATGGTTCGACCGATCGAGGCTTGATGCGAGACGGGATGAGGCCGTTTGCTCGCTCTACGGCGTTTGGTGTGGATGGGCAATGGACACTAAGTCGGTCGGATGCCTGCGTCGCGAAAGCAGGCCAAGGCGCCTTTGGCAAAATTTGTGCCATTGTCGGTGATGATGCTGTGTGGTATGCCGTACCGAATCGTGATGTCGGAGATGAAAGTCACTGCAGTCGGACCATTCAACTTCTTGATGGGCTTTACTTCTATCCACTTGGTGAACTTGTCCACCACGACAAGTAAGTGAGTTAGGCCGCCTCGTGCTGTCTTGAATGGTCCCACCATGTCCAGGCCCCAAACCGCAAAGGGCCAGGCGATGGGGATAGTCTTGAGTGCAGAAGCCGGCTGATGCGGCTTGGAGCGGAACTTCTGGCACCCTTTGCATTTTTGGACTAATTCCTAGGCCTCTTCTAAGGCAGTTGGCTAGAAAAAACCATGTCGAAAGGCTTTGGCGACGAGTGCTCGTGAAGCCGCATGGTGGCCGCACTCGCCTTGATGGATGTCTTTGAGAATTGCTTGGCCTTGCTCTGGCTCGACGCAATGCTGGTAGACACTAGTGACGCTGCGCCTGACCAGCTCTCTGTTGACTATAGCGTAGGCTGCCGCTCGGCGTTGTACTTGCCGAGCCAAGATTTCATCGGTTGGCAGCTCTTTGCTCACTAGGAACTTGAGGATGGGCTGGGCCCATGAGGGTGCTGCTATTTCTTCAATTGCCACCATTGCGACTTGAACGAGGGTGGCTGAAATTTGGGGCGGCGGTGGAGTCGCGACCGCTTCTGGATTAGCGAAGTCCCGGCCGACTAAGCGCGATCCCGGGCCGTGGCGCGATCCCGAACCGGCCAGCGCGATCCCGGGCCGGTGGCGCGATCCCGGGCGAGCTCTGGAGTCTTGGACTGGTCGCCGCGATCCCGGGCGGGTTACGAAGTCCCGAATTAAACCGTCTCTGGCGTTCTTGGAGCCATCTGTAAGAATTCTCGTGCCGTTTGCTGGGGCCCTTGAGTCGGATCTGTCTTCTTCGGTGGGAGCCGGCACGAAGATGGAGTCTGATTCTGGTGAAGGTTTGATAGACGGCTTGAGGAGGCGCTGAGGGGCGACACCGGATGGTGTTGCCTGATGGGTTGAGCCGATTCGTGCCAGAGTGTCTGCTTGGTCGTTGTCATTTCTTGGCATGTGAAGGAACTCGCACCCCTCGAAATATCCACCGAGTTGCTGCACCAGGAAACAGTAGCTCGCCATGTTTGCATCTTTGGCATCCCATTCGCCAGATGACTGTTGGACCACCAAATCGGAGTCGCCATAGCACAGGATCCGGCGGATGCGAGTTCTTTAGCGAGCGAACCCGTGAATGGCGCCTCGTGTTGGCGGCGTTGTTGGAGGCGGCGAAATGGATCTGCGGCCGTATCGAGCTTGTTGCCTTTAGGGGAGGTGAGGGCGGCGCCGGCTCCCAAGCCGGTCGCATCTTGGAACCATCGAAATGCATCCGCCAATGGGTGGAGTCGGTATTTGGCGGCGAATCTTGGGTCTCGGCCCGGTCGGCGAGAAATCGGCGATGCTTGCGACTTGATGGCGGTGCGGAGCTGGTAGTAGATGGTGTAGGGAGCCAGCTCTATGGCCCATTTGGCCACTCAGCCAGAAGCATCTCGGCTTCCGATGATCTCGGCCAGTGGGGCTGTGCAAACCATAGTGATTGGATGCTCTTGAAAGTAAGGCTTCAACTTCTTGGCGGCAAAGTGCACGCTGTAGCACATCTTCTGGTAGTGGGGGTAGTTCTGCTTGGAGGTCGACAATACTTCGCTCAGGTAATATACCGGTCTCTGGACAGGGAGCGCCTTGCCTTCCTCCTTGCGCTCCACTACAATGAGTGTGCTGACTACCTGGCTGGTGGCGGCAACGTACAGGAGCATGGGCTCTTTAGGAGTTGAAGGCGTCAGCACAGGGGGAGTAGTCAACATCTTCTTCAACTGGAGAAACGCTTCGTCCGCCTTGTGGTTCCACTCGAAAAAGGTGGTCTTCTTCATCAGCTGGTACAAAGGGAGAGCTTTCTCACCCAGCCGACTGATGAATCAGCTGATTGACGCCAAGCAGCCGGTGAACTTTTGCACATCTAGCAGTTGGCTGGGTACCTCTATCCTCTCGATGGCCTTGATCTTCACAGGGTTGCACTCTCTGCCGCGTTCAGAGACCAGGGAGCCAAGGAGTTGGCTGGCTGGTACTCCGAAGACGCACTTCTCAGGGTTGAGCTTGATCTGGAATCGGCGTAGGTTCTCAAGGGTTTCCTTGAGGTCTTCGGCGAGATGTTCCACACTTTTCGTCTTCACCACCACATCGTCTCGTGGGCGTGGGCGTTTCTGCCGAGTTGCATGAGGAGCCATACGCATGCAGCGCTGAAAGGTGGCGCCCGGCATTCCTCAAGCGAGCGTCATGGTCGGTGTGAAGGCTCCAAACGGCGTGATGAAGGCAATCTTCAGTCTGTCAGCTGGGTTTAGCTTGATCTGGTGATATCCTGAATATGCATCTAAGAAGCTCAACAACTCGCATCTGGCTGTGGAGTCTATCACCTGATCAATTCTTGGCAGAGCAAATGGGTCCTTGGGGCAAGCTTTGGTGAAGCCTGTGTAGTCAATACACATCCGCCACTGCTTGTTCTTCTTCAACACCAGGACCGGGTTTGCTAACCACTCTGGAAAAAACACTTCCATAATGAAGCCGACTGCTAGGAGTCGGGCTATCTCTTCTCCAACAACTCTTCTTTTCTCTTCTGACAGGCGGCGCAAGGGCTGCCTGACGGGCTTCACATCAGATCCGACATGTAACTTGTGCTCGGTGAATTTCCTCGGTACACCTGGCATGTCTTTAGGGGACCATGCAAAGATTTCCCGATTCTCACGGAGGAAATCGATGAGCTCGCCTTCCTATTTGCTGTCAAGGTTTGCACCTATGACAGCATACCTCTCTGGGTGCTCCGGGTCCAAGGGTATCTTCTTCGTTTCTTTGGCCAGCTTGAACGAACCCTCAGCTTCCGACTCCTTGGGGTTGGGCGACATCTCTGGCTGCTTGCCGGCCATCGCCACAACCCAATCAAGAAGCCGCTTCTCAGCTACGATTACCAGGGACTCGGCCAGCCGACTGCTCTCAGCCGCGCAAGCGGACGACTTTCTGTAGTCGCCGGCTATGGTCAGAATTCCGTTAGAACTCGGCACCTTCATCTTGAGGTAGGCGTAGTGGGGGACCGCCATGAACTTGGCCAAAGCAGGTCGGCCAAGCAACGCATGGTACGGGCTTTCGGGGTCCACCACTCGAAACCAAACCGGCTCTTGGCGGAAATGCTCTTTGTCTCCAAAGAGGACGTCTATCAGGATCTTGCCGATTGGTGAGCAGGAAAGGCCGGGAACAATGCCGTGGAACACAGTCCGGCTGCTCTGAAGCTGTCTCTACTTGATTCCTAACTTCTCCATGGTATCCTTGTACAGGATGTTGATGCTACTACCTCCGTCTATCAGCACTCGCGAGAAGCGAGCGGCCCGCCTATCTGTGGCCAAGGTGGCACTTAAAACTAGGGCGTAGGAGACCGGATTCGGCATCACCTCTGGGTGATTAGCTCTGCTCCAACTGATAGGCTTCTCGGACCAATGCATAAACTCTAGAGTATTTGATGCATTTACTTCTTGCTGCTGCAGCCGCCTGCTGCGTCGATCATCAGCCACACTGAACACCACATAGGCTCTGTGCTCTTCTGGGTACTCATCTCGTCTTCGCCGGTGGCACGGCAGGCCAGCTCTTTGAAGCGGCGGAGGGGCGGCCCAGCGAGGAAGGAAGGAGGTCGTCTCCCTTGGCGATCCTGGTGAGCTAGTGGCACTTCCGGGTGGTATGGTTTGACGGCTTCACGCCGCTCTGGAACTTGCAGGGACCATCTAGAGTCTGCTCGTAAGAGAAGGCCGGCAACCAGTTGGACTTGCCGCCTTTCTGTCGCTTGGTGGGAGGCTGCCCCTCCGGCTGCTGGCCTTCGACTGTTGCAACCTGCCGGCTGCTGGAAGCCGGCTGTGGGGCCTAGCGCTTGTGATTGTTCTGTTGTTGTCGCCGACTAGCATCTCCAACTGGAGTTCTGGGAGCCTGAGGGGCCGCTTTGCCAGTCGCACTAACTTGAATCTCCATCTTCATGGAGGAGTCGGCTGTGGCGTACTTGTCTGCTATGATCAGCAGCTCATCGAGGGTTTCCAGCTCGTCGTAGAGGAGCCTGTGCTTGAGGAGGGTGCCTTCTCTACACCCGGTAGTGAAGTACTCGATAGCCTGCACCTCGTGCACGCCCTCGCAGGAGTTCCGAAGCTCGGCCCAGCGCGTGAGGTGTACTTGGGCGTATCTTGGGGGAGCGTGAACCCCTTGGGAAAGGGCTCGTCTCGGATGCGGGGTCCGAAACAGGGCGGACCCAACTCGTCTTCTTCTTCTAGTGCCAGGGATCGGTGGAGTCGGTCGATCCGGTGGAGGGCGTCATTCTCTCCGACTCCCTCTTGGCGGCCAAGGCGGTCGCCGAGAGTCGGATGCACAACGGGTGGCTGGGAGACTCGCCTTTCTCTTCGAGGTGGCGGAGGCAGATAGTCGTCCCGCCGTTCCACTGCTCTTGGGCGGCCGTCTTGGTCGCGCTCGATGGTGATGCGAGTCCGACTGTGGCTGACAGCCGGATCCTTGTCTTTTCTTCCACGGACACCGCCAGTCGGCCTCCGAGACATCGCGCCTTGATCTCAGCGGGGAGGCAGGTCGTCGTTTGGTCGCTGCGGCGCCTTTGTGCGGCAGCTGGCTTCATTCTGTGCGGCAGCCACTTTGAGGAGCCGCTGGACTTGCTCCGTCATCAGGCGGCGCTCTTCACCTTCGAAGTTGTTTAGATCGTCCGCCGCCGCCTGAGCGGCACGGATGTTCTCCGCAGGCGTGGCGTACACGGGGCGATCGGCCCCGAACAGGTTGGCGATGGCCACGCCGCGCTGCTGGACCGCGCCTAGGCGACTAGGCCCAGTCGGGGCCGGCGAGCCGCCCACAGCGCGATCCATCTCACGCTGGTAGGCTTCTGAGAAGCGTCTCATGCTTGCCAGCTTCTTCGCGCCTTCGACGATCTGTAGGCGGCGCGCCTCCAGCGTTTCGGTGTCTGCGTCTTCCGGAATAGGCGCGGTCAGGTCTCGTAGAGCCGCGTCGAGTGGGTCATGAGCTCCCTCACTGGAATGCTCGCCATGACTGATGACGAGCACCTCCGTGACGGCCCTTCCGCCGCTCTCCTCATGACGGAGCAGCTCGTCATAGACCACCACGTTGGTGGGGAATGCGTCGAGCGACGCGGCGTCAGAGTTGACCAGCGTCGGGTCGGTGGAGCCTACGGACTCCAAGTCCACGGCAGGCTCGCCGGTGACGTGGAGTTGGTCGAGGAGGCCCGCGAGGAGGCTCTCGGGGCCGCCCATGCCTGCATCGGATGCAGGCTCGTCGGAGAGGCGAACCTCGCCGACTAGTTTGGCAAGGCAGCTGGCTGCGCAGGCGATCTCTGCGCCACGCAGCACGTCGACATAGACTTCGTCTGGCATGCCTGGCTGGCTGCGCTCGCCAGGGAGGAAAAGGGTTCCCGTCCAGAACAGGTCTCCGGACGGCGGTGCACCAGGCCCCACGGTAGGCGCCAAATGTCGGGGTTGGGTGCGACATATGCCAAGGGATGGCTTATCATGGTGGGGGCGAGTAGAACGTCGCGGTGCACAGAAGCAGGATGGCGAACATGCACGCGGCGGATCTTACCCGGCTTCGGGGCTCTCCGAGGAGATAACACCCTCACTGCTGCTCTGCGGGGTCTCCGTATGATCACTAAGGCAAAGTGTGTACAAGGTTGCTCCTTGAGCCGTATTCTGGAGGTAGGAGAGGGCAAGGCTAGCTCTCTCCTTCCTATATGATCTGGTCTAGTGCTAATGGATTCGAACCCTTTGCATGGGTGCCCTGGGGGGTTTATATAGGCCTACCCCCCAGGGGTACAATGGTAAAACCGGCTGGGCGCGGGTCCCAGCCGTCTGTCTCTCAGGCCGCCGTCTTCTTCGCCGACTGCTGGGGCCTGCCGACTGGTGGACCCCGCCGGCTTGCCTGGTACGGGGCTGATAGCCCTTGTCCACCGCGAGCGGGTCTTGCCGGCTGCGGATCACTATAGCCGTGCTTCTAATGACGCTGGCTTGGTCATGGGGTCATGGAAACAGTGCCGCCGCCTGATGGGCGATCACTATTGCCATTCCCCGTCGTGTCTGGTTAATGGCGTGTGGGGCCCGTGGGAGGGGCCAACCGACTCCTGGGGGCCGACTCCCAACGGGTCCGTCTGGTGGCGCTCTCGCTGTCTTCTGTACTCCCGCCGACTGGTGGGGCCCGCCGTCTGGGTCATGCGAGCGAGCCGTCGTGAGCACGCGAGGCTCCGCCCGAGGGCTGATGTCAGGGCTGGCATGGCAACAGTGCCGCGCCGGATGGAGATCTCCGCCGGTACGGCGTACTATGGCCATGCCTGCCCCCGATAAATGGGGCAGGAAACGTCCGCGTGGTGGCCGTTCCCCATCCCGTCCGTTATCGCGAAGGTACGGGGTGGTTGGAGTTGCGGGCCGACTCCCTACAGCTGGCTTCTCCAGAAGTCTCCGGCCAGGAGTCGGCTTATCTTGGAGTCGTCCCTGGGACTCGGCTTATCTTGGAGTCGTCCCTGGGACTCGGCTTATCTTGGAGTCCTCCCTGGGACTCGGCTTATCTTGGAGTCGTCCCTAGGACTCGGCCGCGAGGGGCAGTCGGCAGCGTTGCCGCCGACTCTCGGAAGGCGGCTCGTTGTCTTGGGGCTCGAGGGGCGCAGCCTGCCCCGATGTCTTGAAAGGTTCAGTGGCTCGGGTTAGCCTACCCGTGGCCCATTACTCCAACAGATGCTTTGCTTGCAACTGCTCCAGCTTACTGCCCCACCATTCAAACTATACACGTATCCGGTTTGTGACTTAGAGTCATCCAGATCTGTGTGGAAGCTAGGGTCGACGTAACCCTTTACGACGAGCTCTTCGTCACCTCCATATACGAGAAACATATCCTTAGTCCTTTTCGGTACTTCAGGATATTCTTGACCGCTATCCGGTGTTCCATGCGGGATTACTTTGGTACCTTCCTACCAAACTTACGGCAAGGTTCACATCAGTGCAGTACGGGATGACATACATAATAGACCCTATAGCGAGGCATAGGGATGACACTCATCTTTTCTCTATCTTACGCCGTGGTGGGGCATTGAGCCGAGCTCAATTTCACACCTTGCAACACAGGAAAGAATCCCTTCTTGGACTGATCCATATTGAACTTCTTCAATATCTTATCAAGGTATGTGCTTTGTGAAAGTCCTATGAGGCGTCTCGATCTATCTCTATAAATCTTGATGCCTAATATGTAAGCAGCTTCTCCAAGGTCCTTCATTGAAAAACACTTATTCAAGTAGGCCTTAATGCTGTCCAAAAGTTCTATATCATGTCGCATCAAAAGTATGTCATCCACATATAATATGAGAAATGCTCTGAGCTCCACTAACTTTCTTATAAACGAGGCTTCTCCATAAGTCTGCATAAACCCAAACGCTTTGATCATTTCATTAAAGCGAATGTTCCAACTCGAGATGCTTGCACCAGCCCATAGATGGAGTCTTTGGAGCTTGCATACCTTGTTAGCATTCTTAGGATCGACAAAACCTTCCGGCTGCATCATATACAATTCTTCCTTAAGAAAGCCGTTAAGGAATGTCGTTTTGGCGTCCATTGCCATATCTCATAATCGTAGAATCGGCAATTGCTAACATGATTCGGACGGACTTAAGCTTCGCTACGGGTGAGAAGGTCTCATCGTAGTCAACCCCTTGAACTTGTGGATAACCCTTAGTGACAAGTCGAGCTTTATAGATGGTAACATTACCATCCGCGTCCGTCTTCTTCTTAAAGATCCATTTATTCTCTATCGCTCGCCAATCATCGGGCAAATCTGTCAAAGTCCATACTTTGTTTTCATACATGGATTCTATCTTGGATTGCATGGCTTCAAGCCATTTGTTGGAATCGGGGCCCGCCATAGCTTCTTCATAGTTCGAAGGTTCACCGTTGTCTAACAACATGATTTCCAGGACAGGGTTGCCATACCATTCTGATGTGGAACGTGTCCTTGTGGACCTTTGAAGTTCAGTAGCAACTTGATCCGAAGTACCTTGATCATCATCATTAACTTCCTCTCTAGTAGGTGCAGGCACCACAAGAACATCTTCCTGAGCTGCGCTACTTTCCAGTTCAAGAGGTAGTACTTCACCGAGTTCTACTTTCCTCCCACTTACTTCTTTCGAGAGAAACTCTTTCTCCAGAAAGGACCCGTTCTTGGCAACAAAGATCTTGCCTTCGGATCTGAGGTAGAAGGTATACCCAATGGTTTCCTTAGGGTATCCTATGAAGACACATTTTTCCGACTTGGGTTCGAGCTTTTCAGGTTGAAGTTTCTTGACATAAGCATCGCATCCCCAAACTTTTAGAAACGACAGCTTAGGTTTCTTACCAAACCATAATGCATACGGTGTCATCTCAACGGATTTAGACGGTACCCTATTTAAAGTGAATGTAGCTGTCTCTAGAGCGTACCCCCAAAATGATAGCGGTAAATCGGTGAGTGACATCATGGATCGCACCATATCCAATAGAGTGCGATTACGACGTTCGGACACACCGTTACGCTGAGGTGTTCCAGGCGGCATGAGTTTGAAATGATTCCACATTTCCTTAAGTGCGTACCAAGTTAGTGACTTAAATATTCTCCCCCACGATCTGATCGTAAAAACTTTATCTTTCGGTCACGTTGATTCTCTACCTCACTCTGAAATTCCTTGAACTTTTCAAATGTCTCAGACTTGTGTTTCATCAAGTAGACATACCCATATCTACTCAAGTCATCAGTGTGAGTGAGAACATAATGATAGCCTCCGCGAGCCTCAACGCTCATTGGACCGCAGACATCAGTATGTATGATTTCCAATAAGTTGGTTGCTTTCTCCATTGTTCCAGAGAACGGAGTCTTGGTCATTTTCCCCATGAGGCATGGTTCGCACATGTCAAATGATTCGTAATCAAGAGACTCTAAAAGTCCATCAGCATGGAGCTTCTTAATGCGTTTGACACCAATGTGACCAAGGTGGCAGTGCCACAAGTATGTGGGACTATCGTTGTCAACCTTACATCTTTTGGTATTCACACTATGAATATGTGTAACATCACGTTTGAGATTCATTAAGAATAAACCATTGACCAGCGGGGCATGACCATAAAACATATCTCTCATATAAATAGAACAACCATTATTCTCGGATTTAAATGAGTAGCCATCTCGCATTAAACGAGATCCAGATACAATGTTCATGCTCAAAGCTGGCACTAAATAACAATTATTGAGGTTTAAAACTAATCCCGTAGGTAAATGTAGAGGTAGCGTGCCGACGGCGATCACATCGACCTTGGAACCATTCCCGACGCGCATCGTCACCTCGTCCTTCGCCAGTCTCCGCTTATTCCGCAGCTCCTGTTTTGAGTTACAAATATGAGCAACCGCACCGGTGAAAGGATCGATATAGTTGACTAGAGGGGGGGATGAATAGGCAACTATCAATTTTTAGCTTTTCTTTACCAAAATAAAGTTGGCATCAAAGTAGGTTTTCTAGATATGCAACTAGGTGAACAACCTATATGATGCAACAACAACAAGTACATGAGCAAGCAAGAGATACAACACAAGTAAGCTTGCAAAAGTAAAGGTGCGAGATAACCAAGAGTGGAGCCGGTGGAGACGAGGATGTGTTACCAAAGTTCCTTCCTTTTGAAGGGAAGTATGTCTCCGTTGGAGCAGTGTGGAGGCACAATGCTCCCCAAGAAGCCACTAGGGCCACCGTATTCACCTCATGCCCTCACACAATGCGAGATGCCATGCTTCCACTATTGGCGCCCTTGAAGGCGGCGACCGAACCTTTACAAACAAGGTTGGGGCAATGTCCACAACTTAATTGGAGGCTCCCAACGACACCACAAAGCTTCACCACAATGGACTATAGCTCTGAGGTGACCTCAACCATCTAGGGTGCTCAAACACCCAAGAGTAACAAGATCCGCTAGGGATAAGTGGGGGGAATAAAACCTCTCTTGGTGGAAGTGTAGATCGAGGCCTTTTCAACTAATCCCGAGCAAATCAACAAGTTTGATTGGCTAGGGAGAGAGATCGGGCGAAAATGGAGCTTGGAGCAACAATGGAGCTTAGAGGTGGAAGAGGTAGTCAACTAGAGGTAGGAGACACCCCTTTTACAGTTATGGAAAAGATCCAACTATTACCCACATGTCCAGCCCGCGACATCCGGTACTACTGCTCTAGGAAAGCGGTACTACCGCAAGGCCACGCGATACTACCGTGAGGGACCACGGTACTTCCGCGGCAGCAGCAGAGACTAGGACATCCCTGACTAAGAGCAATACTTCCGCGAGCGCGGTACTACCGCTCCCCCTTGCGGTACTACCGCAAGGCAGGAAAGCCCTAGCCTTCGAAGGGCGCGGATGAATAAAAATACATCCGTGCCTACTTCCGCTGGAAACGAAATAGTGCAAATATCCGACGCGGTACTACCGAGCGGTACTACCGTATGCCAGCTGAACCAGGCCGCACGTGGTACTACCACGCACGAAGCACGGTACTACCATGGAGGCGCGGATGTAAAAATTTACATCCGCTCCTACTACCGCGACGCAGCGGTACTAGGCATGAGGGCCACGGTACTCACGACTCGGGGAGCGGTACTACCGTTAGCACCAGCAGTACTACAGCGGCGTCGATTCTACCGTGGGGGCGCGGATGTAAAAAAATTACATCCACCTCTACTACGACACCGGAGCGGCACTAGGCCTAGGAGCCACGGTACTAAGACTCCATAGGAGCGGTACTACCGTGGGCTCCAGCGGTACTACCGCAGGTGCTTGCGGTACTACCACTCCAGAGAGCAGTACTACCGCAAGTTCAGCAATAGCCGCCAGAATAAGCACAAAGAGGATAACCGAGGGAAGCTCCAAAGTGTAAGGGAAAGGTGGAGACAAGGAGGGAAACGTGTACGTGATGATTCCACCCGAACCTTTCCGACACAGACCCCCTCTTAATAGTACGACTCTCCTACGAATCAAATCCACCAAAAGAAACATAGAACAACGCCGTCTTCAATAGTCTTCGAGGGGCACGGAATCATCTCGTGCCTAGCGATGAAGCGTATGAGAAACTCAAGGCACACGATTAGTCCGCAAAAGCATTGTCATCAATCACCAAAACACCTTAGGGATAAATATGCCCTTACAATCTCCCCCTTTTTGGTGGATTGATGACAATATGGGATTTGCACAAAAAGGAGATAATATTGAGCAAAGGCAAACCCCTCTTCTCTAGAATATAGACGGGCTCCCCATAGATGTGTGCAATCTAGATGGATGCTTTGGACTGCATAGCACACAAACTAGGATCAACACCCCCCCTATATTTTAGAGACAAAGGCATGAATACTAACATCTAAGCAAGAGCATAGCACAAAGGTAGCACAATATATCACAAGCTCGCTAAGATAGATAGAGTGCATATGTCTTACACCATATGAAGGAAAGCAACCCAAAGCAACTGAAACGAGGTTCAAACGAGAAAGCAAACACACCGAACACGAACGATGACACACGACTCGCAAATCCCTACTCTCTCCCCCTTTGGCATCGAGACGCCAAAAAGGCAGAGAGGACAGATACACACAAGGGGTGGCTCAAGCAGGGAACTCATCCCAACGATCCTCGTCAGACTCGGCGGCAGGGATGGTCTCCTCGACGTCCTCCTCAGAATCAGTCCACTTGTAGCCTTGCTTCTCCATCCACTCGGCCTCTGGAGTGATGCGATCCTCAGAACCGCCAGACACGTTGTAAGGGCATATTTATCCCTAAGTGTTTTGGTGATTGATGACAATGCTTTTGCGGACTAATCGTGTGCCTTGAGTTCCTCAGATACTTCATCATTAGGCACAAGGCGATTGGTGCCCTCGGAGACTATTGAAGCGGCGTTGTTCTCGTTTCTCTTTGGTGGAGTTGAGTCGTGGGAGAGCCGTACTATTAAGAGGGTCCGCGTCGGAAAGGTAGGGTGGAATCACACGTACACTTGTCCCTCCTTTCCTTGCACTTTGGAGCTACCGTCGTTATCTTGGTTGTCGCGGAAACTGGCGACTCTTGCTATACTTGCGGTAGTACCGCGGGTACAAGTGGTAATGCCGTGGCGTGTCACGCGTAGTACCGCCCTTTTGGTGCGATAGTACCGCGCACTCGGCCTTGTGCCGCTCGGTCTTGGTAGTAGGGCGGATGTAATTTTTACATCCACGCCCCACGGTAGTACCGCTCGTCCAGCAGCGGTAGTACCGCGAGGCCCTGGTAGTACCGCTCCTAGGAGTCGTAATACCGTGGCCCTTCGACCTAGTACCGCGATGATGTCGCGGTAGTAAACACGGATGTAATTTTACATCGCGCCCGCCACGATAATACTGTGCCCATAATGATAATACCGCGTCGGGTTTTTGCACCACCCAGTTTCAGCGAAGTAAACGCGGATGTAATTTATTTCATCCGCGCCCTTCCTGTGTGTGACCCTCCGCCTTGCGGTAGTACCACAAGGGGAGCGGTCGTACAGCGCCAGCGATAATACCGCGCCAGTAATCTTTACTCTTCGTCGAGGCTTGTTCCGCCTGTCTTTGTTACAGTAGTATCGCCTTGACCCATGATAATACCGCTTCCTTGGAAGCGGTAGTACCGTGAGTCCTGAGCTGAACATGTGGATAACGGTTGGATTTTTTCCACGACTATATAAGGGGTGTCTTCTACCTCTAGTTGACTATCTCTTCCATCTCTAAGCTCCATTGTTGCTCCAAGCTCCATTTTCGCTCGATCTCTCCCTAGCCAATCAAACTTGTTGATTTGCTCGGGATTGGGTGACAAGGGCCGATCTACACTTCCACCAAAGGATATTTGATTCCCCACTTATCCCTTGAATCTTGTTACTCTTGGGTGTTGAGCACCGTAGACGGTTGAGGTCACCTCGAAGCCATACTCCATTGTGGTGAAGCTTCGTGTTGTTGTTGTTGTTGTTGGGAGCCTCCGATTGTTGTGGAGGTTGCCCCAACCTTGCTTGTAAAGGTTCGGTCGCCGCCTTCAAGGGCACCAATAGTGGAATCACGGCATCTCGCATTGTGTGAGGGCGTGAGGAGAATACGGTGGCCCTAGTGGCTTCTTGGGGAGCATTGTGACTCCACACCACTCTAACGGAGACATACTTCCCCTTGAAAGGAAGGAACTCCGGTAACACATCCTCGTCTCCACCGGCTCCACTCTTGGTTATTTCATGCCTTTACTTTCGCAAGCTTACTTCTTGTTACATCTCTTACTTGCTTGTGTGCTAGTTGTTCTTGTATCATATAGGTTGCTCACCTAGTTGCATATCTAGATAACCTATTTTGTTGCAAAGTTTAATTTGGTAAAGAAAAGCTTAAAAATTGTTAGTTGCCTATTCACCCCCTCCAGTCAACCATATCGATCCTTTCAATTGGTATCAGAGCCTCGTCTCTTTATTAAGGACTTTGCCATCCGAAGAGTATGGTTGACACCAACGATGGTGCGGAGGAACACTCCGGTGTGAATCCCATCTCGTCTTCGGCCGAAGGGGGAACCTCGGTCTCTCGTGAGGAATTCAATGTGGCTTTAGACACATTGAAAGCCTCCATGACGGCCGAGGTTAAAAGCATGTTTAGTGATTTTCTAGAGGGACTTAAACTATCTACCGCGCCAATGAAAGTAGGTGATCCTACTAACAAGGTGACGGATGCTTTCTCCGACAAGGGGGAAGCTAACAATGAAAAGAGTCCTTCTACTAGTGGTAGAAATGGCACGGCATCTTTGCCCATGTGGAACCCCGGTTTATGGAGGCCAATCCCTCCACTCATTTGAATCATGCGGTCCACCTCCTAAATATGAGAAACTTGAAGATTTTGATAATTGGGTCTATCGCTTTAAGCGTCATTTGAAACATGTGAACACTAACCTTTGGAGAATCATTGAAGAAGGTTTTTATCCTCATGACCCAAGCAACTTCACCCCTTGAGAAGCCGTGGACAATCAATTCAATGAGAGTGCTCTCTTCATCATCCAAGATGCAATCCTTCCGAAGATCTCCCTCACCTTCGACCCCATGTCATGGCTAAAGAATCATGGAAATGTGTCGAGAGTCTCTATCGTGGAAGTGCTAGCATTCAACGCTCCAACTATGAAGTGGTGCAAGATGAAGCTGACGAGTTTGCAATGAAAGAAGATGAAGAACCTCGTGAGCTCTTTCGAAGAGTGACCAAACTCGCGGTGGCACTTCGAGATCATGGAAGCAAGGACACGGATGACAATTGGATCAAGCGGAAGTTCCTCAAGGCCATGATGCCCTACAACAAGGCCATGTCCTCTGTCATTCGTCAACGACCGGAATTCCACACCATGACCTCAAGTGAAGTGTTGGATGAGTTTGTTGCAATGAGCATCTTGGACAAGACCGCCGACAATGCGGTGCTCCGTTCTCAAAGAGCAAAGAAGCCTAACCTTGCTTTGAAGGCCAAGGTTACTATGGAAGAAGAGGAAGAAGTGGAAGATGAGGAAAGCAACCCCGAAGACACCAAGTTCGACTACCATGAGCACATGGCCCTTGCTACAAGACAATTTTGGAGCAAGAAGAGCTCAAGACCCAACTTCAACAAGAACAACTCAAGTGGCATCAAGGGCAAGCAACGAGTTAGAACTTGCTTCAACTGTGGCAATGTGAGCCATTTCGTTGCAGATTGCCCTTACGAGAAGCGGGAAGACAATGGTGGCAAGTTCATTCGAAAAGACAAAGCCATGTCCTTCCCCAACAAGAACAACTTCGCCAAGAAGACTCCCACTCGTGGGTTGGTGGTTCAAGAAGAATACCAAGAGGATGACGATGATGATGAAAATGAAGAAGCAACGGCCATGGCGTCCATTGCCATTGCTACTCCTCGGGTGTCTCTCTTCGAATCACCCAATGAAAACATCACCGCTAGATGCCTCATGGCTAAAGCTTCAAACAAGGTAACCCCCAGCATCACAACCACCATCATTACTAATCCCTCCTTGGAGGATTGCATTGATGGACATGTTGAGTCTAATGAGAAAGTGAATGAATTTGAGTCTTTTATGAGTAAGCTCAAGGGAAAGTCCAAGAAGCACTTTGTTGCTCTCTTGGAACAACTTGGTGAGGCCAATGACATGATCGAGGCTCACGAAGAAACCATCTCCAAGATGGAATGTCATAGTCGTGACTATGCCGATGAGATATCGGATCTCTCTAATGCTCTTGAGGAAGAGCGTGTGCATCGTTTGACTCTTGAGGAGTCACACAATGATGACCATGCTAAGTTAAAGAAAGATCTTGATCATGCTCTTGTCATGTCACGTGTGCTAACCTCCGAGAAGGCTAAACTTGGTGTTGATCATGCTAGACTCAAAGAGGAGTTTGAGTTACTTGACTAGGCCCACAAGGTCTTGAAGGGTACTCATGCTAGCCTCAAAGAGTCTCATGCTCAACTCCAAGTTAAGCTAATCAAGGAAAAGGCCACCTTTCCTCATATGGTATTAATTGATAATGCATGTGCTACTAACCCTTGTTGTGAGCATGTGCATCTCGTGGAGGAAAATGCCAAGTTGGAGGATCAACTTGAGAAAGGCCTTGTGTCTTGCATTCAAGGTGAGAAAAACCTCAACGACCTTTTGAGCAATCGAAAGGAAGTTGTGGCCAAAGAAGGAATTGGGTTTGCATCCAAGTCCAAGAGCAAGAAGAAGAAGAACAACAAGACCAATCGTCCTCCTCCTCTCAAACAAATGTTCGTGAAAGAGGGAGAGGGTGCTCCTAAGAAGAAGAAGGAGAAAGTTAAGGAGGTTGATGTCCAAAAGGGCAAAAGCATTTCCTCAAACAAAGCCAGCGACTTTAACCCGTCATATGTGTTGTGCCGTGCTAGTGATGGACATGTTTATGCTAGATTTGTTGGTTCTTCTTATGAGTACATTGAATGGTCTATTTGGGTTCCCAAGACCCTTGTTACTAACATCAAAGGACCCATTACTAAATGGGTACCTAAAACCAAGCATTGATCTCGTGTAGGTGTTTGCTTCCGGTGGGGGATCATGGTTGCTCGACAGTGGAGCAACAAATCATATGACCGGAGCAAGGACTTGGTGGTGGGCGTGCAAGAGATTCCATCTATGCCCACCAATGTCGAGTGGGGTGATGCATCATATTCTAAGGTATTGGGTCTCGGCAAGGTTGTCATTTCTCATGATCTAACGATCGAGAAAGTCATGCTTGTTGAGTCCCTTGCATTCAATTTACTTTCGGTTCGTCAACTTGCACTCATGGGCTTTGCTACATTCTTTGATATTGATACCGTGGCCCTCTTGTGGAGCAAGACTCTTAAAGTAGCCTTTGTTGGGCATGTCGAGAACGGTCTCTATGTGATTAACTTCTCGGAGCGACCCACTAAGACCGCGACATGCCTAATGGCTAAAGTTGACGTGGGATGGCTTTGGCATCGCCGTTTAGCCCACGTCAATATGAGATCTTTGCAAAGTCTTCTCAAGGGGGACCATGTCCGTGGACTAACGAATGTTAGTTTTGCCAAAGACCATGCGTGCAGTGCTTGTATCGAAGGAAAGCTTCATGAAAAGGCTCACCCTCCCTCAACCATCATCTACTCGAAGAGACCCTTGGAGCTCCTTCACATGGATCTCTTCGGGCCTCCATCTTTTGATAGTCATGGAGGAAGAAAGTATTGCTTGGTGATTGTGGATGATTATTCAAGTTACACTTGGGTATACTTCTTCAAGAGGAAGAGTGAGACCCAACAAACCGTCATCAACTTTGCAAATGAAGCTCAACATCAACATGATGCAAAGATCTTGACAATAAGAAGTGACAATGGCACCGAGTTCAAGAACTACAGCTTGGATGAGTTTCTTAGCGATGAGGGGATCAAGCATCAATATGCGGTACCTTATACCCCTCAACAAAATGGTGTCGCGGAGAGGAAGAACCGGACGTTGATGGATGCGGCAAGGACCATGATGGCGGAGTTCAAGTCTCCATACAACTTTTGGGCCGAAGCCATCAACACTGCATGTCATGCATCCAATCGGCTCTATCTTCGCAAAGGCTTGAACAAAACTCCGTATGAGATACTCACCGGCAACAAGCCCAACCTCAAGTACTTCCGAGTGTTCGGGTGTAAGTGTTTCATTCTCAAGAAAGGTGTTCATTTGTCTAAATTTGAGGCTAGAGCTCATGAGGGCATATTTGTTGGTTATGCTACAAACTCTCATGCTTACCGTGTCCTCAACAAGTCCACCGGACTCATTGAGGAGACGTGTAACGTGGAGTTGACGAAAATAACGGCTCCCAAGTGGAGCAAAGTGGTACTTGTTATATAGGTGATGAAATTCCTCCCCAAGCCATAAGAAGAATGGGTATCGGTCAAATCCTACCCATTGAGGAACCCCTTGTGGCCGAAGGAGAAGGACAATGATCTACTCAAGTAGAGCCATCACCTCATCAAGACCCTGCACTTCAGAAGAACAAAGTGAAGGCCCTCAACCTCGTGAACAAGACCAAGGGCAAGATCAACCTCAAGGCAGTGGTGAACCTCTAAATGATGCCCAAGGTCAAGTTCTCCCCTCGAGCAAGTTCAAGATCAAGAGCAACCTCAAGATCAAGAACAAGCTCAAGGCAGCGCTCAAGATGATCAAGTCAACCCTCCTCCTTCCTCATCAGGAGGAACTAGAGTGTCGTGCATGAAGATTGCTTCCAAGCTCACCACCCAAGGCCATCTCATGGAAAATGTGGTTGGAAGCCTAAGAAAGGGGGTAAGCACTCGTAGACAATTGGCAAACTATTGTGAACATCATGCGTTTGTCTCTTGTGTTAAACCCCAAAAGGTCTATGAGGCGCTCGAAGACTCGGATTGGCTCAATGCCATGCATGAAGAACTCAATAACTTCGAGTACAACAAGGTGTGGAGATTGGTGCCAAGACCATCCGGGAACCACAACGTCATTGGAACCAAGTGGATCTTCAAGAACAAGCAAGATGCTCATGGGAACATCATTCGCAACAAGGCAAGATTGGTAGCACAAGGCTACTCCCAAGTCAAGGGTATCGACTACGGTGAAACCTTTGCTCCCATTGCTCGTCTTGAATCCATTCGTTTGTTGATTGCTTATGCTTCCCATCACAACTTTAAGTTGCAACAAATGGATGTGAAAAGTGCTTTTCTTAATGGTCCTATTAATGAGTTGGTCTATGTCAAGCAACCCCCCGGGTTCGAGGATCCCTACTTTCCGGATCATGTGTATCAACTCGATAAGGCACTCTATGGCTTTAAACAAGCCCCACGTGCGTGGTATGACCACCTTACGAGTTGTTACAAGATTGTGGATTTGAGGTGGGGCTAATCGACCCCACTCTTTTTACTAAGAAGGTCAACGGGGAGTTGTTTGTATGCCAACTATATGTTGATGATATTATCTTTGGTTCCCCTAACGAAGCTTTCAATGAAGAATTTGCCGCTCTCATGACCTCCAAGTTTAAGATGTCTTCGATGGGAGAGTTGAAGTTTTTCCTTGGTTTCGACATCAAACAAAGAAGAGAAGGAACCTTCATCAACCAAGCCAAATACACTCAAGACATGCTTAAAAGATTCAAGCTAAGTGATGTCAAGCCGGCTACTACACCAATGCCTACCAAGTGCTAACTTGACATCGATCCCAATGGTAAAGCGGTGGATCAAAAGGTATATCGCTCCATGATTGGCTCCTTGCTTTACCTTTGTGCATCTAGACCGGATATCATGTTGAGTGTGGGGATGTGTGCGTTTTCAAGCCGCACCAAAGGAAAGTCACTATGTGGCGGTCAAGCGTATCTTCGATATTTGGCTCATACCCCAAACTTTGGCTTATGGTACCCAAGAGGAGCAAACTTCAAGCTTGAAGGTTTCACAGTTCGATTGGGCGGAGACAAAGTGGATAGGAAGTCCACTTCGGAGGTGCCAATATCTTGGTTGCTCTTTGGTAAGTTGGTCTTCCAAGAAGCAAAGTTGTGTGTCTCTCTCGTCCACCGAAGCGGAGTATGTGGCGGCCGGTAGTTGTTGTGCACAACTCCTATGGATGAGGCAAACTTTAAAGGAGTACGGTGCCATTTGTGACAAAGTGCCTCTTTGGTGTGATAATGATAGTGCCATCAAGATTTCTCTCAACCCGGTGCAACCCTTCAAGACGAAGCACATTGAGATTCGGTATCACTTCATCCGGGATCACATTAGGCGAGGGGAGATCGAGCTCAAGTATGTAAACACTCATGATAACCTTGCAGATATTTTCACGAAGCCCTTGGATGAAGCAAGATTTCGCGAGTTAAGGCATGAGCTAAATATCATTGATTTGAGCAAAGTGACTTGAAACCGTGCACCCCCCACCACACTCAACTTGTTGTCTTGTTTAGGTGTAGGCATGGACATAGGGGGAGTGTTGTTCTCTCAATGAACTCTCCCTCCCCCCATTATGCATAAATAGATCACCTCTTTCACATTAGCCATTTTTGATGGTACTTATGTTTCAAAGACGAGTTTTGGTCATGGGCCCAAGGATAATTCTTCGCGGTGCCATATCATCAACTTAAACATAGGTGGCTTCGGCCACCGCCCTCTCTCCTTGAGAGGATTTGTCACTTGGTGGTTTCTTGCTGATCTTCTTGTGGTTGCTTGTGTGTGAAAAGTTCCCGTGCAAAAGGCATTTCTTTTCTCTCTTTTGTAACCTGCGGTGTCTTGAGCTCACGGTACTACCGCGGCCTGCCACGGTACTACCGTTTGTGGGAGCACGGTACTACCGTCCCCACGCGGCAGTAATTTTTTACTGCCGCCTGGTTGAGCGGTACTACCGCCTCGGCGCGGTACTTCCGCCCGAGCGGTACTACCGCAATGATGCATGGTACTACCGTGCCGGTTCGAGCGCGTGGGGATAAGGACGGGAAGGGGGAGTTCTAACTCCCCATACCCATTCGTGTCCTCTCTCTCCACGTCGTCTCTTCCTCTCCCGTGCTCAAGAATGGAGCCGGCGTTCGTCGCCGGATCTCCTCCACCGGCCACCCTCCCGTTATTCCGACCGGTGGGATCGTTCCCTACCACGTGATCTTGCTATGGACCAAGGTTTTTCCCCATCTCCCTCTCCTTTTGGTTGTGTTTGATGTTTTTAGGTTTTGGGGAGGCTTGTGTGTTCTTGAGATTCATAGGATTAATCTCTGCAAGAGTAGGATGAAGGAGTGTGGTATTGCATAGGATTTATACTTGTATTGTTGTCTTGCGCTAGATCTGATCACCATAGCATCGCCATTGTTTCGCGGTTCTTTTCAGATTCAAATCACAAGTTAGATCTAACGCGACGCGGTACTACCGCCCATAGGGCGCGGTACTACCGCTCGCAGGAGCGGTACTACCGCGCCCTGTGCGGTACTAAGGGTCTAATACCGCTCCAGCCACGGTACTACCGTGACCTCGCACGGTACTACCGCGTCTGGAGCAGTACTAATCTTTTAGTACCGCAAACAGTGGCAGTTCTACCATGGCTCACATCTATCGCATGCCAACTTTCTCATATACCTTCTATGGGTTTCATGTGTTGTTTTATGGCCTTTGCATTGATCTTCTTCGCCTTTTGTTTTGGTGCTTTGCGTGTGTGTCTCAGGCGGTGGCTCTCGCCGGTCCAATCCCATTCTTGACACAGGCTCCAAGCGTCTGCGCAACCCAGGAGAAGTTCCCGAGGGATCATCTGCGTCCAAGCGCAATGTCAAGACCACAGCTAGCAAGCACAAGGAGCCCGCTAGGGGTATGGATGAGATAGCCCCTACTGAGTATGTCCGTCTCAGGCAGCTTCACCCTTATGTGACCCCACACTCCACGGTCAGAGGATGTGAGTTGTTCTGGAACAAGACCCAAACCCAAATCTATTTGGATGTCATCAAGAACAAGCAGAATACCTATGTGGAGGTGAAGTGGATTGATATGCACCACATGAGGAAGGACAAGTTCCGTGACTACTTTGGAGAGGCTCTGGACTTGGTGGAGCAGTTTGGAATTGAGCATGTGATCTCTTTCCACCTGGACTATGACCCTGAGATCATTTGTCAGTTCTTTGCCTCAGTGTTTTTTCACTCCAATGATGAAAGAAGGATGACCTAGATGACCAATGGCCGCCAACTGTCTGCTACCTGGAAGGAGTTCATGGATTTGCTTCAGGTTTCTGATGATGGGCTTGACACTCCAGTGGGTGTTCGCCCTCATGGCAATGCTGACTCTGCCAACAAGGACAAGCTCACCCCGTTCATGGTTGAGAAGACGCTTGCCAATGGGAAGACAACCTTGGTACTCAACCCCTTTCTGGATATCATGTACCGCATCTTCCGCAACTCCTTGTTCCCACGCATCGGTGACAAAGACAAGGTTCATGCCTATATGGTGGACATGATGCTTATTTGCGAGGAGGCTCGCTCGTCTCAGACTCAGCCACTTGATGTCTCTCACATCATGTGGTGTGAGCTTCGGTTTGCTGTGTTCAACCGCAAGGTGCCTATTTATGGTCCCTACCTGTTTCTGCTGATTTCGAAGACTTGGGAGAAGATGTACCCTGAGGAGGAGTTCTGGGCTCCAGACTGGTTTTTCCATGAGCCCATTTGTCCGCGGATCAAATCCAACTGGGCCAACACCGCTACTCGTGCCGAGGCGTCTGCTGCTAGGGCTGCTGTTGATGAGGATGTTGCTGGCACCGAGGATATTGCTGAGGGCCGTACTGCTAGGCCCTCTCAGAGTGCCTCTAGGCCATCATGGGCCAAGAAGTTGAAGGATAAGATGAAGTCTCTTTTCTGCATGCAAGCCAAGGGCGACAGGGGCTCACGTGGAGTCAAGGAGAGTCGTCGCCCGGCACAACAAGGTCTTGCAGCTCTATGGCGAGGAAGTGTCTGGCGGTCTCGAGGAGCACATCACTCCTGAGACCGAGTGGATGGAGAAGCAAGGATACAGGTGGACTGATTCTGAGGAGGATGTCGAGGAGTCCATTCCAGCTGCAGAGGCGTCTGACGAAGAGGCTTGGGACGACTTCTCTGCTTGAGCCACCTCTTGTGTGTGTAGGTGCCCTCTCTGCCTTTTTTGGCGTCTCGATGGCAAAGGGGAGAGAGTGTAGGGATTTGCGAGTTTGCGAGTCGTGTGTGACGTGGGTTTGCTGCTTTCTCAGTTGAACTCTTTGCTGTTTTTCTCGTTTGAACCTTGGTTATCTTACTTCGTATGGTGTAAGACATATGCACTCTATCTATCCTAGCAAGCTTGTGTTATATTGTGCTATCTTCATGCTATGCTATGCTTATTATCATGTCTTGGTCTCTAAAATATAGGGGGAGTGTTGATCCTAGTCTGTGTGCCATGCAGTCCAAAGCATTCATCTAAAGTGCACACATCTAGGGGGAGCCCGTCTATATTTTAGAGAGGTGGGGTTTGCCCCTGCTCTAAATTATCTTATCTATATGCAAATCCTGTGTTGTCATCAATCCACCAAAAAGGGGGAGATTGTAAGGGCATATTTATCCCTAAGTGTTTTGGTTATTGATGACAATGCTTTTGCGGGCTAATCGTGTGCCTTGAGTTCCTCAGATACTTCACCATTAGGCACAAGACAATTCGGTGCCCCTCGGAGACTGTTGAAGCCGGTGTTGTTCTGCGTTTCTCTTTGGTGGAGTTGAGTCGTAGGAGAGCCGTACTATTAAGAGGGGGTCCACGTCGGAAAGGTAGGGTGGAATCACACGTACACTTGTCCCTCCTTTCCTTGCACTTTCGAGCTACCCGTCGTTATCTTGGTTGTGCGGAAAACTGTCGACTACTGCTGTATTTGCGGTAGTACCGCAGGTACAAGCGGTAGTACCGCGGCGTGTCACGGTAGTACCGCCCTTTTGGTGCGGTAGTACCGCGGCACCCTGGCCTTGTGCCGCTCGGTCTTGATAGTAGGGCGGATGTAATTTTACATCCGCGCCCCACATAATATTGCTCGTCGGTAGCGGTAGTACCGCTGAGGCCCACGGTAGTACCGCTCCCTAGAGTCGCGATCGCGTGGCCCTTCGACCTAATACCGCAGATGTCACGGTAGTAAGCGCGGATGTAATTTTACATCCGCCGCCATGGTAGTATACCGCGCCCATAGCGGTAGTACCGCGTCGGGTTTTTGCACCACCCCATTCAGCAGTAAACACGGATGTAATTTATTTCATCCGCGCCCTTCCTGTGTGACCCTCCTTCCTTGCGGTAGTACCGCAAGGGGAGCGACAATACCGCGCCAGCGATAATAATTTCTCTTCGTTAGGTTTGTTCGGCCTGTCTTTGTTGCAGCGGTAGTACCGTGGTCGCCCACGTAGTACCGCTGCGACCCATGATAATACCGCTTCCTTGGAGCGGTAGTACCGTGAGTCGCGGGCTGAACATGTGGATAACGGTTGGATTTTTTCCATGACTATATAAGGGGTGTCTTCTACCTCTAGTTGACTATCTCTTCCATCTCTAAGCTCCATTGTTGCTCCAAGCTCCATTTTCGCCCGATGTCTCTCCCTAGCCAATCAAACTTGTTGATTTGCTCGGGATTGGGTGACAAGGGCCCGATCTACACTTCCACCAAAGGATATTTGATTCCCCCTACTTATCCCTTGCGGATCTTGTTACTCTTGGGAGTTGAGCACCCTAGACGGTTGAGGTCACCTCGAAGCCATACTCCATTGTGGTGAAGCTTCGTGGTGTTGTTGTTGTTGGGAGCCTCCGATTGTTGTGGAGATTGCCCCAACCTTGCTTGTAAAGGTTCAGTCGCCGCCTTCAAGGGCACCAATAGTGGAATCATGACATCTCGCATTGTGTGAGGGCGTGAGGAGAATACGGTGGCCCTAGTGGCTTCTTTGGGAGCATTGTGCCTCCACACCGCTCTAACGGAGAGGTACTTCCCCTTTAAAGGAAGGAACTCCGGTAACACATCCTCGTCTCCACCGGCTCCACTCTTGGTTATTTCGTGCCTTTGCTTTCGCAAGCTTACTTCTTGTTACATCCTTATGGTTCCTTTGAAGAGGACGCCGGGTTGTTGGGTGGAAGAGCTGTCATCTGTGTTATGGAGCATAAACACCACCCCAAACCGATATACAGGTTATACACCTTTCTTCATGGTTTACGGGGCAGAGGCGGTACTCCCAAGTGATATTCGTCATGATTCGCCCCGAGTTGCCAATTATGTTGAAGCGGACAACGAGCAAGCACGTCAAGAAGCACTGGACCTGTTAGATGAAAAACGGGATATGGCGTTGGCTCGTTCGGCGGTTTATTAGCAAGACCTGCGGCGTTATCACAGCCGCCGGGGTTAGAACAAGAACCTTTCAAGAAGGCGACTTAATGCTCTGGCTCATCCAGGATCAGAACGATATGCACAAGTTATCCCCACCTTGGGAAGGGCCCTTTGTGGTCAGCAAGAATCTGCACAACGGATCATACTACCTCATCGATGTTCGTGAGCACATAGACTCAAGCAAATCGGAGGAAGAGACCCATCGGCCATGGAATATCGCTCTTCTACGACCTTACTACACCTGAGCCATAGGCTCTCATTATGTACATATTTTGACAACGTATATATTATGATCAATATAATAAACCGGCATCCTTGCTACAAGCAGGGCCTCTGCCGTTCTTCCAATATTTCTTGGTTACAAGGGGGCTTCTGCTTACAAAGCGACGTCATGTTTGTCCATTAAACCGGCTGTCATGCCACAACAAAGCTTGGGAGCTTCACACCTAAGGGGCCAAAGAGAGTATTGTTGCTAACAACACAACTCAAACATAGGCACCCATTGAGCACAACCCACAAAGTTACATGGGGGCTCTTTGTGTAAAGCAACAAAGAGTTTGAAAGGACCCTTGTAATTGGGTATCGACCCACGGCTTGAAAGCCTGGTGTATTCACCTAAAACCCCGGGTTAACCTGCCTTCATCAAGTAAGCCACTCCTATCCAGTTAATCCTGGCATGACCCGCCGAACGTTTGACAAGTTACTCTTATACAGACCCTGAACTTGTCAAATTTAAAGTGACGATTGGTTAGTTGGAGGCCCATCTTAAAAGGCTTTGTCAAATGGTTTAACTCAGCGGCCTGGCAGCCCACGAA
The DNA here is from genome assembly GCA_021437245.1 of Aegilops speltoides. Taxonomy (NCBI): domain Eukaryota; kingdom Viridiplantae; phylum Streptophyta; class Magnoliopsida; order Poales; family Poaceae; genus Aegilops; species Aegilops speltoides. The sequence goes on from CM038144.1 coordinate 46,918,242, forward strand.
AAGCCTCGAATTTGGGCCTGGAAGCTCTTGAAAAGCCTCGACTACAAGTTTTATTTGATTTTGTTTTTGCAAAGTTTCATCTCTTTTGATAAAGTTTTAAGTTAAACCGGTGTCTGTTGACCCAGCCAGACTATATGTCTTCACATCAACCCGGTGTTTTTTAACCCGGCGTGGCTTATAGTTATCAGCTATTAGCACAATCAATTATGAACTGGCATTTCTTAATCTGGTCTGGCATTGACTATAAGTCGCCAGGATGATGATCCAGTGTTTATCTTAACCCGGCATGGCTTAGTACGCACCAGCATAATGCGGTGGGCGTTTTCAAACACTCAAGGTTTGGGTTATCACCCTTACTACACAAGTTGGTAAACCAACAAAAGTGATTTAATATCACAGGTATGATATATTTCATATTTCATTACTTTATAACCTTGATTATGAGAATTCTGGTTCTGTATTGGGTATCATAACCCGTCCGGTGGTAAACCGCTAGGACATGTTTAAGTGTTTCACAATGGAGAAGGCAGGATTTTAAATGAAATACCAAGGCAAATAAGGGAAGCATAGCAACAATCATGCCGGATTACCATATCAGGTAGCAGTGCATGATGGCATAAGGTCAAAGTATTTCAACTAGCCTATTACAAGGCGCTTTGATGCCCAAAAGAATAATTGTTTGTTTCCCACAACACTATATGTGAAAATCAAACCGGCTGGCAGATTATGATTCATCACCAGGCTGACGTGAAGTTGAAGGATCATCTCGCGTCGCTTCAACCTCCTCCTCTTCACCCAGTGGCTGGAAGTCAAGGGTGGTCCAATCAATCCTGGTTAAGGCTTGAAAGACAGCTTCGTTGCTTATCAGGTTGGACGGTTCAATGTCAGGGGCATAGGTGTGCTTACGGATTGGAGGGATTAGATTCTGAGCTTCTTTCACAGCTGCGTCAACCCGTTTGTTGTCTATGTCATAACTGGACCGATAGGCAGACAAGTCAACCTCTTCAGCCAATTGGCTTGCCAGTGGGCGCATCTCTTTTGTCAAGGATTTGAGGGCTTCATTATCAAAATCTGATCCGTCTTCTTGTTAACCAGGATAGCCCTTTGCGATGTCTGCCGGTCAAGATCAGCAATCCATGCTTTGGCCCGAGTCAGTGCGGTTAAAGTGCCAGCTTTTGCGGCAGATTGCTTTACCTCTTCAATCTACGCCGGGGTCATAGATAATTTGGCCAACGTATCCTTGATCAAGGTTGGTACCGGTTTGTTGAAAGAAGCCACACTGATGACTCGTTGAGCTCCAGTATACAATTGTTCTATCAATGTGTAGGCTACTTTCAACTTCATCCGCATATCTGAGCCCAGATGAGCAACACGACTACCTGCACACGGTTTAAGAATTTACTGTTAAACCGGCAACTTCAAAAATGTTTAAGGAAGGTGCTGACAAATGGTACTTACCAAATATTGCTGAAGTCATAGCATTGACTTGATGCTTCAACCCAGTTAGCTCTTCTGCCACCGGTTTAAGAGCTGCTTTGGCATCTTCAGCCCGCTTTAAAAGAGCAGCCTTGTCTGTTTCCCAATCCGCCCGCTCACTTTTGAAACCATCCTTCAATTGCTCCATGGCGGTCAAAGCACCTTTCAGTTCATCTTTGGCCTTGGAGGTTTCTGCTTGCCGGGACTTAATGTTTTCTTGAAGATCAGCAATCTAAGAATCTTTGTTGGTCAAGTTAGCCTGCAAAAGACAGATGATGAAGATGCTAAGATTTTTTTTCTCAAAGTCCCAAGCACATAACAAGTTATACACTTGGCACTTGGGGCTAATGCGGATTGTTTTCTTTTTGACTATTATTCAAAGTCCCAAGGCTCAATACAAGTATTAATCTTGGCACTTGGGGGCTAATGTGTAATTGATCAGCAAATTCTAAGGTGAAGGAATTCAACAAGGACAACTTTGGAACAACAAGTCCCGGTTCATCTTAAAAAGGTAAACCGACCCTTGGGGGCTACACAGTTGAAAGTCTTTTTATTAAAAGTCCCGGTTCATCTTGAAGAGATAAACCGGCCCTTGGGGGCTACAACGGAATTGATATACAGTGCAAAAGAAATTTATAGTGTCTGGAAGTTACCTCATAACGCTCCTTCATCAAGTTGACAAAACCGGCCTCGTAATCACGGCTTGTGTATAGGCGGTTTAGGTATCCAGAGTGAAGTTCTTGAGCGGGGAGATGAGCATAACTTGACACATCAGTCTTCCACTTGCCTTTCTCTTCAGCAGCAGATTCCACTTTGGCACTGTGCTTTGAGAAAGCGATAGGATTACCAGGAGAAGTATGGCCAACCCCAGTAATCACAACATCATCAGTTGCTGCATTTGGGCTCACGGTTTATCTAAGGCCTTGGCATGGCTCGGCGGATCAACAGTTGGACTTGGAGGATTGGCTTGCGGGCTTGGCGGATCGATATGCGGGGCTCGGCAGATCAACAGTTGGACTTGGAGGATTGGCTTGCGGGCTTGGAAGGGCTCAGCGGATCAAAAGTTGGACTTGGAGGATTGGCTTGCGGGCTTGGCGGATCGATATGCGGGCTCGCCGGGTTAACTTCGGGTGGTTCAGCATCAGTGGCCTGACCTTGTGGAACAGGATCATCCATGGCAATATCAACATCTCCGCCAGCACCTTTTGAGGTCCTATCTGGTTCAATCTCATCAGTGGGAGCATTTGTTTTCGCCTTCTTGCTAAATCGGGCTTTGGCGCTGCAAAATGGCACACAGAGGTTAATATGGTAAACCGGTGCAAGAAGGCAAAGCTAAGATTATTGTACTTACCCAGGGACGGTTTTGAGGGGAGGCATTTGCGTGGTTGATGAATCGCTAGAGGATGAATTGGAAGTTACCTGATAATTTGAGTCAGATGGATTAAGAGGGTATGGGAAGTAACCCGCCAAGGGATAAGACTTGTTAGAATTACAAGAGACCTCTACACGGCGTTTCTGGATTGGAGTGTCCGGTAAACTGGAGGAAGTGACTTGCTGGCCACTATGTCGGGTTGTGCAACGAGCTTCAGGATGCTGTGGATCCAAATGTGTGAAAGGATGTGAACGCTTCACTATCCAGACTGCGCGACGGATTTTTCTTGCTGGCACAAGATCGGAATTGGAGGAAAGAGAGATTACCTCTACATGGTCAGCGCGGCTAGCTTCCGCATCATCCTAGTAATGGTCATTGTCAATAAGATGTATGAAAAATGAACCGAGGGAGTCAAGTTCTACCTCTTGTTCCGAATCATCAACATCTTCGGGTGGATCAGAGGATTCAGCGGTTTTCTTCTTTGCTGGCCTCTTGATGGCCTTGCTCTTAGCATGAGCAGCCCTCGCCGGTTTGTCTTGAGCTTTTGCCGGTTTGTCTCAAGTTTTCCTCTTCCCGAAAGGATCTTTGGCCTATAAGAATAAACAAAGGGTTATCAGAAAAATGCTAAAGCGGAGATGGATCAAAAAAGCAGAAGGATAAAATTTCTTACCGCTGGCAGTTTGTTAGAGGCATAAAAGGGACGCAGCCCAGTCTTGCTATATTCAGCGATTGGTTCATCCAGCATCTTCTTGACTTACTTAGTGACTTCATCATCAGTCATCTGTATATCCTGGTGCCGTTGAGGGTCCTTGACGTCCCCGGTGTACTCATGCATCAACCTAGTACGGCGGCCTAAGGGCAGGATGCCCCAAGATACCCAGCAACAAACGAGATCAATGCCTGTTAAGCCGTTTTCTAGAAGAGCCCGGAGCTTAGCAAGTTGAGGCGCATATGTTTGTCGTTCTTTAGCAGTAAGCCGCTGAGGCAGTGGATGTCCATTGCTGAGCCGGTGAGCACGGTAACCCGGCATAGGGTTTTCATCAATAGGAGCAGTGTTCTGATAGTAGAACCATGTTTGATTCCAATCTTTGGGGTGGTTGTGATATTTGGCATGAGGAAAATCGACTTCTTTCCTTTTTTGAATTGACACTCCGCCAAGTTCAGTATTGGGGCCGTCAGAAAATTCAGTGTGGCGGTTCAAGTGAAAGAAGTCCCTGAAGAGTTCAACAGTCGGTTCTTCTTGAATGTAAACTTCATAGAACACTTGCAAATTGCAGATGTTGGACATAGAGTTCGGTCCAATGTCTTGAGGATGGAGTTGGAAGTTGGCAAGCACATCCCGGAAAAACTTTGATCTGGGTGGGCTAAATCCCCGGTCTAGATGCTGCATAAATACAACCAATTCACCATCTTGAGGTTCAGGAGGGCACTCAGGGCCAGGGACTCGCCAATGAATGACCTCCTTCTTGGCCAAAGCGCCAGTTAGAACAGATCCATTGAGTTGTGTTTCTGTGATCTGGGAAGGAACCCAGTTGCAAGAGGAAATTGCTTGGCCATTTTGGAGGACAAACTATAAAGGAAGTGCAAAAGCCGGTTCACGGTTCAAGATTGATGTGCACAAACCGGTGTTAAACCGAGGGATTTAATTGGAGCATATATGTACGATAAACCGGATTTTGATGCTCAAGTTAAGATGGCGGTTTACGTGAGGGCTAATGGTACCTGGCAGATTATCATTTTCTAAAGGTTAAACCTCCTACAAGTGGAAGAAGCACATCTGAAATTTACTAAGTACTGAAGAAACAAGTTTCGCAAGATGGTATTATAATTTTGGATCTACCGCGGCCTAGTAAAGAAAATGTTCTGAGCCCTAAAAATGGCGACGGTAGAACATTAACAGTCTAGATGGGATCTATCCAGGAACAACGAGATGCTATGGTGGGACAGATTAAAATTACGGCTTCGGCCACGAGAAGAAGCCGTCAGGCCTAGCTAGATTCAATGAGATGCTAAGGGAAAGCAGATGAGCACCGATGAACGCTGATGAACACCGAAGAACCTTGGAACCCTAATGCAGATTCGATAGTTGAGAAAGGGAGTAATTACCAGGGCCACGTAGTGGCGGAGGAGTGTTGCAAGGTCTCTGGTACGAACAGGTTGATGCAGCGGCCTAGTCAGTGCAGATTCAAGGGTCGACAGCGGCGGCGATGCTTGAGATCTTCGGGGTCGTGAGGAGGAAGAAGATGCGGAGAGGCAAGGGGAAAATGGAAAGGTCCCCCAGTCTTATTTATAAAGGCAAAGGGATAAGTGACAGGCGCGAGAATCGAGGAGCCCAAAGCGGCAAAATGGGGCGCAGTTGTCGCCTCGATCTTTGGAAGTTAATTAATGAAGGTAATCTTTATAACCTTTTTATACAGAGATGACATCATGACGATTTACTGCAAATTCAGAAGATGACGTCATGGCGGTTTACCAAGGTTTACAGAGAGAAGATATCATGGCGGTTTACGAGGATCATAAGAAGATGTTTAGGGAATTTTTCTAAGTATTGAAGATTGACATGAACAGGCTCAAATCAATCTGGGGCCTAATGTTGAGGATATAACTACTGAGTGTAAACCGCCCAGGAGGGGCCGGTTCACGCTCATTCATATTGAAGCCCATGAAGACAAAGAAGATGGCACTCTACTATTAAAGCTTAGAGGCCCAGAGCCCAAAGGCGGATTAGGGCCCATAGTTGTAAACTGCCATAGTCGTCTAACTTGTATTGTAAGTTAGGGAAAGGAAGAGACCAAGCCGGACACTTGTATGAGTCGGCCTTGGAACTCTGTAAACCGGCCGGGCGTCAACCTGTGTATATAAATGGACAACCCGGCGGCGGTTCAGGGACAAGAAACAACAACTCGAGACTCAGGCAAAGCGTATTCGCTCCCTGGTCATCGAAACCCCAATAATCCCATCACAACTAAACATAGGCTTTTACCTTCATCGTAAGGGGCCGAACTAGTATAAACTCGTGTCCCTTGTCCGGTTTAACCCGTTTAAGCTAATCTCGCTGCGATGGCTCCACGACTAAGTCCATCTGCTAGGACATCTGACGTGTTAAATCCACGACAGTCTGGACCTCCGTCCTCGCGCTCTTCAACGACAACAAAAAGAGCCACGAGATTTATCTCGCCAAGGAGTTCCACAATATCAAGCAGGAGGATCGGTCCATCACCGAGTACCTTCACCTGCAAAAGACGGCGGCTGATGCCCTTGCCGAGGTCGGTGCGCCCGTCTCTGATCCCGAGCTCGTCACCAACGTCATCAATGGCCTTCATGACCGCTTCGACAGCGTCGCCGACATTGCCCCCCTCCTCACGTTGTTCCCTACTTTCCTCAACTTCCACAACATGCTGCTGCTCCATGAGATGAAGGCCTCTCGGCGTTCCAACAACACCTCGTCCTCCGCTTTCTACGCCGCCAAAGGACCAGTCCCCGCTCCTCCCAGCGGCGGCGGTTCGTCCTCCAGGGGCGATGGTGGCGCTCCTTCCTGTGCGGGCGGCGGCCAGCCATGGCGGGTGAGGGAGTCCTGGACTAGGGGGTGTCCGGACAGCCGGACTATCATCGTCCGCCGGACTCCAAGACTACGAAGATACAAGATTGAAGACTCCGTCCCGTGTCCGGATGGGACTTTCCTTGGCGTGGAAGGCAAGCTTGGCAATACGGATATGTAGATCTCCTACCATTGTAACCGACTCTGTGTAACCCTAGCCCTCTCCGGTGTCTATATAAACCGGAGGGCTTTAGTCCGTAGGACATAACCTCCATTACAATAATCATACCATAGGCTAGCTTCTAGGGTTTAGCCTCCTTGATCTCGTGGTAGATCCACTCTTGTAATACACATCATCAATATTAATCAAGCAGGACGTAGGGTTTTACCTCCATCGAGAGGGCCCAACACAGGTAAAACATCGTGTCCCTTGTCTCCTGTTACCATCCGCCTAGACGCACAGTTCGGGACCCCCTACCCGAGATCCGCCGGTTTTGACACCGACATTAGTGCTTTCATTGAGAGTTCCTCTGTGTCGTCACTGGTCGGCTCGATGGCTTCTCCAATCAACAACGCTGTCCAGGGTGAGACTTTTCTCCCCGGACAGATCTTCGTATTCGGCGGATTTGCACTGCGGGCCAACTCACTTGGCCATCTGGAGCAGATCGAAAGGTACGCCCCTGGCCATCAGGTCAGGTTCGGAAGCCTAAACTTCACGGCCGACATCCGCGGGGACTTGATCTTCGACGGACTTGAGCCACAGCCGAGCGCGCCGCGCTGTCACGATGGGCATGATTTAGCTCTGCCGCCGGACAGTGCCTTGGTGGCCGCACTTGAATCCGCTCCGGCCCTCGGTCCGGAGCCGATCGCCCAGATCGAGGATCGGTGGCTGGACACCGCCTCGGGGGCTACAACTTTCACGGCGATGGATCCGAACTCTGACCTTGTCCCCCATAAAGCTCGTGACTCCGAGGTGCCATACTTCTTGCCGGACTCTGAACCGCCGGCGCCCCTGTCAATCGAATCCGATTGGGCGCCGATCATGGAGTTCACCACGGCGGACATCTTTCAGCACTCGCCCTTTGGTGACATCCTAAATTCGCTAAAGCATCTCTCGCTATCCGGAGAGCCCTGGCCGGATTACGGCCAGGATGGTTGGGATGCGGACGACGAAGAAATTTAAAGCCCACCCACCACCCACTTTGTAGCCACTGTCGATGATCTAACAGACATGCTAGACTATGACTCCGAAGACATCGACGATATGGACGACGATGCTGGAGACGATCAAGAACCAGCGCCTACAGGGAACTGGAAGACCACCCCAGTACATTAAGTATATATGGTGGATAACCCAAAAGGAAGCAACGACGAGGAACAACGGGGCGCGGCAGAGGATAATCCCGCCGATAAACAACCAAAACGGCGACACAAGCGCCGCCCCAAGCCTCGCCTCGGCAAAGACAGCATTCCCAACGACCCAGCGTTAGAGCAGGGCAAATCAGTGGACGACGAACATGCAAACAAGCAACCACCCGAACAGGACGAATTGGATAATCAATCTAATCCCGGCGAAACCAACAGTCCGGACGACCTCACGCCGGACATACCACCGGAGCATAAAAACCTTCATGGAAGACTCGTCGCCACCACAAGAAGCTTGAAGAAGGAAAAACGGAAGCTCAAAACAGCGGAAGACATACTCAGAATGAGGTGGAGCAAAGTACTCAAGACCGCAGACAAATACGACAATGACCACCAATCAAAGAGCTACCCGAAGCGCAAGCTGCTGCCAGAATTTGACGAGGAAGCCATAGAGCCCCCACAGTCAAAAAACAAAGAGGCCGCCTGGCCGGATAGACGACCAGATGCTAGGCCAATATCTACAAGCGGCATCGCACACAAGTAGACCCATGATCAGAGGAAAACCGATGGCAGCCAGGTCCATTTACGGGCCAAAAAAGAGGGCCCCAGGAAAGATCACAACACGACAAGTGTTCGAAGACAGCGCCACACCCAAATACAGGGGTGCCGCACCCACTATGTTTCACCAATGAGGTGCTGGATCATGAATTTCCAGCAGGGTTTAAACCCATAAACATAGAGGCTTACGACGGAACAACAGACCCTGGAGTCTAGATAGAGGATTACATATTACACATACATATGGCTAGAGGAGATGATCTCCACGCCATAAAATATCTACCCCTCAAGCTCAAAGGGCCAGCTCGGCACTGGCTCAAAAGCCTCCCAGAAAACACTGTTGGAAGTTGGGAAGAGCTCGAGGACGCGTTTATAGCAAATTTTCAAGGGACTTATGTCCGCCATCCGGATGCAGACGATCTAAGTCACATAACTCAACAGCCCGGAGAGTCAGCGCACAAATTCTAGAACAGGTTCCTCACTAAAAAGAACCAAATAGTCGACTGTCCGGACGCCGAAGCCTTAACAGCTTTCAAACACAACGTCCGAGACGAATGGCTCGCCAGACACCTCGGCCAAGAGAAGCCGAGGACAATGTCCGCGCTAACAAGCCTCATGACCCGCTTTTGTGCGGGGGAAGATAGCTGGCTAGCAAGATGCAGCACCAGCGACCCGAGTACATACGAGACTAGAGATGGAAAAGGAAAATCACGGCGCAGAAAGGATCAGCGCCGAAATAAAGAAAAAAGCCCAAAGAATACGGCGGTCAACGCCGGATTCAAGAGCTCACGGCCAAACAACAAAACACTGCCTCTTAAGGATAACAGTGATGAGCTATCCAACTTAAACAAAATTTTGGATCGGATATGTCATATCCACATTACCCCCGGAAGGCCTGCAAATCACACCCACAGAGATTGTTGGGTTTTTAAACAGTCCGGCCGACTCAACGCCGAACACAAGGGGCTCGACGCATCAAGTGAGGATGACGATAAACCCCACCAGCAGAACACCGGAAAACAAAAGACCTTCCCACAAGAAGTCAAAGCAGTAAACTCACTTCATGTGATAATACGGAAAAACAATGCGGCACCCGCTAAGATGGGTCTCGAACGGTCCACCCCAGCGGAACCTCGAGATTGGATGTCAAAACCAATCACGTTTGACCACCTGGCCTATTCCAGAAGTGTCCACAATGCAGGATGGACTGCTCTGATATTGGATCCTATAATCGACGGACTACAATTTACACAAGTCCAGATGGATGGAGGCAGTGACTTAAACCTGCTATATCCAAACACAATCCGCAAGTTCGGGATAGACCTTACTAAAATTCGACATAGCCGCACTTCCTTCAGAGGAGTGACGCCAGGCCCTTACGCCAAGTGCACAGGCTCCTTATTACTAGAAGTTGTGTTCGGGTCACCGAACAACTTCCGACGCGAAAACTAATCTTTCATGTCGCCCCGTTTAAAAGTGGCTATCAAACACTATTGGGGCGTGAAGCTTTTGTCCGCTTCAACGCTATACCACATTACGCGTCTCTTACACTTAAAATGCCCAGTCCACGTGGCATCATTTCATTGCGAGGGTCACTTAAAGACCCCGGACACGGATAGACGAGTCCGGCATAAATAAGCTAGGGACTCCCTAGCCGCACACCCCTTCACAAAGGGGTTGCGCATATAAGCAACAACGAGCTAATATAGACTCCGCTTTACTTATTAATATTTTCCATACACCTTTTTTCGCACGATTTCCTTTCAAACTAAGTTCCTCTCTTTTTACAGATGAACGACATGCACACCCGTCCAGGATAATGGCACAACGGAGACACGGGCGCAGACGTGCAGTAGGGACCCGTTGCAAGGATTCTTTTCAGATTAAGACCCTGCGTAAACCTTTTTTACTGTCTCTTGTTGCTATAATCCCCTGGCTTCTCATTACAACCAGTGTGGAGCCTGACGTTTTGGCATCGGCCGCGTCAGATGACCTTTCCCGTACCTGGACACTAGGGGCTTAGGGCATTGTTCTGCCCATTATTATAAAGACCGAACACCTTAGGGAGTGTTCGACGTCTCGAGTTAGGCCTTATATGCATCAGCTCCGAACAATGTCTTTGGTCAAATGTTGGGTTTGCCCGCCTCCTGTGTTTTGCTGCCTTATGTTCCGTATCATTAGCTAACGCGGCACCAAGAGAACTACTGCGATTGTGCCCCAGTTCGGCTGGGTGAGCACCTCAGTAGAGAAAGTCAAAAACTGACTGTCATGATATAGCGAGAGACTGGTTAACCACTCGATCGACAACCGGAATGTTTAGAATTCTCCCGCTTTGACGAAGGACCGTTTCCCGGTCAGGCACACACGCGCCCTGAATTCAGAAAGCGCGGTGCCCCCAGGGGCTATATCGTAGCCCCACCCTTGAAATCCAATGGCTAAGTGAAAGTGATAAAGCACCATAGTCCGGATTGCCTCGTTTGCTACGCTATCACCTCCTCAATAGGACCGAGACGTCGGATTAAGTGTGAAAATGCGCTATTTTTGCGAACACCCCCACACCTTGTGCGTGGGGTCAAGACTGCCATCTTTCAGGTTATACACAAGTATACATAAACGGCCGCATAGGAGATATTTCAATACTTGGAACGCACAAGTATAAAAAGCGATTACATCATAACCATTGTTCTACAAAACAAAACGTTCATTTGAACGTAACATTTTTCGAGCACTGCGACTCTATTATACGAGCACCATGCATAACTTCCCCAAAATAGTGCTCGGCGGGTAACCGGCTTTCGTCCGAACCCTGGGTTGCAACTGCGGTGGCATCCATCTCTGTCCAACGTGTCTTCACACGGGCAAGGGCCATTCGCGCACCCTCTATGCAGGCCGACTGCTTCATCTCCTTGATATGCGGCACCGCCCCAAGAAAAAGCTGCAATAAGCCAAAATAGCTCGTCGGCTTGGGCCTCTCCGGCCAGACATGAGTAACGATATCCGTCATGGCAAGTCCGGACAACCTATTCAGTTCAGCCCATTCGGCCAACCGATCGGTCAGTGGAAGTGAACGATCCGGACTATGGAATTGAGACCAAAATAGCTCTTCCGTCTGGTGATCCTTCTGGCTCCGGAAGTGCACAACGGCATCGACCGCACTCGCCGCCAAGTCCATATATGGATCCTCCGGACCCCACAGCTGGCCAAGCTGGACATACTTCGGATCCGTAAACCTGCGGCATAGCAGAAAAGGCTTGCCAGCCACAATGTCTCCGGCCTAACGCAGCTCCTCCTTCATAGCCCGCATTGCAGAACGGGCATCCTTGGCTTCGGCGGTGGCCTTCCCCAGGTCTTCTCGCTCCGACAGACGCTCCTTTTCAAGAGCTTCATTGCGGTCGGTATCATTCTTAAATTTAATGGCCAATTCGGCCATCTCTTCCCTGCTTCGGCAGTGTGCAGCCCTTTTGGCTTCTAACTCCTCGGCCGCCCTCGAGGCAGCCGCATCACTCCTTCTGGCTTGCTCCTTGGCTTGAGCAAGTTCTGCCCGAAGGCTCCCCACAGCAGCAGCACCATCTGCGTCAAGCATAAATATTGTAAGAGGCGGGCTTTCACTCCCCTAATAGGTGACTGCGGAGAACCAATTTACCTTGTGACTCATCAAGTCGCTTGTTGACTAGCGCGATGTCTGCATCCGCCACATCGAGCTGCCGCATTAATTCGGCAACTCCATCAGTCCGGCTAGCCCCCGGACTATCCGCCACCTGTATAGGAAAGGCGACACTTAATACCTGCGATTTTGATCCTCGGCACGCTGTCGCTTTCGACAACCTACCGAGTCTTAGGGGCTACTATCTACACAGGGCGCACTTTTATGTGCAAAACTATCAAAAAGGCGCGTCGATTTTACGTACCTCGAACCCCGCCAGCAAACTCCGGACGGCATTATGCAATCCGCTTTCGGCGGACGAAATCCTTCCAATCACCATGCGCATCAAGGCGCGGTGATCTTCTGAGACGGATGCCCTCTCAAGCAAATCCTTCAGCTCCCCCGGCCGAACACTAGTCGGCGCCGAACTCTTCGGCTTTGCCGGGCTCGGGGATACCCTCTGTGACAACACTTCAGGCTCGTCCGCCATATCCGACGGTGCAGCAGACGGAGGTGTCTCGCTCTCCATCATCTCCGGACGAAGATCCCCCGAAGACGAGCTCATCTGAGAGGGCCGCAGATCCGAACTACAAGGTAACAATTTTGGTTATCCTCAGAAGCACAAATAAGGGATGTTTCTTATTGATGAACTCCCCTTTTCCTTTACTCACGGCTCGCTAGAGGGCTGATTCTTTAAAGAAGATTGTGCGGCCGGGGCCTCCCCGGACGCAGGACCCTCCGGCGAAGATTTCTTCCCCCGCTTAGGGGCTTTGGCCTCCGGGTCTTCGGAGGCGGTCCTCTTCTCCCCCTGGAGGGAGGGATTCTCGATCCCCCCTTCTTCAAGCGCCCCTTTGGGTGGGACGGTAGCTCCTCTATTTTCCCCCTCGCCTTCTTCTGAAGGCACAACCTCCAACATTCTGACCAGCACGGGCTCCGGCGCGGTCTCTGGGAGGGGGGCCGGACACCGTATCAGCTTTGCTTGCACTATCCACTCCTGCTGAAGGATAACGGGTTAAAAGGCGAATCGAAGAAGGGCAAACAAATGGTACGTCCGAACACTGAGCTACTTACTTGAGTATCCGGGCGATTGCAGCTTAGGCCGGCATCCTCGGTCAATTCCGGACACGCCACTTGTGGTCCGAAGAACAACTTGTACATCTCCACGGGTGTCGTACCCATGAAGTGTTGGAGAATCCGTGGTCCCTCCGGATTGAACTCCCATAGCCGGAGAGGACGGCGTTTGCAGGGCAGGAGACGCCTAATTAGCATAACCTGCATCACCACGACCAGATCGATCTCCCTCGCTTGGAGGCCTCGAATCCGGCCCAGCAATAGGGGCACGTCTTGTGACGGCCCTCAATTGAGCCCTTGGTTGACCCACGACATCAACCGTCGTGGAGGTCCCGAGCGGAACGGAGGCGGCGGCTTCTGCATGCTGCCCCTCGGAGCGGTGATATAGAACCACTCCCGCTGCCATAAGCCGAGCTCCTCTTGGAAGGAGCCCTCCGGCCACGGGGCATTGGCCCTCCTGTTTACGGCCGCCCCGCCGCATTCAGCTCGACGCCCCCTGACCATCTTGGGCTCCACATTAAAGGTCTTCAGCCACAGGCCGAAGTGGGGGGTGACGCGGAGGAAGGCTTCGCAGACAACGATGAATGCAGAGATATGGAGGATGGACTCCGGAGCCAAGTCGTGGAATTCCAACCCGTAGTAGAACATGAGCCCTCTCACAAAAGGATCCGTCGGGAAGCCTAAACCCCGACGGAGGTGGGATACAAAGACGACATATTCGTCGGGCTCGGGGGTGGGGATGGCCTGCCCTTTGGCGGGCAGCCTGTGCGAGATCTCGTAGGACAGGTACTTGGCTTCTCGCAGCTTTAGCACGTCCTCCTCTGTAACGGAGGAGCGCATCCACCGGCCCTGGAGGTCGGAGCCGGACATTGTTGATGGTCCGAAGCGCTCGAATCTGGGGCTTTGGGTGTTGGAACTTGGAGCAAGGAGAAGATTCGGTGGAAGATTGAAGAAAAGAACGAGCCTTGGTCTTGTTATAAAGAAGGGGAATACCAAGAGCCATCTCCGTGACCGTTTGGGATTCGCCTTCGTTAGAGGAGGCGTGGCGACGGGCGCGGTTGGGTTACCCACGTCTGTATTGATGAGAATCCCGGAATAAGGGGGAACACGATCTCTGCTTCGACAAGACGTGCCAAGGAAACCGCTTCGCTAAACGCGCTGAGGTGGTATAATAAAAAACGATTCAAGTAAAGGCTTGGTAGTGGTGAGACTTCATGCCGCAAAATACGTCAGCAGATTGAGCTTGTATATATATTATTCTCTCTACGGTGGAACGTGGAATTTATTTTGCAGAGCCGGACACTATCCTGGTGTTCACAATCTTCTCTGGATTATTCAAGGGAGGAACCCGCCTTGCAATGCTGAACATTATGCGCGCCGGACTCATCGTCATTGAAGCCAGGTTCAGGGGCTACTGAGGGAGTCCTGGACTAGGGGGTGTCCGGACAGCCGGACTATCATCGTCCGCCGGACTCCAAGACTACGAAGATACAAGATTGAAGACTCCGTCCCGTGTCCAGATGGGACTTTCCTTGGCGTGGAAGGCAAGCTTGGCAATACGGAAATGTAGATCTCCTACCATTGTAACCGACTCTGTGTAACCCTGGCCCTCTCCGGTGTCTATATAAACCGGAGGGCTTTAGTCCGTAGGACATAACCTCCTTTACAACAATCATACCATAGGCTAGCTTCTAGGGTTTAGCCTCCTTGATCTCGTGGTAGATCCACTCTTGTAATACACATCATCAATATTAATCAAGCAGGACGTAGGGTTTTACCTCCATCGAGAGGGCCCGAACCTGGGTAAAACATCGTGTCCCTTGTCTCCTGTTACCATCCGCCTAGACGCACAGTTCGGGACCCCCTACCCGAGATCCGCCGGTTTTGACACCGACAGCGGGCTCCTACCCCGCCCCACCACCCTCATGCCACTGGCTATGGCAAGGGGAAGGGCAAGAACAAGGGCTACAAGCCCGCCGGTGGTGCTCCTCCAATGCCAACTCCTTTCAATCCTTGGACAGGAGCCATCCAGATGTGGCCCATGCAGTCGCGCCCCAACAGCGCTGGCGGCACCAAAGACATTCTTGGACGGGGTCCGGGATCACGCGCCCATGCCTACATGGCCGCTCCCCGGCTGCTCTTGGCGCACCCTATGGCAGCTATGGCTCAGCTTCATACGGCGCCATGCTGCCCTACGCCGCACCACCGGCACCGGCACCATCATGGGACACCGCCGCTCTCGCTTAATGCTTCACCAACATGACGTTGCAGCAGCCCGCTCCCGAGTGGGTCATGGACAGCGGCGCGACTGATATGTCTCCGTCGTATCTACTTTTCCAAACACTTTTGCCCTTGTTTTGGGCTCTAACTTGTATGATTTGAGTGGAACTAACCCGGACTGACGCTGTTTTCAGCAGAACTGCCATGGTGTTGTTTCTTGTGCAGAAAATAAAAATTCTCGGAATGTCCTGAAACTCCACGGAACACCTTAGAAAAAATAAAGAAAATTCCTTGCAAAAGATGACGACCAGGGGGCCCACACCCTGCTCACGAGGGTGGGGGCGTGCCCTCTCTGGGCGCTCCCCCCCTACCTCGTGGGCCCCCTGGTGGCCCTCCGACGCCAACTCCAACTCCATATATTGGCTTTCGGGGAGAAAAAAATCAAAGAGAAGAAATCATCACGTTTTACGATACGGAACCGCCGCCAAGCCCTAATCTCTCTCGGGAGGGCTGATCTGGAGTCCGTTCGGGGCTCCGGAGAGGGGGATTCGTCGCCGTCGTCATCATCAACCATCCTCCATCACCAATTTCATGATGCTCACCGACGTGCGTGAGTAATTGCATCGTAGGCTTGCTAGACGATGATGGGTTGGATGAGATTTATCATGTAATCGAGTTAGTTTTGTTAGGGTTTGATCCGTAGTATCCATTATGTTCTGAGATTAATGTTGCTATGACTTTGCTATGCTTAATGCTTGTCACTAGGGCCCGAGTGCCATGATTTCAAATCTGAACCTATTATGTTTTCATGAATATATGTGTGTTCTAGATCCTATCTTGCAAGTCTATAGTCACCTACTATGTGTCATGATCCGACAACCCCGAAGTGACAATAATCGGGACCACTCCCGGTGATGACCATAGTTTGAGGAGTTCATGTATTCACTATGTGCTAATGCTTTGTTCCGGTTCTCTATTAAAAGGAGGCCTTAATATCCCTTAGTTTCCAATAGGACCCCGCTGCCACGGGAGGCTAGGACAAAAGATGTCATGCAAGTTCTTTTCCATAGGCACGTATGACTATATACGGAATACATGCCTACATTACATTGATGAACTGGAGCTAGTTCTGTGTCACCCTATGTTATGACTACTACATGATGAACCACATCCGCATAATTATCCATCGCTAATCCGTGCCTACGAAGTTTTCCATATATGGTTCTCGCTTATTTACTTTGCCGTTGCTACTGTTACAATCTCTACAAAATACCAAAAACATTACTTTTACTGTCCCTACTTTTGTTACCGTTACCACCACTATCATATTACTTTGCTACTAAACACTTTGCTGCAGATACTAAGTTTCCAGGTGTGGTTGAATTGACAACTCAGCTGCTAATACTTGAGAATATTCATTGGCTCCCCTTCTGTCGAATCAATAAATTTGGGTTGAATACTCTACCCTCGAAAACTGTTGCGATCCCCTATACTTGAGGGTCATCAAGACTATTTTCTGGGCTATTGCCGGGGAGCATAGCTCTATTCTTTGAGTCACTTGGGATTTATATCTACTAGCCACTATGAAGAACTTGAAAGATGATCGAACTACTATTTTGCCCTCAACTACGAGCGGAGGTAAGGAACTACCATCTAGCCTTGCACTAGATTCTCCTTCTGTTATGAGTAAGTTTGCGACACCTAAACCTACTATTGTTATTGATTCTGATATGTCGCATGTTATTGATGCATGATGCCACTTCTGCACGATACTTATGATGAAACTACTTCTATGCTTGATACTACTGTGCCACTTAGTGAATATCTTGATGAGCAAATTGCCAGGTCTAGAGAAAGAGAAATTATTGAACCTGCACACGATGATGTTAGTGATGATGAACCTATGCCTTCTATTCCTGAGGGTTATCTTTTTGATGTTGAATCTTCTGCAGCTATTTTTGCTTGCCAGGATAGATACGAACTTAAGAGGCTGCTAATTAAATGGAGTAAAGAATCTTTTAGAGGTAGAATGAAACCTGATCCTGCTTTTGCTACTTCACCTATCTGTGTTCCTGATCAGGATTATTATGATTTTTCTGTTGATCCAGATATAATTACTTTGGTTGAATCTGATCCTTTTTATGGCTATGAATCTGAAACTGTTGTGGCACATCTTACTAAGTTAAATGATATAGCTGCCCTGTTTACTAATAATGAGAGATCGTGCTACCTTTATTTACTTAAGATCTTTTCGTTCTCATTAAAGGGTGATGCTAAGATATGGTATAATTCTCTTGATCCTGGTTGTGTGCAAAGTCCCCAGGATATGATTTATTACTTCTCTGCTAAATATTTCCCCGCTCATAAGAAACCAGCTGCTTTGAGGGAAATATACAATTCTGTGCAAATTGAAGAAGAGAGTCTCCCACAAGCTTGGGGGAGGCTTCTCAAGTTACTTAATGCTTTGCCTGATCATACTCTTAAGAAACCTGAAATATTTGATATCTTTTATAATGGACTAACTGATGCTTCCAGAGATTACCTGGATAGTTGTGCTGGTTCTCTTTTCAAGGAAAGAACACCGGATGACGTTGAAATTCTATTGAATAATATGTTGGCTAATGAAAATAATTGGGCACCTCCCAAGCTACCTCTGAGCCGCCTCAACCACCAATCGAGCCTATTCCTAAACCAACTCCGAAGAGAGGTGTTCTATTTCTCAATCCCAAGATATGCAAGAGGCAAAGAAATCTATGAAAGAAAAAGGTATTAAAGCTGAAGATGTTAAGAATTTACCTCCTATTGAAGAAATACATGGTCTTAATTTATCGCCTGTTGAAGAAGTATATGATCTCAATTACTTATTTAATGAAGAACCTTACGATATCCTGACAGAGGTAGTAAAGGTAAATTCGCTCTATAGATATGATAAAGCTGAAGTCCCTCCTACTAAAACTGCTAGTCAGTGCTTGGATGACTTTAATGCTTATTTTGGTAGACAATTAAAACAGAATACCTTTATGATTAAACGCTTGGGTGATTATATGGCTGATATTAGAGGTGAACTTAAACTTGTTAGCAAACATGCTTCTATGGTTACCACTCAAGTAGAACAAGTACTTAAAGCTCAGAAAGAAGTGCTTGATGAAATGAATAGTAAGAAAAATGATTATGCTATTAGAGTGGCTACTAGAACTGGTAGAATGACTCAGGAACCTTTGTATCCTAAAGGCCACCCTAAGAGAATCGAGCAAGATTCTCAGAGAAACAATATTGATATACCTAGTTCTTCTAAGAGGAAGAAAAAGAAAAATGATAGGACTTTGCAAACTTCTAGTGAACCTATCGATGAACCACCTGAGAATCCAAATGATATCTCTATTTCTGATGCTGAAACACAATCAGGTGATGAACATGAACCTAGTGGTAATGTTAATGATAATGTTCATGTTGATGCTCAACCTAGTAATGATAATGACGTAGAAGTTGAACCTGCTATTGATCTTGATAACCCACAATCAAAGAATCAATGTTATGAAAAAGAGATTTTGTTGCTAGGAAACATGGTAAAGAAAGGGAACCATGGGTTCAGAAACCCATGCCTTTTCCTCCGAAACCATCCAAGAAAAAGGATGATGAGGATTTTGAGCGCTTTGCTAAAATGATTAGACCCATCTTTTTGCGTATGCAATTAACTGATGTGCTCAAAACAAATCCTTATGCTAAGTATATGAAGGATATCTTTACCTAATAATAAAGCAAATTGGGTTTCTTTTGTCCGTCATGGCATTTTTTAGAAAAGTCCCTCTATTACCCGTAGTCCTGTTTTAAGTCAAAACGAATCGTTTTTTGTATTTTACACAAAAGTCCCTGTGTTTTCTTGAAATCAACCCGCCGTCCAGATTTAAGTCACACCTTACGTTTCATGAAAACCCCCCTGATGTTTTAGGTAATTCATCTCAAACAAATACTTTTTAAAATCATCCATATCTTTTAAACCGTAACTCCGATTTGAACATGTTATATATGAAATTTGATTCGAAAAATATGTAGAATATGAATATGAGATTATATTTACCTATTAAGTATTTTTAAATATTATTTTGGAATATATTTAAATCAAACAAATGATTTTCTATATTATCCGTATCTTTTAAACTGTAACTTCGATTTTAACATATTATAAATGAAATGTTATTAGAAAAATGTGTGGAATCTAAATATGATGTTAATTTTTCCTATTAAATATTTTGAAAATATTGTTTTGGAAGCAAATTTATAATTTATAGTGCAAGATCCGTTTTTCTTTCGTACTGGCGGTGATCCGGATTGCAAATAAACACCCCACTATAACCATATAGGGAAAAGAAAACATCGATAACTACACATGCATACCTCTGAAAAATGTCGCAGAGGAAAACAACAGATTTCTCATCGCGAGAGTGAGAGAAAGAGAGAGAGAGAGAGAGGGCGAGGGAGGAGAGAGGGAGAGAGAGACACCTTAGGATTAACCATATTCAAACACGTTTTTTGTTGTTTTGTGTGAACACCGAGGCGATCGCCGGCGAGGGTTAGAAGGAGGACACTACTAGGGAAAAGGCTAGCAGCAGCGCGGGTTTTAGATGTATCAGTAGCACGGGTACCCGCGCTACTAATCTGGCCTTCTGACTAACTCATAGCAGAGATGGCGCGTGCCCCCCGCCATCGCTATACAAGTGTAGCAAAGCGGCGCGTTATGGGAAGCTTCGCTATCGCTAGTAGCGCTTAGCGCTCTTTGGCAGACGCGCTCTTCGCTATTGCTTGGCGCTGCTGCTAACTTTTGTACACTCGCCATCGCTAATTTAAGTAGTTTTTTGGCATATTTGTTTTGTATTGGAACCGTCTTTGTAGAAGAATCTTTAGCACATAGAAATTTCATCATGATACACATACAAATGCTGCGAGACCACAAATGTAATCATAGCATGTACATACAAATAGTCTCTTCATAATCATCATCCAACACAAAGTGATATCTTGTTATCATCTCGAAAATAGCAATACATGCAACTCTCTAATACTTGCAACAACAACAACGCTATCCATCTAAACAAAGGCATACGCAAGAAGTGCTATCACTATGAGTGAGAGCGGAACCATGCAATACATGAGGTGGCGATTCTGAGTCCTCTCTCGCTAGCGTGAACCTCAAGTAACTAGCTTCTCCTTCTTGTCTGCTTTTGAAGCCTTTATGGCTGGCGCCCGTGAACCCATTCACTTGCGCCGACACTCATGCCACTCGTTGTACACCCGGAACCTTCCCTTTGTACCCTACATAGCATTTCCATCTCGCCATCAAGAAACTAGGTACCATTAGAGATGCATGTTCATGAAGAGGATGTACAATCATATATATGCAAAAAAATATACTAGAGCAACACCAAAAAAGAAAGGTTAGCAACTAGATGCAACATATACAGTACGCAAATTAATTAACTAGAGGTACGCAGGTCATCATACGCAAACTAACAAAGTAGCGTTACGCAAGTTCAGCAGGGACCGTGGACATCACAAAGTTTCATCGCTACAAAAACTATACAAGTTCAACCGACACGTATCATCATCATCGGCATCATAAATCACTAGAAGTTCCATCCTTCCATATCATCAAGGACGAACCCTAGCTGCTTGAACGGCGTGAGGTCTAGACGTTGCATGCCTATGCGAGTTCGGACGTCAGCTCGCGATATAGGGCCGTGGTGGAACATCCCCTTCTCATCGATGACTTCTTTCATGATGATCGTCGCAATGTCGCTTTGGATGCGAAAGAAGTCATCTCTAAGTTTATAATTCGCTTCTCCATGAGATTCTAGCCACTTGTGGATATGATCATCATTTCTGCTGTTAATGTGAAGCTTTTGGTGATCCGTGTTGAACTGAATCATGAGATGGACGATGTAGAATCCATCCTTCTTGCTTGGTTTTGGGACATAGATGCAGGAGAAGTTAGTTTTATGCGCGAAACCCATCTTCTTGTTCCTTTTTTTCCTGATATGCACGTGGCCACTTCTATAGCTGAAGCCTTGGAGAGCATCATCTAGAATATTCATTATGTGGGTGTAGTCCTTTTTCTCGTAGTCTCTCGAAGGGTCAAAATACACGGCGTGGGGACTTGCGGGTAAAGAACAATAAGGACGGCGCGCCCATTGCTGCGGGGAAAAGACACCTCAAATTATTCCCCATATGAGAGAGAAGGAATGATTGAAATGTACGAAAGGGTTGTCCGGAACTGACTTACTTTGGATGATAAGGCACGAGGACAATTTCCCGGTCCTTATTCTGTACCATGAAGTTTTGGAGGTACTCCCTAGCAGTTTCATGCTCAAAGTCGCCGAGACTCAAGAAAGACTCGTGCATGTAGTACAGATCCGCCACACAGATTTGCGAGACTTCTTCACTCTTCACGACGGAGCTCATATGTAGCGCAAAAAGGCGGACGATAGTAAAATCAAGCCGCCTTGTTAGAAACATCTCAAAGATATGGTCAAACCGCAGGAAGAACACCTCCGCGGGCCGTGTGTCGACGTAGCACTTCCCCTCAGGCACACGAGCCGCGTATGTCGGATATCCTGGATCCTTTGAGGCTAGTAGGCTTTTCTCAGTCGACAGGACATGGTCGTGCAGTCTCCTGGAGATCCCCGATAGTGCCTCCAGCGGTTTCAGCGGTAGCATCGGCTCGCCCGTGAGATGGAACATGACCGCACCTTTCACGGGTACACGCTCTTGAATGCATCGTCTGCTGCTGTGTGCTCGCTTGTTTGGAGGCGATTACCTTCCCGATCTCTTCCTCTCCTTTTCTTGGGCACACCTTCCAGACCCTTCCTTAACCCCTGCCCAAGTGTTCCCGGGCTAAATCTTCAGACGACCCTCGCGCCCGGCTAGTTGAGCCTGTGTTGAGGCGGCATCTTCAGCGTGTCTGTGAGGATTTCATGAAGAGAGACTTTTGCATTCCATGGTACGGCCCTGCCCGGCATATCAACCATATCCTCATTAGCAAGTTGATAGCCCGATTCGTCATATGGTTGACTCATCATATCTATGTCACATCATACGCGTTTGTATTGAGGTAATCCATAGGGTCGACCTCCGTCTCATCATCCATTCTCTGTTCTACAGCTACATCAGCCAATATTATTGCACCCCTTCATCATGTCGTCGCCGCTCTCACCCGCACTACTACAGAGCTGGTAATTGCGTAGGTGGGTGGTGGTCTCCGCACATGCTTGTTGATGTGTGGTAGTTATTGGTGTGCTCTCGGCGGCTCGCATTTAATAAGATTCTTCGCCATAGCAGCACCCAACCCTTGCAGGCGTCAATCCATGGCGGGGTCTCGCCGTCCGCTCCCACATGTTGTAATCGAGGAGGCAAATCCTCGTGCCCGATTTCACACTGGTCAAGCTAACCTCAAGTGCCCAGCGAGATCGGTGGTTGTGGAATGTGCGTTGAGAGGGTCCATTATCATCCCCTTTCCCACGCCCACCTTCTAGCCTTTGATCAAGTAGAGTATGGTGCATGGGGTTTCTTTAGCCGCAAACACATATGTACGTGGTGTAAAACAACCAAAGGCAACAAAATGGAATATTATATATATATATATATATATATATATGTTGGTGCGACATGTAATTACCGTGACGGCGTCGAGCTCAGCTAAAGACGAAGGCCCACCTAGCACGCTGAGACCGAGGATGGGCTGCTATGAGCGGAGCGGCGGCTGCGAGGAGGCCCGTTGCTTGAGCAAGTGATGGTGCGATGGTGTTGTTGTTCATGGAGTTGCTCGCGATTTAAACCGGGCATCGGGAAATCATGTACCATCTTGTCTCGATTTTCCTTCGCCCGATTGATGATAATCGAACCAAGTTAGTAGCAAAATCATTTCTGCAGAGCGATTCTGGTGCATTGATTTTCTTTGTAGCAACTCATATTTGTCCTCGGCTGCTTTTTTCTCGACCGCAAGCTTCACCTTTGCGTCGATGTCCGCCGACTAAACTTCTTTTTCTCGCTTCTTGACCTATGGGCCGTCGTTGTAAAACACCTTCCATGTGGCGCCGTCTCGGCACCGTGCACACGACCATATTATGGCCGCTGGTCCAACGGGAGTCCCTTAAGTTCATTCAAGGCCGGTTGAGAGGGTGTCCCACTTGGGCCTCATCGAGAAGTAGGGCTTTCGGCTGCAAGCGGTGTTGCTTCTCGATGAGTCTAATCAATTTCCTCGTGATCTTGTCCGTAAAAACCTTTTCTCCTTGTCCCACTTGTAGCGGGCCCCGATGAAGTCATGCTCCAAGGGGTTGGTGAACTTCGCGAAGGTGCAGGAGACCCGCGGCTTCACGCTCGCGTCCTCCTTATCCCATATGGGCCTTTTACCGAGGTAGCCACGGCTTCCGAGGCGATGCTTCCCCGTGTTCCTTTTCTGAAGGCTTTTGAATTTCGCAGCCTTAGCCTTGGCTGCCTCGGTAGGGCAAGTGTCCTTGAAGTTTTTGAACTCCTCTTCCGTAAGTGTCGGATTTTCCTCCAGAATCTTGGACAGGGGTTCATCAGCCTCAATAGCTAATTCACCCTCCCTTTCCAGGAGGCCAAATCATTGCTGAACATGCCCATGGCGTGATTGTTAATCTTTTTCATCTTCGGATCATCCCACGGTTGTTCTATGTTATCATCCCGGTCGGGGAACTTGAATCTCTTGTGCAACTTCGTTAGGAGCAACTGCGTCAAATGTTCTTTACTCCTTAAGTCATCGTCGTTGATGCTCGCGCATTCCCGTAGGATGCATCCTACTTGGTTCCCATAGCACTTGCGAGGTTCTTCCGGCTCTAACGGCTCAAACTTGCCAGGTGCCATCTTTGTGATCACAAGTCGTCCAATCCCTAGTTTGTTAGGTTTTCGTATCCTCTGCTTCTTGGTCAGAAGGCCCAGTTTCTTCGTTGTTCGACATGTTTCCTAAGATTAAGTGGCCTCATTTATTTCTAAAAGTATGAATAAATGAGAAATGACATAAAAAGAAATCTATGTGCCAGCACTTGATATGCCAACTATGTAGCACAAATCATGCCTTTATTCACGGGAAATTTCGGCATGACCTTTGCTAAAAAATGGACACATCGAGCGCCTGAAATTCACCGAAACGGAAATGAATCAACATTCCGGCATAACATAGGCCACTCGGATCATTTTCCAAACATGACATGTCCAAAACATGACATATGCACATATCACATGTCCAGTTCAAATTTCCATATAAATTCAGCTAATTTTGAAACCTAGCTAAATTCATAACTAAATAGATAACCTAATTAATTAACATGAAGAACCCTAGCAGAGAGGGGGGGGGTTTATAGAGAGTGCAGGGGCGAGGAGGGAGGCGAGGGCCGAGGGTCGGGGCGAGCGCGCTGGTCGGGGCGAGCGCCGGCCGAGTCGGGGCGAGCGGCTGGCCGGGGCGAAGCGGCGGGTCGGGGCGAGCGCCGGCCGAGTCGGGGCGAGCGGTTGGTCGGGGCGAGCGCCTGAGTCGGGTCGAGGGCTCGACGGGCGAAGCGCCGGGCTAGCGCTGCACCGGCGGAGTCGGGGGCGAGCGCCGGGGCCGGGTCGGGCGCGGCGGAGCGACGGGGGCCGGAGAGAGAGTGGGGATTTGGGGGGAAATGGCGGGATGAAGCTGGGCGAGTGCGAATTTTGGGTTAAGTGGACGTAGCAGTAGCGCGTTATGTAAAAACGCGCTGCTACTATATTCTGTAGCTGCAGCGGTTTTAGGGGAACGCGCTACTACTATGATCTGTAGTTGCTGCGCTTTATGGGAAACTCGCTACTACTATGGTGCGTAGCGGCAACGGTTTATGAGAAACACGCTACTACTAAGATCTAGCAGCAACGGTTTTGTGGAAACGCGCTGCTACTGCCGTCGCTACTGCCAGTTTTCCTTTTTCTTTTCCTTTATTTTAACCCACTTTTATTTCCCGAGGGCAGTGAACGAAGGGTGGGCGATATATATTGCATCATTTGACGGTTAAATATGTATGCAAAATAGGAACATATATATTACACATCATTGGACCCATGCATAATAATGGCTAAGTGTGTATACAAAATAGGAACATATATATATTACACATCATTGGACCCATAACATACGTTTCCTCAGTGCTGACGTTTTCGTTTTTGAGTCAGCTTCTTTCCTTCTTGTTCGTCAAAGAATAATTGAGCCCCTCATTGTGACTTTGCCTTTTCCATGGAGTACGATTTTTCTTAGGTAATGTAGTATTGATTCTTCTTTTGACGTATACTTCATCATCATCGTCATCTTCCCTCATTGGGTTGCCGTACTGATCATAGTCTTCCTCGTTGGCGACTCCATCCATTCCAATGATGTTCCTTTGCCTCTCCTCACGACAACACGGCTGGGATTGCGCGGGTCAGTTATGAAGAAGCATTGTGTCACGTGCTTAGCGTGTACCCATGGCTCGTTTTTTGCGATAGAGTTCACGGTAGCGCTCTTGGCGTCGGGTATAGTCATGGTAGTGAACATCCAGCTTTCTCTTTCGACATTCTTAGCCCATCTGACACGGAACATTGTCGTGTTGTGCAGTCCAGAGTAGTCAAGCTCCCAGATCTCCACGACCCTTCCATAAAATCGCTCGGTTGTGCGTTGTCGCTGCGGTCATGCATTCCATTGTCACCCCGAGTTCGATCATCACTTGTCCATATCTTTTGCCTCCGTAGAACGTGTATCCGTTGATATCATATGCCCGATAGGTTACGAGGTTGGGCGAGGGCCATGTGCTAAGGCGATATGAGCAATCCGTCCTTAGAGCCCTCCTCCGAGGATTAGCAATAATATGCTCTTTGATCCAATGCAGAAAGTGGAGTTGTGCTCTCTAGTAACTTCGGCGTCCGTCCGCATACCCCCGTCACGATACTTCTTTGCGATAATTTCTTTGTGCAGTGCCACGAAAGGATCTACCTCGTCTAGGTGTTGTAGCACTACCAAGTTTGCTCTGTCAATGTCGCTGCGTCAATCTAAGTATGCCACGTGCAGTTCCCTGCGACCGTTATAGTGACCATCTCCTTCGAGCCTCCCATCGTGCTTGTTAACGGGCAAACCAACACTAACACTAGGCGGCTGGTCTGCGCCATATAGAAAATTCTCACAGAAAGAGATGCACTCTTGTGCCAAATAGCCTCGACGATGCTTCCATCCGGACGGGACATGTTACGGAACGAATCCTTGATGATCCCATTCATCCTCTCAAACGGCATCATGTTGTGCAGGAATGACGGCCCCAGGTCTATTATGTCATCCACAATATGGACACACAGATGCACCATCACGTCAAGAACGCGCGGTGGGAAGTACATCTCAAGCTCATTCAAGATCACAAGGATCTCTTCCCGTAGCCTTTGAGCTGCTTCACACCGATCGACTTTCGAGATGACGCCAAAAAGTTGCAGAGACCAATAAGCGTGTCACAGACGTGCTTGTCCATTATCCCTCTAAGGGCAACAGGTAGTATCCGCGTCATCATCACATGACAGTCATGAGACTTCACCCCGCTGAACCTTTTCTTGTCCGTGTCTAGATATCTGCTTATCTTGCCACAGTAACCGGAACTAACTTTCACTCCGGTAAGGCACTTAAAGAATTGATTGATCTCAGCCTGACTTAAGGTGAAGCAAGAGGGGGGGCAATAATCTTCTTTCTTTAATTTCTTGCCCTTCTTCTCCCGTGCCTCTGTCTCCGTCTCTGTCTTGTTAGACATTTTACGGGGCGGCATGTGCAGATCTTCCCTGATTTTCAAATCTTGCAAGTCTTTTCTTGCCTTCGGCCCATCCTTGGTCTTATCCGGCATGTTCATCAGTGTTGCGAGCAAGCTCTCAAGGACATTCTTACAGATATGCATTTGATCAAGGCAATGAGGTGTATCGAGTTTGTGCCAAGACTCCAAGTCCCGAACATAGACCTCGCCTTCCATACCTTCAGCAGCGGCTCCGCGCCTTTCTCATCGTCTTTCGGCCAGGGCACTCATTCCAGTTTTCAACAGCTCATCGATTTCGGCACCGCTCCGCTTACGTGGAGGTCCTCGATGCTCAGCGTGACCATTGAATAGATCTCCATGGTTTCTCCACGGTCGTCTGTTCAAGCCATCTTCGATGCCCCATGTACACGATTTTCCCAGACCCGCCATCTTTCCTTGACGTTAGCTGTTGAGACGTTGTATCATCCATGCACCGCGTGCATCCGCAATATCCATGGCACACCTGGCCTGCCACATATCCGTAACCGAGATAGTCATGCATTGTCGTGATCAGCGCGGCTCTCATGTTGAAATAATCACCTTTGTCAAGGCCCCATGTCTTGGCGGTGTTTTCCATAACGTGTCTAACTCCTCTTGAAGTAGCCCCGATACAAATTAATATTATTTCCTGGTTGTTTCGCCCTTGAATAAGCATGCTCATGTGAATGTATTTGATTTCATGCACAACCAGGGGGAGGTTGTACATCCATACAAACACGGGCCATGTACTATGGTTGGTGTTCGGTTGCCAAACGGATTCATGCCATCAAGACACGCGCCGAGCACGATGTTCCTTGCATCACATTCAAAATACCGATAGAAGCTGTTCAACGCTCTCCACGGCTTCCATCCTTCACGTGTCTCAGCTTGGATCATCTCCATCGTCGGGCTTCTTCCTCTCCGCGTGCCAGCGCATTAGCTTTGCTTCCTTGGGATCTACAAAATACCTCTGAGACGGGAGTGATCGGTAAGTACCATACAACTTTTGGGGACATTTCTTCCGGCCTTCTTGTATCGAGAAGCATTGCACACCGGACAGCTTGTTTTTTCCGTGCTCCTTCCGATAAATTATGCAATCGTTGATGCATGCATGGTATCTAACGTGTGGCAGATCAAGAGGGCACACGATCTTCTTGGCCTCATCAACACTAGTAGGACATAGATTACCCGCGGGAAGAACATCCTTTAGGTACTTGAGATGCTCATCGAGGCTAGTGTCGGTCCATTTGTTTTAGCCTTCGCCTTCACGAGTTGGAGCGTGAAACTCAACCGGTCACCTCAGATTGCAACCATCATTAAATGGAGTGTTCGAGTCTACCACCGCTTGCTCCAGCTTAGCCTCCTCTCTAGAAGCAGCTCTCTCAAGATTGCCTCTCCTTGCGAAGCAATGCTTGAACATGAGGGTCCCGCACAATTGAACTTAGTACCGACAAACTCTGCTGCGTGGAGTCCATGTCGTTCTCTCCACCGCCATGTCCGGCCCCTTCTCCTCCGCCATGTCCGGCCCCTTCTCCGCCGCCATGTCCGGCCTCTTCCCTGCCGCCATTATCGATCATCTCTTCGTCTTGCCCCGTGTCATCATTGCCTGCCCCGTCGGCATCCTCAACATCGTCATCCTCATCTTCAATTATCCACCTAGTATAGCCATCCATGAAACCAGTCATGAGCAGGTGCGCTTCGACATGACCATCGTCATGGGGGTCGAGCCAAACTATTCCTTTGCATTTTCGACACGGACATAAAACCTCTGTTCGGTTATTTTCTTTCATGTCTTGCACCGCCGACCGCAACCACCTGTCCACCATCGTTCCACTGACCATCATCAACTCTGCACGGTAATAATAAAAAAATTGATTGTAAAAATGCATGCATGCATCAAAGTCATAAAAAAATTGGCATGACCTTCCCTAAAAATAGGACATATATGGATCTAGAGTTTGCCCGGAATTCGCCGAAACGGAAATAAATCGACATTTCGGCAAAACATAGGCAACTCAAAAGCACAATTTACAAGCGTCAACTCATGCCACACACACAATTTCCACAAACATATCACACACACATAAACACATTTCCATTTTTCAAAAGCATGAAATTTTCATCACCTCTATCTCGATGGCCGGAGATGATGTTGTAGGGAGATCAAAAGTGCACAAAGCTCTTCTTGATAAAGATAGATCTAGTTAGGGGGCAAATAGGTCACTTAACTAAATCCTACACCTACCTAGCTACCTAATTTGGAAGGAGACAACTTCAACTAGTGGAGGGGGAAGGAAAAAGAGAAATGAGATGCATTAATGGAGGTGGTGTAGTTATGTAGGAGTAATGAAGAGAGAGAAGGTGGATAGAGAAGAGAGAGAGTAATGGGGGAGAAGTATTGAGAAGAAGAAGAGTGAGAGTTGGAGCATGTGGTGGAGGGAAGAGAGGAGAGGTGGAGGTAGGGGGAAGGGAAAAAAGGAAGGGGAGGGGAGGGATGGGTTGGGGGTTGGTGGGGTTAGCAGTAGCGCGGGAGAAAAAAGGCGCTGCTGCTAAGAAATTAGCAGCAGCGCGCTTTTCTGTAAGGCGCTACTGCTAACTGGGACAAAAAATTGTGGCAATTTGAAACTTACCAGCAGCGATCTCAAGGAAACCGCGCTACTACTACATACTTAGCAGTAGCGCTGTTACTGTGACCGCACTACTGCTACTTAGAGTTGGGGGAACACCGCCGGTCGATATTTGTAGCAGCGCGTTTTTGGTCAAGCGCACTACTGCTAAATATTTATCAGCAGCGAGTTTACGTAACCCGCGCTACAACTACTTAGCAGCAGCGCTCTATTTTGAACCGCGCTGCTGCTAAGATTCTGTGTATAGGCTTTTCCCTAGTAGTGGGATAAGCGGCAACACAAATGTGATGCCTTGCAAAAATAAAAGAGATGGACCTATTGAGTGATGGTTGTTGGGTTAAGAGCGTCTGTTATATTTTTTCTCCCGTTGCGACGCACGGGTGCTTTTGCTAGTTATTACTAATAAAAGAAAGATACCCGAAGCTGAAATTGCCACCATGCTTGCTAATTACACTTTTAAAGGTGGAATACCAAAGAAACTTGGAGATCCAGGAGTACCTACTATACCATGCTCCATTAAAAGAAGTTATGTTAAAACTGCTTTATGTGATGTTGGAGCCGGTGTTAGTGTTATGCCTCTCTCTTTATATCGTAGACTTGACTTGAATAAGTTGACACCTACTGAAATATCTTTGCAAATGGCTGATAAATCAACTGCTATACCTGTCGGTATTTGTGAGGATGTGCCTATTGTAGTTGCGAACGTCACTATTTAAACGGACTTTGTTATTCTTGATATCCCCGAGGATGATAGTATGTCTATTATTCTGGGAAGACCTTTCCTTAATACTGTAGGGGCTGTTATTGATTGCACCAAAGGCAATGTCACTTTTCATTTTAATGGCAATGAGCACACGGTACATTTTCCGAGGAAACAACCTCAAGTTTATAGTATCAACTCTATTGGAAAAGCTCCATGGATTATATTTGGAGGTTTTGAATTTCCTCTCCCTACTGTCAAGAAAAAGAATGATATTCTTATTGTTGGGGATTTTCACATCCCCGTTGAGGTAACTTAGTGTTATTTGAAATTTCCCCGGTTCCGTGATTATTCGGAATGAGTTTGTTAACAAGACTTGATCAACCTTGTTAGTGGGTTCATTTTGATGACCACGAGATGGATGAAACTAGAAGCACAACTTTCTGTACCCTCTTTATATTTTCTGTTATTTAGTATAAATAAAGTAAAATAATATTTTTCTGTCTGTCTCCTGACTTATCTGTGCAATATAAAAATATCCCGAAAATAAAAGTCCTCAGAATGCCATGCCAATTTAATATGATTTTTCGGGAATATTTGAGAATTTACTGTGCAAAAATTACCACAGGGGGGGGCTGCCACCTGGCCACGAGGGTGGAGGGCGCGCCCTACCCCCTAGACGTGCCCCCTGCCTCGTGGGCCCATGGTGGCCCTCCTCCACTTATTCCTGCACCCATCTTCTCCCTCTGTGTCACACAAACACGAAAAACCAACTCAAGCACAAGTTCCAGCCCCCGTAGCTGTGATTTTCGATCTCCTTGCTCAAAGCACCTCTTGCAAAACTACTTGGGGAGATTGTTCCTTGGTATGTGACTCCTCCATTGGTCCAATTAGTTTTTGTTCTAGTGCTTTATTCTTTGCAAATTTGTGCTGCATAGGTGACCATGTTCTTGAGCTTGCATGACAAATTTATATGGTTCCAAGTAGTTCTAATGCTTGATATAGGCCCTAGGCACTTGTGGGAGTTGTTACTATCGATCTTATTGAAGTTGGTTCACTTTTATTTGAAGTTACTAAAAAATTCAGAAATTTTTCAGAGGAAACAATATGCTTAGGAGGATGTTCCAAGGTGGTCCTTCAAGGAAGCAAGGTCCCAGGCTTGCAATACGTGACGCTGACGAGGAACCACCAAGAGATGCTCCTGTGAGGCCTTGTGTGTCGGAAATATGCCCTAGAGGCAATAATAAATGGTTATTATTATATTACTTTGTTCATGATAATTGTCTATTATTCATGCTATAACTGTATTATCCGGAAATCGTAATACACGTGTGAATGCATAGACACAACATTTCCCTAGTAAGCCTCTAATTGACTAGCTCATTGATCAACAGATAGTCATGGTTTCCTGACTATGGGCATTGGATGTCGTTGATAACGGGATCACATCATTAGGAGAATGATGTGATGGACAAGACCCAATCCTAAGCATAGCTCAAAGATCGTGTAGTTCGTTTAGCTAGAGCTTTTCTAAGTGTCAAGTATCATTTCCTTAGACCATGAGATTGTGCAAATCCCGGATACCGTAGGAGTGCTTTGGGTGTGCCAAACGTCACAACGTAACTGGGTGACTATAAAGGTGCACTACGGGTATCTCTGAAAGTGTCTGTTGGGTTGGCATGAATCGAGACTGGGATTTGTCACTCCGTATGACGGAGAGGTATCTCTGGGCCCACTCGGTAATGCATCATCATAATGATCTCAAAGAGACCAAGTGTCTGGTCACGAGATCATGCATTACGGTACGAGTAAAGTGACTTGCCGGTAACGAGACTGAACGAGGTATTGGGATACCGACGATCGAGTCTTGGGCAAGTAACGTACCGATTGACAAAGGGAATTGAATACGGGGTTAATTGAATCCTTGACATAGTGGTTCATCCGATGAGATCATCGAGGAGCATGTGGGAGCCAACATGGGTATCTAGATCCCGTTGTTGGTTATTGACCGGAGAGGCGTCTCGGTCATGTCTGCATATCTCCCGAACCCGTAGGGTGTACACACTTAAGGTTTGGTGATGCTAGGGTTGTAGAGATATTAGTATGCAGCAAACCGAAAGCTGTTCGGAGTCCCGGATGATATCCCAGACGTCACGAGGAGTTCCGGAATGGTCCGGAGGTGAAGAATTATATATAGGAAGTGCTGTTTCGGCCATCGGGAAAGTTTCGGGGATCACGGTATTGTACCGACCACGGAAGGGTCCCGGGTCCACCGGTGGGGCCACCTATCCCGAGGGCCCCGTGGGCTGAAGTGGGAGGTAACCATCCCCTGGTGGGCTGGTGCCCCCACCTTGGGCCCCCCTGCGCCTAGGGTTGGAAACCCTAGGGGAGGGGGCGCCTCCACTTGCCTTGGGGGGCAAGTTTCCCCCTTGGCCGCCGCCCCCCCAGGAGATCCCATCTCCTTGGGCCGACGCCCCCCCTGGGGACCCTATATAAAGAGGGGGGAGGGAGGGCAGCCGCACCCTGCATCTTGGCGCCTCCCTTCCCCCTTTGCTACACCTCCTCCTCCCGCAGACGCTTGGCGAAGCCCTGCCGGATCCCTGCTGCATCCACCACCACGCCTTCATGCTGCTGGATCTTCATCAACCTCTCCTCCCCCTTGCTGGATCAAGAAGGAGGAGACGTCACGCTGACCGTACGTGTGTTGAACGCAGAGGTGCCGTCCGTTCGGCGCTAGGATCTCCAGTGATTTGGATCACGACGTGTACGACTACCTCAACCACGTTCTCTTGAACGCTTCCGCTCGCGATCTACAAGGGTATGTAGATGCAATACTCTCTCTCCTACTGGAAGAACTCGTAGATTGATCTTGGTGAACGTAGGAAATTTTTTATTTTATGCAACGTTCCCCAACAGTGGTATCAGAGCTAGGTCTATGCGTAGTTCTCTTTGCACGAGTAGAACACAATTTGTTGTGGGCGTAGATGTTGACAACTTTCTTACCACTACTAGTCTTATTTTGCTTCAGCAGATTGTGGGATGAAGCGGCCGGACCGACCTTACGTGCGCTTCGTGAGACAGGTTCCACCAACCCACATGCACTAGTTGCATAAGGTGGCTAGCGGTGTCTGTCTCTCCACTTTAGTTGGAGCGGATTCGATGAAAAGGGTCCTTATGAAGGGTAAAATGAAGTTGGCAAATCATGTTGTGGCTTTAACGTAGGTAAGAAAACGTTCTTGCTAGATCACCTATAGAAGCCACGTAAAAACTTGCAGCAACAATTAGAGGACGTCTAATTTGTTTTTGCAGCAAGTGTTTTGTGATGTGATATGGCCAAAGGATGTGATGAATGATATATGTGATGTATGAGATGATCATGTTCTTGTAATAGGAATCACGACTTGCATGTCGATGAGTATGACAATCGGCAGGAGCCATAGGAGTTGTCTTTATTTTTTGTATGACCTGCGTGTCATTGAAGAACGCCTTGTAAACTAGTTTACTTTATTGCTAAACGCGTTAGCCATAGAAGTAGAAGTAGTCGTTGGTGTGACAACTTCATGAAGACACGATGATGGTGATCATGATGATGAAGATCATGGTGTCATGTCGGTGACGAAGATGATCATGGCGCCCCGAAGATGGAGATCAAAGGAGCAATATGATATTGTCCATATCATGTCACTATTTGATTGCATGTGATGTTTATCATGTTTTTCATCTTGTTTAAGAAGAACAACGGTAGTAAATAAGATGATCCCTCATAATAATTTCAAGAGAAGTGTTCCCCCCTAACTGTGCACCATTGCGAAGGTTTGTTGTTTCGAAGCACCACGTGATGATCGGGTGTGATAGATCCAAACGTTCGAATACAATGGGTGTAAGCCAGATTTACACACGCAATACACTTAGGTTAACTTGACGAGCCTAGCATGTACAGACATGGCCTCGGAACACGAAAGACCGAAAGGTCGAACATGAGTCATATAGAAGATACGATCAACATGAAGATGTTCACCGATGATGACTAGTCCGTCTCACGTGATGATCAGACACGGGCTAGTTGACTCGAATCATGGATCACTTAGATGACTAGAGGGATGTCTATCTGAGTGGGAGTTCATTATTTGATTAGATGAACTTAATTATCATGAACTTAGTCTAAATCTTTGCAATATGTCTTGTAGATCAAATGGCCCATGCTAATATTGCCCTCAACTTCAACGCGTTCCTAGATAAAACCAAGCTGTAAGACGATGGCAGCAACTATACGGACTGGGTCCGGAACTTGAGGATCATCCTCATAGCTGCCAAGAAAGCATATGTCCTAGATACGCCGCTAGGTGAAGCACCCATTTTCCTAGCAACTCAAGACGTTATGAACGCCTGGCAGTCGTGTAGTGATGATTACTCCCTGGTTCAGTGTGGCATGCTTTACAGCTTAGAACCAGGGCTCCAAAAGCGTTTTGAGCAGCACGGAGCATATGAGATGTTCAAAGAGCTGAGAATGGTTTTCCAAGCCCACGCCCGGGTCGAGAGATATGAAGTCTCCGACAAGTTCTACAGTTGTAAGATGGAGGAGAATGGTTCTGTCAGCGAGCACATACTCAAAATGTCTGGGTTGTACAACCGCTTATCTCAACTGGGAGTTAATCTCCCAGATGAAGCGGTGGTAGACAGAATCCTCCAGTCGCTCCCACCAAGCTACAAGAGCTTTGTGATGAACTTCAATATGCAGGGGATGGAAAAGACCATTCCTGAGGTATATTCAATGCTGAAATCAGCGAAGGTGGAGATCAAAAAGGAACATCAAGTGTTGATGGTGAATAAAACCACTAAGTTCAAGAAAGGCAAGGGTAAGAAGAACTTCAAGAAGGACGGCAAAGGAGTTGCCGCGCCCGGTAAACCAGTTGCCGGGAAGAAGTCAAGTAATGGACCCAAGCCTGAAACTGAGTGCTTCTATTGCAAGGGAAGTGGACACTAGAAGCGGAACTGCCCCAAGTACTTAGCGGACAAGAAGGCCGGCAAAACCAAAGGTATATGTGATATACATGTAATTGATGTGTACCTTACCAGTGCTCGTAGTAGCTCCTGGGTATTTGATACCGGTGCGGTTGCTCACATTTGTAACTCAAAGCAGGAGCAACGGAATAAGCGGAGACTGGCAAAGGACGAGGTGACGATGCGCGTCGGGAATGGTTCCAAGGTCGATGTGATCGCCGTCAGCACGCTACCTCTACATTTACCTACGGGATTAGTTTTGAACCTCAATAATTGTTATTTAGTACCAGCTTTGAGCATGAAAATTGTATCAGGATCTCGTTTAATTCGAGATGGCTACTCATTTAAATCCGAGAATAATGATTGTTCTATTTATATGAGTGATATGTTTTATGGTCATGCCCCGCTGGTGAATGGTTTGTTCTTAATGAATCTCGAGCGTAATGTTACACATATTCATAGTGTGAATACCAAAAGATGTAAAGTTGATAATGATAGTCCCACATACTTGTGGCACTGCCGCCTTGGTCACATTGGTGTCAAGCGCATGAAGAAGCTCCATGCTGATGGACTTTTGGAGTCTCTAGATTATGAATCGTTTGACACATGTGAGCCATGCCTCATGGGAAAGATGACCAGGACTCCATTCTCCGGAACAATGGAGCGAGTAACCAACTTATTGGAAATCATACATACTGATGTGTGCGGTCCAATGAGCATTGAGGCTCGCGGAGGATATCGTTATGTTCTCACTCTCACTGATGACTTGAGTAGATATGGGTATGTCTACTTGATGAAACACAAGTCTGAGACCTTTGAAAAGTTCAAGGAATTTCAGAATGAGGTAGAGAATCAACGTGATCGAAAGATAAAGTTCTTGCGATCAGATCGTGGGGGTGAATATTTAAGTCACGAATTTGGTACGCAGATAACGAAATGTGGAATCGTTTCACAACTCACGCCGCCTGGAACACCTTAGTGAAATGGTGTGTCCTAACGTCGCAATCGCACTCTATTGGATATGGTGCGATCTATGATGTCACTTACCGATTTACCGCTATCATTTTGGCGATACGCTCTAGAGACAGCTACATTCACTTTAAATAGAGCACCGTCTAAATCCGTTGAGACGACACCGTATGAATTATGGTTTGGGAAGAAACCTAAGCTGTCGTTTCTTAAAGTTTGGGGATGCGATTCTTATGTCAAGAAACTTCAACCTGAGAAGCTCGAACCCAAGTTGGAAAAATGCGTCTTCATAGGATACCCTAAGGAAACCATTGGGTATACTTTCTACTTAAGATCCGAGGGCAAGATCTTTGTTGCCAAGAACAGGTCCTTTCTGGAGAAGGAGTTTCTCTCGAAAGAATTAAGTGGGAGGAAAGTGGAACTTGATGAAGTACTGCCTCTTGAACTGATGAGTAGTGCAGCTCAGGAAGATGTTCCTGTGGTGCCTGCTCCGACAAGAGAGGAGGTTAATGATGATGATCAAGATACTTCGGATCAAGCTCTTACTGAACTTCGAAGGTCCACAAGGACATGTTCCGCACCAGAGTGGTACGGCAACCCTGTCTTACAAATCATGTTGTTAGACAACGGTTGACCTTTGAACTATGAAGAAGCGATGGCGGGCCCAAATTCCAACAAATGGCTTGAAGCCATGCAATCCGAGATAGGATCCATGTATGAAAACAAAGTATGGACTTTGACAGACTTGCCTGATGATCGTCGGGCAATAGAAAACAAATGGATCTTTAAGAAGAAGACGGACGCGGATGGTAATGTTACCATATATAAGGCTTGACTTGTCACTAAGGGTTATCGACATGTTCAAGGCATTGACTACGATGAGACATTCTCTCCCGTAGCGAAGCTGAAGTCCGTCCGAATCATGTTAGCAATTGCCGCATACTATGATTATGAGATATGGCAAATGGACGTCAAAACGGCATTCCTTAACGGTCACCTTAAGGAAGAACTATATATGATGCAGCCGAAAGGTTTTGTCGACCCTAAGAATGCTAACAAGGTATGCAAGCTCCAGCGCTCAATCTATGGGCTGGTGCAAGCATCTCGGAGTTGGAACATTCGCTTTAATGAGATGATTAGAGCGTTTGGGTTTATGCAGACTTATGGAGAAGCCTGCGTTTACAAGAAAGTGAGTGGGAGCTCTGTAGCATTTCTCATATTATATGTGGATGGCATACTTTTGACGGGAAATGATATAGAACTTTTGGATAGCATAAGGGCCTACTTGAATAAGTGCTTTTCAATGAAGGACCTTGGAGAAGCTGCTTACATATTAGGCATCAAAATCTATAGAGATAGATCAATACGCCTCATAGGTCTTTCACAAAGCACATACCTTGATAAGATATTGAAGAAGTTCAATATGGATCAGTCCAAGAAGGGGTTCTTGCCTGTGTTGCAAGGTGTGAAATTGAGCTCGGCTCAATGGCCGACCACGGCAGAAGATAAAGAAGAGATGAGTGTCATCCCCTATGCCTCAGCCATAGGATCTATCATGTATGCCATGACCTGTACCAGACCTGATATAAACCTTGCCGTAAGTTTGGTAGGAAGGTACCAAAGTAATCTCGGCAAGGAACACTGGACAGCGGTCAAGAACATCCTTAAGTACCTGAAAAGGACTAAGGACATGTTTCTCGTATATGGAGGTGACAAAGAGCTCGCCGTAAAGGGTTACGTCGACGCTAGCTTCGACACAGATCTGGATGACTCTAAGTCGCAAACCAGATACGTGTATATTTTGAATGGTGGGGCAGTAAGCTGGTGCAGTTGCAAGCAGAGCGTTGTGGCGGGATCTACATGTGAAGCGGAGTACATGGTAGCCTCGGAGGCAGCGCATGAAGCAATCTGGGTGAAGGAGTTCATCACCGACCTAGGAGTCATACCCAATGCGTCGGGGCTGATTACACTCTTCTGTGACAACACTAGAGCTATTGCACTTGCCAAGGAGCCCAGGTTTCACAAGAAGACCAGGCACATCAAGCGTCGCTTCAACTCCATCCGTGAAAATGTTCAAGATGGAGACATAGATATTTGTAAAGTACATACGGACCTGAATGCATCAGATCCGTTAACTAAACCTCTCCCTAGAGCATAACATGATCAACACCAGGATGCAATGGGTGTTCGATACATCACAATGTAACTAGATTATTGACTCTAGTGCAAGTGGGAGACTGTTGGAAATGTGCCCTAGAGGCAATAATAAATGGTTATTATTATATTTCTTTGTTCATGATAATTTTCTATTATTCATGATATAACTGTATTATCCGAAAATCGTAATACACGTGCGAATGCATAGACCACAACATGTCCCTAGTAAGCCTCTAATTGACTAGCTCGTTGATCAACAGATAGTCATGGTTTCCTGACTATGGGCATTGGATGTCGTTGATAACGGGATCACATCATTAGGAGAATGATGTGATGGACAAGACCCAATCCTAAGCATAGCTCAAAGATCGTGTAGTTCGTTTAGCTAGAGCTTTTCTAAGTGTCAAGTATCATTTCCTTAGACCATGAGATTGTGCAACTCCCGGATACCGTAGGAGTGCTTTGGGTGTGCCAAACGTCACAACGTAACTGGGTGACTATAAAGGTGCACTACGGGTATCTCTGAAAGTGTCTGTTGGGTTGGCACAAATCGAGACTGGCATTTGTCACTCCGTATGACGGAGAGGTATCTCTGGGCCCACTCGGTAATGCATCATCATAATGAGCTCAAAGTGACCAAGTGTCTGGTCACGGGATCATGCATTACGGTACGAGTAAAGTGACTTGCCGGTAACGAGACTAAACGAGGTATTGGGATACCGATGATCGAGTCTCGGGCAAGTAACGTACCGATTGACAAAGGGAATTGAATACGGGGTTGATTGAATCCTTGACATCGTGGTTCATCCGATAAGATCATCGAGGAGCATGTGGGAGCCAACATGGGTATCCAGATCCCGCGGTTGGTTATTGACCGGAGAGGCGTCTCGGTCATGTCTGCATATCTCCCGAACCCGTAGGGTCTACACACTTAAGGTTCGGTGACGCTAGGGTTGTATAGATATTAGTATGCATCAAACCGAAAGTTGTTCGCAGTCCCGGATGAGATCCCGGACGTCACGAGGAGTTCCGGAATGGTCCGGAGGTGAAGAATTATATATAGGACGTGCTATTTCGGCCATCAGGAAAGTTTCGGGGGTCACCGGTATTGTACCGGCACCACCGGAAGGGTCCCGGGGGTCCACCGGGTGGGGCCACCTATCCCGGAGGGCCCCGTGGGCTGAAGTGGGGAGGGAACCAGCCCCTGGTGGGCTGGTGCGCCCCCCCTTGGGCCCCCTGCGCCTAGGGTTGGGAACCCTAGGGGAGGGGGCGCCTCCACTTGCCTTGGGGGGCAAGTTCCCCCCTTGGCCGCCGCCCCCCTAGGAGATCCCACCTCCTAGGGCAGGCGCCCCCCGGGGACCCTATATAAAGAGGGGGGAGGGAGGGCAGACGCACCCTGCATCTTGGCGCTTCCCTTCCCCCTTTGCTACGCCTCCTCCTCCCGCAAACGCTTGGCGAAGCCCTGCCGGATCCCTGCTGCATCCACCACTACGCCGTCGTGCTGCTGGATCTTCATCAACCTCTCCTTCCCCCTTGCTGGATAAGGAAGGAGGAGAAGTCACACTGACCGTATGTGTGTTGAACGCGGAGGTGCCGTCCGTTCGGCGCTAGGATCTCCGGTGATTTGGATCACGACGTGTACGACTACCTCAACCACGTTCTCTTGAACGCTTCCGCTCGCGATCTACAAGGGTATGTAGATGCAATCCTCTCTCTCGTAGCTGGAAGAACTCATAGATTGATCTTGGTGAACGTAGGGAAATTTTTATTTTATGCAACATTCCTCAACATTGTGAATGGCCATCGGAAAATTTTATGAATCAAGTGGGAATCAAAGAAGAATAGCACATATTTGAGTAACGCTGGTCTTGAGGACTTTGAAGCTGACAAGTGCCCCCAGTATCATGATCTCACAAGTTCATTTGTGAGGAGGTTTGAGTTTTGAACTTCACGAAATTGTCCTCCAGTCATGTTTGACCTCTATGACAAATCTTATACCACGGACTTAGAGGATTTTACTTCTGCTTGCAAACTTCCATCTTGGGGTAATGTCAGGGATCCCCCTAAATCTGAATATAGAGACTTTCTTGCTAGAATAACTGTGGGGGGATCTAGAGATATAACGCAAGCTACTATAGGGAGCATTCACTTTCCTGCCATACATTATTTTGCTCTCTTCATAGGTAGATGTATTAATGCTAAGGATGAAGCATGTCACATGTGTGTCCCTGATCTCAGTATTCTTAGGAGTGCTATGTTAGGAGACCAATCTTATCATTTGGGAGCCATTGTAGCTCGCAGGTTGCGTCAGAATAGACATAGCGGAGATTTCTTTGGAGGAATTTATGCAACCCGCTTAGCTAATTTTCTTGAGGTAGACATTCGTGAGGGTGACATGGAGTTACCCCCTTCTTATTTAGATTTTGATTCTATAGTTTCTCACCGGTTTGTTGAGAGGACTGAACCACCTCTACAGTATCGACTAATCTTTGACAGACGTCGTGTAGTCCATATTGCTCTTCCTGCTCCTGCTTTCTTTGATTCAAAGGCAAAAAGAAGATATATTATTACCAGAGAGGAGGCAGATGAGTACGAAAGGAGAGTGGAGGCTACTCGACTCCATGCTACAGCTCAGGCGG
The DNA here is from genome assembly GCA_021437245.1 of Aegilops speltoides. Lineage (NCBI taxonomy): Eukaryota > Viridiplantae > Streptophyta > Magnoliopsida > Poales > Poaceae > Aegilops > Aegilops speltoides. The sequence goes on from CM038144.1 coordinate 46,959,376, forward strand.
CAATAGCCGCTGCGTCACGCTACGACCCCAGCTACACCTACGGATATCCGCCAGGCCATCCCTGGCAATAGACCAACTTAGGCCAAAAGCTTAAGCTTTGGGGAGTACGTATTTCCCACCGACATTACATTCATGTTCACACACACACTCATTGCTAGATGTCGGTGCTTATACTTTTTCACTATATTATCCATGTTAGTTTAAATTTCTTTTTCTAGCTTTCTTCTTGTGTGTTTGATAAACTTTAAAAAAACCAAAAAAATTAGTTAGTTTACTTTCCATGCTTGTAGTAGAATTAAAAAGAAAACCCAAAAATATTTCCCGTTCTTCTTTTTACTTGTTGGGAGCTTTCCCGTGTAAATAGTTTTTATTTTCTTTTCCTTTCTTTGGGGGTCGAGAAGACTATATTGAAAATGCTTAGTGGCTCTTATATGCATGATTGATTATTTAACTTAGAGCCCATATTACTTGTCTTCTCTCTTGAGTTGAATGCTTGCAGATTCCAGCTTAGTCCAATGCACGTGCACTATTATTATTATACACACCGTTCGGTCATGCAAGTGAAAGGCAATAATGACGGTATATGATGGACTTATTGGGAAAAGAAAAGCTGGTATGAACTCGACCTCTCTTGTTTTTGTAAATATGATGATTCATCGTTCCTGATTCAGCTATTATGAAGTAAACATATTTGCAATGACATTTAGAGATTATAGTTGCTTGTGCCATGCTTGATTAGCTATGAGTTACAATGGTTTACCTTGCGTGCCAACATGCTATTAGAATGATTATGATGTGGTATGATGGGATGGTATCCTCCTTTAAATGAATTGAGTGACTCGACTTGGCACATGTTCACGCATGTAGTTGAATCCAATCAACATAGCCTTCATGATATTTATGTTCATGGTGGATTATATCCTACTCATGCTTGCATTCGGTGTGAATTAATTTTAATGCATGTTTACGACTGTTGACGCTCTCTCAGTTGGTCGCTTCCCAGTCTTTTGCTAGCCTTCACCTGTACTAAGCAGGAATACTGCTTGTGCATTCAAACTCCTTAAACCCCAAAGTTATTCCATATGAGTCCACTATACCTTCCTATATGCGGTATTTACCTGCCGTTCCAAGTAAATTTGTATGTGCCAAACTCTAAACCTTCAAATGAACATTCTATTTTGCATGCTCGAATAGCTCATATGTCAACTAGAGCTGCCCTTATCTTTCGTGTTAGGCGGGTTATTCTCAAGAGGAGTGGTCTCCGCTCCTCATTCACGAGAAAATGGCTGGTATGCGGGATGCCCAGTCCCATGCTTTGTGCAAACTAAATCAAAATAACCGCAAACAAAACTCCCCTTGGGACCCGTTGAATGTTGGAGGCACTCATTGTTTCGAGCAAGCCATGGATTGATGCTTGTGGAGGAAGGGGGTATAAACTTTACCATTCTGTTTGGGAACCGCCTATAATCTGTTTAGCATGGAAGATATCGTCGTCTTTTAGTTCTTATGTTGACAATAAAAGTATGCCGCTCAAAATATAATTTATCTCTATTTCAAAACCGAGCTCTGGCACCTCTACAATTCCCTGCTTCCCTCTGCGAAGGGCCTATCTATTTACTTTTATGTTGAGTCATCACCCTTCTTATAAAAAAAGCACCCGCTAGAGAGCACACTGTCGTTTGCATTCATTATTATTGGTTTATATTGGGTATGACTTGACTAGATCTCTTTTACCATGAATTACAATGTTTAGTCAGTCCTTGATCTTTAAAGGTGCTCTGCATTTATGTTTTGCGGTCTCAGAAAGGGCTAGTGAGATACCATTTTGTTATATCATGTTATGATTATTTTGAGAAAGTGTTGTCATCCGAGTTTTGCTATTATAGCTCGCTAGCTGATTATGCTATTGATATGAGTAATTGTGAGACCTACGTGTCATTGTGAGTATGGTTAGTTCATAATAATTGATGAGACTTGAATGCTGGCTTTTCATGTTTACAACAACAAGAGCAAATAGAGTTTGTAAAAGTTTTTCTTTTTCTCTTTCAGTTTGTCAACTGAATTGCTTGAGGACAAGCAAGGGTTTAAGCTTGGGGAGTTGATATGTCTCCGTCGTATCTACTTTTCCAAACACTTTTGCCCTTGTTTTGGACTCTAACTTGTATGATTTGAATGGAACTAACCCGGACTGACGCTGTTTTCAGCAGAACTGCCATGGTGTTGTTTTTTGTGCAGAAAATAAAAATTCTCAGAATGTCCTGAAACTCCACGGAACACGTTAGAAAAAATAAAGAAAAATCCTCACAAAAGATGAAGACCAGGGGGCCCACACCCTGCTCACGAGGGTGGGGGGCGCGCCCCCCTACCTCGTGGGCCCCCTGGTGGCCCTCCGACGCCAACTCCAACTCCATATATTGACTTTCAGGGAGAAAAAAATCAGAGAGAAGAAATCATCGCGTTTTACGATACGGAGCCGCCGCCAAGCCCTAATCTCTCTCGGGAGGGCTGATCTGGAGTCCGTTCGGGGCTCCGGAGAGGGGGATTCGTCGCCGTTGTCATCATCAACCATCCTCCATCACCAATTTCATGATGCTCCATCACCACCGTGCGTGAGTAATTGCATCATAGGCTTGCTGGACGGTGATGGGTTGGATGAGATTTATCATGTAATCGAGTTAGTTTTGTTAGGGTTTGATCCCTAGTATCCATTATGTTCTTTGATTGATGTTGTTATGACTTTGCTATGCTTAATGCTTGTCACTAGGGCCCTAGTGCCATGATTTCATATCTGAACCTATTATGTTTTCATGAATATATGTGTGTTCTAGATCCTATCTTGCAAGTCTATAGTCACCTACTATGTGTTATGATCCGGCAACCCCGAAGTGACAATAATCGGGACCACTCCCGATGATGACCATAGTTTGAGGAGTTCATGTATTCACTATGTGCTAATGCTTTGTTCCGGTTCTCTATTAAAAGGAGGCCTTAATATCCCTTAGTTTCCAATAGGACCCCGCTGCCACGGGAGGGTAGGACAAAAGATGTCATGCAAGTTCTTTTCCATAAGCACGTATGACTATATACGGAATACATGCCTACATTACATTGATGAAATGGAGCTAATTCTGTGTCACCCTATGTTATGACTGCTACATGATGAACCACATCCGGCATAATTATCCATCGCTAGTCCGGTGCCTACGAGTTTTCCATATACTGGTTCTCGCTTATTTACTTTTCCATTGCTACTGTTACAATCTCTACAAAATACCAAAAACATTACTTTTACTGTCCCTACTTTTGTTACCGTTACCACCACTATCATATTACTTTGCTACTAAACACTTTGCTGCAGATACTAAGTTTCCAGGTGTGGTCCCGTTCCCGTCACCACATCCGTCCATTCTTCCCTTCCCTCTCTTTTTCCCAACGGACCTCTTCACTTACGTCATGTCTTAGTCACACCTAGCATTATCAAAAACCTTATTTCCGTTCGTCAATTCACTACTGATATGTTGGGGATCATTGCAGAAATTAAAAAAATTCTACGCATCACCAAGATCAATCTATGGAGAGACTAGTAACGAGAGAGAGGGGAGTGCATCTTGATACCCTTGAAGATCGCGATGCGGAAGCATTACAAGAACGCGGATGAGGGAGTCGTACTCGCAGCGATTCAAATCGCAGACGATCCGATCAAACGCCGAACGGACGGCGCCTCCGCGTTCAACACACGTACAGCCCGGGGACGTCTCCTCCTTCTTGATCTAGCAAGGGGAGAGGAGAAGTTGAGGGAGAGCTCCGGCAGCACGACGGTGTGGTGGTGGAGCTTGCAGTTCTTCGGCAGGGCTTCGCCAAGCACTACTGAGGAGGAGGTGGAGTTGGAGAGGGGAGGGCTGCGCCAGGGGCAAGGGGTGAAGCTCCCATGCGCCTCCCCACTGTATATAGGGGTGGAGGGGGCTAGTTTCTTGCCCTCCAAGTCCATTGGGGCGTTGGCAAAGGTGGGAGGAAAGAAATCTCATCATTTCCTTCCCCACCGATTGCTATCCCCCTTTTTAGGGATCTTGATCTTATCCTTTCGGGATATGATCTTATTCCTTCTAAGGTGGGGGATCTTGGTGCACCTTGACCAGGGGTGTGGGGACTTTCCCCCACTACCCAAGTTCATGTGGGTCTCCCATGCAGGTGGGCCCCACTCCGGAACCTTCTAGAACCTTCCCGGTACAATACTGAAAAATCCCGAACATTTTCCGGTGGCCAAAATAGGACTTCCCATATATAAATCTTTACCTCCGAACCATTCCGGAACTCCTCGTGACGTCCTGGATCTCATCCGGGACTCCGAACAACATTCGTTAACTGCACACTAATTCCCATAACAACTCTAGCGTCACGGAACCTTAAGTGTGTAGACCCTACAGGTTCGGGAATCATGCAGACATGACCGAGACAGCTCTCTGGCCAATAACCAACAGCGGGATCTGGATACCCATGTTGGCTCCCACATGTTCTGATGATCTCATCGGATGAACCACGATGTCAAGGATTCAAGCAATCCCATATACAATTCCCTTTGTCAATCAGTACGTTACTTGCCCGAGATTCGATCGTCGGTATCCCAATACCTGGTTCAATCTCGTTACCGGCAAGTCACTTTACTCATTCCGTGATGCATGATCCCGTGACTAACTACTTAGTCACATTGAGCTCATTATGATGATGCATTACCGAGTGGGCCCAGAGATACCTCTCCGTCACACGGAGGGACAAATCCCAGTCTCGATTCGTGCCAACCCAACAGACACTTTCGGAGATACCCGTAGTGCACCTTTATAGTCACCCAGTTACGTTGTGATGTTTGGCACATCCAAAGCATTCCTACGGTATCCAGGAGTTGCACAATCTCATGGTCTAGGGAAGTGATACTTGACATTAGAAAAGTTTTTAGCAAACAAACTACACGATCTTGTGCTATGCTTAGGATTGGGTCTTATCCATCACATCATTCTCCTAGTGATGTGATCCCGTTATCAATGACATCCAATGTCCATGGTCAAGAAACCATAACCATCTATTGATCAACGAGCTAGTTAACTAGAGGCTCATTAGGGACATGTTGTGGTCTATGTATTCACACATGTATTACGGTTTCCAGTTAATACAATTATAGCATGAATAATAGACAATTATCATGAACAAGGAGATATAATAATAACCATTTTATTATTGCCTCTAGGGCATATTTCCAACATGATAATCATTGCATCGTCGCTTTTGACCCTTTTGGTTTCTCCGTGAAGGACCTTCATTCCCGACGCGAGATCCTTCGGTGCAATAGTACGGGGGAGCTCTTCACGTTCACATGCCCTCTGCCTCCTCGCGCCCTCGCCACGCTCACCGCCCCTCATGATGTGTGGCACCGTCGCCTCGATCACCCCAGCCATGATGCTTACCGTTGCCTCTCGCAGCATATTTCCCTTCCTTGTATTAGACAAATAAATCACACCACTTTATGTCATGCTTGTCAACTAGGACATCATGTATGTTTGCCTTTTTCTTCTTCTACTACTCATACAACTCGTCCATTCAAGTTAGTGCATTGTGATCTTTGGACTTCACCGATCTTGAGTGTTTTTGGCAATAAATATTTTGTTAGTAATTCTTGATGATTTCACACATTTTCTATGGACTATTCCACTTCGCCAAAAATCTGATGCTTACGCCTCGCTCTCCGCTTTTCACGCATTCGATCATACTCAGTTTGGCTTACCTCTCGTGTCCATACAATGTGACAATGGTCATGAGTTCGACAATAACAAACTCCACTCTCTCGGCGCCACACACGGTATTCATATTCGCTTCTCTTGCCCATACACATCCCAACAAAAAGGTAAAGCTGAACGCATCATTCGCACTGTCAATGACATTGTGTGTTCTCTCTTATTTCTGGCTAGTTTACCACCTCGTTTTTGGGCCGAAGCACTTCACACCGCCACTCACGTTCTTAACCGTCTTCCCACAAAAACAATCAGCGCCCCCCTCTCCATATTTTGCCCTTCACAACAATCATCCCGATTCTCCTCACTACACGTCTTTGGCTGCCTATGCTATCCCAACACCGCCTCCACTATGCCACATAAACTGTCGCCGCATTCGAGTGCTTGCGTTTTTCTTGGCTATTCCTCTCATCATAAGGGATATAGGTGCATGGACCTCACTACCCACCGCATCATCATCTCTCGTCACGTCGTCTTCGATGAGATGACCTTTCCCTTTGCCTCCCTACAGCCTACCAACGCCGCCACGTACGACTTTCTCGCCGACGACGACACCCTACCCATAGTTGTCCCACCCCTTCCGATCACCACCCCTACACCTACCCCACCACCTCCCCTCCTCCCGCCCCTCCCTCACCACCCGCACCGCCCTCACCACCCGCCCCTCCCTCACCGGGCTCCCCTCCCGCACCCACTCATCGCAAGCGCAGCACCTCCGGCATCCACAAGGGCCCTTGCGAGCGGCTTAACCTGCATGTTTCGTCTGTCAGCAGGTACTCCCCGGTTCCCACCTCCACCCGTGCAGCTCTCAAGGATCCCAACTGGCTCACATCGATGCTATGAGTGCGGAGTACCGCGCTCTCCTCAGCAACAACACTTGGGATCTTGTGCCTCCTCCTCGGGATGCTAACAATGTGCTACTAATCACTTTGCTGCAAATAATTAATCTCCAGGTGTGGTTGAATTGACAACTCAGCTGCTAATACTTGCAAGTATTCTTTGGCTCCCCTTGTGTCGAATCTATAAATTTGGGTTGAATACTCTACCCTCGAAGGCTGTTGCGATCCCAAATACTTGCGGGCGCGGTGCTCATGCGGTAGGGGTGGGGTGGGGCTGCTCGATGGGCTACATAAGAAAAGGGAGGAGGAGAAGAAGATGACATGTGGGCCCCACCTGGTCATAACGGTCAACTAATTATTTACACAACGGTGTTGACTTTTTTGCCACATGGAGCTGACGAGCGGGCCCTCCATGTCATAATCCGTATTAAGACAATAACCATTCAGTCACTTGATTTTTTTGAAATAACCAACCAAATTTGTGGTAGTTTTTTGAAAAATTAAGAAAAGTGATAGTTTTTTTGTAACCCTAGCCCGTACCCTCCATGTCATAATCCGTATTAAGACAATAACCATTCGTTCACTTGATTTTTTTGGAACAACCAACCAATTTTGTGGTAGTTCTTTGAAAAATTAAAAAAAGTGGTAGTTTTTTTGTAACCCTAGCCCATAATGTGGTAGTTTTTTTTGCTATATACTCCCAATACTAAACAGATCATGGTTGATGAATCGTTATATGTTTATGTGTGCTAGCATATTTGGTTTGGCTCTCATACCGGCACTAGGACAAGAAAACGCAGACCAACTTGCTGATTACAACCTGGTGTGGGAAAACGACCCAACTCCTATCAGAACACATTTGGATTACTCCAACATATACATGTACTCAACACAAAATCAACATATTAGACATCATAAGTGATAGTTTTCATGAGACAATTGGGTATCACTCCCTCCGTCCCAGGATATAAGGTGTATTGGTTTTCGTGCAAGTCAACCATTTGAATGTTTGGCCAAGATTATAGAATACAATAACAACATCTGCAATACCTAACAAATAAAATATGAAACTACTTTTAATAATGGATCAAATGATACACATTTCATATTGTCGATACTTGTATATTTTCTAAACACTCCTAACGGTCGCTTTTCTGCACTGTTGGGAGACGCGGACGGGCATTAAATGCTCTTGTCCCCTGCCATCAGAGTTACGTAGGGTGCACTGTAGAAGCAGTTGTACCAACCCCTCTTTTTACATTTGTACCCCTGTCTGCGTTGCCACCTGTCGGTGACCCCTTTAGCCTATAAAAGGAGGCCCATGCGCAACGTAGAGGGGGTTCGACTCATTCGAAACGACAGAATGCTCACGCTCTCGAGCAAGAACATAACACCACCACAAAGCAGCAGTAGGAGTTTGATCTCTCCGGAGAGCTCCGAAGCTGGGTAAAATCCCTCGAGTGCCTCGCCTCGATCTGCTCTTCGTGCGTCCTCCGCTCCCTGCCGGACCGAGAAGGGGCCCTGCCCCATAGGTGTTCGTTTCCCACGACATCTTTGGCGCGCCAGGTAGGGGCTGTCGAGGTTGTGCGAACCTGATCCGGCGTTCGCGCGCGCTACATCAACATCTTCATCAACATGCCATCGAAGAAGAAGGCTTCGGAGGTGGCCGCTCCGTCCACGTCGATCCCACCGCCACTGGAGCAAACGGGCGGTGGGGTAGACGCCGGCGGAAGAACAGGTGCCGATGGGGGAGCTCACATTGTCACCAGATCCAAGGACAAGGCCCCGCAAACTTCGGCGTCCGTACATGCACCGCGCCCCTCTCAGGAGGCGCGGGACTGACAACGCCATGATGCTCCTAGCACCGTACTCGCGTTGGAACAAGGCCAAGCTGGTGGATCGCGGGATGCTCAAGGCCAACATGCACGTCAACATGTTGGCACGAGCGCGGCACGGTCGCCTGGACGAGATGTTGCTCCTTCTAACACTGTTAGAAGTTTGAGCATATCCCGCTCCTCGCGTCGTTCGCCCCCGCCGCCGAAAACCCCAGAAGAAGCGTTGGCTCGAGCCCAACTGCTCCTAGACTACCCTCCAGCGCCGGACAAGATCGACGATTGGAGGATCACCATTCAGAGCCTCATCGGCTTCGCCAATGGCGACACTCCCCGGCAACCAAGCACTTCGAAGCCGCGGCAATACGCCCAGGCGCAAGCTGGTGGCGACAAGACCGGTGGGGGTGCCACCACCGTGCACTCCCCGCCCCGAAGGCCAAGATCGACGACTCGCCGGGTCAACCTCGACACTGACTCCACAGCGTCGTCGGATCCGCGAGTTCGTCGTGATCAGCGCCAAGTTCTTCAAGAACGGCAGCAAGAGGACGTTCGCACTCGAATCGAACATTGAAGAGAGACGCCGCGTCAATCAGAATAGCGCGCTGGACCCACTGTCGACATGCATGCGCCAGGGGAACCAGGAGACTTGCCGTACGCGGTAGGTTGCCCTGCGTTCACTCGTGAGCTGCGGCAAGTCCAGTGGCCCAGTACTAAGAACTTCAAGCCAGACGTACCCAAGAAGTACGACGGCAGGATACATCCGTCGGAGTTCCTCAGCATCTACACCATCGCGGTGCGAGCAGCGAAGGCGCGACGAAGATCCTCGCCAACTACTTCCGCTGGTGCTCAAGCCCAACGTCAGATCGTGGCTCATGCACTTGCCAGACGACTCCATCTCCTCATGGGCGGATCTGTGCCATCAGTTTGTCGGCGCCTTCACAGGCGGCCACAAGCCCCATGGCCAGGAAAGCGATCTTCATCTGCTCACCCAGAAGGAAGGAGAACCCCTGCGCAAGTACATTCAGAGATTCAGCCAAGTGCAACGCAACATCCCAGACGTCCACCCTGCTGCGGTCATCAGCGCGTTCCATCAGAACGTGCGAAACCGAAGGATGAGGGAGGAGATGGCGATGTGCATGATTAGAGACGTCAGTGAGCTATATGCCCTGGCCGATAAGTGTGCACGTGCTGAAGAGGGAAGGAAACTCCCCGGAGAGAATGCAGGAGCAGAAGGGTCTGACAGTGAGGATGCCGCCCCGGCAAAGAAAAACCGGCGGCGGAACAATAGAAAGAGGAAAGCAAAAGATGTGCTAGTCGTCGAGCAGTCCGGCAATGGAGGTGGCGCCGAGAAGGCCAAAGCTAGTAACTCCGGCGAGGCCGTGGTGGCCGCCGACAAGCAGGACGGCTCCGGCAAGCAGTACTGCAAGATCCACCGCACCAAGGGCCATGATCTCCAGACCTGCAAGAAAGTTGAGCAGCTTGTAGAACTGCAGAAAGCTGAGTACGAGCGACGCGACAAGGAGAAGGCCCAAGAAGGTGGTGGAGGATCCGGCAAGAAACGCCCCGGCCGGGGAGGGCGCCGCGGCAAGGCCAAGCAGAAGCAAAGAGACAGGCCTCCCCGCGGCCGCGACAAGGATGAAGACGAACACGAAGATGAAGAGATGGATGAGGATGAGGCTGACGAGCAGGAGTTTCAGAAAGCAACAGAGGTTTTGTGCGTCGACGGCGGTGTTTCTCTGCATACTTCGCACCGCCAGCTCAAACAGTGGGTGCGGGAAGTTAATGCAGCAGAACCATCAGTTGAGTCGCGCAAGCCTCTGAAGTGGTCCAGCACGCCCATCATCTTTGATGTTGAGGATCACCCTGATCGCATAACTGCGGTCGGGTGCTTGCCGATGTTCGTTTCACCAACTATCCGCAACCTCAAGGTCACAAAGATGCTGGTTGACGGCGGGGCCGGCTTGAATCTAATCTCCTCTGCGGTACTCAAGAAGCTCCAGATCCCCGACAGCGAGCTTGAAGAGACCGGAACTTTCCAAGGAATCAACTCGGGAAGGAGCAAGCCGAAGGGGAAGATCACGTTGCCGGTAACATTCGACAGCGAGCTAAACTTCAGGACTAAGAGGGTCACTGTTGACGCTGCTGATTTCCCAATGCCCTACAATGGGATACTCGGTCGTCCAGCACTTGCCAAGTTCATGGCAGCCTCTCATTATGCCTACAACGTGCTCAAGATGCCCGGTCCGATAAGTGTCATTTCTGTCCATGGTGACAAGAAGGATGCCCTTATCTGTACCGACAAGATCTACCGGGAAGCAGCAGCCACAGCAGAACACAAACCACTTGCCGCTGAAGCTCCCGGGGGGAAGAAGAAGACCAAGTCCGGCAAGGGCTCTGATGCCCACTCCGGCAAGCGCACCTCCTCGGAGTGCTGCGCTACCGTCGAGGACGCACCATCGAGCTCCACCGGCAAGTGTAAGAAGGCAAAGACAGCTTCACCAGAGACCAAGAAAGTGGCCGCCAAGGAGGACGGCATTGGTGGTACCTTCACCATTAGTGCCATGCTTGACCCTAAATAGGAAAGCGCACTCGTTGCTTTCCTGCGGGCGAACGTCGATGTGTTTGCATGGCAACCATCCGACATCCCCGGTGTTCCCAGGAAAGTAATTGAGCACCACCTTGCTGTCTGTCCTCACGCGCGGCCCGTCAAGCAGAAAGTCAGAAAACAAGCGGTGGAGCGTCAAGAATTCATTGCAGAAGAGATCAAGAAGTTGGAAGAGGCAGGCCTTGTCAGAGGAGTGCTCCATCCTACGTGGCTGGCCAATCCTGTAGTCATGCGCAAGGCGAACGGGAAATGGAGGCTTTGTATTGACTTCACTAATGTTAATAGAGCTTGTCCCAAAGACCCATTTCCCTTGCCGCGCATTGACCAGATTGTTGACTCCACGGCCGGATGTGACTTGCTTTCGTTTCTTGATGCATATTCAGGATATCATCAGATCTTCATGGCAGAAGAGGATGAGGAGAAAACCGCATTCATTACTCCATGTGGCACATACTGCTTTGTATGAATGCCTTTCGGACTAAAGAATGCCGGTTCAACATTTGCAAGGGTAGTCCACGAAGCTTTTGAGCCACAGTTGCACAGAAATGTAGAAGCTTACATGGATGACATAGTGGTCAAGAGCAAAGACAGAGCAACTGTGATCCAGGATTTGGACGAGACCTTTGCAAATCTGCGCAAGATCAATCTCAAGTTGAACCCCGAGAAGTGTGTGTTTGGAGTCCCCTCCGGCAAGCTTCTCGGGTTCTTTGTATCTCAGCGGGGGATTGAAGCCAATCCTGACAAGATCAAGGCCATTGAACAGATTGAAGCACCGAAGCGCGTCAAGGATGTGCGAAGGCTTGCCGGCTGCGTAGCTGCTCTCAGCAGGTTCATCTCTAAGTCCGCGGAGCGCGCCCTGCCATTTTTCAAAATTTTGAAAAAGGCAGGTCCAATGAAATGGACTCCGGAAGCGGAGGCCGCGCTCCAGGATTTGAAGAAATACCTGTCCTCCACTCCAATACTTGTCGCACCTAAGCCACAAGAGAAGTTGCTGCTATATCTAGCGGCAACCAATCAAGTGGTTAGTGCTGCGTTAGTAGCGGAAAGAGAGGCGGATGATGAGCCAGCAACCACGGCAAGCGCATCCAGCGACAAGTAGGGGGCTTCTCCGACAAGCTCTGGTCCCGACAAGGATGGATCTGCATAGCCACAAGAGGAGAAACAGAAGAAAATGGTGCAGCGCCCAGTTTACTTTGTCAGTTTCCTTCTGCAGGGGGCTAGATCAAGGTACTCTGGTGTGCAGAAATTGCTTTTCAGCCTTCTCATGGCCTCGAGGAAGCTGTGTCATTACTTTCAAGCACATGAGATCACAGTTGTCACTCGCTTTCCGTTGAAGAGGATATTGCAAAATCCAGAAGCAACAGGCAGGATTGTCGAGTGGGCACTGGAACTCTGTCAAGCTTTGGCCTCAAGTTTGAGAGTACCTCAACTATCGAGCCGAGCATTGGCAGAGTTCATAGCGGAATGGACGCCAACGCCTGATGAAGAAATTCCGGAAACGAGAATCCCCGTCAAGGAGGCAAACAAAGAATGGGTCATGTACTTTGATGGTGCCTTCTCGCTGCAAGGCGCCGGTGCGGGCGTGTTGCTGGTCGCACCCACCGGAGAGCACCTCAAGTACGTGGTCCAGATGCACTTTCCCAAGGAGCAAGCAACAAACAATACTGCAGAGTATGAAGGTTTGCTTGCCGGACTCAGGATCGCTGCAGACCTTGGGATCAAGAAGCTCATTGTTAGGGGTGACTCGCAACTTGTCGTCCGCCAAGCAAACAAAGATTATCAGAGTCCGTTGATGGAAGCTTACATTGATGAAGTGAGAAAGTTGGAAGAGCATTTTGATGGCCTGCAGATGGAACACGTTCCGAGAGCCCAGAACGACATTGCGGACGGTCTGTCAAAGTGCGCCGCACTCAAGTTACCTGTGGAACCAGGAATTTTTGTGCTCAAGATAACTCAACCATCTATAACACCATCAACTGGACAGAACAGGAAGAGGAAGTTGGTTTCTGGTGACTACTTTCCGGCGGAGCTCCCTGAAGCCACCGCCAAGAAGGTCCCCAAAATCAACACAAAGAGTGCTGAGGGGCAGTCTGCTCCGACAAGCCCTAGGGTTTGTTTCGTTGAAGCAGACGCCCCCGACAAGTTTTGCTCCAGCAAGCTTGCCGGGGAACATCACGCTTCGGCTGAACCGCAGATTCTTTCCGTAGAAGCAGATGTTCCCGCAGCAGCATATGTGCCTTTAGTCCTTGTTGTCGAGCCACAAGCTCCAGCATGGGCACAACAGATTGTCCATTTCCTTCAAACAGGAGAACTTCCCAAGAGCAAGAAGAAGCGGAGAGAGTAGCCCGGCAATCAAGTATGTACCAGTTTGTCGATGACATATTGTACAGAAGAAGATTCAACGGAGTGAAATTGAAGTGCATTCCCCGGGAAGATGGACAGGAGCTGTTGGCGGAGATACATGGAGGCATATGTGGCCACCACACTGGCGCGAGAGCACTTGCCGGCAAAGCATTCCGGCAAGGTTTCTTTTGGCCAACAGCCCTCCAGGATGCAACTGCACAAGTAACCAGATGTGAAGCGTGCCAGTTCCATTCCAAGCAGATACACCAGCTAGCTCAAGCTCTCCAGACGATCCCTTTATCCTAGCCATTTTTGGTCTGGGGGCTCGACATCCTTGGCCCCTTTCCTCGAGCTGTCGGGGGCTTTGAGTACTTGTACGTTGCAATCGACAAGTTCACAAAGTGGCCGGAAGTGGAAGCAGTGAGGAAGGTGACAACATAGTCAGCAGCCAAGTTCTTCAGGTCGATTGTTTGCCGTTTCAAAGTCCCTAACAGGATCATCACCGACAATGGCACACAATTTACGAGCCGCACCTTCATGCAGTACGTCCAAGATCTTGGCGCCAAGGTCTGTTTCGCTTCTGTTGCTCACCCGAGAAGCAACGGTCAAGCGGAAAGGGCAAACGCTGAAGTGCTGCACGGGCTCAAGACCAGAACTTTCGACAGGCTGCACAAGTGCGGAAAGAATTGGATTGAGGAGCTGCCGGTGGTTCTTTGGTCGATCAGGACGACACCAAATCGAGCCACTAGCCAGACACCTTTCGCTCTAGTTTATGGAGCAGAGGCAGTTCTCCCCGCGGAACTCGTATACGGATCGCCTCGAGTGCTCGCTTATGATGAGCTTGAGCAAGAGCAGCTGCAGCAAGATGACGCGCTGCTCCTTGAGGAGGATCGTCTTCAGGCTGCTATACGAGCTGCTCGATACCAGCAAGCTTTGCGCTGCTACCATAGCCGCAAAGTTAGTGCCCGAAGTCTCAAGGAAGGCGACCTTGTTCTTCGGCGCGTTCAATCCGCCAAGAATTCCAACAAGTTGACGCCGAAGTGGGAAGGCCCTTATCGGGTGAAGCGAGTCACTAGGCCTGGCGCTGTTCGCCTTGAGACCGAAGATGGCTTTCTGATGAGCAACTCCTGGAACATAGAGCATCTTCGTAAGTTTTACCCATAAGGCGTGGTTGCCGGAACCTGCTGTTCCGGCAACCACCTTTTGTACAAGCCTTGCCGCTGTTGCATGTAACCCTTTGTACAAAGCCGGGCGCAGATCCCGTGCATAAATAAAGATCATATGCTCTGCAAATGTTGTCAAATTTCATGCTTTCTTTCTTTTGCATGTATTATCTGACACTTTGTGCAACTCTTGCCCCCGGTAAGCAAAAACGAGCCTTAAGGCTCCATAGCTTTATTTTCTCTTCTTTCTTTTTCTCAAAAGGAAGGTTCCTTCGCCCACAAGTTCCCCAGGGGGGAAAGGAGAAGATAATGGTGTGGACCAGGCGTCGTTCAAAGGAGTATAGCCTTGCCGGGAAGCAGACGACAGAAAAGGTAAGTTGCCAAAGTTTGAGCACAACTAGTTTTAAAAAAAAATAAGTTATGTTCCTTGAACGACCGTACTTTGTATGGAAAACCTGTGCGCGGAGGAACCAACTCGTAGCTAGCTGCGCCCTTACTTTGTTTCGAGTCCGCTCAACAATTTAAGTGTGCTGCAACTAGTTGCGACAAGGTTTCTTGCCGGAAGCGACACCGCCTGCAGGCTGCTGATGTTCCGCACTCAGCGCTCGCGGCAAGGGTGCCTGCGCCGGCAAGTTCCCTGAAAGCGTAGGGTAGAAAAACATGCAAAGGAGGGAATCAAGTAAAGGAAATAACATAGCAAGTACTACCCAGAATAAAGTTATATTACAATAATAACTTGCCGCGCTCTAATAAGTTGTTACCGTAACATGTCTAGTAGCGGCAAGAAAAAGGAGAAAACACGCGGCCTAATCTACGCGGCCGCCATCGACCCTCCTAACTTCATTCACCTTGTCCACAATGGGTGCGACAAGGGCCTTGAGCTCTTCAAGATCAGCACCCGCCGACAGCTTCTTAAGGACGTTGGTAAGGTTGAGGCCCGGATTGCGGAAGAGCACCTTCACCAACACCTTCTCCAGAACTCTGGCACAGATTGCGCGCGACTCGTCAGCCAGCTGCTTTGGGATCCTTTCCCGGAGTTGCTGGAGAGCCGTCGCCACGCCCTTGAAGAACAGAGTGAGCTTGGCGCTGGGCTGGAGGTTCTCGTCGGAGGAGTACTCGAAGCCCACCAAGTCCAGTAGTGCCAGCAGTGTTGACGAGGCCCTCCGTCCAGAGCTCCACCGTAGCCCTGAAGGTGTTTTGAGTCTCAGAAGCCCTCGTTAGCAGCTCCTCGTTGGCCTTGATCTCTCCCTTCAAGTCCTCCTCTCGCTTCATGGCGCCGTCCAGCGTCTCAGTCAGCGTGGCTAGCTTCAGCTCCAGATCAGCATTTGAGTCCTTGGCGGCGTTCAGTTCCTTGCCCTTATCGGCGAGTTGAACTTGCAGATCGCCATGAGCGAGGGCGTCTTTCTCGTGCTCGCGCTGGAGCGCGGCAAGCTCCTCATCCTTCCCTTTTAGATCAGCCTCCAGCTGCATCATCTTCACCTCCAATTCCTTCTTGGCGGTCTCGGCAGCTGCGGCAGCGTCCTTCGCTTCCTTAAGCGCCCCGCCAAGTGATTGCTCACGCGCGGCAAGCTCCTCCTCGTAGCTGTCCAGGTTGACTTTCCGCTGCGTCAGTTCACCTTCTCGGGTGGACAGCTCCTCGGCGGCAAGCCTCTGTTGCTCCTCAGCCTCAGCCTTCTCGAGGAGGAAGGCCTTCCGCGCCTCGGCAAGCTGCGCCCTCTCCTCTGCGATGGACCGGAGGGCCTCTTGGTTGCGGCTCTGGAGCTCCTCCGCATGCTTCTCTATGTCCACTCCCGCCTGCGCGACAAGCGCTTCCCGAGACTCCAGCTTCGCTTGTCGGGCGCGGTAGAGCGACACCAACTTCCGGAGCAGCTGCTCCTCCTCAGACTCGCCGCTGCTGCTGCTTGGCGCATCAACCACTGTCAGCCCAGCAGAGGCGAGCACTTCTCCGTCAAAAGCTTCTCCCTCGACCAGCGCCCTGGAGCTCGACGCCCAGGGGAGCTTGATGAAGACACCGTCGTCGGCCTTCAAGTAGGCGTCGGGCTGGGGCTCGTCGGAACCTGGCGCTGCGTCAGCGGCGGAGGGATCGGCGGTTGGCGTAGCGACTTGCGCTCCTGCGGCCCCCGGGTCGTCAGTATGATCGCCGGGTCCCTCGCCAGCTCCAGCGCCAGTAGCCTTGGCGGCCTCTTCGTCGGTAGGATCATCAGCGCCGGCCTCTTCTTCGGTGGCAGCAGTTTCGTCAGTATTACCGCGCCCGCCCTCCTCACCGGTGGCCTCAGTCTCCATCGGCTCCGTGGAGGGAGGATCTGATGATAGGAAGAGGGAGAAAAAGTCAAGCAAATATCCAAAAAAAGAAGATCAGAAGAAGAAAAACCCAAGGGAAGTTTTCTGGCAAGAAGGATTACCTGTGCTGGGCTTTGTAATCATGGGCTCCACCACCGGGGGATTGCTGGTCCCGTCCCTTGCCGGAGAACTGCCCCTTGCCGGGGACCTCTCCCTTGCCGGAGAGCGCTCCCTCGTCGGGGAATCATCCCTGGGCGGTGTAGTAGAAGCAGATAGCACCTCAGGGGCGGCCTCTGGTTGTTCCTGATGAACCTGTTCTGCTCCTACACAAGCAAACCAACAATCAAGATATCAACAAGGAAAGAGCACCCATCCGCGCCCCACAACAGGAAGTGAACAAATACTTACGCTGGGGGCTGCGATGGGGGCTGCTTCGAGGAGAGATTGCCGGGTCCGACAAGGTGGTCTTGGACGCGCCCTCTGTAGCCACATTGGGATCGTCCTCGATGACAACCACGGGGACCTTGGCCCTCTTCGCCGCTCTCTCGGCCAGAGTCCTGGAAAGGAACAAGGTTCAGAGGGAAGCAGATCAGATACAAAACCAGAAACAGCAAGAAACGAAGAAGTATAAGTACAACAAGGAGAAAGTCTTACTCCTCCTCCTCTTCTTCCTCCTCGTCAGAGCTCAGCGCGGAGAGGTCGAAGTCCGGTACCCTTTCTGCGCGACGAGGCGGAGGGGTAAGCTCCCTTGGACGCTTGGCGGGAGCTGCAGCAGGATCGGAAGTGGCGGCCCGGGAAGACCCCGCTCCAGTTGCTGGTACGGCGTGAGATGCTCCCGCGGCAACGGTGCTTGTCGCGGTGGAGCGTGTCCCGCGGCGCGGTGGCTGCTTGCCCGTCTGCCGCCTTGCTGTGTCTCCGGTCCTGCGGAGGCGCCTTCTTGGTTGAGCTGGGGGCTGCACTGAGGGCTCCGCTTGCAGCAAGTTGCTTGAAGACGGCTGGCCACTTGCGCCCCCAGCGGGCTCGCTCGCTTCGGCTTCAGGCTCTCCCTCGCCAACAACCTCCCCAACAAGCCCCTCTCGGTCGGCAAGGCTTGCCGCCTCGGCCGCCTCTGCCTCCTCCAACGTAAAACCAAACTCGCCCGCGGCGTCGGCTGCCACCGCCTCCTCCGCCCTGGTGGCGATGCGCCGCATCTCATCATCAGTGGTGTCGCGGGTGAGAAGCCTCTGCTCGTCGGCGCGGACCGCTACCTCCACCAAGTCGTCGAAGAATTGCTGCACGACATCGTCGGAGGGCTCCCGCCAAGTTGGGATAATCCCATGCGAGTCGCACTCCGGCATCATTGCGCGGATGCGATCGAGCTGGGAGTTGTTGCACAATGGGACGACGCCCTGCGGCAGCCTGAACCACTCGGGATGGTTGGGGTCGTGCTTGAACAGCTCCTTGAGCGTCCCATCCAACTCCAAGATAGTGAAATTAGAATTGAGGCCTGGGCGCAGCCTCATGATATCTGCCGGGCCCCCGAACAGCCAGGCGGGCCTCCCCCTCTCCTGCAGAGGGGCGATGCGGCGGCGAAGGAAGTCCGCACCAACAGCCCCTACAGTGAGCCCGGCAAGCCTGAGCCGCAAGATCCGGGTGGTGGCGATCTTCAGTCTAGCATCGTCCGCCGCCAGGGCGCTCCAATCGCCGCCGCGCACTACTCGGGCTTGGCGCAGGTTGGTGAATGGTTGCGGATCCGCGTCAACAATCCAACACCACTCCGCTCTCCACTCATCCCATTTTCTACGGAGTTCCCCCTCCAGATAGGCCTCCTTCTTGCCGGTTCTCGAGATCCAGGCGATCCCGCCGGACAAGGGCTCTCCTTTCTCGACCCGGGGCATGAAGTAGTGGCGGAAAAGGGCTACGTTTGGGTCGATTCCGACGAAGTTCTCGCAAATATGCGCGAAAACCGCCATTGTCAGAACGGCGTTGGGGGTGAAATCGAGGAGATGGAGCCCGTATGTGTTCATGATGTCGCAGAAGAAATCGGAAACGGGCGGGCAGAGCCCGCAATAGAAGAACAATGGGAAGAAGTAGTATCCTTTTGGACACCGCTTCCAAGTAGAAGCTTCGGCGGAGAGTACCTGCGTGCGCGGATGCGCCCGCGTCTCCGTCGACCAGAAAAGGTAGAACCATTCCCTCAGCTCCTTCGCGGAGAGCTCAGGGGGGAAGAGTGCCCGCTCCTTCCGCAGCGCCTCAAGCCGCAGCGCCTCGGCCGACTTCGTGCCCTTCCCGGTCTTCGGAGCCATGGCGGAGGCGGTGGGGAAGAGCGAGGGCATTGGCGGCAACGGCGGCGACGGGAGCAGAGTGCTGCTCTCTTTCGGCTTTGGGAAGCGGAGGGGAGCGGCGGAGCTTTCTGAGGAAGAAACCGCAAGTGGCGAAGGTGGGGGAACGGCCCCTGTTTCCCCTGCTTATAAAGAGGAGACGCAAACGTTACGCCTTTTTCGATTAAAGAATCACCCACGATCTCTCCCACGACGCCGCATTGGACGCGTGCCGTTACGGGAGGGCGCGGTGGATACGGAGTTAGATACGGTGTGGACCCAGGCCGCGCGTGCCCGTGCCCTGTTTTGGGCCTGGCCCAACAGCGCTCGGCATCGTGTATGGCCCAGGCCCGGGGGCTCCTGTCGGTGTACTAAAGTAGGGGTACCTTAGTATCCCGAACTTGTGCACGGGCAGTCGCAGCGCCCCGCGGCAAGGCTTGCCGGGTGCCCGCCAAGATCCTCCGTAGTTCCTATTGGAGCCATTGAAGAATAAAGTGTTTTAACTAAGAAGACAAGGCCCCGGCAAGAGGAGCTTGCCGGGAAGGACAAGGCCCCGGCAAGAGGAGCTTGCCGAGAAGGCCAACCGAGGCATTTCAAGGAACTTGCCGCGACGCGCCGCGCGTCCCGGCAAGACCCGGCGAGCGACAAGCTACCGGGCGCGACAAGACAACGACCGCGGCAAGGCGCTTGCCGCGGCGAAGCCACCACTCTGTGCCCACGCTCCAGCGCATCCGTCGACGTGTCGCCGCAGGACCGTTCCAGGCGCACGTGGCGGGAAGCTGTGCAGCCAAGCGGTGCGAGGTGGCGAGTGGAGATGACGAGAAGACCATCGTGGCGGACGGTGGCGCCCCTAACGGTCTTCTGCACTGTTGGGCGACGCGGACGGGCATTAAATGCTCTTGTCCCCTGCCGTCAGAGTTAGGTAGGGTGCACTGTAGAAGCAGTTGTACCAACCCCTCTTTTTACATTTGTACCCCTGTCTGCGTTGCCACCTGCCGGTGACCCCTTTAGCCTATAAAAGGAGGCCCATGCGCAACGTAGAGGGGGTTCGACTCATTCGAAACGACAGAACGCTCACGCTCTCGAGCAAGAACATAACACCACCACAAAGCAGCAGTAGGAGTTTTATCTCTCCGGAGAGCCCCGAAGCTGGGTAAAATCCCTCGCGTGCCTCGCCTCGATCTGCTCTTCGTGCGTCCTCCGCTCCCTGCCGGACCGAGAAGGGGCCCTGCCCCATAGGTGTTCGTTTCCCACGACACTGTCCAAGCACTACGAGCACACCCACCATGAAGAATAAGATATCACTATGTTTGCACTACCAGGGTGCTCGAAATGATTGGCTAGCCAAGTCCCACCATGACATCTAACCATTGATTTGGTGGACTTTCATAATCATTTATAACAAACATTTGATATTTATAGTTGTACTAGTCATTATTAGATTTCATAAGTTCATAAACAGTCATGGTCGTCAGGTCTTCATAACTGTACACATGTCACAGCCATTAAATCCTCACACCAATACTAAACAAATCATGGTAGTTGGATCGTCATATATGTTTACAATATGTGTGCTAGCATTTGGTTTGGCGCTCATGCTGGCACCAAGACAAGAATATGCGTACACGAAAACGCATCACAAAGACCAACTTGCTGATTACAACTCGGGATATGGTGTGGGAAAACGACCCAACTCCTATCCAAATACCTTTGGCTTTGGATTACTCCAACATATACATGGATTCAACACAAACTCAACATATTAGACATCATAAGTGATAGTTTACATGAGACAATTGGGTATTACATGGTATCCACATCAACAAACATCACATTCTGGTTGTAGTAACCGTGAACATGATACACGGAAAAGCACACCGTGTGCTTTAGTACTTAATCGGATGAAAATTTTACCGATCGGAAAGTTACCAAGAATGCGTGACACACATATGCATAACACTCCATATGCTCGCTCGTACCTTGTATCCTCCTTGAAACGTACCTGACAAAGTAAGACAATCCCCATAGAGCACATCTTCTGAACCAAACCATAAATTGTAATACGTATTTTTGGGCCTGTCTCACGGGTAGACCTCAAAGACACCTCGAGCTCCGAGTTTCTTCACAAGTTTGTAGTCACTGAATCCTGCCTTTGTGAATATCTCGCTCCAGTCAGTTTCATCTCGCTGCCGGCCATTGGTCATCACCATCATGGCTACATCCATCAGTAGCTCTGCTTCGTGCGTTGGTCCCGAAGAAGTATCTACAACTATGTCGATCACAATCACCTTCCCTCCCTCTTCCCGCGAAGGGATGGCCTTCTTGCATTGAGCAAGGATCTTCACGCAGTCCTCATCACTCCAGTGGTGCAGCACAAGCTATATACGTGGGGAAATTTCGATAAAACTTTAGTAAAGAAGTGAAATATAAAATGGACAAGAGAGGAATTTGCATTTGTTTGCTATAAGTATGTTGTACCTTGATCAACACAGCCTGAGCAGGTGGGACGGACTTGAACATGTCACCTGCCTCGTAGTTAACCACAACGTCGGCAGGGACATTGTCGATCACCCGCGGAAGGTCGAGCACGGTGCACTTGATTTGCGGAAAGGCCTCCACGATGGCCCTTGCCGTCGTGCCGTCGCCGCCACAGCAGTCGGTCAGGGACTCCAGCCCCTGGAAGAGGGCGCCGCACTCCCGCAAGACCGTGAGGAACCCGGAATTGTCATGGGACGCCAAAGCGTCGTTGAACACAGCATCGATCTCGGGGTCTTGTTCTGCCATGCTCCCATCGAAGAGGGTCACGCCATGGAGATCCTCGAACGGCGACGCCGCGACGTCTTTCTGGAACCAGTCGGAGAGCCCCATCGCAGCCTCAAGGCAGTGCCTCGAGGTTGCGGCGAGCACAATGGAGGTTTGGCTTGGGTGGCCATCTACAGCGACGCCGTCAAGCAGGAGCCAGGACAGCGGGGTCAGGCGGTAGCTGACCACATCGGCAGCGTTGTCAGCGGCGAAGACGCCGGACGTGGCCAGCAGCCGCATGATGCGACGGAGGTAAGGCAGCTTGGCAGGTGGAAGGGACAGTGCGGTAACCAGATCGGGCAGCGATGCTGCGCCCCCCAGGCTGTGGATGGTGGTCGGGATGCCGAGCTTGACAGCGCACTGGAACGCCATGGAGGTCATGTAGTAGAGACTGTGGCGCCAAAGGTCGGCCTGCCCCTGCAGAAGCTCCGCCTCGGTGGGAACGGTCAATTGCTGAGCCTGGGCCGCCATTGTTGCTACCTTGATCACTCTCCCTCTAGCTATCTGAGATGTTTTTATATATGGTGCTTCGTTCAAGCAGTGTGCATCCATAAGTACTATTAGCGGCAGATATATAGCTACTCTCGCGTGGGTACGTTCGTCGGTGCGAGTTGAACGAGTAAGGGCATGGCGCTATCACGCGTGTCCCGCGCGTGGAAATTTAAAACAATAAAGAGACACATCTTGCGAGTCACCTGATCCATTGACACTGCTGCATGGTAGTGACAGGCAGTTACAGGCGTATTGTTAAGGGAGCGCCTAGAACTCATCTAAATGAGATATAATTTGGTCTCATTCACTTTTTTTTTTCCTACATCATTAATATGGATTGTCATTGTTTTTCCCCTTTTGCTGCCTTTTCTTGTTGTTATGTAGGCTGGGGCGCTGGGCTGGGCTTGTTTTGTAATACGTAGCTATATATGCCTCGTTCACTGCTCCTTGTGAATTGTTTTTTTTCTTATACATTTACATGGCTCGAGTGTATATGAGATAAAAAGGAAGGAGTGCTTAAACGCACATCTTCCACGCATGTCAAGTAGGATATACTCCGATGCATCATGTTCACTGCTGCTTGCGTCTTGTTTTTCCTTTTTTGCATTTGCATGGATCGTGTCCTTTTATTTTCCTAGATAACATGATGACGTGTGTCTTGTTCACTCACAACCATACATATAAATACAGTATAAATTGGATATAGCGATCCGGTCTCAAAGAGTTGTGGTTGCAATCAAACATGACGTGCGTGCTGTGCAGTTGCACGAAGGTGGGCAAGTAGAAAAAAAATTATTTTCGAGAAGAAAGAATTGTGTTGCACATGTTGCACAGTTGTTGCAACGGGTGAAATTTTGCATGTGTGCGTCACATTTAACTCGCGCACATGCGACTAGTAGAAAAATCGAGCATATGCACCAACTTTGTGCATATACGGCTAACATGAGAATATATAAAATAAAACTAAAAATAAAAAATGAAACATCCAATTGGCCTATTTTCAGTTGTAGTCGCTTTGTGCACCTGCACTTGCAGCCAGGTTACAACGCTTACAGTTACATGTCTAGTGATGAACATGCAACTCGCCCCAACAACTCCCACCCGACCCCAGTTCTAGTCACATGCACACCCCTAGTTGTCGGGTCGGTTATCGACATGCAACTAGGGACCGTCTACACACACATCCTTAGCTGCGAGTCGATGAGTGGGTTGCAACTGGGGGCCATGACACACACACACACACACACACACACACCCCTCCCCCCTAGTTGTGAGTCGATGGTCAACTTGCAACTTGGGGTCATCAAACAAACACACGCACCCTAGTTGCGAGTCGATGGTCAACTTGCAACCGGGGTCCTCGACAAACACACACCCTCCATGGTTGCGAGTCTATGGTTAAAATGCAGCTGAGGACCTTTGACAAACACACACACACACCCTAGTTGCGAGTCGATTGTCAGCTTACAAACTGGGGGTCCTCAACAAAACACACACCCCCTAGTTGCGAGTCGGTTATCGACATGCAACTAGGACCCTCGATACACACACACACACACACACACACACACACACACACACACACACACACACACACATCCTTAGCTGCGAGTTCGATGAGCGGCTTGCAACTAGGGGCCACGACAAAACACACACACACACACACACGCACCCTCCTAGTTGCGAGTTCATGGTCAACTTGCAACTGGTGGCCACGAATAAACACACACACACACACACACACACACACACACACACACACAAGTTGCGAGTCGATGGTCAACTTGCAACTGGTGTCCTCAACAAACACACACACCCCTAGTCGTGAGTCGATGGTTGACATGCAACTGGGGACCCCTTAACAAAAGGAACCGATTTCATCGGCGCCGGCAACCCTCCGCCCCGACCCCCGGTTGCGGTCACGTTATAAGTCTTGCAATTGCGCTTCGGTAGGTTGTGTTGCGATTGCGCTCGGGCCGGGTCGGTTGCAACTACAAAAAAAAATAACAATAAATAAAAAAATGGAACCGATTTCATCGGCGCCGGCAACCCTCCGCCCCGACCCCCGGTTGCGGTCACGTTATAAGTCTTGCAATTGCGCTTCGGTAGGTTGTGTTGCGATTGCGCTCGGGCCGGGTCGGTTGCAACTACAAAAAAAATAACAATAAAATAAAAAAAATGGAACCGATTTCATCGGCGCGGCAACCCTCCGCCCGACCCGGTTGCGGTCACGTCATATGTCTTGCAATTGCGCTCGGTAGGTTGTGTTGCGATTGCGCTCGGGCGGGTCGGTTGCAACTACAAAAAAATAACAATAAAATAAAAAATGGAACCGATTTCATCGGCGCGGCAACCTCCGCCTGACCCCGGTTGCGGTCACGTTATATGTCTTGCAATTGCGCTTCGGTAGGTTATGTTGCGATTGCGCTCGGGCCGGGTCGGTTGCAACTACAAAAAAAATAACAATAAAATAAAAAAAATGGAACCGATTTCATCGGCGCCGGCAACCCTCCGCCCCGACCCCCGGTTGCGGTCACGTTATATGTCTTGCAATTGCGCTTCGGTAGGTTGTGTTGCGATTGCGCTCGGGCCGGGTCGGTTGCAACTACAAAAAAAAATAACAATAAAATAAAAAAATGGAACCGATTTCATCGGCGCCGGCAACCCTCCGCCCCGACCCCCGGTTGCGGTCATGTTATATATCTTGCAAATTGCGCTTGGGGTAGGCCAACCCAAAAATAAAAAATGGAACAACCCAAAAAAACTCATAAACAAAAATAAAAAATGGAACAACCCAAAAAAAAAAGAAAAAACGGAGTGGAGAGGCCGATGATATAAGCAGAGTGCCTTCTATCTCGTACTATATTCTACAGGCCTGGTCTTCTGGGCCGAAAACGGTCTGGGCCGAACTATAAAAAAAAAAAGGGGACAGGTCGTTGAGTCGAGCGCCACCAGATGGGTCGCCCCGTCGTCTGAAAGTTCTCCACGTAGACAAACACGAATCACGGCGCGTCGGGATCCAACGGATGGAAAAGTGAATGAGACCATTTTATTTCTCATCTGAATGAGAATTAGCAAAACCGTATTGTTAAAGTGGATATACTCCTACGTCAAAATAGAAGTTGAAGTGGATAATTACTAAGCATGCAACTTTGGAACTTTAGGTACCATCCGGCCCTCCTTAATTTTGAAAAATTAGTTCATTAGTTGAACTAAATAGGCTCGGAGGGCATCCTAAAGGTTCCAAATTTGAATGCCTAATAATTACTCCCTCCATTCTTAAATATAAGTCTGTTTAGAGATTCCAATATGAACTACATACGAAACAAAATAAGTGACTCTATATTCTATTGTATGTCTATATACATCCGTATGTAGTCTATATAAAAATCTCTAAAAAGACTTATATTTAGGAACGGAGACAGTACATTCTATGGTTCTATATATAGTTGTGTAAGCGTGCACGCCATGGCGAAATCATAAACAATATACATTTGCGCAACTGGCAAGAGTACCATGTCATGCACGATCTTGCAAGGGGAAACTGTCACATCTTTCTTGAATTTGATCCTGCCTCCCACTACGGCTCGTTTGTCAATGATTGGACTATTGATATCTCGTTGTGTTTAATTGCTTTAACTAAATTGAGTTTTAACTATTTACGATCTTTGCTTCTTTTTTTCTGCTCATCAAGACTGCCATCATCGGGTATTGGAGGCAAAGAATGAAAGGTTTTGCACAACGCCCGGCCACTGGCACCAGGGAAGGGATAACCATCATCTGGAACGGTGACTTGCTCCAGGTTTCGGACATTGAAGTGGGCGTCTATAATCTTTCTCTCACAATTGCTTTGCAAGGTGGCAAGTGTTCCTTTCGCCACACTTCTGTTTATGGCCCTACGGCTAATGAAGGGGAAGGTGAATTCTTTAGTGAGCTGATTGCACACAAGCCGCTGTCTGACACCAAATGGCTAGTGAATGGGGATTTCAACGAAATTTATTGAGCTATAGATAGAAATAAAAATAATGCCAACAGCTGTGTATCAACCGCTTCCGGCACACTCTCCATCTTTGTGACTTTCGGGAGATACATCTTCAGAACCGGCGATTCACATGGTCAAATGAGAAGCAAAACCCTAATATGAACAAACTTGACAGCGTGTTCTGCAATGCGAGATGGTATATTCTTCTTTTTGAGAATATGCTAGAATGTGTATCGTTTCATTGATAGGTACAGGGGCGGAGCCGGATTTGGGTATTAGGGGGGCACTACTAGAGAAAACCCTAATAGTAGCGCGGGTTTTAACGCTATCAGTAGCGCGGGTGGCCGCGCTACTAATAAGGCGCTACAGCTAACAGATAGTAGTAGCCCTCTATGTACCCGCGCTACTAGTATTGACTGTATCATTAGCGGTTTTCCAACATGCGCTACTAATAAGTAGCTGTAGCGTTTTTCTTTGCCCGTGCTTGTTGTATCTTTCAACATTTTTTCCCTGCTTCCTATTGATCTAGAACAGTACCCCGTTTCAATAAACTGTAATTTCACATATACCAGATAACAATATCATTAACCACAATACCATATAGTCATACAGTGGTCATACAATATCACTAAGCATTATATGTACTCATATATAGTCAACATGCATCCTCACACACATATATGGTTCATACAGGAGCATATATGATAAGCAATACTAGGTACTCATACATCATATAGAAGTCTACTAGGAGTAGACATACAACCACACACATATGTATTTCTAGATGATATCGACGACGACCATCATTCTCAAGCCATGACGGTGGGTGTTCCTGATAGTAATTAGGATGGCCTGTCCAACACGAAGATTCTTGCCAACGAGGAAGTTCTTCCACCCAACCGAGCTGAAGTGTGTGCAACCGTCCATTTCCACGTTGTACGCAAAGGTGGGGCCGGAGCCCCTTGCGGTAAGGCGTATTCCAGCAGAGCCTTCTTCACCAGGCTCGATACCACAACTCACAGATAGGCTCTTTGGCAATTTCTGAATAAGAAAAACATATCAATTAATAAGTAGCCTCGCACATACTCTTGCAAATATATTTATACTAAGTATAGGTTTCTACACCATCAAAAACAGTACTACATTTCTACTAAGATTGAATTCTACTAAGTAAGCATGTAATCGGATTGTACACTAAGTATAACATACCATAACATGCCGATCAACCATGGTAGTTGTCAGGCGGGTCACCAATGGCACCCCGACAAAGTCAGCACGTGGCGGAATTATGTCCCATAGGTTGCACACCTCGTCCTCACTCAGCCTTATTCTTTGAGTATAGATGACTTCATCAAGTGGGTCCTCATCATCTTCATCCGTGTTGAGATAAATGACGGCCAACTTGGGTCTTTCTGCTCTGAAGGAGAAGCTGATCAACTCACCACCAGTGATACCCATGTGGGAGATGAAACGTTCCATCCATATCCTCCGATCTGTGACATATTTCGTCCTTTCTCGACCTCCATAGTGTAGGGCCCCCCAGGAGCCTCAAAGGTCACATTGTCTCCGTCAGCTTGTTGAATTCCAACCTCACATTGCATGGGATGATCTGTGTATACACAATGATATATACACAATGCATTAATGCCAATAACACTAAAAACAAAATAGTTGTTACAAGTTTCATATATTTTGTTACCGCCGCAGGAAGAAAACTCGGCTGGAAGTAGATGCCGAACAACGTGCCAGTTGCAAGGCTGCTGGCGCATCTTGACTTGCACAGTCGACATGGTGGTTCTGGTGGTGGTGGTGTCGCCATTTTCCTAAAGCAATATTAGAAAAGGATTAACGATCCACTTTAGAGGAAAAATCCGGCATGACCTTTGCTAAAAAAGAACATATCGAGCGCCTGAAATTTGCCGGAACGGAAATTAATCAACACTCCGGCAAAACATAGGCCACTCGGAGCTGTTAGCTGCAAACATGGTCACTTGGGCAAGCACATATCCTATTTGAGCAACACTAGATATACATGTTTATATCTACATCATATGAGCAATTCTTGAGCAACACTAAATAAACTAGTTGCACTAAAAAATATACATCATCATCTATTCAAAATGTTCAAACCTAAGACATCTACATCATCATCCACTATTACTATTGATGAAGCCATGTACCTAGGGTAGGGTCATGGACCTGTCCTAGATACCCTCCCCAAGGACATCTCTAGAAGAAACTACCTTCCTGTCGACCTGGAAGGATTCCACTCGACGGACTCGAAGACACTCGACCGTGAAGCCACTCACTCGACCACCAGGAGATCTAGAGTCACTCTGCAGACAAACGGTCGGTCACTAAGTAGTGTTTATGGTCATGATAGCACTTTATGTATGGCGTTACCTGTAACGCCAGACCTTAATGTACCTTAAACCCTGCATAACTGAGGGCCGGAGGGGTCTGGCGGACTCTATATAAGCCACCCCCTCCTCAGTGTAAAGGGTTCGCACCCCTGTAACTCATACGCACATAATCCAGTCGACCACCTCCGGGCTCTGAGACGTAGGGCTGTTACTTCCTCCGAGAAGGGCCTGAACTCGTAAACATCTTGCGTATACAACTACTTCATAGCTAGGATCTTGCCTCTCCGTTCCTACCCCCCTATTCTACTGTCAGACTTAGAACCACGACAGTTGGCGCCCACCGTGGGGCAGGTGTCTTAGCGACCTATTGGAGAAGTTGCGATTGTTCCGATCTCCTTCATCATGGTTTCAGGCGGAGTTTTGGTTGAGAGCCGCGAGATCCATCTCGGTACGCTCACGTTCATCGCCGAAGTTTGGCTTCAGGAGGCTCCACTCGACATCGACGCGCTCCCCATCCGCGGGGCGACGCACTTCTGTGCGTGCGTCCGCGGCGTCCTCCTGCGGCAACCGTCGACCCAGTATCGGTCGACCCCTGTGTCGTCCTCCCTCCTTGTCTCCTGTCGGCGCAAGCGCTCCGGTCGGTCGAGGCTTAAGCGGTGGGTGAGGCACGTGGTGGCTCGCTAGTCGGCCACTCCCCAAGTCGCGGCGATCGAGCCCGACGAATCTCTCTACGGCCTGTTCAACCTGTCGACTGGCTCTGTAGAGACTGCATCCGAGTGCGACAACAGTGATCCAGCGGTGGAGGTTCTGATGGTCAATGGACCACGCAGTCCTCCCGGTTTTCCCCGCACCGACGGGGTTGATGGCGTAGGCGATCCGGCGCACGCCCACGAAGAATATCAGCCCGAGCCCCTCACATCGCTACAAAGGGAAGATCTTCGCCACCGGAACATGGATGCGCTGCATACTCCTATCGTTGGAGAAACCCCCGAGGCTCGTGCCTTGGAGGACGCGCGTTTGGCCAACTTGGCTGAGCGCACTCGACTGGAGAACCTCCAGCGAGCACTCGACGAGCGCGCACGGCAACGAGTTCCAGACTCCAGTCGACGTCAACTCTTTCCACAACCGACTCAGGTATATCGAACTCCGATTCAGAATCTAGCAGCTGCAGCCCGTATAGCAGAGTCGATTCAGCCCTCCCAGTCAGAGGCTGGCAGAGGCTTGTTACAGATCAGAGATTTGCTCCGGGCAGCAGGAGATCAGAATTCAGCTGTATCGCAGTCGCGAATAGGATTCACAGCAGATCCGTCGCTGCGAATACAGTCCAGTCGACCCGTAGCCCAAGATTGCCCCCGAGGCGTGAGGGACGTGGAGGCCAGCGTGATCAGTATGATGACTAATTCGATCGTGATGATCGCCATCGAGTGCCCACTCCCCCTCCAAGGGGTGGGCCATACGCTCCTCGACAGCAAGATGACAGACGCCAGCACAGTGTTGGACGAAGGGTTCCAGTCGACCCCAGAGAAACAGGCTTTGATGCGAGATCCATTATCATTCAAGGTTTGGTCGACCGGAACAGAGCTCACCGAGAAGGCCATGACAGAGATGTGCCCACCAGCAGCAGAGTTCACATCTCAGGACCAGAGTGTTTTAGCAGAGCCATCAGGGCCGCGGTGATTCCTCCCAACTTCAGGTTGGCGACTGGAGTCAGTAAGTTCACTGGTGAGTCCAAGCCCGATACTTGGCTTGAGGATTACCGAGTGGCTGTTCAGATTGGCGGCGGCAATGATGATGTGTCCATGAAACACCTACCTCTTATGTTGGAGGGCTCGGCCAGAGCATGGCTGAATCAGTTGGCACCTAGCAGCATTTACACTTGGGAAGATCTTGCCCGAGTGTTTGTCAGAACATTTGAAGGAACTTGCAAGCGACCAGCAGGGTTGACAGAGCTGCAGGTTTGTGTGCAAAAGTCGAATGAGACTCTGAGGGATTACATCCAGAGGTGGATCACGTTGCATCACACGGTGGAGAATGTATCTGATCACCAGGCAGTCTGTGCCTTCAAGGAAGGTGTTAAGAACAGAGAGCTAAGTTTGAAATTCGGTCAGACCGGAGACATGACCCTGAGTCGAATGATGGAGATTGCCACCAAGTATGCCAATGGTGAAGAAGAGGATCGGCTCCGGAGTGGCAAGTACAAGCCAGTCGCTCAAGAAACTGGAGGAGGAAACTCCAGTCGGAAGCAGAAGCGGAAAGCCGAGCCGGCAGCTCCTGGAGAAGCCTTGGCCGTGACTCAAGGAAAATTTGAAGGAAATCCCAAAGGGTCTTGGAACCCTAAGAAGGTGAAGGATAGGGAAGGAAATGACATGGTGGATTTGTCGTGCCACATCCACACGAAGAAAGATGAGGAGGGTAAATTCATTTACCCGATACCACTCGACAGTGTCGGCTCTTGATCCAGCAATTCCAGGGAAAACAATCCAAAGATAAGGAAAAGGAGTCGGACAAAGTTGAGGACAAAGAAGATAGTGATGATGGATACCCCCAGGTCAATTCCACCTTGATGATTTTTGCTGATGTTGAAAGCAAAAGTCGATTGAAAGTTATCAACCGTGAGGTAAATATGGTTGCTTCGGCAACTCCCAGTTATCTGAAATGGTCTCAGACTGCCATCACATTCGACCAGTCTGATCATCCGACACACATTGCCACCCCTGGGAGGCAAGCTTTGGTGGTCGACCCAGTCATCGAAGGCACTCGACTGACTAAAGTCTTGATGGATGGTGGCAGTGGCCTGAACATATTGTATGCGGAGACGCTGAAAGGAATGGGCATTCCGATGTCCAGACTCAGTACCAGCAACATGAGTTTCCATGGAGTCATTCCTGGGAAGAAGGCTGAGTCACTCGGCCAAATTGCTCTTGATGTGGTTTTCGGTGATTCAAAGCATTACCGCAAAGAAAAGTTGACGTTTGAAGTTGTGGATTTCCAGAGTGCTTATCACGCTATTTTAGGCAGGCCAGCTTATGCACGCTGAAAGATCGAGGATGTCGCCTAGAGGGGGGGGTGAATAGGCGCTTTAAAATAATTATGGTTTAGGCTTGAACAAATGCGGAATAAACCTAACAGTTAATTTGTCAAGCACAAAACCTAAAACAACTAGTCTCACCTATGTGCACCAACAACTTATGCTAAGCAAGATAAGCAACTATGTGATAGCAAGATATATGACAAAGAACAATATGGCTATCACAAAGTAAAGTGCATGACTAAAGGGCTCGGGTAAGAGATAACCGAGGCACGCGGAGACGACGATGTATCCCGAAGTTCACACCCTTGCGGATGCTAATCTCCGTTTGGAGCGGTGTGGAGGCACAATGCTCCCCAAGAAGCCACTAGGGCCACAGTAATCTCCTCACGCCCTCGCACAATGCAAGATGTCGTGATTCCACTAAGGGACCCTTGAGGGCGGTCACCGAACCCGTACAAATGGCAACCCTTGGGGGCGGTCACCGAACCCGTACACTTTGGCAACCCTTGGGGGCGGTCACCGGAACCCGTCAAGATGCTTGGGGCAATCTCCACAACCTAATTGGAGACCCCGACGCTTGCCCGGAGCTTTACACCACAATGATTGAGCTTCGAACACCAACCGTCTAGGGCACCCAAGCACCCAAGAGGAACAAGCTCAAGGGCACCAAGCACCCAAGAGTAATAAGCTTCTCAAACTTCACTTCCACGTATCACCGTGGAGAACTCAAACCGATGCACCAAATGCAATGGCAAGGGCACACGGAGTGCCCAAGTCCTTCTCTCTCAAAGCCCACCGAAGCAACTAATGCTAGGGAGGAAAATGAGAGGAAGAACAAGAAGGAGAACACCAACAACTCCAAGATCAAGATCCAAGGGGTTCCCCTCACATAGAGGAGAAAGTGATTGGTGGAATTGTGGATCTAGATCTCCTCTCTCTTTTCCCTCAAAAACTAGCAAGAATCCATGGAGGGATTGAGAGTTAGCAAGCTCGAAGAAGGTCAACAATGGGGGAAGAACACGAGCTCGAAGGATAAGGTTCAATGGGGAAGAAGACCCCCTTTTATAGGACCTCCCGAATCCAACCGTTATGTGCTCAGGTCGTGCACAAGCGGTACTACCGCTTAGCACGCTCAAAACAGCCCAAACGAGAGAGAAAACACGAGTTTTTGGTCCGGGTCGGTACTACCGCTTAGGAGCCACGGTAGTACTGCTCTGGAGCGGTAGTACCGCTCAGGAGCCGCGGTAGTACCGCTCTAGAGCGGTAGTAAAAAATTACATCCGCTCTAGTCGCGGTAGTACCGCTGCAGCCTTCACCAAAACAGCCAGAACTTTTGCAAACGGACTCCGAATTCGATGAAACCAAGTTTGTTGGAAAGCTAGAGACAAGGGCTAACACAATCTTGAAAGAAATACCAATAATAAGCAAATGAGAAAAGGCCCAAAAGAAAATGGTGAGAACCCTTCCTCGGAGAAGACCGTAAGACCTCCAACACCGAAAACATCATAGAAGACGATGCAAACTCCGTTTTCGATGAACTCAAGCTTGTCATAAAGATGACCATAAGCTCTAAGACTCACAAAGAGAATCAAACAAGAACCAAGAAACATGATGCAAGGATGCAATGGTTTGAGCTCTCGACGAACGATACGATCAAGCTACTCACTTGAGAGCCCCCCTTGATAGTACGACTATCGATCCTATAACCCGGTCTCCCAACTACCACCATGAGACCGGTAAAATAGAAAACCTATCAAGGGCAAACCTTTGCCTTGCACATGGTCCACTTGAGCTAGATGATGACGATCTTGACTCCCTCAAGTTGGACCACCTTTCTTGATTGCATTGGCTCGATGAAGACTAGATGATTGCTCCCCCGTAGTCCACTATGGGTGAGCGACTCTTCGGCACATCTTCACAAGTCCATTGACACCACAATGGATGGCAAGATTCAAACTTGATTGCTCCCCCATACTCCATTATGGGTGAGCCACTCTTTGTGTTGCTCCACTTGAACTTGCACACTGCAAACTTGATGACGATCACCACTTGATGTCATCCTCCATGGGTTGTATGGGATCTTCCTCTTGACGCAAAACCATGGAAACATACCTAACCCCACAAAGAACTCTCACGTAGACCATGGGTTAGTACACAAAGCGTAATGGACAATGCTTACCATACCATGGGAACACTTGGTCCCACTCGGTACTTCTTCTATGCTTTGTGAGTTGATCAACTTGATTCACTCTTGACTTAGTCTTGATCAACCTTGAATCTTTCCAACTCTCTTCATTTGGATGATGTCTTGAAGGTAAATATGAATGATCACACAATCTTGTTCTTCAAGACATGCTTACAATAAGCTCAACACTCACATGACCAATCTTTGGATAATTCCTTAATAGCACCTTGGTCAACCCATAAACTCCTTGAAACCAACACATGTACTTCAAGAAATGCCTCGATGCAACCATTAGTCCATAGAGAATGTCATCAATTACCAAAACCACACATGGGGGCACCGCATGTCCTTTCAATCTCCCCCATTTTGGTAATTGATGACAATCACTTTCAAGAGAGTTTATATAAGGAATTATGCATCACAATGCAATGTAACAACCAATGATGCAGGAGAATGAGATGCAAATGCTTAGGACCAAAACCAAAGCAAGGAGAAAACTCAGAAGACTTCTCCACAAAACTCTCTGAAACTCCTCCCCCATTGGCATCGATTGCGAAAATGGGTGAAAAGCTGAGAAGGCCAAAATAAAAGGTGTTCCTCCATAAATTGTGTATTTCTCAACAAGAGAGTGGAATGCAATACACATATCCAACTGCCAATA
Organism: Aegilops speltoides; assembly: GCA_021437245.1. Lineage (NCBI taxonomy): Eukaryota > Viridiplantae > Streptophyta > Magnoliopsida > Poales > Poaceae > Aegilops > Aegilops speltoides. The sequence goes on from CM038144.1 coordinate 46,994,034, forward strand.
CTTGGAGGAAGACAAACTATATTGAGGCCCAAAGATTGCAACAAAAATATATGACACAAAGACATAACAAAGAGAGACACAAGCAATCAGAAGATACCAATTGAAGCAAGCAATCAACGGATATCAATTGAACCAACTAGACCAATGATCCTACATGCCACAAGAATAAAGATATTATGATAAACGCAAAGGAGTGTTCTAAAGAAACTAGAGAAGCTCCCCATGATTTGTGCACACATAAGAATTTTTGTATTTGAATACAAAGTGCACAAAATAGGATCATAGCTCCCCCAAAATCAATAGAAACTCAATCCAGTGCAAGTGAGCATATAGGAAACAAAGCCTAGCACTTGCAACAAGCACATGGTTGAGCAACATGTAAAAGAGGCAACTTAAGAATAGGCTCAACCAAAATGATGTGTGTGAGTCATGGCGAAGCACTTGAGAGGACTAAAATTAGGATGAGCATTAAGCATCAACATAGTCTTGAAATAATGAGGCACACGGTGCAAGGCCTATCATTCCCACACACACAACTAGCAAATGGGTTCACAAGCTTACTAATAAGCATATAAAGAACTTATGCTTGTGACAACCCGTGGTGAAGATAGAAGATGAAAGCCTCATCAAGATGAGGGATGCCAATTAAGATGGCAAAAGCCTTGTAAAGATAAGCATGAGGAAAATAATCTTCACCACACAAGAGTGCATCAAGATGCAACGATAGAGGACACGCACTCAAAGCAAAAGCTTTCACGGAGCCACCAAAGAAATAACATAAGAAAGACAAGGTGGACGTGAAAGAAAGGATATCAACTAGAGATGTAATTTCTCTCAAGTGTATAAGGTTCTATGTAGACGAAATCATGATGATATATATATATCTACAAAGAAGGATGTACACCCGAAATAGTTACACCACGAAGGAACAAGATATCCACAAGGAAGTCATAAATATACCAATAAGATATTTGCTTGAAAGCATAGCACTTGGCTAGATATGGTCTTATTGTATATAAATGAAGTCCAAACACACATCCATCAAGGGCATCACAACTAGCAACAGAGATCATCGTTGGGATGCTTTGAGAAAGGAAACAAGTATAACAAGATATGAAATGAATATCATGCCAAGATACAGCCTACACAAGGTTGAATGCAAGAGAGGAAAGCATGAATAGATACTTGTTACCGAGATATCATTGGAAGGATGTAGTAGATACCAATTGAAGGTAGATAGTAGTTCATTGATCATCCTAGCTTGACTCCAATATGCACATGGTGACAACACCTTCCTTGTGAGTGAGCCGAGCATCCAATGCATCTCCAAATGTTCCTAGAAGAACAACACAAACTAAACAGTACCCAAACTCATCGGGACCAAATAGTTAGAAACACCAATACATAGGACAAACTCCACATAAATATGTGCATATAGATATGAAAATGAATTTCATGCACATCTCATCCAAATTGAGACTAGGTGGAGTTTCCCCTATATATTGAGTCAAAGAAAGAAAGCATGCCAAATGAAATACATGAAGTAAACATGCATGCTCAAGACTTTCAAATCCCGAAACCAAAAGACAAAGAAATTCCAAGTGAAAAGGATACTAAATGGAGAAATCATCACTTGGAAGATATCATTAAAGATACATCAAGGAATGAGATATCCATTGATACACACTAAACTAAAGATGTCAAACTCCCAAAGAGAGGATGGTTCCAAACAAACCAAGCCCTCAACAAAGTTTCATGATGGCACAAAGTACCAAAAGAAATGGCTTGCCTTCCACCAAAACACACTTGATAAGGATCAAAAGAAGAGTGTTCTGAAGAAAATAGAATAGCTCCCCACGAGTTGTGCATTATATAGGATTTGTATTTGAATACAAAATGCACAACGGGGATCACCGCTTTCACTATATCTAGAAAACACTAGACAAGAACAAGAAATAAACAAGATCCACAAGTGGTATGGAAGACAACGGAGTTGACACAATCCTTGGCAAGAGAAGAGGCAAGTAAAACAAAAGCCAATGTAAAGATGATCAATAAATTCTACCACACATAAATGACTACCAATTGTCAAAAGACAAGAAGTAGATGGAAAGAATTCCCGTGGTAGATAGCAAGGATATCCAACATCATCTTCACACCACACACAAGCAGATTGCAACTTGTAGAGCTAACATGCCACCTAGGAACAAGATAATCTACAATATCAACACTAGGTGACAATATCTCAAATGTACACATTTTCTAGGCTAGTAATATACATAGCATATTACTCCCCCATAATGTGATACCAATGAAGAAAACTTAACAAGAGGCAATAAGAGGATCCAACAAGAGATAATTAATGGACAATTTAGAATTTGAATTTCTCATGAGAAGACATACCACATAGTGACTAGATAATCTTGTAATATCAATACTAGATGGTATTCCTCATGTACACACACTTATAGGAGTGTGAGGTGCACAAAGCACATCACTCCCCAATAATGGGATATTCCATTAATCTCTCACAAGAGCCAACTAAGATACAAAGAAGATGCACAAAGGCTCAACACACAACTCACACGTACATGAAGTGCACGCCAACATACATAAGCAAGTTGGAAGCGCAACATATACAAACACATGCAAGGAACAAAACCAAAACATGCAAGGGGGCAACTAACTTTCAAAGTAAACAATTTAAGTACAAGTTACCGCAAGGAGGCACATTGGATATAAGATAGAAACTTGATAATCCAATTAACTTGGCTTGTGACAAAAAGAATGATGAAGTCCCCTTAATTCTTCATAATGTAGCCAAGTCTCCAATGCCATCCAAAAACACCTATTGGTCAAGTTTGAGCTTGTTGGTCCCCAACCAAGTTGGGTCCTAAGAGGTTAGTCACAATAGGCTTGGCTACCCAAATGGTTCTTTTCTTGACACCACTTTGAGTACCAACAAACTTGGCAAACACATTGCCAACCTTATCCTTCCCAAGAGAATAGATATCATCAATAATAATTGGGTTGGATAAGTTACCACTAGTGCATGAAGAAGCGACATGACCTTTCTCACGACATAAGTAGCAACGTCTACTCTTCACTTTCTTCTCACTTGATTTTTCCACAAGAGAAGCATTAGCTTGAGTCTTCTTGGGAAGTGGCCTTTCTTCAACTTGAGGAGCATGAGATTGAACTTGTGCCCTCTTCCCTTGTTGCTTGACACTAATGGCCTTCTTCTTCAATGGGCAAGATCTAACATGATGCCCTTCTACTTTGCACTTGAAGCAAACAATCTTGGCCGAATTCTTGACTTGTTCTTGGCCCTTCTTTTTGTTCATGTTGGACTTCTTCTTCTTATTGGAGTTGAATCCAAGTCCACCTTTGTCATTGGGGGATTTTTGCACACTCAAGATATTGTTGAGTGCGGATTTCCCTTCATGACACTTTTCAAGTCTTTCTTCAAAGAAGTGACTTGGGCCTTGAGATCTTTGATTTCCTCTACATGGTTAGTCTCAACACAAGTACTAGAGGAAGTATAAGCTTCATCGTTAGAGCAACAAGGCAAGGAAAGCAATTCATCACAAGATGTACCAACATTGTGAGTAGATGAATTACAAGGACTAGCACATGGCAATATACTATTTTGACTAGAAGTAGTGCTAGTATCCACATGAGGCTCACTAGATGTTACCTTAGCAATCATGGCCTCATGAGCTATCTTTAGCACACTATGGGATACTAGAAGATCATCATGAGAGCTTGAGAGCTTTTCATGACTTTCTTCCAATTTCCCATAATTGCAAGATAGCACCTCAAGTTGAGCCCGTAGCTCAACATTCTCCTTCAAAATGGATGCTTCACAAGTAATAGAATTAGTAGCACAAGCATCATCATTAACAACAAGAGGAGAAGGCAACTTGGCATGCTCTTTTAAATAAGAAGCTTCAAGTTGAGCATGAGACTCGGTGAGTTTGATGAGCTCACCCTTGATGACCCTTGAGCCATTTTCGAGGTGCTCAAAATCCTCAAGGAGTTTAGCATGAGCAACTTCAAGCTTAGCATTTTAGTTTCAAAACATTGGCCACCTCAAGGGCTCTATCAGTAGATTCCTTCACTCTAGACAATTCTAGAGCAAAAGTCTCCTCAAGAGATTCCTTGGTGGTTTGTTCAAGTTCAAGAGCTTGAGAGAGGTCCGCAATCTCATTAGCGTAATCACGCCCATGACCTTCCATTTTATCAATGGTGACCTCATGCTCCTCAAGACGAGATTCCAACTCATCAATATATTTCTTGCTCTCAATAGCAATGGACATAATTTCCATGAAGTTGGAACGAGCAATTTTATTTTTATGAAGAGCCTTAAAAACCATTTCCCCCTTAATTTTTAAGGAGGCAAAATTATCATTCTCTTCATCATTATCCTCATCATCATTAACATCAACATCATCATAAAGAGACATATTGGGGTACAAAGTAGTAGATACCTTTGACGCCTTAGCCATAAGGCAAAACGCAATAGATGATGATGTAGGATCCCTTGAGGCACCATTAAACACCACATCTTGTTCCATGGAGTGTTCGGTTTCCTCTACATTGTTAGCACAACAATTCGAGGAAATAGATGCATTTTTATCATGGCAACAAGACATAGCAAGCATATCATCATGATATTTAGTCAAGCAATTTCTACATGATATGCAAGGACTATAAACATAAGCATGTGAAACATTTGGAGTGCTCGAAGTGTTAAAGCCCAAAGAGGGAGCATTGCAATAATATAGTGATGAAGGATCATCCACAATAAGCATACTATCATCATTGCAATGACCAACACTACTCACCATATCATTACCTTGTGGCAAACCACATGTAGGTGAAGTAGAAGAAGTTGAGAAGACTATATGACCGGAGGTGGAGGAGAACAACCATCCCCACAAATCTTGGACACACCATATTTATCTTGAAGCTTTGTCCATAACTCATGAGCATCCCGGAACGGCATGAGTTGAAATATAACTACATTGCTCAAAGCATCGAAAAGCACATTAGAGGCTTGAGCATTGAGATAAGAGTTTTTCTCATCCTCTAAAGATAATCTTTCGGGATCCTTTGGAGGAGAAAAACCCATATCTACAATTTGCTCTAAATTTGGGTCCATGACCCTAAAGAGATTAAGCATGCGAATTACCCAAACATCAAAATTTGTGCCATCGAAACTAAGAGTGTCAGAGAATCCTAATCCTCTAGTCGACATCTTTACTCTCGAGGCGGTTAAGCCCAACAAAGAGAGACGAGGCTCTGATACCAATTGAAAGATCAAGGATGTCGCCTAGAGGGGGGGTGGATAGGCGCTTTAAAATAATTACGGTTTAGGCTTGAACAAATGCGGAATAAACCTAACGGTTAATTTGTCAAGCACAAAACCTAAAACAACTAGGCTCACCTATGTGCACCAACAACTTATGCTAAGCAAGATAAGCAACTATGTGATAGCAAGATATATGACAAAGAACAATATGGCTATCACAAAGTAAAGTGCATAACTAAAGGGCTCGGGTAAGAGATAACTGAGGCACGCGGAGACGACGATGTATCCCAAAGTTCACACCCTTGCGGATGCTAATCTCCGTTTGGAGCGGTGTGGAGGCACAATGCTCCCCAAGAAGCCACTAGGGCCACCGTAATCTCCTCACGCCCTCGCACAATGCAAGATGTCGTGATTCCACTAAGGGACCCTTGAGGGCGGTCACCGAACCCGTACAAATGGCAACCCTTGGGGGCGGTCACCGAACCCGTACACTTTGGCAACCCTTGGGGGCGGTCACCGGAACCCGTCAAGATGCTTGGGGCAATCTCCACAACCTAATTGGAGACCCGACGCTGCCCGGAGCTTTACACCACAATGATTGAGCTTCAACACCAACCGCCTAGGGCGCCAAGCACCCAAGAGGAACAAGCTCAAGGGCACCAAGCACCCAAGAGTAATAAGCTTCTCAAACTTCACTTCCACGTATCACCGTGGAGAACTCAAACCGATGCACCAAATGCAATGGCAAGGGCACACGGAGTGCCAAGTCCTTCTCTCTCAAATCCCACCGAAGCAACTAATGCTAGGGAGGAAAATGAGAGGAAGAACAAGAAGGAGAACACCAAGAACTCCAAGATCAAGATCCAAGGGTTCCCTCACATAGAGGAGAAAGTGATTGGTGAAAATGTGGATCTAGATCTCCTCTCTTTTCCTCAAAACGAGCAAGAATCCATGGAGGGATTGAGAGTTAGCAAGCTCAAAGAAGGTCAACAATGGGGAAGAACACGAGCTCGAAGGATAAGGTTCAATGGGAAGAAGACCCTTTTATAGGACCTCCTGAATCCAACCGTTATGTGCTCAGGTCGTGCACAAGCGGTACTACCGCTTGGAGGAGCGGTACTACCGCTTAGCACGCTCAAAACAGCCCAAACGAGAGAGAAAACACGAGTTTTTGGTCCGGGCGGTACTACCGCTTAGGAGCCACGGTAGTACTGCTCTGGAGCGGTAGTACCGCTCAGGAGTTGCGGTAGTACCGCTCTAGAGCGGTAGTAAAAATTACATCCGCTCTAGTCGCGGTAGTACCGCTGCAGCCTTCACCAAAACAGCCGAACTTTTGCAAACGGACTCGAATTCGATGAAACCAAGTTTGTTGGAAAGCTAGCGACAAGGGCTAACACAATCTTGAAAGAAATACCAATAATAAGCAAATGAGAAAAGGCCCAAAAGAAAATGGTGAGAAACCTTCCTCGGAGAAGACCGTAAGACCTCCAACACCGAAAACATCATAGAAGACGATGCAAACTCCGCTGATGAACTCAAGCTTGTCATAAAGATGACCATAAGCTCTAAGACTCACAAAGAGAATCAAACAAGAACCAAGAAACATGATGCAAGGATGCAATGGTTTGAGCTCTCGACGAACGATACGATCAAGCTACTCACTTGAGAGCCCCCTTGATAGTACGACTATCGATCCTATAACCCGTCTCCCAACTACCACCATGAGACCGTAAAATAGAAAACCTATCAAGGGCAAACCTTTGCCTTGCACATGGTCCACTTGAGCTAGATGATGACGATCTTGACTCCCTCAAGTTGGACCACCTTTCTTGATTGCATTGGCTCGATGAAGACTAGATGATTGCTCCCCCGTAGTCCACTATGGGTGAGCGACTCTTCGGCACATCTTCACAAGTCCATTGACACCACAATGGATGGCAAGATTCAAACTTGATTGCTCCCCCATACTCCATTATTGCTCCACTTGAACTTGCACACTGCAAACTTGATGACGATCACCACTTGATGTCATCCTCCATGGGTTGTATGGGATCTTCCTCTTGACGCAAGACCATGGAAACATACCTAACCCCACAAAGAACTCTCACGTAGACCATGGGTTAGTACACAAAGCGTAATGGACAATGCTTACCATACCATGGGAACACTTGGTCCCACTCGGTACTTCTTCTATGCTTTGTGAGTTGATCAACTTGATTCACTCTTGACTTAGTCTTGATCAACCTTGAATCTTTCCAACTCTCTTCATTTGGATGATGTCTTGAAGGTAAATATGAATGATCACACAATCTTGTTCTTCAAGACATGCTTACAATAAGCTCAACACTCACATGACCAATCTTTGGATAATTCCTTAATAGCACCTTGGTCAACCCATAAACTCCTTGAAACCAACACATGTACTTCAAGAAATGCCCATGGAAACATCCTTCAAATATAACTCGATGCAACCATTAGTCCATAGAGAATGTCATCAATTACCAAAACCACACATGGGGGCACCGCATGTCCTTTCACACGCTTCATGGCTCGACCATGTTATGTGTACCTCAAATTGAAGATGCCTGGTCCCAAAGGTGTGATCACCATTACTGGCAATCGGAAAAAGGCAGAAGAGTGCTTTCAGAAGGGCTCAAAGATCGCTGATGCTCAGATGGCAGTGGTAGAGCTGCAGGAATACCAGAAAACTGCAGATCCGAGTGATTTGTTGCGAGCCAAGAAGCCCGCTACAGAGTCAGCGTTTCAGTCGTCCGGTGAGACAAAGCCGGTTCACATTCACCCGACCGACCCCAGTGCTGCTCCGACTCATATCTCCACATCACTCGACTCCAAATAGGAAGAAGCGCTCATCCAGTTCCTCCGTGAGAACTGGGACATCTTCGCATGGAAGCCTGCTGACATGCCGGGTGTTCCCAGGGGGCTGGCTGAGCATCGTCTACGAGTCGACTCAAAGGTGAAACCTGTCAAAGAACATCTTCGACGGTCCGCCGTCCAGAAGAGAAAGGCCATTGGCGAGGAGGTGGCTCGGCTCTTAGCAGCAGAGTTTATCCGAGAGATTTACCACTCCGAGTGGCTCGCCAATGTTGTCATGGTCCCCAAGAAGGACAAGTCACTTCGTATGTGCATTGACTTCAAACATATCAATCGGGCCTGCCCGAAAGATCATTTTCCTCTCCCCCGCATCGACCAAATAGTCGACTCAACTGCGGGATGTGAGCGCCTGTCTTTTTTAGACGCCTATTCCGGTTACCATCAGATCCGTCTGTATGGACCCGACGAGATTAAAACAGCTTTCATCACTCCATTCGGGTGCTTCTGCTATGTCACCATGCCATTCGGCCTTAAAAATGCCGGAGCCACGTTCATGAGGATGATTCAGAAGTGTTTGCTCACTCAAATCAGTCGGAATGTGGAAGCGTACATGGATGATATTGTGGTCAAATCACGGAAGGGTTCCGACCTGTTGACTGACCTCGCTGAAACATTTGCCAATCTCAGGAGGTATGATATCAAGATTAATCCATCAAAGTGCGCATTCGGAGTTCCTGGCGAAAAATTACTCGGTTTTCTCGTTTCCGAACGAGGAATCGACGCCAACCCAGAAAAAGTTGGCACTATACTCCGAATGAAACGCCCTGTGCGTGTGCACGATGTCCAGAAGCTTACTGGATGCTTGGCCGCTTTAAGTCGATTCATCTCTCGTCTCGGTGAAAAGGCATTGCCTCTTTACCGACTGATGAAGAAGTCAGACAAGTTCGAGTGGACTCCAGAAGCTGATGCAGCGTTTGCAGAGCTAAAAGCTCTGCTCTCCACCCAGCCGGTGCTTGCTGCCCCAATCAGCAAAGAGCCTTTGCTGCTTTACATTGCAGCCACAGGACAAGTCGTCAGTACAGTACTTACGGTCGAGCGGGAAGAAGAAGGAAAAGCCTTCAAAGTTCAGCGCCCAGTATATTATCTTTCCGAAGTGTTGACCCCATCAAAGCAAAGATACCCTCATTATCAGAAGCTTGTATATGGGATTTATATGACCACGAAGAAGGTTGCTCATTACTTCTCTGACCATTCCATTACAGTCGTCAGCGACGCCCCATTGTCAGAGATTCTGCACAACAGAGATGCAACTGGTCGAGTGGCGAAATGGGCGATTGAACTCCTTCCCCTTGATATCAAGTTTGAGGCAAAGAAAGCCATCAAGTCCCAAGCAGTAGCAGATTTCATCGCCGAGTGGATTGAACAGCAACTACCGACTCAAGTTCACTCGGAGCACTGGACCATGTTCTTTGATGGTTCTAAGATGTTGAATGGTTCCGGTGCTGGGGTAGTGTTGGTTTCCCCCCGAGGAGATAAGCTCAGATATGTGCTCCAGATCCACTTTGATTCCTCCAACAATGAAGCAGAATACGAAGCACTTCTGTATGGGTTGCGTATGGCCATTTCACTCGGCGTCCGTCGCCTCATGGTCTATGGCGACTCAGATTTGGTGGTTAATCAGGTGATGAAGGAGTGGGACGTCAGAAGCCCAGCCATGACTGGTTACTGCAATGCAGTGAGAAAGCTAGAGAAGAAATTTGAGGGGTTAGAGCTCCATCATATACCCCGACTGAAAAATCAAGCGGCTGATGATTTGGCAAAGATAGGTTCCAAAAGAGAAGCCATTCCCAGTAATGTGTTTTTGGAACACATCCATACACCATCAGTTCAAGAGGATCCTTTCACCGAAGAAGCTCCATAGCCAAAAAGTGTCACAGATCCGACTGAAGTTGAAGTTCCAGCTGTGGTTGACCTGATCATGGAAGTCTTGATCATCACTCCCAACTGGACAGAGCTGTACATCGCATATATCCTAAGGAAAGAGCTTCTAGAGGATGAAGAAGAGGCTCGACAGATCGTCCGTTGATCCAAATCCTTTACCGTGATAAAGGGGCAGTTGTACAGAGAAAGCGCGACTGGAGTCGGTCAGAAATGTATAACACCAGAAGAAGGTCGGATAATCATTAACAATATCCGCTCGGGGACCTGTGGTCACCATGCGCCCTCTCGAACCATTGTGACTAAAGCATACCGAGCGGGATTTTATTGGCCAAGAGCAAATGAAATGGCAAAGGAAATAGTCGACAAGTGTGAAGGATGTCAATTTTATTCCAATATGTCACACAAGCCCGCCTCAGCCTTGAAGACCATTCCACTCGTCTGGCCCTTCGCTGTGTGGGGATTGGATATGGTTGGACCACTGAGAACTGGCAGGAGCGGCTTCACCCATGTACTGGTGGCAGTCGACAAGTTCACTAAGTGGATTGAAGCTAAACCTATCAAGAATCTTGATGCCGGCACTGCTGTCAGCTTCATCAGAGAGTTGATATTCAGATATGGAGTTCCACATAGCATCATCACTGATAATGGGTCAAACTTCGATTCCGATGAATTCAGAGCCTTTTGCGCCTCTCAAGGCACACGAGTCGACTACGCTTCAGTCGCTCACCCCCAGTCGAATGGTCAAGCAGAACGAGCAAATGGTCTAATTCTCAAAGGACTGAAACCCCGGTTGATGCGTGATCTTAAGCATGCAGCAGGAGCGTGGGTCGACGAACTTCCTTCAGTTCTTTGGGGATTGAGGACCACTCCTAACCGGTCGACTGGGCGAACTCCATTCTTTCTGGTTTATGGAGCTGAAGCAGTCCTGCCGAGTGACCTGCTTCACAATGCACCCCGAGTCGAACTCTACACTGAAGATGAAGCAGAGCAAGCCCGACAAGACGCAGTCGACCTTCTAGAAGAAGAAAGAGAGATGGCCATGGTCCGATCGACTATCTATCAGCAGGACTTGCGTCGATTCCATGCCAGAAACGTGAAGAGTCGAGCCTTCCAAGAAGGAGATTTGGTTCTCCGAGTGGATCAGCAGAAGCCACACAAGCTTGCTCCTACTTGGGAAGGTCCCTTCATCGTCACCAAAGTCCTCCACAATGGAGCGTACCGTCTTTACAATGTCGGTCACTAGATTGACGAGCCTCGAGCTTGGAATGCGGAGCTGCTCTGCCCCTTTTATACTTCTGTAGTTTATTTATCAAAGACAAGAGTAATAAGAGTACTTCTCTAGTTTATTTATCAAAGATAAGAGTGTTATAACTTTCCCAGTGATTGTTGTTACTTTTGTTTACATGAGAAATCCCCCAGTGGGTGGCTTAGCTGCGAATCCGTTTCACCAAGTTTGTAAAAAAAATCCTTGCCGAGTGGTGATCCAGCCTCCCACTCGGGGGCTTAGCTGCGAATCCGTTTAGCCTAAGTACTTTAAAATCCTACCAAGTGGTGAGCCAGCCTCGCACTCAGAGGCTTAGCTGCTGTCCAAGTACTCGCCTAAGTGTTTGAAATCCTACTGAGTGATGAGCCAGTCTCTCACTCAGAGGCTTAGCTGCAGTCCAGTACTCGCCTAAGTATTTAATACAATGTGCGCTCTGCAAGGAGGATGAGGTACAGGTCGACTGCTACCTTCTCCTTCCGAGCTATGCCACAAATACAATGTACGCTCTGCAAGGAGGACGAGGTGCAGGTCGACTGCTACCTTCTCCTTCCGAGCTACACCACAAATACAATGTGCGCTCTACAAGGAGGACGAGGTGCAGGTCATCTGCTACCTTCTCCTTCTGAGCTACGCCACAAATACAACATGCACTCTGCAAGGACAACGAGGTGCAGGTCGACTGCTACCTTCTCCTTCGGAGCTATGCCACAAAAAATCCTACCGAGTGGAGAGCAAACCTTCCACTCGGGGGCTTAGCTGCAGCCCAGTGCTCGCCTAAGTATCTGAAAATCCTACCGAGTGGAGAGAAAATCTCACACTCGGGGGCTTAGCTGCAGCCCAGTGCTCGCCTAAGTATCTGAAAATCCTACTGAATGGGGAGGAAACCTCCACTCGGGGGCTTAGCTGCAGCCCAGTACTCGCCTAAGTATCTGAAATCCTACCGAGTGGAGAGCAAACCTCCCACTCGGGGGCTTAGCTGCAGCCTAGTGCTCGCCTAAGTATCTGAAAATCCTACCGAGTGGAGAGCAAACCTCACACTCGGGGGCTGAGCTGCAGCCCAGTGCTCGCCTAAGTATCTGAAAATCCTACGGAATGGGGAGCAAACCTCCCACTCGGGGGCTTAGCTCCAGCCCAGTGCTCACCTAAGTATCTGAAATCCTACCGAGTGGAGAGCAAACCTCCCACTCGGGGGCTTAGCTGCAGCCCAGTGCTCGCCTGAGTACTTAATCTGTTCCGCTATGCAAGAATGACGAGGTGCAGGTCGACTGCTACCTTCTCCTCCTGAGCTACGCCACAAATACAATGTGCGTTCCATCTTGACCCGCAAGGATGCAGGTCGATTGTGATTTGTGCTTCACCTCAAAGCTGCGCCTCGAGCATTAAAGTATATTCCTAGTGAAGAAGAAAGCTTGGTCGAAGGCAAATGCAAGCATATTCAGTGATAAGCAAAGTTCAGATAACAGATTCAAAAGTGCTCAAGCGTCAAGCCTGTAAAAGTTTATCAGTTACAACACCACTCGGCATTCCGAGGCAAATTTAAGGTGAAGCATAGAAGTTTTTTACTCCTTAAGTGGAGGACTGGAGGGTTGTAACGCCCCGGATTCGATGCGCCAGATGTCTGCCAGTTATTCGCCGTCATTGCCATGTCTTTTGCTTGCATGTTGCATTTTATCATGTCATCATGTGCATTTCATTTTGCATACGTGTTCATCTCATGTATCCGAGCATTTTCCCCGTTGTCCGTTTTGCAATCCGGCACTCCTATGTCATCCGGCGTTCCCCTTTGGTCTTTCGTTGTGAGCGGGTGTTAAACTTTCTCGGAATGGACCGAGGTTTGCCAAGCGGCCTTGGTATAGCACCGGTAGACCGCCTGTCAAGTTTCGTGCCATTTGGAGGTCGTTTGGTACTCCAACGGTTAACCGGAGAACCGTAAAGCTCTCTTTTGTGTGCAGCCCAACACCCACTCCAAAGTGGCCCAAAACCCATCTAACTCACCTCCATGCTCTCGGTCATTCGATCACGATCGCGTGGCCGAAAACCGCTCCTCATTTGGACTCTCCTAGCTCCCTCTACCTATAAATATGTGGCCTCCCCCGAAATTCCGGATCATTTCCCCCTAACCCTAGCAGATTCGTCCCGCCGCCACGGACACGTCCGCCGCAGCCGGACACGTCCGGTCGCCCGCCGCCGCCACATGGCACGCCACCATTCGCCTGCCGCGCCGCCCCTCCGCCGCCCAGCGAGCCATCGGGGCCCGCCTCCGCTCGCGCCGCCGCCGCCGCCGCGCTGGCCGCCCGCCGCCGCCATCACCGGCGCTGCCCGCCGTCCCTTCTGCTGGCAACCTCGCCGCCCGCCGCCTCGACGTCTTTCCGCCAAGCGTCGTCCTCTGCCGTCGCCGTTCGCCGCCCGCGCCCGCGCCGCCTCGCCGCCCGCGCCCGTCTCGCCGCCCGCCGCCCGCCCGCCAAGACGCCGGCGCACCTCCGCTGCCCGGCGCCCCGCGCGGCCATGGCACCTCGCCCGCCGCCTCCTCTCGGCCCCGCCACGGACTTCGCTGGAGCGCGCCTCCGCCGCCCGTGTCCGACCTCGCCAGACCCCGCCGCCTCGCCTCCTCCTCGCCACTGCCAGCCATCCTCTGGCCAGATCCGGGCCGGCGCCGCCCGGATCTGGCCGGCCCCGACTCCCTCCGACCTCCCCGTGCATCTTCGGCCATCTTCCGGCGAACTCCGGCCAGATCCGCCACCGCTTCGGTTTCCGTGCACACGAGGTTGACTTCCCACCCCTGTGAAATTTGCCCAAGTCCCGTAATACTATTGCATATTCATGCCATGTTCGTTGCGTCACATCTCTGCATCCGTAGCTCCGTTTCGTGCGTGTAATATGTCAAATTGTTCGCCTCGACGATTACTTTATTTCATTCCATTACATCATTTTCATTTGAGCTCATCTTGATGCCCGAAATGCTGTTGGAAGAGTGCATGTTGATGTTAATCTGCTGAAACTGTTATAACTTGCTCATTTCTCATTTTTGCCATGATTGATGTGTGCATCTTATGAGGTTGATGTCTTCATGTGTTTTGATCTATGACATGCCATCTTTCCAGGGGTGTATTCCATGTATTTTTGTGATCAATGTGGTGACTAGCACAAGCATGCAAACTAGGCTTCGTGATATTTCTGATTTTAGTCCCTGTTCTGTTGTTATTTTGATGCCATGTAAACTTGATGCTACAGAGAGATCCATGCTTATTTTGAGATACTTAAGTAAGGTTGTTTTGAACATATGGTTATTGTCTATCCATTCATGCCCTTGTTTGCAATTATGGAGTAGTCTAGCATGTCATTTGAGTGCTCTACTTTTGCTTCAAAATGTTTCCTGGCAGATTGTTTACATGTTATTCAATATGGCCAAGCTTGCTATAGTTGATCCTTGCATGCTATGGACTTGTTCTTGCCTTGGTTTGTTTCACAAACATGTCTTCTTGATGATGCTATGCTTATCTTGTCATGCAATGACTTGTGGTGAGTGAATCGAGCTTGTTAAGTAGGGTAGTTGCTGTTGCTGATTTCCTGACAGATTCTGTTATATTTAGTTGCTATGTAAACATGCTTCTACTAGTAATTTCGTGCATAATCTTGAGATATCCTATAAACATGTTTTGATCTACATGTCTTGCTCTATCCATTCATGCCCTTGGTTGCAATTATAGCCTGCTGGAACATGTTGTTATCTTGCTCCAAAGTTGCTTGATAATGTTGCTATCAGCCTGTTAACATTAAGTTCACTTGTTCCCATGTGTTTTGCTAGTGTTCCATGCACCCTATGACCTTGCACTTGCCATGCTTAGCTTCATAAACATGCCTTCTTACTGTTGGGTGCCTTGCCATGCCATGTATTTCTCTGTGGTGAGTGGTTCAAGCTCACCAACAAGCCTACTTATTGTTGTTTCTGTCATGTATGAATCTGTAATATAACTTGCCATGTTTACATGGGTGCCATCATATTTTCCGTGCCCTTTTGGCTTATGGTCAGTAAGGGACTTTTGATCTATGCTATTAGTAGATTCATGCCATGCCTTTGTTTGCCATGATAAGTTCCTGTAACATGTTGTTTGATAGCTCTAAACATTGCAACCTGATGTTATTTCTGCTAAAGTCTGAAACTGTTATTATTTGCAATATCTCCATGTCTTTTTGAGCATGTTCTAGTTGTTTCTGGAGATAGCTCAGTGTTCATGTTTTGTTATGCTTTACCTGTACTTCATGCCCATGCCTTTTATCCTTATGTTGGGGTGCTGTAGCTTGTTGTTTTGATGCTTGTAAGATGCCTAGTTGCTTATGGACAGATTGTTGTTATGACTTGTATAGAGTGTATGTGTTGCACCGTTGCTCCGTTTTGAGTGTGTTCTATATGAAACTTGCTTGATTTTGCATGTAGCTTCATATTATCATGCTGCATCCTTGTTTTGGTGTGTTTGCTTGATGTTTGGGTGCATTTGGCATCAATGCCATGTTTAACTTGTTTTGCTCATATCTTCTAGGCCGTAGCTCCGAATCTAATGAACTTTATATGTGACTTGACTAGAATTTCGTGTAGATCATCTTGGTGCATCTTAACATGTTGTTTAACAACTTGAACATAAGGTATATTCAGTTCTGGACCAATTTCGAAATTTGCATATGAGGACTTACCGGAATTGTTATATGTTCTTCCCGGTCTCATTTAAACTTGCCTTGATGTGTTGTTCTTGTTTGCATCATATTTTGCCATGAGTAGCTTCATGTAGCTTTGTCATGCATCATGCTTGTTGTGCATCATGTCTTGTTCATGTGTGGTGTGTTTACCATGTTGTGTGCTTCTTCTCGATAGTTCCCGTTTCGTTGCGATCGTGAGGATGCGTTCGTCTACGTGTGGTTCGTCTTCGTGGCTTCATCTTCTTCACGGACTCGTTCTTCTTCCTAGCGGGATTTCAGGCAAGATGACTGCTACCCTGGATCTCACTACTATCATTGCTATGCTAGTTGCTTCGTTCTATCGCTATGCTGCGCTACCTATTACCTGTTTATCAAGCCATCCCATATTGCCATGAACCTCTAACCTTTGACACCATTCCTAGCAAACCGTTGCTTGGCTATGTTACCGCTTTGCTCAGCCCCTCTTATAGCGTTGCTAGTTGCAGGTGAAGTTGAAGATTTCTCCATGGTGGACAGGGTTTTGTTGGGATATCACAATATCTCTTATATTATTAATGCATCTATATACTTGGTAAAGGGTGGAAGGCTCGGCCTTATGCCTGGTGTTTTGTTCCACTCTTGCCGCCCTAGTTTCCGTCATACCGGTGTTATGTTCCCGGATTTTGCGTTCCTAACGCGGTCGGGTGATTTATGGGACCCCCCTGACAGTTCGCTTTGAATAAAACCTGTCCAGCAAGGCCCAACCTTGGTTTTACCATTTGCCTCACCACCACCTACCTTTTCCCTTGGGAGTAATTAACCCAAGGGTCATCTTTGTTTTAGCCCCCCCGGGCCAATGCTTGTCTAAGTGATGGTCCAAACTAGAGCCACTTGCAGCGCCACCTTGGGGAAATTTGAGGGCTGGTTCTAGTTGTACGTAGTGCTCATGCGGTCGTGGCCTGAGACGAGATACGCGCGGCTACTATCAGGATGTCGGCACGCCGGGAGGCTTTGCTGGTCTTGTTTTACCATTGTCGAAATGTCTTGTAAACCGGGATTCCGAGACTGATCGGGTCTTCCTGGGAGAAGGTCTATTCCTTCATTGATCGCGAGAGCTTGTCATGGGCTAAGTTGGGACACCCCTGCAGGGTATAAACTTTCGAGAGCCGTGCCCGCGGTTATGTGGCAGATGGGAATTTGTTAATGTCCGGTTGTAGATAACTTGACACCAGATCCGAATTAAAACGCATCAACCGTGTGTGTGGCCGTGATGGTCTCTTCTCGGCGGAGTCCGGGAAGTGAACACGGTTTCTGTGTTATGATTGACGTAAGTAGGTGTTCAGGATCACCTCTTGATCATTGCTAGCTTCACGACCATTCCGCTTGCTCTCTTCTCGCTCTTATTTGCGTTGGTTAGCCACCATATCATGCTTAGTCGCTGCTGCAACCTCACCACTTTACCCCTTCCTTTCCCATTTAGCTTTGCTAGTCTTGATACCCATGGTAATGGGATTGTTGAGTCCTCGTGGCTCACAGATTACTACAACAACAGTTGCAGGTACAGGTTTATCCGATGATCATGACGCGAGAGCGATGCTTGCTTGTGTTGAGTTCTTCTTCTGCTTCTTCGATCAGGGGATAGGTTCCAGGTCGGCAGCCTGGGCTAGCAGGGTGGATATTGTTTGAGTTTCTGTTTATGTATCATCCGTAGTCGGATGTTGATCTCTTGTATGATGATATTGTATTCGTGTGGCATTGTGTGCCTTTTGTATGTATCCCCACTATTATGTAATGTTGATGTAATGATATCCACCTTGCAAAAGCGTTCCAATATGCGGGTCTATCCTTGGTGAGACCTTCGAGTTCCTTTTGGATAGGGTTGCATATTGGGCGTGACAAGTTGGTATCAGAGCCTCGACCGACCCTAGGAGCCCCCCTTGATTGATCGTGTAGTTTGGCCATTGTTGAGTCTAGAAGAAAACTATTTTTAGAGTCTAGTTATATTGGAGAGTAGGAATTCTTTTTACTCCTCAGCCCCTTCGTCGCTCTGGTAAGGAATCTTGACGTAGGTGTTTTGAACTACTCCTCTTCCCTTTCAAATTTTTCTTTAGGATCTCGCGGTTAGTTTTCGTTCGTTGTCCATCCTCTTTTGTCCGGTGCATTTCTCGTCAAGTTGACTCGAGCCTCTTCTTCGTTTCCAAGTTCAATCCTCGGTTGTTTTTTCCCACCCGCCCACCCTTCTTCCTCTCGGAACTGGAGTCCGTAATCGAGTATCCTTCCTACTCGTGCAAAGTCTTTGTTTTCTTTCCTCAATGATTTCAACCGGTGTTTTCTCTTCAAGATATTCGTCGGTTTCCCTATCCATTTACCCTTGTTGTACCGCCCTCCCACCCTCTTCTTCCCGGAGCCTGACTCTGTTTCGACCATCAATTTCATCCGTGCGGAGCCTCTTCAGTCTTTTGTCAATTATCTCAACCGGGGAATTCTCGTCTCGGTGGACATTCTTCATTCTTTTGCTTGGATCAAGTGTTCTCCTTGCTCGTTCGCCTCTCGCCATTTTATCCTTCCGGAGTGGTCAACATATCTCAGGAGATTTGTCTGTGTTCGAATTAATTCGAGGTTGCCACCTCATTCAAATAATTCAATTGTTCCGGCGCTTCATCTATCTGTTCAACATCCTTTTCAACGGTGTTTTCTTTTAGTGGGCCCTAACCCACAGGTCTTTTCCCAGGATCTTACCTGACTCTTCTAATTTCCCCAGAGTTATTCTCAAATTCCTTTCAAGTGTGACGTAAGAATGGATTCCATCAGTCACATGCCTTCTCCAAGATCGATTTCAAATCATTTTCATTGTTGGCTCAACCTCTTCGCTTTTCATCCATCCGGAGCATTTCAGGAGTTGATTTCTTTTTCTTTTAACCGGAGGCCATCATTCCAGTTACCGATCTCTAATTATCCCGGTGCTTCATTCAAGTGCTCTTTAATCAGATCGAGTTCTTACCGTTCTCTTGTATCTAAATCACCTCCAGCATATTTGTTCTTCTAATTCTTCCTGGTGATTCATACTCTTTCATCAGTCATTTCCAAATTCTAACGGTGGTTCGTTCAAGATTCTTTTTCTTTGATTATCATTTTAATCCATTCGTTCTTTCCAATCCTACCGGTGGTTCATGAAGACTTCCTCAAATTTTGTGCTATGTTCCCCTTAATCCTTTTCAAGAAGAATAAGTAGTATGTAAAATCCATTGCTTGTCATCAATTTAATTTGATGAAGGATATAAACATACAATAAATCTTATTATTAATTCATCCAAGTGATTAATCCTTTTCTTCGGAGTTTGTTCTTGATGAATAAATTCTATTTCCAAGTGTTTTCATCTTTTCTTTTCCGGAGTTCAATTTTCCTCGGCCATTTCGTCGGAACCTCCATCTAAATGATCGCAAGGCTCATCTTATTCTTTCATCCTTCAGTCTATCTCGTCATTCTTTTGTTACCGGAGTTCTTCATGGTGGTTCTTCACGATTTAATTCATTCTCAAGAGTTCATCAAGTATCAATCCATCCTCTCTAGCTCGTGTTCTTTTCCTTCCATCTTCAGCCGGAGTGCTGCCTAAATCCTTTCAGCCTTATCCGTTTCTTTTCTCATTCTAACCACTCCGGTTAGAACAAGTGATTTCTTAGTCTATCTGATTCCGTGAGCTTTCGATTCTCACTATTCTCGTCGTTCCTCTCTTCTTCTTGAGTGCTCTCGATTCTTTGCTTCTTCTATTGAGTTTTTGTTTCACCTCATCCTTTTTTTCCCTTCTGTCTCGATCCTAAGATCTCGGGACGAGATCTCTTGTTAGTGGAGGAGTGTTGTAACGCCCCGGATTCGATGCGCCAAATGTCTGCCAGTTATTCGCCATCATTTCCATGTCTTTTGCTTGTGTGTTGCATTTTATCATGTCATCATGTGCATTTCATTTCGCATACGTGTTCATCTCATGTATCCGAGCATTTTTTCCCCGTTATCCGTTTTGCAATCCGGCACTCCTATGTCATCCGGCGTTCCCCTTTGGTCTTTCATTGTGAGCGGGTGTTAAACTTTCTTGGAATGGACCGAGGTTTGCCAAGCGGCCTTGGTATAGCACCGGTAGACCGCCTGTCAAGTTTCGTGCCATTTGGAGGTCGTTTGGTACTCCAACGGTTAACCGGAGAACCATAAAGCTCTCTTTTGTGTGCAGCCCAACACCCCTTCCAAAGTGGCCCAAAACCCATCTAACTCCCCTCCATGCTCTCGGTCGTTCGATCACGATCGCGTGGCCGAAAACCGCTCCTCATTTGGACTCTCCTACCTCCCTCTACCTATAAATATGTGGCCTCCCCCGAAATTCGGGATCATTTCCCCCTAACCCTAGCAGATTCGTCCCGCCGCCACGGACACGTCCGCCGCAGCCGGACACGTCCGGTCGCCCGCCGCCGCCACGTGGCACGCCGCCATTCGCCTGCCGCGCCGCTTCGCCGCCCGGCCGCGGAGCCATCGCGGGCTCCAGGGCCGCCGCGCCGCGCCGCCGCCGCCGCCGCCAGGGCCGCCGCTGCCGCTTATCGCTGGCGCTGCCGGCGTCCCGCGCTTTCGCTGGCAACCTCGCCGCCTGCCGCCTCGCCGTCTTTCCACCGGCGTTGTCCTCTGTCGTCGTCGTTGCCGCCGCGCGCCAGCGCGCCGCCTCGCCGCCGCGCCGTCTCGCCGTCGCCGCCGCCCGCCGCGCCGCTCATACTGCTCCGCGCCCGCCGCGCGCCATGGCACTCGCCCGCCGCCTCCTCGGCCCCAGCGCCTCCGGATTTCGCCGAGCGCGCGCCTTCTGCACGCGTCCGACCTCGCCGGACCCGCCGCCTCGCCTCCACTTCGCCACCGGCCATCCTCCGGCCAGATCCGGGCCGGCGCCGCCCGGATCCGGCCGGCCCCGACTCGCTCCGGCCTCCCCGTGCATCTCTGACCATCTTCCGGCGAACTCCGGCCAGATCCGCCACCGCTTCGGTTTCCGTGCACACGAGGTTGACTTCCCACCCCTGTGAAATTTGCCCAAGTCCCGTAATACTATTGCATATTCATGCCATGTTCGTTGCATCACATCTCTGCATCCGTAGCTCGGTTTCATGCGTGTAATGTGTCAAATTGTTCGTCTCGACGAGTACTTCATTTCACTCCATTGCATCATTTTCATTTGAGCTCATCTTGATGCCCGAAATGCTGTTGGAAGAGTGCATGTGGATGTTAATCTGCTGAAACTGTTATAACTTGCTCATTTGTCATTTTTGCCATGATTGATGTGTGCATCTTATGAGGTTGATGTCTTCATGTGTTTTGATCTATGACATTCCATCTTTCCAGGGGTGTATTCCATGTATTTTTGTGATCAATGTGGTGACTAGCACAAGCATGCAAACTGGGCTTCGTGATATTGCTGATTTTAGTCCCTGTTCTGCTGTTATTTTGAGGCCATGTAAACTTGATGCTACAGAGAGATCCATGCTTATTTTGAGATACTTCAGTAAGGTTGTTTTGAACATATGGTTATTGTCTATCCATTCATGCCCTTGTTTGCAATTATGGAGTAGTCTAGCATGTCATTTGAGTGCTCTACTTTTGCTTCAAAATGTTTCCTGGCAGATTGTTTACATGTTATTCAATATGGCCAAGCTTGCTATAGTTGATCCTTGCATGCTATGGACTTGTTCTTGCCTTGGTTTGTTTCACAAACATGTCTTCTTGATGATGCTATGCTTATCTTGTCATGCAATGACTTGTGGTGAGTGAATCGAGCTTGTTAAGTAGGATAGTTGCTGTTGCTGATTTCCTGACAGATTCTGTTATATTTAGTTGCTATGTAAACATGCTTCTACTAGTCATTTCGTGCATAATCTTGAGATATCCTATAAACATGTTTTGATCTACATGTCTTGCTCTATCCATTCATGCCCTTGGTTGCAATTATAGCCTGCTGGAACATATTGTTATCTTGCTCCAAATTTGCTTGATAATGTTGCTATCAGCCTGTTAACATTAAGTTCACTTGTTTCCATGTGTTTTGCTAGTGTTCCATGCACCCTATGACCTTGCACTTGCCATGCTTAGCTTCATAAACATGCCTTCTTACTGTTGGGTGCCTTGCCATGCCATGTATTGCTCTGTGGTGAGCGGTTCAAGCTCACCAACATGCCTACTTATTGTTGTTCCTGCCATGTATGAATCTGTATTATAACTTGCCATGTTTACATGGGTGCCATCATATTTTCCGTGCCCTTTTGGCTTATGGTCAGTAAGGGACTTTTGATCTATGCCATTAGTAGATTCATGCCATGCCTTTGTTTGCCATGATAAGTTCTTGTAACATGTTGTTTGATAGCTCTAAACATTGCAACCTGATGTTATTTCTGCTAAAGTCTGAAACTGTTATTATTTGCAATATCTCCATGTCTTTTTGAGCATGTTCTAGTTGTTTCTGGAGATAGCTCAGTGTTCATGTTTTGTTATGCTTTACCTGTACTTCATGCCCATGCCTTTTGTCCTTATGTTGGGGTGCTGTAGCTTGTTTTTTTGATGCTTGTAAGATGCCTAGTTGCTGTTATGGACAGATTGTTGTTATGACTTGTATAGAGTGTATGTGTTGCACCGTTGCACCGTTTTGAGTGTGTTCTATATGAAACTTGCTTGATTATGCATGTAGCTTCATATTATCATGTTGCATCCTTGTTTTGGTGTTTGCTTGATGTTTGGGTGCATTTGGCATCAATGCCATGTTTAAGTTGTTTTGCTCATATCTTCTAGGCCGTAGCTCCGAATCTAATGAACTTTATATGTAACTTGACTAGAATTTCGTGTAGATCATCTTGGTGCATCTTAACATGTTGTTTAACAACTTGAACATAAGGTATATTCAGTTCTGGACCAATTTCGAAATTTGCATATGAGGACTTACCGGAATTGTTATATGTTCTTCCCGGCCTCATTTAAACTTGCCTTGATGTGCTGTTCTTGTTTGCATCATATCTTGCCATGAGTAGCTTCATGTAGCTTTGTCATGCATCATGCTTGTTGTGCATCGTGTCTTGTTCATCTGTGGTGTGTTTACCATGTTGTGTGCTTCTTCTCGATAGTTCTCGTTTCGTTGCGATCGTGAGGATGCGTTCGTCTACGTGTGGTTCGTCTTCGTGGCTTCATCTTCTTCACGGACTCGTTCTTCTTCCTAGCGGGATTTCAGGCAAGATGACCGCTACCCTGGATCTCACTACTATCATTGCTATGCTAGTTGCTTCGTTCTATCGCTATGCTGTGCTACCTATTACCTGTTTATCAAGCCATCCCATATTGCCATGAACCTCTAACCTTTGACACCATTCCTAGCAAACCGTTGCTTGGCTATGTTACCGCTTTGCTGAGCCCCTCTTACAGCGTTGCTAGTTGCAGGTGAAGTTGAAGATTTCTCCATGGTGGACAGGGTTTTGTTGGGATATCACAATATCTCTTATATTATTAATGCATCTATATACTTGGTAAAGGGTGGAAGGCTCGGCCTTATGCCTGGTGTTTTGTTCCACTCTTGCCGCCCTAGTTTCTGTCATACCGGTGTTATGTTCCCGGATTTTGCGTTCCTAACGCGGTCGGGTGATTTATGGGACCCCCCTGATAGTTCGCTTTGAATAAAACTTGTCCAGCAAGGCCCAACCTTGGTTTTACCATTTGCCTCACCACCACCTACCTTTTCCTTGGGAGTAATTAACCCAAGGGTCATCTTTATTTTAGCCCCCCCGGGCCAATGCTTGTCTAAGTGTTGGTCCAAACTAGAGCCACTTGCAGCGCCACCTTGGGGAAACTTGAGGGCTGGTTCTAGTTGTACGTACTGCTCATCCGGTCGTGGCCTGAGACGAGATACGCGCGGCTACTATCAGGATGTCGGCACGCCGGGAGGCTTTGCTGGTCTTGTTTTACCATTGTCGAAATGTCTTGTAAACCGGGATTCCGAGACTGATCGGGTCTTCCTGGGAGAAGGTCTATTCCTTCGTTGATCGTGAGAGCTTGTCATGGGCTAAGTTGGGACACCCCTGCAGGGTATAAACTTTCGAGAGCCGTGCCCGCGGTTATGTGGCAGATGGGAATTTGTTAATGTCCGGTTGTAGATAACTTGACACCAGATCCGAATTAAAACGCATCAACCGTGTGTGTAGCCGTGATGGTCTCTTCTCGGCGGAGTCCGGGAAGTGAACACGGTTTCTGTGTTATGATTGACGTAAGTAGGTGTTCAGGATCACCTCTTGATCATTGCTAGCTTCACGACCGTTCCGCTTGCTCTCTTCTCACTCTTATTTGCGTTGGTTAGCCACCATATCATGCTTAGTCGCTGCTGCAACCTCACCACTTTACCCCTTCCTTTCCCATTTAGCTTTGCTAGTCTTGATACCCATGGTAATGGGATTGCTGAGTCCTCGTGGCTCACAGATTACTACAACAACAGTTGCAGGTACAGGTTTATCCGATGATCATGACGCGAGAGCGATGCTTGCTTGCGTTGAGTTCTTCTTCTGCTTCTTCGATCAGGGGATAGGTTCCAGGTCGGCAGCCTGGGCTAGCAGGGTGGATATTGTTTGAGTTTCTGTTTATGTATCATCCGTAGTCGGATGTTGATCTCTTGTATGATGATATTGTATTCGTGTGGCATTGTGTGCCTTTTGTATGTATCCCCACTATTATGTAATGTTGATGTAATGATATCCACCTTGCAAAAGCGTTCCAATATGCGGGTCTATCCTTGGTGGGACCTTCGAGTTCCTTTTGGATAGGGTCACATATTGGGCGTGACAAGGGTGCGACAAACTGGTCCAGTTCGATGCCATCAAAAATCCGAGTGGCAGCAGTAGTGAAGGTCTCCATGAAAGATTGGAAGTCATGCTTCTTGGTATTGGCCACCCTGATGGACGCTAGCTTGTCCTCTCGAGCATCCTTGCAGTGAACACGTACCAGGGACAGAGCAACATCAGCACCACACCTGGCGGAAGACTTCTTCCATTCCTGCACTCGACCTGGAACGTCATTCAGTCGAGTCATTAAAGACTCGAGGTCATTGTGAAGCGTCTCTCTTGGCCAGAGTGTCGTGTCGATCCGCGACACCGCAACCTTCAGTCGAGCGAGGTAGTCAACCACTCCAGCAACGCGAGACTCCAGTCGGAACACGTTCATAGCAGCCTCGTCCTTCACAGGAGAGTTAATGGGGTCCAAGTTTGGCTCCAGTCGACTGGTCTCCTCCTCGAAGTTTTGATAGAATTCTGTAAGCACAGTTTGAAGTTAAGCCAACAGTTCTACGACGAGTCGACGATAACAAGTCAGTCGGTAAGAAAAGATTACCTTAAAGCATGATGAATAACTTCTTGGCGAGCCCTTCCAGATAAGACTCCAGATCGTTCTTCTTCCCCATCAGTTCGTGTAACGCCCTCGATGCGGCTATATCTCCCACGTGTCGAAGCACGACTTAGAGGCATAACCGCATTGGAAGCAATGTCGCAAGTGAGGTAATCTTCGCACAATCTATGTAATACATAAGGGAAAGAGATACATAGTTGGCTTACAGTCGCCACTTCACACAATACATAAATAAACATCCATCATTCAGCTTACACTCAAGGTCCGACTACGGAACCAAAATAAAAGAAGAATACCCCAAATGCAACACAGATCCCCGATCGCCCCAACTGGGCTCCACTACTAATCGTCTGGAAATGAAACATAGTATCGACCAAGGGCCTCATCAAATTCCCACTTCAGCTCAGTTGCGCCATCTGCGCTGGCATCACCGGTACCTGCATCTGTTTTGGTAGAATCTGTGAGCCACGGGGACTCAGCAATCTCACACCCGCGAGATCAAGACTATTTAAGCTTAAGGGAAGGCTGGTGTAAAAAAGAGGAGCTGCAGCAAGCGACTAGCATATATGGTGGCTACATCGCAAAAGAGAGCGAGAAGAGAAGCAAAGCACGATCGTGAAGCTAGTAGTGATCAAGAAGTGATCCTAGAGCAACCTGCGTCAAACATAACTCCAACACCGTGTTCACTTCCCGGACTCCGCCGAGAAGAGACCATCACGGTTACATACTCGGTTGATGTATTTTAATTAAGGTCAACTTCGGGTTTTCTACAACCAGACATTAACAAATTCACATCTGCCTCATAACCGCGGGCACGGCTTTCGAAAGATAATACCCTGTAGGGGTGTCCCAACTTAGCCCATCACAAGCTCTCACGGTCAACGAAGGAACAAACCTTCCCCCGGGAAGACCCGATCAGTCTCGGAATCCCGGTACATCAAGACATTTCGACAATGGTAAAACAAGACCAGCAAAGCCTCCCGAATGTGCCGACAAATCCCGATAGGAGCTGCACATATCTCGTTCTCAGGGCACACCGGATGAGCAGTACGTACGGCAACCGAGGATACCCCAAGTTGCCTCAGGGCGGCACCGCAAGTGGCTCTAGTTTGGACCAACACTCAGAGGAGCATTGGCCCGGGGGGGTTAAATAAAGATGACCCTCGGGCTCGCGAAAACCCAAGGGAAAAAGGCTTAGGTGGCAAATGGTAAAACCAAGGTTGGGCCTTGCTGAAGGAGTTCTATTCAAAGCGAACTGTCAAGGGGGTCCCATAAATCACCCGACCGCGTAAGGAACGCAAAATCAAGGAACATAACACCGGTATAACGGAAACTAGGGTGGCAAGAGTGGAACAAAACACCAGGCATAAGGCCGAGCCTTCCACCCTTTACCAAGTATATAGATGCATTAATAAAAACAATAGATATTGTGATATCCCAAAGTATCCGTGTTCCAACAAGGAACAAACTTCATCTTCACCTGCAACTAGCAACGCTATAAGAGGGGCTGAGCAAAGCGGTAACATAGCCAAACAATGGTTTGCTAGGACATGGATGGTTAGAGGTTGACATGGCAATATGGGTGACAAGATATAGCAAGTGGTAGGTATCGCAGCATAGGCACAGCAAAAGAGCGAGCATCTAGCAAGCAAAGATAGAAGTGATTTCGAAGGTATGGTCATCTTGCCTGCAAGGTTCTCAGAGTTGTCGAAGGCTTGATCCTCGTAGGCGTTCTCAACAGGTTCCTCGTACACGTACTCGTCTCCCGGCTCTACCCAAAGCAAGAACACAAGCAATGGAACAACAATCAAACAAGGAACAATGCACAAGCGATATGATGCAATACATGACATGCTATGCGAGATGTGATATGCAATGCATATGTGTGCTCCGGAAGGAAAATAGTGAACCGGGCATCAACTTGGCAAACCAAGTATGCCGCTGGAAAGATGAGATGATTTCGGTTGAAATCGATATAAAGATCACCGGAATCGGAGGTACGGTTTGCAAATGACAAGCAAAACAAGAATGACGCAAATCTGCGTTTAACAGCATGATGCTACTTAGCACGCAACAAGAAACTATGCTAAAGCACCCCAACATACAAACAAAGCATATGGCAGCGATCTACAGGAGATGCTTAACAAAAGAGGAACACTAAGCTACGGCTAAATCACATCATAACATGTTCAAACAAGCATGGTGAAAGTGCTAAAAATATCAGATTCACAGACTTAGTGAAAATACTAACATGCCAGGAATTAACATCAGGAAGGCATGTTTAGAGCAAGCAAACAACATGCTACAGGAACTTATAATAGCAAAACAAGGCATGACATGATTCTACTCAAAGCATATATCAATAGTCCCTTACTGACCATAAGCCAAAAAGGACTCTAAGAAATGATGGCACCCATGTAAACATTGCAAGTTTTATTACAGATTTCAGACTTGGCAGAAAAACTGGGCATGGCAAAAACAGATATCAAGTAGGCATGTTCGTGAGCTCGATGCACTCACTACAGAGCATCTCATGATAAACTAAGCATACACCCATCAAGAAGACATGTCATAGAAGCTATACATGGCAATAACAACATCATAGCATACACGGATCAACTACAACGACCTCGTGAAAATTGAATCTCATGCAAACAATCTGCCAGGAAACATTTTCAAGCAAAAGTAGAGCACGAAAATGACATGCTAGACTACTCTATAAATGCCAACAAAGGCATGGATGGATATAACACATTCATATGTCCAAAACACCCTTACTGATCATGCTCAAAAAGGGTATCGATCTCTCTGTAACAACATCAACATATGGCATAAAAATAACAGCAGGACAAGACTTAGTGAAAACACTAAGTTCCTGAAATCAACAACATCATCATCCCTACTTTGCATGCTTGTTCTAGTCACCACATAACTCACAAAAATACATGGCATACACCCCTGGAAAGATGGCATGGCATAGTTCAACTCACATGTAGGACTCAAGCTCATAAGGTGCACACATTAATCATGGCAAAAATGATAAAAGTGCAAGTTCTGTTAAGAAACAGAAACTAACAATCTGAAGCCCACTTCAACAGCATTTCGGGCGTCAAGATGAGCTCAAATGCAAATAATGCAATGGAATGAAATGATGTACTCTTCGAGATGAACAATTTGACATATTATACGCCCAAAACGGAGCCACGCATGCGAAGATGTGATGCTATGAAAATGCAAGAAATTTAACACAGAAAATGACTTGGACGAATTTTAGGAGGAGAAAAAGTCAACCGTGGAGTTTTGGATCTGGATCCAGATCGGATCGGCCGGAGTTCGGGGACGCCGGCGGGGTCGGGTCGGAGGGAGGAGAGGCCGGGCGGCGGGCGGGCGGCGCCGGCAGGCACGGCCAGCGGGCGGCGGCCGGTGGCACGGCGCGACGACGGCGGCCGTTGAGGCGGCGGCGAACGGCGGCGCGGCAAGCGCTTGCGCTGGAGGCCGGGCGGCGGCGGCGCGCTCCTCGCGCGCGGGTCCGCGCGGCGAGGCGGAGCGGAGCGGCGGTGCTCGCGAGACGCGCTGGCGGGCGCGCGCGCGCGGAAGCGGCGAGCGGAGCGCGGCGCGGCGCGGAGCGGCCGACGGCGGCGGGCCACGGGGCCCCAGACGGGCCGAGCGGGCCGCAGCGGCGCGAGGCGGCTGGGGCCACGTGGCGCTTCCTGATTCGTCCGGCGGCGCGGGCGGACGTGTCCGGCCGCCCGGATTTCGTCCGGCGGCGCGAGGGGAGCGGGGAGACTAGGGTTTGCCCGGATTTCGGGGAAGGGGTCTATATATAGGCATATGGGGGGATAGGAGAGTCCAAATGGGATGCGGTTTTCGCCCACACGATCGTGATCGAACGACCGAGAGCATGGAAGGGAGTTAGATGGGTTTTTGGGCCAGTTTTGGAGGGGTGTTGGGCTGCAACTTAAAAGAGGCCTTTACGAGAGCGCGGTTAACCGTTGGAGTACCAAACGAACTCCAAATAACCCGAAACTTGACAGGTGGTCTACCGGTGCTATACCAGGGCCACTTGGCAAGGCTCGGTCCATTCCGAGAATGTTCAACACCCGCACACGGAAAAATGTAAAAGGGGACGCCGGGGAACATAGGAGTGCCGGATTGCAAAACGGACAACGGGGAATATGCTCGGAATCATGAGACGAACACGTATGCAAATTAGATGCACATGATGACATGATATGAGATGCATGACATGGACAAAATGCAAACCAAAAAAAAAAACCAACCACGGAGGGAATATCATAGCACATATCCGAAAATGGCAAGAGTTGGAGTTACAAATATGGCAAGTTACATCCGGGGTGTTACAGTTCGCTAGCCTTGTCACTCAGGGCTATCTTGTCATTCTTCAGACGGCTGACCTCCTTGTTGGCCGCGTCGAGAGCAGCTTTCAGATTGGTATTCTCCTCTTCAAGTTTGCCGACTGAAGCCAGCTTTTCTTCTGCGAGCTTCGTCTTGTCCGAAGCTGCTTTCTGCGCCTTGGTGAGGTCAAGGTCCTTCTTCTTCAGAGCCTCCTTCAGTTTATCTGCAAAGTGACAATGAAATCAGACTCAGGAATGGACAAAAAATAAAGGCAGTCGTCAAGATTCTCACCAAACATACCTTTTGCTTCCTCCCTCGCCTTCGTGAAGTTCTCCTAGACAAGCTTCAAGTCAAGGTCGAGCTGGATATGTTTGTTCTCCAACTCAGTATAGCGAGCCACAAGCTCGCAAGATTTCTGCGAAAGGACAGTCGACAAACGTCAAAGATAAGTTGCTTCCGAGTGACTAAGAGAAAAATTGTAACATTTCTAAGACTACAGTCGAATCAAAATATCCAACAGTAGTCTCGGGGACTACACCCAGTGGGTGCACTCAGCGTGCCCCCACTGGTTCTACCGACTCGGTTCGATCAGTCGACCGAAAGAGACAAAAAGTTATGATCCTAAACCATAGCTAACTGCCAGCAGTCAGCCATGGTATCATCATAAAAAAGAGGAGACGTTCTTCAGACCTTAGTCGACTGCCAGCAGTCGACCATGGTCTCGGGGACTACACCCAGTGGGTGCACTCAGCATGCCCCCACTGGTTCCAAGATTCCATTCGACCAGACCGAGTGGAGAAGTTATAGTGAACAAATTGAAAGTCCACCCAGTGGGTGCACTCAGCGTGCCCCCACTGGTTCCAAGATTCCATTCGACCAGACCGAGTGGAGAAGTTAGAGTGAACAAATTGAAAGTATAAAGACTATAGCCGACTGCGAGCAGTCCACCATAGTCTCGGGGACTACACCTAGTGGGTGCACTCAGCGTGTCCCCACCAATCCAAAAAATCAATCGACACACCCAGTGGGTGTACAGATACAAAGATCTTCAGAAAGAAGAGTTTTCAGGTACCATATCCTAACAGAACAAGCGGTGACCAACTAACCTAGACATTGCTGCTTGGCTGGCGTCTCGGATCGCCTTCACCTGCTCCATCATGACCCCCGCCTAGTGTATAGCCTCCTTAGCAGCACCTGCTTGGTCCTCTGGGACGTGGTGTGTGGCGAAAAGGGAAGGCGGATCAGCACTCGACGACGAAGGGCGAGCACTCGTCAGCGGCACAGCAAAGGACACGGTAGTCCGAGTGACGTTGCCTCCCTCCGGAACCAGCATCTCAGGTGCTGATACAACCTGAGCAGTCTTGCCAGCAGGTGCCTTCTTGTTCCTCCTCTGCCTTAGTGGCTCCTCATCGTCATCATCAGGGAGGTCAATGACATGAGATGGGGCTACAGAAAGATTCAAAGTTGAAAATGAAGATCCAATCGACCAAAAGCGAAACTACAGAGATCATACCAAGGTTGGAGGTGGTAGCATCTTCCATTTCTTGGTCCTCGTTCCTGACTGAGGTCTCGGAGGTAGCAGCACTGCAGATTCCAGAAATCAGTCGGTTAGCCAACGAGTCAACCAAGAGTTTATTCATGCCAAACAAGAAAACACAAGTTCTGCTATTACCCGGAAATGGTGGGAATCACCATCCTCATCTTGGGCAGGACCTTCGTCGGCTTTGATGACATCGCTCGGGGTTGCTTCGGCGCCTTTTCAGTCGACGCCGGAGAGGTCGTCCGAGGGCATTTCGTCGACTGCCCAATAGGCACAGTCACCTTGCCACGCTCGACTGCAGGATCATGGGCGAGCTTGGATTGCCTTTCAGTGCGAGGAGGGTCGACTTCCTCCTCCTCCTCCTCTTCGTCGGAGCCGTCTTCATCTTCATCCCCCTCACCATCAGATTGCCACTCCTCCTGACTTTCACCTCCGCTTCCCTCCTCCTCCTCGATCTGTTCTTGCCCCCGTTGGGCATTGAGTACATCTCAGTAGTAACCTGGAAGACAACAAACAAGACAAAAGTTAGTCGATCGATGTTAAGCAAACATGTTGGAGAAAGCAAGATCACGGTAAAAGATACAAGATTGGACCTTGTCTACTTCATATGACTGGTCGAGTGGAGGAATCCACCTAGCTCCTCGAGGGTTATCCTTGTTCCCTGTGATGGCACTCATCCAACTCTCCAGCGTGGCATCCTCGACCTCCTCCGGGTGGATCCGAGTGGTGTCTTTAGTGCCAGAATACATCCACATCAGATGGTCTCGATATTGAAGCGGCTGGATGCGTCGTCGGAGGAAGACCTCCAAGAGATCCATGCCGGTCACCCCGTCACGGATAAGCTGGACTACATGCTCGACCAACACCTTAACCTGCGCCTTCTCCTCCGGGACCACCTTCAAAGAGGATGGCTTGCTCACTTGGTCCATGGAAAAAGGAGGGAGTCCAGTCGACTGCCCTGGCGTCGGCTAGTCTTGGCAGTAGAACCAGG
Organism: Aegilops speltoides; assembly: GCA_021437245.1. Classification (NCBI taxonomy): domain Eukaryota; kingdom Viridiplantae; phylum Streptophyta; class Magnoliopsida; order Poales; family Poaceae; genus Aegilops; species Aegilops speltoides. Next base: position 47,026,334 of record CM038144.1, read on the forward strand.
TCAACTGCCACCCTCGGACCGACTCAGGAAGGACCATGGCTGGAAAGGCACTTTTCCTCTCATTTGAACCCCAAGGCCCCCACACATCTGAATCACTTGGGTTTTCTCGTCACTCGGATTGGCCTTTTTCACCGTCTGGGAGCGACAGGTGTAAATGTGTTTGAAAAGGCCCCAATGGGGTCGACAACCCAAGAAATTCTCACACAAGGACACGAAAGCAGCAAGATAAATGATGGAGTTGGGTGTGAAGTGGTGGAGTTGTGCCCCAAAGAAGTTCAGAAATCCCCGAAAGAAAGGGTGGGGCAGCAAAGAAAACCCGCGGTCAACATGGGTGGCCAAGAGGACGCACTCACCCTCCTGAGGCTGCGGCTACCACTCCTTCCCCAGAAGCCTCGCTGATCCATGGGGGATCAGTCCTTCATTGGCCAGGTCGTCAAGATCCTTCTGACGGATAGTCGAGCGGATCCAGTCGCCCTGGATCCAGCCCTGCGGCAGACCGGCCCGTGACGAGGATCCGCCCCGACTGGTCGCCCTTCTCTTCGCCTTCGCCGTCGCCTTCTTCGCCCACTCCAAATCTATCGTATTTTCCTTCACCATCGTCGCCGACGAACCACGCACGGAGCAGCAGCGCTGGGATGGAGGCGAACGCGGCGGATGAGTCTGAGGAAGAGGGAGGGGAAAATGAGGGCGCACTGTTCAAAAACCCCCGTCCGGCGCCTTATATGAGGTCGCTTCCGAGTGACTGACTTGTAGGCTCGGACGATCCTATCAAATCCCGCAACAGTCGCACGCGCGATACGTGGCGAAAAAGGTGGCACGGAGATCGAGGCGTTCCTGCCTTATCCCATCCGAGTACTGCGGCCTCCTCCGCCCCGCGCGCTTCCCAAAATTCGGATCCCACTAAATCCGCGAACTGCAGAGCAACTTGTCAGACGAGAGATTTCCTCCGCTCTAGCGTTCGAAGATCTCCAAGTACAGAAAACTCACTCGACAGAAACAAAGAATGGACCAAGGCGACTGAAAAAGAAGTTGATACCGTCACTCAAGTTCACTGATCCAGAACAAGCCATACTCATAGCACGAAAAATGGGTCGGGAGAGTTCTCAACTTCTTCCCCACTCAAACCTCGATCCATTCGGGGGCTAATGATGAAGCCATGTACCTAGGGTAGGGTCATGGACCTGTCCTAGATACCCTCCCCAAGGACATCTCTAGAAGAAATTACCTTCCAGTCGACCTGGAAGGATTCCACTCGATGGACTCGAAGACACTCGACCGTGAAGACACTCACTCGACCACCAGGAGATCTAGAGTCACTCTGCATACAAACGATCGGTCATTAAGTAGTCTTTATGGTCATGATAGCACTTTATGTATGGCATTACCTATAATGCCAGACCTTAATGTACCTTAAACCCTGCATAACTGAGGGCCGGAGGGGTCTGGCGGACTCTATATAAGTCACCCCCCTCCTCAGTGTAAAGGGTTCGCACCCCTGTAACTCATACGCACATAATCCAGTCGACCGCCTACGGGCTCTGAGACGTAGGGCTGTTACTTCCTCCGAGAAGGGCCTGAACTCGTAAATATCTTGCGTATAAAACTACTCCATAGCTAGGATCTTGCCTCTCCATTCATACCCCCTATACTAAACCCTAAAAATATGCCCTAAGTTCACTATATAACAAGTACAGAACATTTTTTCAAATTCTACCAACTAAAAATTTCCATTACTAAAATTTCTAATCAAAAGACCTAAAATTCCCTATTCTATTCAAAACACCTAAAATAGGCTAAAAATTTATTCTATTACAGGACCTACATTCTACAATGTCTACATTCTAGAATCTACATTTAAACTACCTACATTCTACAAGAACAGATAGAAGGGAGGGAGGAGGGGTAGGAAGGAGGGAGGGAGGAGGGGTAGGAAGGAGGGAGGGAGGAGTGGGGGGAAGGAGGCAACAGATGGGAAGGATGGGGAGGTAGGATGAGCTACCTCGGTGGCGATAACGGCGGGAGGGGGGGCGACGGCAGCGGGATGGAAGAGCGAGGGGGCAACGGCCGGTGCGGTGGAGGAGGGAGGGGGCGACGGTCGGCGGCGGGATGGAGGAGGGAGGGGCAAAAATGCGACGGCGACAGACGACAGGGCTGGTGCGGGGGAGAGTGAGTTGGAGCAGAGAGAGGAGAGTGAGGGGCGGCCTAGTAATAGGATGCCTTTAGCAGTAGCGTGTATCTAGGTAACGCGCTGCTACTAAACGCCCTAGCAGTAGCGCCTTCCTATAAAAAGCGCTACTGCTAAGTGTAAGCATGCAAAAATACATTGTATGTCAATGCAAAAATACATTGGCCATCAATGATCTTTTTGTGTACAATTTTAATTGTCAATATGAGTTCGCTCCGGTAGGAACCGGAGAAGACTCATATTGCGGCCACAAACTCTACACATAGAGTTCAATGAAGACCAAGTGGTTGTGATAGTTTGAGAAGTAACATATTTAAGGTGGTAAACACCCTGTTCGCGGAGCGAGGTGGGACTAAACTTATGGACTGAACTTAGCAGAGTGAGCTTTATAGAAATGCGCTACTGCTAACATCAATAGCAGTAGCACGGTATGTAATACGGCGCTACTGCTATAACTAGCTTGACGGCGAGGTCATGGCAATTATAGTAGTAACGCGGTTTACACAGGAAGAATTACTGCTATTTTTCTTTCAGTAGCGCGTTGTTCTGGCACGCGCTGCTGCTAATTAGCAGTAGCGTCGTATTTTGAAGCATGCTACTGGTAAGATTCTGTGTATAAGGTTTTCCCTAGTAGTGGGGGGAGGGGCAAGCCAAGTTCTACCTAGAGCGACAAGTAATTCCGAACGGGGGAGTAGATAGAAAAATCTAGTACAAAACATACTTATAAAGAACAAGGTTGAGAACTTGCCCATCGGTCTCATTAAGAACTTCAGTGTGTCGAGAATAGGAAGCAACCGGCTTAGAAAATGAATTAATCTTAATGGTGTTTGGTGGTGTTTTTTCTCTTTGTAGTTGAGAAATTTCAATTTTAGAAGTAATCGGCTTGAAAAATAAATTAATCTTAGTGGTGTTTGACGGCGCCTTTTCTCTTCATTGCTGAGGAATTTCAATTTCGGAATTATTGTATAGTTCAACATAGGAAAGTTTTGCATCACAAATAGGAACTCATACAACATAATTTGCATCATTAGAATTTCTAGGACACATACAAGATCTGGATTCTTGATAGCATCAAAAATCACAAAACAAAACAAATAAAATCCAATGTATAGTTTGAACATACAAGACATGAATTCTTGATAGCATCTCAAATCACAAAACAAAACAAATAAAATCTACAGTGTAATTAGAACACTGTGTTGGGGAACGTAGTAATTGCAAAAAAAATCTACGCACACGCAAGATCATGGTGATGCATAGCAACGAGAGGGGAGAGTGTCGTCCATGTACCCTCGTAGACTGTAAGCGGAAGCTTTATGACAACGCAGTTGGTGTAGTCGTACATCTTCACGATCGACCGAGCCTAGTACCGAACGTACGACACCTCCGCGATCTGCACACGTTCAGCTCGGTGGCGTCCCACGAACTCACGATCCAGTAGAGCTTCGAGGGAGAGTTCCGCCAACACGACGGTGTGATGACGGTGTTGATGAAGCTACCGACGCAGGGCTTCGCCTAAGCACCGCTATAATATGACCGAGGTGGATTATGATGGAGGGGGCACCGCACACGGCTAATAGATCAATGATCAACTTGTGTATCTGTTGTGCCTTTGGGGTGTCCCCTACCCACGTATATAAAGGAGGGAGGAGGAGGAGGCCGGCCCTAGAGGGGGCGCGCCAAGTGTGGGGAGTCCTACTAGGACTCCCAAGTCCTAGTAGGATTCCCCTTTTCCTTTCCGGAGTAGGGGAGAAGAAAGAGGGAAAGAGAGAGGGAGTAGGAAAGGGCAAGGGGGCACCGCCCCCTTTCCCCTAGTCCAATTCGGACCCATGGGGGGGGCGCGCCTCCTTCCCTTTGGCCTGCCTCATCTATTCCCGTATGGCCCAATAAGGCCCAATACTTCTTCCGGCGAATTCCCGTAACTCCGGTACTCCGAAAAATACCCAAATCACTCGGAACCTTTCCGATTTCCGAATATAGCCTTCCAATATATCTATCTTTACGGCTCAACCATTTCGAGACTCCTCGTCATGTCCCCGATCTCATCCGGGACTCCGAACTACCTTCGATACATCAAAACACATAAACTTATAATACCGATCGTCACCGAACTTTAAGTGTGTGGACCCTATGGGTTCGAGAACTATGTAGACATGACCGAGACATGTCTCCGGCCAATAACCAATAGTGGAACCTGGATATTCATATTGGCTCCCACATATTCTACGAAGATCTTTATCGGTCAAACTGCATAACAACATACGTTGTTCCCTTTATCATCGGTATGTTACTTGCCCTAGATTCGATCGTCGGTATCTCTATACCTAGTTCAATCTCGTTACCGGCAAGTCTCTTTACTCATTCCGTAATGCATCATCCTGTAACTAACTCATTAGTCACATTGCTTGCAAGGCTTATAGTGATGTGCATTACCGAGAGGGCCCAGAGATACCTCTACGACAATCGTAGTGACAAATCCTAATCTCGATCTATGCTAACTCAACAAACACCATCGGGGACACCTGTAGAGCACCTTTATAATCACCCAGTTACGTTGTGACATTTCGTAGCACACAAAGTGTTCCTCCGGTATTCGGGAGTTGCATAATCTCATAGTCATAGGAACATGTATAAGTCATGAAGAAAGCAATAGCAACATACTAAACGATCAAGTGCTAAGCTAACGGAATGGGTCAAGTCAATCACATCATTCTATAATGATGTGATCCCGTTAATCAAATGACAACTCATGTCTATGGCTAGGAAACTTAACCATCTTTGATTCAACGAGCTAGTCAAGTAGAGGCATACTAGTGACACTATGTCTCTCTATGTATTCACACATGTACTAAGTTTCCGGTTGATACAATTCTAGCATGAATAATAAATATTTATTATCATATAAGGAAATATAAATAACAACTTTCTTATTGCCTCTAGGGCATATTTCCTTCACACTAATAGGAGAGACAAGAATTGAGAGATATTAGTATAATATGATGTGTTAACCTGCTATGGATGAAGCAATGAAGTAGGTTGCGTCGCTGACTCGCAGCATGAATCAGATCATGAGGGCAAAGCATGGAGATCAGAGGCAGATGAGCGGCGGCGGGGGCAAGGGCACACGGTGGCGGCGCCTAATCTCACCCACCAAGACGCTAATCATGCAGTAGAGATAGCGCGCAGTTACTGATAGGAGGCTTCATTGTAATCTAGACGGTAGTGGTCTTTTAATGTGGGCCTTTTTTAATGTGCGTACATGTTGAGATAGGGGGACAACTATGCTTGAAACTTTGATTTGTCGTTGGCTGTGTATACCGTTCGCAGGTATCGGTCGATGGTTGTGTGTGTGTTTGGGGGGTGGGGCGGGGGCTGCCCCTGCTCGTCCCCCTGGCTCCGCCATTGGATAGGTAGGAAGAGTACATCAGAACAGAGAGGGGAGGTGCCAACTCAGTGTCTTGTGCACAGCAAGCAAGGCAAAGAGCTGCAGAGCATTGGTGATGGGTTGCTCAGCTCGAGTACAAGATTATGACCCTATGCTAGCAACGAGTTTAGTCCGTGCACGCCCGCTGGCCCAGGAGCGGGCCTCGTCTTGGATAGACGCGAAGAGCCGCAGGATGGAGGGTGTCTCGCCGTCGAAGACCCATCGCTTGCGTTGTTTCCAAATGGACCAGGCCGTTAGGATCACCAACGTGGCCAATCCCTTGCGGTGGCCTGTGGGGGATCTCGTGATCGTCGATGTGCACCACGGGAGGAACTCCTCGGTGCCGCATGGAGGGGGGTGGTAGCACGCACCTAAGCTAGCACATCGTGTCATATCTGCCTAGAGAAGGGGCAGTCGATGATAATATGCTGGATGGTCTCCTCTGCCTGGTCGCAGACAGTGCAATGGTCGTTGTGCGGCAATCAGTGTCGAGCCAATCTAGCGGCGATCCAGCAGTGGTGGAGATGGGAAAGCTAGGTGAACATCTTGACTCGAAGAGGAGCCCAGGATCTTCAGGTCAGACGCCAAAAGCAAGATGGGGTATTTATTTCCAACATCACATCCTCTATGCCTTATCTTTCCCTTTATCTAACCATTGTCCCATGTTGCTCGCTCCTGCATTGGAACCAAGTAATTCGTGAATTTTCAAATTTGAGACATGCTGGATTGAAGTGTCGGGCTTCCATGACATGGTTGTTGATACTCAGGCTGTACCTACTCCGCATTATGAGCGTTGCCAAATCTCGTTTCACAAGCTTAAGGCGGTGGCCATCAGATTGCGTAGCTGGAGTCAATCCTTCTCCTCAAACGCCAAGTTGCATCTGCACATGGCACTTGAGATAATTTTACGCTTGGATACTGCACAAGAACCCTGCCTGCTATCAATTGAGGAGGTGTTATTATGAAGGAGTTGGACAGTGTGTGGGATTTGAATTGTGTTGAGTTGTGCTCAACATTGAAATGATCTGGGTGGTTGGTGAGAGACAATTGAATGCTTAAATGTATCCCAACATTGGCAAAGTGACTTTTTTTCTCTAGACACAGCATAGAACATGCGATGGAAGCAAACACTCTGCTCCTTCCCTTTGACGCGTTTCGCTGTCAAATTGCACCATCACAGAAACATCACTTGGTAGCTACTAGTATAAGCATGCACGTGCATCGCATGCATCATAATCTATAATGAAAAAGCTTTTATTTTGAATCTTATTTACTATCTTTTAGCAAGTTTCTTTACCGACCCATTTAAATGTGTCTCGTACCTAACGATGTGAGCGCATTTGTAACACACGATCTACATAAGTGTCTTCACATAAAATTCACGATCACATTGTGTCACCCACGACCTCGGTGAGGTCTCTTCCTCTTCCGCGGCCCCGATTGGTGCATCGGCTGCCAACGGTAGAGGTGGCGAACGACACAGCCCGGCTTCTCTGGCCGAGGCGAGCCGCGTCAGCCTCCTTCTTCCCTAGCGAGGTTCTCCCGCGGCATAGCTGCTAATGACGACTGTGGTGCACGGGTTCTCGCGGCCACCGGCAGTGGATCACCATCTCCGGCTGCTCCCAGCCCAGGCGCAAGCCCTGCAACTATGGCTATAGCGGGTGCCCCTCCTCCCCGCGACAAAGAGCAGCTGCGGCATCCCATAGTTGCACACGATCTCAACTCACGACTTCATATCCATCATGGTTGATGCATGACGGAGATGGCCAAACCAATCCTGTGATTGGTAACCACACAAGCAATTATAACGTGCTTTGTAAGATGGAGGTTGATTTTCTTTTTCTCCTTTGTAATGTGCTTTGCATGGGAGCATATAAATGTTGTTATTTTATTTCCTTTGTAACGTGAGGTGTTATTATGGGAGGTGTTGGACAATGTGTGGGATTTGAATTGTGTTGAGTTGTGCTCAACATTCGAATGATCTGGGTCGTTAGTCAGAGAGAAATGAACGCGTGAGATTAAATGTATCCCAACATGTTTGACTTTTGTAAGTAGTGGAGGAAAGGTCATAAATTTAAAAAAAATCAAGACTTAAAAATGTTCAAAAATTGAAATAAAATCTCAAAATGGAAAAAAGTTTGCAAGAGCTTGAAAAGGGGTTATTTGGAAAATAACCCAATTTTAAAAAGGTTCACCAATTTGCAAAAAAAAAAGTCAAATCTAAAGAAAAAAATCATGCATTTGAGAAAAGTGAAATAAAAAAAAGGAAAACCTTACAAAAACAAAGCGATAATTAAAAGAATCACAAAAAACCTAAACAATTGCTTGGGAAGCTTCTGGAACCTCCCCAAAACCAGACGGGGTTTCCGGAAAACCGAAGGCGAATAACACTTATATGTGCCGACCCAGTTCGCCAGGTACCAATAACTGGGGCCTGAAGCGCCAAATCGGGTTTGGGTATACGTCGCTTTCAGCAAGCGTTTCGCTTGCCTCCGTGTGTTGGGCCAGCCTAGAACGTGTTTACTAATGGATTAGTTCGTTGATGTGTGTTCGACAGCTAATGATGACTGATTTCGAAATAGTTAGGACGTCGATAACTGCCACATGTGTGGCAGGAAAGAAGACGCACCACACATCTCTAATGTAAATAGATTGCCACGTCATCGCATGCATGCATGCGAGAATCTTTTTGGATTTCAGTTTTTAAAATGTTTTATCTCTTAAATGAAAAATCCTATTCAAGACCCGTTTTCATCATTAAATCCCTCGCGACGAGATCTTCAAAACTAGATCTCATATCGATATATTTCGGCAAAAAAAAATTGGTTAAAAGTTGCCATGTCTATTGCATATGAATTGCCATGATATTTACACTGAAGTTGCTATGATATGTTTCAACTATTTACTTCTACATTTAAAAGTAAATTTTAACATATTATAAAACGGAGAATTAAGAAACTAGACTTGCCATGCACCATAAACTAAAATTGCCATGATACATGCACTTAAAATTGCCATGGTTCAATAAAAAAATATTTTCATGGTCAAAGTACTAGAATTGCCATCATCAAAAAACTAAAATTGCCATGATCTACAAACTAAAATTGCCACATGGCAACTTTAGTTTATGCACTATGGCAACTATAGTGTAAACATCATGGCAACTTCTGGGTAAAAAAAATCATCGAAACATATCAACATGGGGTCTAGTTCCGAATATCTCGTCGAGACGGATTTAATGGTGAAAACGGATTTTTAGTCCGCTTTTTTATTTAGGAGATAAAACATTTTTAAGCCAAAAACCAAAAAAAAATTCTACTGATGTAATCTATTCATACGTGGCAAAATGAGTGGTGATGAAGGCGTGTGGGCAATCTGCAAACGCCCACACGTGTGGGCGTTAGTTTTTCCGAATAGTTAAAGGGTACCCGTTGCACAGCTCACTGCCACCTTCTCGGGCGCTGACAAGTAGCGATGTACGCCAATTGCAATCTGGATGTTTTTTTTTCTTTTTTCGTAGGTTCGTTTAGTCGGAACATTTAATCTCTTGAACCATGGGACAAAATCCAAAACCGATTTCATTGCATTTCTCGTGCCGAGATCTTTAAAACTAGATCCCATATTAATACTTTCGACACACTTTTTTTCACAAAAAATAGGAGATAGCTGAACACAAAATTCGGTAAAAAAACACAATAAAAAGTCAGCAAACAAAAAATAAAACAAATAATGAAAAAAATTGAAGGAAAAAATAGGAGACCGGGACCATGGTTACGTTTTTTTTCCTTTTTAAGAAGCACATTTTTTTCCAAGAAGCAGAGTTGTACTTCTCGAGGAAGCAAATCTGTGCTTCCATGGGAACTAAAATTATGCTTTTACGAGAAGCAAATATGTGCTTCTTTTGAAAGCACATATTTTTTTCTCTTTTTGTGAAGCACAAATGTGCTTCTCGCGGAAGCAAAGCAATGCCTCCATGAGAAGTAAATTTGTGCTTCTTGTGAAAGCAGTATTTTTTTTCTGGGAAGCACATTTGTGCCTAACAAAAATAATAATAATATTGCTCCAAAATGTAGGGAAAACCAGGCAAAAACTCAAAAACAAAACAATAATAAAATCATCTAAACCCCAAAAGTCCAGACATAAAAAAAAATCCAAAGAGAACGCCCAACGCGTGACAAGTGACGGCGGTTGCGCGGATCACCTTGTGTGCTCACATGCCAAGGAAGTGACCTTTGCAGCAACCCACAAGGGATGACGTTTGCGTGGTTGCTCCCGAGCCATTTTGCTAATAGTAAAGTATGATGAATGATTCGGTTGTGCACTTTGCTCCAACATACATGAATGGGTTGATTAGCAATACATGCTCTAAACACAACGGCAGAAAAATAGTTTCAAAAAATTACCCGCTAGTTTTACTAATCTTAATTAGAAATGCAATGGTGAAAATTTGTTCGTCATGTTTTTAAAACGTGTTCATGCATTTACAAAATGGGTTTTCTTCTAATTAAAAATTCATTCCTTAAATTTTAAAAATGTTCATGTAAGTTTAGAAAATGTCGATGCATTTTTTAAATTATAAATATTTCTAAATTTTAAGATTAATATTTTGAAATACACTATGTATATTTTTAGATGCACACTAAACTATTTTTAATACAGTATGAAACTTCTATTACACAATGAACATTTCTATGTACACGATGGAATTTTTGATAACATTTTTATACACAATGAACATGATTTATAAAAACTATTATTATTATTTTATACATGACAAACTTTTTTAGTACACACTGACATTTTTAATACACGATGAACATATGTTTAATAGATGGGAAATATTTTTAAATAAAATTATCCATTTTTAATAACAATGAAAATAAAGTAATAAATATGATAAGACAATAAAATAAAATGAAAAAATAAAATTTAAAATTAAAGAAATGAAAAATAGGAAAAAGAAGACAAGAAAGAGAAAAAACAAAAAGTAAAAAAGCGCGAAAAAAGAGAAAATCTACACCTACTAGTAAAGGGAGAAACTTTGCTGCCCGTAGGTCACACAAATTACCCATCTGGGCTGGCCCATGCAGTGGCCCAAAAGCGGTGGAAATATCGGAAAAAAAGGGGCACTACAAAGCAATTGTACTCGGGGCCAACAGCTCACGGAGGAACATACCTGGCTAATGGAGCTTGTGTTTCTTTTTGAATATTATGCCGCATGAATGAATGTTTAAGAATTAACTGCACGGGGAGATCAGAATATTATTTGACTTATTAAAACATTTCTTGAAACTCAGAATGATTCTTTTTAATTCCTGACAACTTTTGACAAACATGTTTTTTTGAAAAAAGTGAAGAGTGTTTCAATTTGTGAATAAATTTTAAGTATGGGAATTATTTTTGCATTTTTGGAAAAAAAATTGGAAAATGGGGAAAAAATAAATTCCTTAATAAAGCTTTGAAAACGGGAGCATTTTTCTGAATTTCTGGACAAAATTTGAAAGCCGTGACATTTTTTAAATCCTGAAAAATAAGCGAACAATTTTCTAAACATGTGATATTCCCATACATTTTTCAAATTTTGAAACAAAAATATTGAAAACAAGAACATTTAAAAAAATGAGGTGCATTGCAATAATTATTCCTTTGAACTCCATTAGGCCGAATTATTACTATGATTTTACAAGAGAAAAAAAACAACTGCTTAGGCAGCTTCCTTTTTAAAAGAAAAACCAAATTCACTAATTGATCAATTTTTGATAATATGCATTTCTTCTGTACCTCGGCGTGCACCTCCCTGTCACCACCAGGTGGCACTGTTCGGGGATGCGGTCGTGCAATGCTAATGGACGTTTTGGTACACAGTAATCTCTGTCCCTTACAATGCGCACAAACATATGTGTGCATGCATCAAGTATAGATGAGACAAAGTGGCGCCCACCATCATTATAAGTCCATGAAATTACATGTTTGATGGAAGGAGGGGCCCGCGAAAGCGAGAGTGTGATGATCAAGGTAATCGCCTTGGGGTTCATCAAGTTCATTGTGAATAGATGGACAACATAACCACCATCAGCAATGGTATCAAAAACTTAAAAATGGATGGATCACTTGAGCCGAGAAGGGATTTTTTTCCTGTTGCAACGCATGAGCACATTTGCTAATAAAAGATAAAAGAAACAAAACTTGAAAAGGAAAAAACCAGGCAAAAAAAACCATTAACCCATGCAAAACCTGCAAAACCGGCTCCTCGAGAAAACAATGACACAGAAATTGTAAAACAGCCCTACAACGCTGATATGGCCTGGCTCATGTGGAGTAGTGATGTAGGGCTAACACTATCATAGTGTCCGAACGTATATTTTGAGACATAGACAGTATTACTACTCCAGAATGCATTCCCTTAGCTTAAAGGATGGTGAAGTGTCATGTAGTCGACGTTCACATAACACCACTAAGGGAATCAACAACATACATATCATCAAAATATCGAACGAATACCAGATTCACATGATTACTTATGACAAGACTTCTCTCATGTCCTCAAGAACAGAAGTAACTACTCACAAAACATATTAATGCTCAAGATCAAAGGAGTATTGAATAGCATAATAGATTTGAACAGACGATCTTCCACCAAATAAATCAACTAGCATCAACTACAGGATGTTAACACTACTAGCAATCAACAGGTAACAATCTGAGGTTTTGATACAAAGATTGAATACAAGATATGAACTAGGGCTTGAGATGAGATGGTGTTGTTAAAGATATTGATGAAGATTGGTCGTCCCACGATGAGAGGGTTGTTGGTGATGATGATGACTTCGATTCCCCCCTCTCGGAGGGAAGTATCCCCGGTGGAATCTCTCTGTCGGAGAGCAAAAGTGCTCCTACCCAAGTTCCACCTCGAGACGGCGGCGCTCACTGGTTGTCTCTTTTTTTAAGTAGCATGGACAAGTCAGTTCTTAGGAGATCCGTACAGGGGCTTGGATCTTCCGAACTTGAGTTAAGGAGCACCTGCTAAAGCATTTTAATTTTGAAAGGTAGAAAAAACAAACAATTTTAAAACATTTTTGTTGCAAACATGGTCGAGTGTTCTACTCATCTATGAAGTTTCAGAAGAAACGACTTCCATGTTCTTCTGGGCAAGAAAATAATCGCAGCTTCAAAAACTTTGAATAGTAAGTTTGATTGAGTATCCAAACATAGAATCTTTCATTGGTGAAGCAACATGCTTGCCTTTCCTAGAAGAATCCGGATATGTTTCCACACTGCTCCCTGAAAACATAAATCATTTTGCATAGTAGATTTATTATTATTATTTCTGTCCCATAGAGCAGGTAATTTAGATACATTATCAGGGGAAACAAACTGAAAGACTTTAATAATAATCATCCATGAATGTTTCGCAACAATGCAACCAAACAACAAGTGATCAATATGTTCTTCCACACTATAAAACATGTAAGTTAAATCATATAAGTGTTGTCTTTTATTCAAGTTAACTCTTGTTAGGATTTTGTTATGGACCACCAACCAAACAAAAACCAAATATCTATGTCAGACAGTGATTTTCCAGAATTTTCCCGGGATAGGGGCATAGACCCCTCCCTGGTTAATTTTGCTTAAAAAGGATTTAGTAATATAAACCTCAAAAGCTTCAAGTGTCCAAATAGGTTCGTCGGTGCAGTCAACAGGTTAAAAAGAAGGATATTCAAGAGATAATTCCATTTCTCCAAAAATTAAATATCAACACATCTCCTAAAGGCCAGTTTAAGGATCTGACCGTCCCACACCTGGAAAACAGTCCAGTTTTGTTGCTGGCAGAGATCAAACAAGTCCCAGAATTGGGGTCTCAAGGAGATATCACCAGCCCACACATCATGCCAAAACTAAATACTTTCACCATTGCCCAGAGTCGATTTATAAAAAGGCCTAACCCAGACATAGCCCAAGTAAAAACCTTTTATAAAAAGGGGATCCAGTGTTCATTCTAGACCAGATAATATTGGGTTTAGTGATACAACCATTTTGCAGCATGTTTTCCTACTGTTATTTATATTGTTTTCAATCAATATAACACTTTGTGGAGCAATTATCATGCCTTTTCTCTCATAGTATGCAAGGTTTACACAAAGAGGGAGATTACTAGCAGCTGGAATTCCGGGCCTAAAAAAGCTATGTCAGAGATATCTATTCTGCACATCTCCAAATGAGCTAAAATTTTACGGAGACTTTTTTGGAATATGTAAAAAATTATTGGAGAAAAGAAATACCAGAGGGGGCCACCCAGGTGCCTACCCCCCTGGCGCCTTGTGGGTAGTGGGGCTCCAGGCCAGCCTCCGGTGCCCATTTTCTGGTACATAAGGCCATTTTCCCTAGAAAATATAAGGGAGGAGTTTTGGGACGGAGCACCGCCGTCTCGAGGTGGAACTTGGGCAGGAGCACTTTTGCTCTCCGACAAAGAGATTCCACCGGGGATACTTCCCTCCGAGAGGGGGGAATTGAAGTCATCATCATCACCAACAACCCTCTCATCGTGGGACGGCCAATCTTCATCAATATCTTCAACAACACCATCTCATCTCAAACCCTAGTTCATATCTTGTATTCAATCTTTGTATCAAAACTTCAGATTGGTACCTGTGGATTGCTAGTAGTGTTAACATCCTGTAGTTGATGCTAGTTGATTTATTTGGTGGAAGATCGTATGTTCAAATCTATTATGATATTCAATACCCCTTTGATCTTGAGCATGAATATGTTTTGTGTGTAGTTACTTCTGTTCTTGAGGACATGGGAGAAGTCTTATCATAAGTAATCATGTGAATTTGGTATTCGTTCGATATTTTGATGATATGTATGTTGTTGATTCCCATAGTGGTGTTATGTGAACGTCGACTACATGACACTTCACCATCCTTCAAGCTAAGGGAATGCATTCTGGAGTAGTTATTAGATGATGGGTTGCTAGAGTGATAGAAACATATACCCTAGTGAAAGAACATGCGGTGCCCCCATGTTTGGTTTTGGTAATTGATGACAATCTCTATGGACTAATGGTTGCCTTGAGTTTCATTTGAAGGGTTTGCCCATAGGCTTTTCTTGGAGTCCATTTGTTGGTTTCAAGGAGAGTTTGTGATGACCACCATGCTATTAAGGAATTATCCCAAGATTGGTCATGTGAGTGTTGAGCTTATTGCAAGCATGTCTTGAAGAAAAAGATTGTGTGATCATTCATGTCTACCTTCAAGACATCATCCAAACTAAGAGAGTTGGAAAGATTCAAGGTTGATCAAGACTAAGTCAAGAGTGAATCAAGTTGATCAACTCTCAAAGCGTAAAAGATGTACCGAGGGGGATCAAGTGATCCCATGGTACGGTAAGCATTGTCCATTGCACTTTGTGTACTAACCCATGGTCTATGTGAGAGTTCTATGTGGGATTAGGTACATGTCCATGGGCTTGCGTCAAGAGGAAGATATCATACAACCCATGGAAAGGCATCAAGTGGTGATCATCATCAAAATTGCCGTGTGCAAGTTCAAGTGGAGCATCACGAAGAGATCAAGTGCTTGGATCTTGCCATCCATTGTGGTGTCAATGGACTTGTGAAGATGTGCAAGAGTGGCTCACCCATAGTGGACTATGGGGAGCAATCATCTAGTCTTCATCGAGCCAACGCAATCAAGAAAGGTGGTCCAACTTGAGGGAGTCAAGATCGTCATCATCTAGCTCAAGTGGATCATGTGCAAGGCAAAGGTTTGCCCTCGATAGGTTTTCTATTTTACCGGTCTCATGGTGGTAGTTGGGAGACCGGGTGATAGGATCGATAGCCGTACTATCAAGGGGGGGGGCTCTCAAGTGAGTAGCTTGATTGTATCGTTCTTCGAGAGCTCAAACCATTGCATCCTTGCATCATGTTTCTTGGTTCTTGTTTGGTTCTCTTTGTGAGTCTTAGAGCTTATGTTCATCTTGATGACAAGCTTGAGTTCATCGAAAACGGAGTTTGCATGCGTCTTCTATGATGTTTTCGGTGTTGGAGGTTTTACCGGTCTTATCCGAGGAAGGGTTCTCACCATTTTCTTTTGGGCCTTTTATCATTTGCTTATTATTGGTATTTCTATCAAGATTGCGTTAGCCCTTGTCGCTAGCTTTCCAACAAACTTGGTTTCGTCGAATTCGGAGTCCGAATGAAGAAGTTGTGGTGGTTTTGGTGTTCTGAAAAGGCTGCAGCGGTACTACCGCGGGTAGGAGCGGAAGTAATTTTTTACTACCGCCCATGGGAGCAGTACTACCGCCCTTGGGAGCGGTACTACCGCTTGGAGCAGTACTACCGCGGCTACTTCCGTGGCTACTTCCGCTCGGGACCAAAATCTCGTCACAAGTCCAGCGGTGGTAGGCACGGATGTAATTTTTTAGTACCGCTCGCAAGCAGTAGTACCGCTACCCCGAGCAGTAGTACCGCTACCCCTAGCGGTAGTACCGTGATGTCAAGCGGTACTACCGCTCGATGCAGGCTGTGAGCATAACGGTTGGAATTTTTCCCCACCTATAAAAGGGGGTCTTCTTCCCCATTGAACCTCATCTTTTTGAGCTCGTTCTTGCCCCCATTGTTGACCTTCTCCGAGCTTGCTAACTCTCAATCCCTCCATGGATTCTTGCTAGTTTTTAAGGGAAAAGAGAGAGGAGATCTAGATCCACGTTTCCACCAATCACTTTCTCCTCTTAGTGAGGGGAACCCCTTGGATCTAGATCTTGGAGTTCTTCGTGTTCTTCTTTCGTTCTTCCTCTCATTTTCCTCCCTAGCATTAGTTGCTTTGGTGGGATTTGGGAGAGAAGGACTTGGGCACTCCGTGTGCCCTTTCCGTTGCATTTGGTGCATAGGTTTGAGTTCTCCACACGATACGTGGAAGTTACAAGTTGAGAAGCTTATTACTCTTGGGTGCTTGGTGCCCTTGAGCTTGTTTATCTTGGGTGCTTGGGCCCCCTAGTCGGTTGGTGGTGTTGGAGCTCAATCATTGTGGTGTAAAGCTCCGAACAGCGTCGGGGTCTCCAATTAGGTTGTGGAGATCGCCCGAGCAATTTGACGGGTACCGTGACCGCCCCAAGGGTTGCCAAAGTGTCTGGGTTCAGTGACCGCCCCAAGGGTCGCCATTTGTATGGGTTCGTGACCGCCTCAAGGGTCCTTTAGTGGAATCACGGCATCTTGCATTGTGCAAGGCGTGAGGAGATTACTGTGGCCCTAGTGGCTTCTTGGGAGCATTGTGCCTCCACACCGCTCCAAACGGAGATTAGCATCCGCAAGGGTGTGAACTTCGGATACATCGTCGTCTCCGCGTGCCTCGGTTATCTCTTACCCGAGCCCTTTACTTATGCACTTTACTTTGTGATAGCCATATTGTTCTTTGTCATATATCTTGCTATCACATAGTTGTTTATCTTGCTTAGCATAAGTTGTTGGTGCACATAGGTGAGCCTAGTTGCTTTAGGTTTTGTGCTTGACAAATTAACCGTTAGGTTTATTCCGCATTTGTTCAAGCCTAAACCGTAATTATTTTAAAACGCCTATTCACCCTCCCCTCTAGGCGACATCCACGATCTTTCAATTGGTATCAGAGCCTCGTCTCTCTTTGTTGGGCTTAACCGCCTAGAGAGTAAAGATGTCGACTAGAGGATTAGGATTCTCTGACACTCTTAGTTTCGATGGCACAAATTTTGATGTTTGGGTAATTCGCATGCTTAATCTCTTTAGGGTCATGGACCCAAATTTAGAGCGAATTCTAGATATGGGTTTTTCTCCTCCAAAGGATCCCCAAAGATTATCTTTAGAGGATGAGAAAAACTCTTATCTCAATTCTCAAGCCTCTAATGTGCTTTTCGATGCTTTGAGCAATGTAGTTATATTTCAACTCATGCCGTTCCGGGATGCTCATGAGTTATGGACAAAGCTTCAAGATAAATATGGTGTGTCCAAGATTTGCGGGGATGATTGTTCTCCCTCCACCTCCGGTCGTTTTGTCTTCTCAACTTCTTCTACTTCACCTACATGTGGTTTGCCACAAGGTAATGATATGGTGAGTAGTGTTGGTCATTGCAATGATGATAGTATGCTTATTATGGATGATCCTTCATCATTATCTTATTGCAATGCTCCCTCTTTGGGCTTTAACACTTCGAGCACTCCAAATGTTTCACATGCTTGTGTTGATAGTCCTTGCATATCATGTAGAAATTGCGTGACTAGATCTCATGATGATATGCTTGCTATGTCTTGTTGCCATGATAAAATTGCATCTATTTCCTCGAATTGTTGTGCTAACAATGTAGAGGAAACCGAACACTCCATGGAACAAGATGTGGTGTTTAATGGTGCCTCAAGGGATTGTACATCATCATCTATTGCTTTTTGCCTTATGGCTAAGGCGTCAAAGGTATCTCCTACTTTGTACCCCAATATGTCTCTTGATGATGATGTTGATGCTAATGATGATGAGGATAATGATGAAGAGAATGATAATGTTTCCTCCTTAAAAATTAAGGGGGAAACGGTTTTTAAAGCTCTTCATAAAAATAAAATTGCTCGTTCCAACTTCATGGAAATTATGTCCATTGCCATTGAGGGCAAGAAATATATTGAGGAGTTGGAATCTCATCTAGAGGAGCATGAGGTCACGATTGAGAAAATGGAAGCTCATGGGCGTGATTACGCAAATGAGATCGCGGAGCTATCTCAAGCTCTTGAACATGAACAAACCACCTCCGAATCTCTTGAGGAGACTTTTGCTCTAGAATTATCTAGAGTGAGGGAATCTCATGATAGAGCTCTTGAGGTGGCCAATGATTTCAAAACTAAAAATGCTAAGCTTGAAGTTTCTCATGCTAGACTCCTTGAGGATTTTGAGCATCTCGAAAATGGCTCAAGGGTCATCAAGGGTGAGCTCATCAAACTCACTGAGTCTCATGCCCAACTTGAAGCTTCTTATTTAAAAGAGCTTGCCAAGTTGTCCTCTCCTATTGTTGTAAATGATGATGCTTGTGCTACTAACTCTATTACTTGTGAAGCATCCATTTTGAAGGAGAATGTTGAGCTACGGGCTCAACTTGAGGTGCTATCTAGAAATTATGGGAAATTGGAAGAAAGTCATGAAAAGCTCTCAAGCTCTCATGATGATCTTCTAGTATCCCATAGTGTGCTAAACATAGCTCATGAGGCCATGATTGCCAAGGTAACATCTAGTGAGCCTCATGTGGATACTAGCACTACTTCTAGTCAAAATAGTATATTGCCATGTGCTAGTCCTTGTAATTCATCTACTCACAATGTGGGTACATCTTGTGATGAATTGCTTTCCTTGCCTTGTTGCTCTAATGATGAAGCTTATACTTCCTCTAGTACTTGTGTTGAGACTAACCATGTAGAGGAAATCAAAGAGCTCAAGGCCCAAGTCACTTCCTTGAAGAAAGACTTGGAAAAGAGTCATCAAGGGAAATCCACACTCAACAATATCTTGAGTGTGCAAAAATCCCCCAATGACAAAGGTGGACTTGGATTCAACTCCAACAAGAAGAATAAGTCCAAGATCAACAAGAAGAAGGGCCAAAAACAAGTCAAGGATTCGTCCAAGATTATTTGCTTCAAGTGCAAAATTGAAGGGCGTCATGTTAGATCTTACCCATTGAAGAAGAAGGCTATTAGTGACAAGCAACAAGGGAAGCAGCTACAATTGCATTCTCATGCTCAACCTCAAGTTGAAGAAAGGCCTCTTCCCAAGAAGACTCAAGCTAATGCTTCTCAAGTTGAGAAATCAAATGAGAAGAAAGTGAAGAGTAGACGTTGCTACTTATGTCGTGAGAAAGGTCACGTCGCTTCTTCATGCACTAGTGGTAACTTATCCAACCCAATTATTATTGATGATATCTATTCTCTTGGGAAGGATAAGGTTGGCAATGTGTTTGCCAAGTTTGTTGGTACTCAAAGTGGTGTCAAGAAAAGAACCATTTGGGTAGCCAAACCTATTGTGACTAACCTCTTAGGACCCAACTTGGTTGGGGACCAACAAGCTCAAACTTGATCAATAGGTGTTGTTGGAGGGCATTGGAGACTTGGCTAAATTATGAAGAATTAAGGGGACTTCATCATTCTCTTTGTCTCAAGCCAAGTCAATTGGATTATCAAGTTTCTATCTTATATCCAATGTGCCTCCTTGCGGTAACTTGTACTTAAAATTGTTTACCTTGAAAGTTACTTGCCCCCCTTGCATGTTTTGGTTTTGTTCCTTGCATGTGTTTGTATATGTTGTGATTCCAACGTGCTTACCTTGAGCAATCAAGTATGTGTGTGTTGGTTTGCACATCATGTACGTGTGTGTCGTCGTTGAGCCTTTATGCTTCTTGTTTGTATCCTAGTTGGCTCGTGTGAGAGATTAATGGAACATCCCATTTTGGGGGAGTGATGTGCTTTGTGCACCTCACAATCCTATAAATGTGTGTACATGAGGAATACCATCTAGTATTGATATTACAATATTATCTAGTCGCTAGGTGGTATATCTCTCATGAGAAATTCAAATTCTAAATAGTCCATTAATTATCTCTTGTTTGTTCCTCTTATTGCCTCTTGTTAAGTTCTTATTGGTATCACATTATGGGGGAGTAATATGCTAAGTGCATATTACAAGCCTAGAAAATGTGTACATTTGAGATATTGTCACCTAGAATTGATATTGTAGATTATCTTGTTCCTAGGTGGCATGTTAGCTCTACAAGTTGCAATTTGCTTGTGGTTGGTGTGAAGATGATGTCGGATATCCTTGTTATCTACCACCGGGAATTATTTCCAAATACTTCTTGTCTTTGACAATTGGTAGTCTTATGTGTGGTAGAATTTGTTGATCATCTTTACATTGGCTTTTGTTTTACTTGCTTTTTCTCTTGCCAAGGTTTGTGTCAACTCCCGTTGTCTTCCATACCACTTGTGGATCTTGTTTATTTCTTGCTCTTGTCTAGTGTTTTCTAGATATAGTGAAAGCGGTGATCCCACCTTGTGCTTCTTGTATTCAAATACAAATCCTATATAATGCACAACTCGTGGGGGAGCTATTCTATTTTCTTTAGAACACACTTTTTGTGATCCTTATCAAGTGTGTTGGTGGAAGGCAAGCCTTTTTCTTTTGGTACTTTGTGCCATCATGAAACTTTATCGAGAGCTTGCTTGTTTGGAACCATCCTCTCTTTGGGAGTTTGACATCTTTAGTTTAGTGTGTATCAATGGATATCTCATTCCTTGATGTATCTTTATGATATCTTCCAAGTGATGATTTCTCCATTTGGTATCCTTTTCACTTGGCATTTAAATCGTCTTTTGGTTTCGGGTTTTGAAAGTCTTGAGCATGCATATTGTTTACTTCATGTATTTCATTTGGCATGCTTTCTTTCTTTGACTCAATATATAGCGGAAACTCCACCTAGTCTCAATTTGGATGAGATGTGCATGAAATTCATTATCATATCTATATGCACATATGTATGTGGAGTTTGTGCTATGTATTGGTGTTTCTAACTATTTGGTCCCGATGAGTTTGGGTACCGTTTAGTTTGTGTTGTTCTTCTAGGAACATTTGGAGATACATTGGATGCTCGGCTCACTCACAAGGAAGGTGTTGTCACCATGTGCATATTGGAGTCAAGCTAGGATGATCAATGAACTACTATCTACCTTCAATTGGTATCTTCTACTTCCTTCCAATGCTATCTCGGTAACAAGTATCTATTCATGCTTTTCCTTCTTGCATTCAACCTTGTGTAGGTTGCATCTTGGCATGACTTTCATTTCATATCTTGTGATACTTGTTTCCTTTCTCTAAGCATCCCAACGATGATCTCTTGTTGCTAGTTGTGATGTCTTTGATGGTTGTGTGATTGGACTTCATTTATATACAATAAGACCATATCTAGCCAAGTGCTATGCCTCCAAGCAAATATCTTATTGGTATATTTATGACTTCCTTGTGGATATCTTGTTCCTTCGTGCTGTAACTATTTCGGGTGTACATCCTTCTTTGTAGATATATATATCATCAAGATCTCGTCTACATAGAACCTTATACACTTGAGAGAAATTACATCTCTAGTTGATATCCTTTCTTTCATGTCCACCCTGTCTTTCTTATGTTATTTCTTTGGTGGCTCCGTGAAAGCTTTTGCCTTGAGTGCGTGTCCTCTATCGTTGCATCTTGTTGCACTCTTGCGTGGTGAAGATTATTTTCCTCTTGCTTATCTTTATGAGGCTTTTGCCATCTTATTTGGTATCCCTCGTCTTGATGAGCCTCTCTTCGTCTATCTTCACCACGGGTTGTCACACGCATAGGTTCTCTTATGCTTATTAGTAAGCTTGTGAACCCATTTGCTAGTTGTGTGTGTGGGAATGATAGGCCTTGCACCATGTGCCTCATTATTTCAAGACTATGTTGATACTTAATGCTCATCCTAATTTTAGTCCTCTCAAGTGCTTCGCCATGACTCACACACATCATTTTGGTTGAGCCTATTCTTAAGTTGCCTCTTTTACATGTTGCTCAACCATGTGCTTGTTGCAAGCACTGGGCTTTGTTTCCTATATGCTCACTTGCACTGGATGTGAGTTTCTATTCATTTTGGGGGAGCTATGATCCTATTTTGTGCACTTTGTATTCAAATACAAAAATTCTTATGTGTGCACAAATCATGGGGAGCTTCTCTAGTTTCTTTAGAACACTCCTTTGTGTTTATCATAATATCTTTATTCTTGTGGCATGTAGGATCATTGGTCTAGTAGGTTCAATTGATATCCGTTGATTGCTTGCTTCAATTGGTATCTTCTGATTGCTTGTGTCTCTCTCTCTGTTATGTCTTTGTGTCATATCATTATTTAGCAATCTTTGTGCCTCAATATAGTTTTTCTTCCTCCAAGTATTTACCATTGGATTTGTGTATGGCACTTCACTCTCTTTTTGAGAGATACACAATTTATGGAGGAACACTCCTTATATTGGCATTCTAAGCTTTTCACCCATTTTGGCAATCGATGCCAATGGGGGAGGAGTTTCAGAGAGTTTTGTGGAGAAGTTTAGAGAGTTATCTCCTCTTGCTTTAGTTTTGCTCCGTAGTATTTGCATCTCATTCTCATGCATCATTGGTTGTTGCATTGCATGGTGATGCATAATTCCTTGTATAAACTCTCTTGAAAGTGATTGTCATCAATTACCAAAATGGGGAGATTGAAAGAACATGCGGTGCCCCATGTTTGGTTTTGGTAATTGATGACAATCTCTATGGACTAATGGTTGCCTTGAGTTTCATTTGAAGGGTTTGTCCATAGGCTTTTCTTGGAGTCCATTTGTTAGTTTCAAGGAGAGTTTGTGATGACCACCGTGCTATTAAGGAATTATCCCAAGATTGGTCATGTGAGTGTTGAGCTTATTGCAAGCATGTCTTGAAGAAAAAGATTGTGTGATCATTCATGTCTACCTTCAAGACATCATCCAAACTAAGAGAGTTGGAAAGATTCAAGGTTGATCAAGACTAAGTCAAGAGTGAGTCAAGTTGATCAACTCTCAAAGCGTAAAAGATGTACCGAGGGGGATCAAGTGATCCCATGGTACGGTAAGCATTGTCCATTGCACTTTGTGTACTAACCCATGGTCTATGTGAGAGTTCTATGTGGGATTAGGTACATGTCCATGGGCTTGCGTCAAGAGGAAGATATCATACAACCCATGGAAAGGCATCAAGTGGTGATCATCATCAAAATTGCCGTGTGCAAGTTCAAGTGGAGCATCACGAAGAGATCAAGTGCTTGGATCTTGCCATCCATTGTGGTGTCAATGGACTTGTGAAGATGTGCCGAAGAGTGGCTCACCCATAGTGGACTATGGGGGAGCAATCATCTAGTCTTCATCGAGCCAACGCAATCAAGAAAGGTGGTCCAACTTGAGGGAGTCAAGATCGTCATCATCTAGCTCAAGTGGATCATGTGCAAGGCAAAGGTTTGCCCTTGATAGGTTTTCTATTTTAACGGTCTCATGGTGGTAGTTGGGAGACCGGGTGATAGGATCGATAGCCGTACTATCAAGGGGGGCTCTCAAGTGAGTAGCTTGATTGTATCGTTCTTCGAGAGCTCAAACCATTGCATCCTTGCATCATGTTTCTTGGTTCTTGTTTGGTTCTCTTTGTGAGTCTTAGAGCTTATGTTCATCTTGATGACAAGCTTGAGTTCATCAAACGGAGTTTGCATCGTCTTCTATGATGTTTTCGGTGTTGGAGGTTTTACGGTCTTATCCGAGGAAGGGTTCTCACCATTTTCTTTTGGGCCTTTTATCATTTGCTTATTATTGGTATTTCTATCAAGATTGTGTTAGCCCTTGTCGCTAGCTTTCCAACAAACTTGGTTTCGTCGAATTCGGAGTCCGAATGAAGAAGTTGTGGTAGTTTTGGTGTTCTGAAAAGGCTGCAGCGGTACTACCGCGGGTAGGAGCGGAAGTAATTTTTTACTACCGCCCATGGGAGCAGTACTACCGCCCTTGGGAGCGGTACTACCGCTTGGAGCAGTACTACCGCGGCTACTTCCGTGGCTACTTCCGCTCGGGACCAAAATCTCGTCACAAGTCCAGCGGTGGTAGGCACGGATGTAATTTTTTAGTACCGCTCGCAAGCAGTAGTACCGCTACCCCGAGCAGTAGTACCGCTACCCCTAGCGGTAGTACCGTGATGTCAAGCGGTACTACCGCTCGATCTTGCTGTGAGCATAACGGTTGGATTTTTCCCCACCTATAAAAGGGGGTCTTCTTCCCCATTGAACCTCATCTTTTTGAGCTCGTTCTTGCCCCCATTGTTGACCTTCTCCGAGCTTGCTAACTCTCAATCCCTCCATGGATTCTTGCTAGTTTTTAAGGGAAAAGAGAGAGGAGATCTAGATCCACGTTTCCACCAATCACTTTCTCCTCTTAGTGAGGGAACCCTTGATCTAGATCTTGGAGTTCTTCGTGTTCTTCTTTCGTTCTTCCTCTCATTTTCCTCCCTAGCATTAGTTGCTTTGGTGGGATTTGGGAGAGAAGGACTTGGGCACTCCGTATGCCCTTTCCGTTGCATTTGGTGCATAGGTTTGAGTTCTCCACACGATACGTGGAAGTTACAAGTTGAGAAGCTTATTACTCTTGGGTGCTTGGTGCCCTTGAGCTTGTTTATCTTGGGTGCTTGGGCCCCTAGTCGGTTGGTGGTGTTGGAGCTCAATCATTGTGGTGTAAAGCTCCAGACAGCGTCGGGTCTCCAATTAGGTTGTGGAGATCGCCCGAGCAATTTGACGGTACCGTGACCGCCCCAAGGGTTGCCAAAGTGTCTGGGTTCAGTGACCGCCCCAAGGGTCGCCATTTGTATGGGTTCGGTGACCGCCTCAAGGGTCCTTAGTGGAATCACGGCATCTTGCATTGTGCAAGGGCGTGAGGAGATTACGATGGCCCTAGTGGCTTCTTGGGAGCATTGTGCCTCCACACCGCTCCAAACGGAGATTAGCATCCGCAAGGGTGTGAACTTCGGATACATCGTCGTCTCCGCGTGCCTCGGTTATCTCTTACCCGAGCCCTTTACTTATGCACTTTACTTTGTGATAGCCATATTGTTCTTTGTCATATATCTTGCTATCACATAGTTGTTTATCTTGCTTAGCATAAGTTGTTGGTGCACATAGGTGAGCCTAGTTGCTTTAGGTTTTGTGCTTGACAAATTAACCGTTAGGTTTATTCCGCATTTGTTCAAGCCTAAACCGTAATTATTTTAAAACGCCTATTCACCCCCCCCCCTCTAGGCGACATCCACGATCTTTCACCTAGTTTATGCGCTATTCCATAAGTGGCTGGTTTGGATCCATATGTTTAATGCTATTGTTAGATTCTATCTTAATTCTTCTTTTGTAGTTGTGGATGCTTGCGAGAGGGGTTAATCATAAGTGAGAGGTTTGTTCAAGTGAGCACAATACCCAAGCACCGGTCCACCCACATATCAAATTTATCAAAGTAGCGAACGCGAATCAAGCAAACATGATGAAAGTGACTAGATGAAATGTGACGCCGCGATTCAATCCTACACTAATCATGCATGCAAACGTGTACGATCAAGATTAGGGACTCACAGGAAGATATCAGAACACAACTGAGGGAGTCCTGGACTAGGGGGTGTCCGGACAGCCGGACTATCAATATCCGCCGGACTCCGAGACTACGAAGATAGAAGATTGAAGACTCCGGCTCGTGTCCGGAAGGTACTTTACTTGGCATGGAAGGCAAGCTTGGCAATACGGATATGTAGATCTCCTACCATTGTAACCGACTCTGTGTAACCCTAGCCCCTCCGGTGTCTATATAAACCGGAGGGCTGTAGTCCGTAGGACACAACATTACATCTCAACAATCATACCATAGGCTAGCTTCTAGGGTTTAGCCTCATTGATCTCGTGGTAGATCTACTCTTGTACTACCCATATCATCAATATTAATCAAGCAGGACGTAGGGTATTACCTCCATCGAGAGGGCCCGAACCTGGGTAAAAACATTGTGTCCCTCGTCTCCTGTTACCATCCGCCTAGACGCACAGTTCGGGACCCCCTACCCGAGATCCGCCGGTTTTGACACCGACATTGGTGCTTTCATTGAGAGTTCCTCTGTGTCGTCGCCAATAGGCTCGATGGCATCTTCAACCTTTGACGCTGTCCAGGGCGAGACTTTCCTCCCCGGACAGATCTTCATATTCGGCGGCTTTGCACTGCGGGCCAACTCTCTTGGCCATCTGGAGCAGATCGAAAGCTACGCCCCTGGCCGTCAGGTCAGATTCGGAAGCCTAAACTTCACGGCCGACGACCGCGGAGACTTGATCTTCGACGGACTCGAGCCACAGCCAAGCGCGCCGCACTGTGACGATGGGCATGATCTAGCTCTGCCGCCGCACAGTGCTTTGGTGGCCGCACTTGAATCCGCCCCGGCTACTTGCCCGGAGCCGATCGCCCATGACGAGGGTCGGTGGATAGACGCCGCCCCGGGGGCTTCAATATCTGGCGATGGACGAATACCAATCTTGTCCCCGCGAACTCGTGATCGGCGCGGACTCCTTGCCGGACTCCGAGCCTCCCGCGCCCCTGCCAATTAAACCAGATTGGGCGCCGGTTATGGAATTCACCGCCGCGGACATCTTTCAACACTCGCCTTTTGGCGATATCTTGAATTCTCTGAAGCATCTCTCGCTATCAGGAGAATCCTGGCCGGACTATGGCCAGGACGGTTGGAGTTCGGACGACGAAGAAATTCGGAGCCCACCCACCACCCACTTTGTAGCCACTGTCGAGGATCTAACCGACATGCTAGACTACGACTCCGATGACATCGACGCTATGGACGATGATGCCGGAGACGATCAGGACCCAGCGCCCACGGGACACTGGAAAGCCACCTCGTCATACGACGTCTACATGGTGGACACCCCGAAAGAAGGGGATGGCGAAAAAGCAGCGGAGGAAGATTCTCTAAAGAAGCAACCCAAGCGCCGACGGCGCCGCTCTAAATCCCGCCACAACAAGAATGGAGAATCCGGCACGGGAGATAATAACACTCCGGAGAGTGCCGAAGACAAACCCCTCCAGCAAGACTCAGCGAAGGAGGATGTAGAAGCAAGCCCTCACGAAAGGGCGGCAGAAGAAAAGGTTGAGGATCACAACTATGTACCTCCCTCCGAGGACGAATCAAGCCCCGATGACGACGAACTCGAAGAGCCCGTCGAACAAGATCTTTGCAAACGCAGGCTCATCGCTACAGCAAGAAGCCTGAAGGAGGAAAAGCGGAAGCTCAACACAGCGGAAGACGCGCTCCGGATAAGATGGAGCAAAGTGCTCAAAACCGCAGACAAACAAGGCAACAACCACCAACCGAAGAGCTACCCGAAGCGCAAGCTGCTCCCAGAATTCGACGAAGAGGCCATAAAGCCCCCACCGTCCAATGGCCCAGCCAGGTCCATCTATGGACCCAAAAGGAAAGCCCCAATAAGCAAAGGAACACGTCAAGTGTCCGACGACAGCGGCACGTACAAGTACAGGGGCGCCGCACACCCACTATGCTTCACAGACGAAGTGCTGGAACATGAATTCCCAGCAGGGTTTAAACCCATCAACATAGAAGCCTACGATGGAACAACAGACCCTGGAGTCTGGATAGAAGACTATATATTACATATACATATGGCCAGAGGAGACGATCTCCACGCCATAAAATATCTACCCCTCAAACTCAAAGGGCCAGCTCGTCATTGGCTCAAAAGCCTCCCAGAAAACACTGTTGGAAGTTGGGAAGAGCTCGAGGAAGCGTTTAGAGCAAACTTTCAAGGGACTTATGTCCGGCCTCCGGATGCAGACGACCTAAGTCACATAACTCAACAGCCCGGAGAGTCAGCGCGGAAATTCTGGAACAGGTTCCTCACCAAAAAGAACCAAATAGTCGACTGTCCGGACGCCGAAGCCTTAGCAGCTTTCAAGCACAATGTCCGAGACGAATGGCTCGCCAGACACCTCGGTCAAGAGAAACCGAGGACAATGACCGCATTAACAAGCCTCATGACCCGCTTTTGCGCAGGAGAGGACAGCTGGTTGGCAAGAAGCAGCACCAGCGACCCAAGTACATCCGAGATAAGAGATGGAAACGGAAAATCACGGCGCAGAAAAGATCAGCGCCGGAATAAAGAGAAAAGCCCAAAGAGCACGGCAGTCAACGCCGGATTTAAAAGCTCACGGCCGAATAATAAAGCTCAACCCATCAAGGACGACAGCGACGAACTGTCTAACCTACACAAAATCCTGGGTCGGATCTGTCAAATCCACAGTACCCCCGGAAGGCCTGCAAATCACACCCACAGGGATTGTTGGGTTTTCAAACAGTCCGGCCGACTAAACGCCGAACGCAAGGGGCTCGACGCGTCAAGCGAAGAAGATAAACCCCGCCAGCAGGGCACCGGAAAACAAAAGACTTTCCCACAAGGGGTCAAAGCAGTAAACTCACTTCATGTGAGGACACGGAAAAACAGTGCGACACTTTCTAAAAAGAGCTTCGCACGGTCCGGCCCCGCAAACCGTAGAGATTGGCTATCAAAACCAATCACTTTCGACCACCGGGATTATTCCAAAAGTGTTCGAACCGCGGGACGGACTCCCCTGGTATTGAATCCGATAATAGACGGACTACAATTCACAAACGTCCTAATGGACAGAGGCAGTGACTTAAACCTGCTATATTCAAATACAATCCGTCGGATGGGGATAGACCCTACCAAAATTCGACACAGCCGCACTTCCTTCAAAGGAGTTACGCCCGGCCCTTACGCCACGTGCACAGGCTCGATATTACTCGAAGTCGTGTTCGGATCACCGAACAATTTCCGACGAGAAAAGTTAATTTTCCATATCGTCCCATTTAAAAGTGAACATCAAGCACTATTAGGACGAAAGGCTTTTGTCCGCTTCAACGCCATACCGCATTACGCATCTCTTACACTTAAGATGCCCGGTCCACATGGCACTATTTCAGTGCGAGGGTCACTTAAAGCCCCCGGACTCGGATAGACGAATCCGGACTCAGCAGGCTAGGGGCTCCCTAGCCGCATACCCTTTCACAAGGGGCTGCGCGCACAATTAACATCGGTTTCATATAAACCTAGCCTTAATTATTTACGCTTATTCTTTTGCATTATTTTCGCACGAACTGTTTTTGAAATGTTCCTCTCTTTTCTACAGATGAGCAACGTGCGTACCCGTCCAGGATAACGGCACAACGGAGACACAGGCGCAGACGTGCAGTAGGGACCCGTCGCAAGGATTCTTTTCAGATTAAGACCCTACGTGGACCTTTTTATTACTGTCTCTTGTTGCTAAATCAGCCTCGGCTTCTTCCTATAGCCGAGGCGGAGCCTGACGATTTGGCATTGGCCGCGTCAGAAGACAATGCCCGTACCTGGACACAAGGGGCTTAGGGTATAATTCTGCCCGTTATCATAAAGTCCGAACACCTCAGGGAGTGTTCGGCGTCTCAAGTTGGGCACTATATGCATCAGCTCCGAATCATGTCTTTGGTCAAATGTTGGGTTTGCCCGGCTCCTGTGTTTTGCTGCCTTACGTTCCGTATCACCCGGCTAACGCGGCACCAGGAGAACTACTGCGATTGTGCCCCAGTTCGGCTGGGTGAGCACCTCAGTAGAGAAAGCCGAAAACTGACTGTCATGATATAGCGAGAGTCTGGTCAGCCACTTGATTGACTACGGAATGTTTAGAATTCCCCGCTTTGACGAAGGGCCGCTTCCCGGTCAGGCACATACGCACCCCGAATCCGGAGATGTGCGGTGCCATTAGGGGCTATGTCGTAGCCCCACCCTCGAGCTCCATTGGCTAAGTGAAAGAGATAAAGCATTATAGTCCGGATTGCCTCGTTCGCTACGCTACCACCTCCTTATAACAGGACCGAGACGTCGGATTAAAGTGTGAAAAAGCGCTATTTTGCGAACACCCCAGCACCTTGTGCAAGGGGGCTGAAGCCGAAGACTGCATCTTTCAGGTTATACACAAGTATACTTAAACGGCCGCAAGGAGAAGTACTACTACTTGGAAGCACAAGTATAAAAAGCATTCATACTATAATCATTCATAAACAAGTTAATGCGTTCAATTGAACGTTACATTCTTCGAGCACTGCGACTCTATTATACGAGCGCCGCGCATAACTTCCCCGAAATAATGTTCGGCAGGAAGCCGGTTCCCATCCGAACCCTGGGCAGCAACAGCGGTGGCATCCATCTCCGGACACTGCGCCTTTACACGGGCCAGAGCCATCCGCGCGCCCTCTATGCAGGCCGACCGCTTCATCTCCTTGATATGCGGCACCGCCCCAAGGAACTGCTGCAGTAGGCCAAAATAGCTCGTCGCCTTGGACCTCTCTGGCCACACATGGGCCACGATGTCAGTCATAGCCAGCCCGGACAGTCTATTCAGTTCGGCCCATTCGGCCAACCTGTCCGACAGCGGAAGAGGGCGATCCGGACTGTGGAATTGAGTCCAATATAACTCTTCCACCTCGTGATCCCCCTGGCTCCGGAAGTGCTTAACGGCGTCAGCCGCACTCGCAGCCAAGTCCATGTAGGGATCCTCCGAACTCCACTGCTTTTCAAATTGGGCATACCTGGCATCCATAAACCGGCGACGCATGAGAAACGGCCTGCCAGCCGTGATTTCTCCGGCTTGGCGCAGCTCCTCCTTCATAGCCCGCATTGCAGAGCGGGCATCCTTGGTCTCGGCGGTGGCCTTCCTCAGGTCTTCCCGCTCCAATAGGCGCTCCTTTTCAAGAGCCTCGCTACGGTCGGTAGCATCCTTTAATTTTTTAGCCAATTCGGCCACTTCCGCCCTGCTTAGGCAGTGCGCAGCCTTTTCGGCCTTCAACTCCTCGGCCGCCCTCGCGGCAGCCGAATCACTCCTTCGGGCTTGCTCCTTGGCTTGTGCAAGCTCGGCCCGAAGTCTCTCCACAGCAGCAGCACTGTCTGTATAAACAGCATATAACTTATCAGAGGAGGGCTTTAACCCACTCAATAAAGCGGCTATGGAGAATTTATTTACCTTGCGACTCGTCAAGTCGCTGATTGACAAGTGCCATGTCAGCATCTGCCATGTCCAGTTGCCGACTCAGTTCGGCAAACTGATCAGTCCGGCTGGCCCCCGGACTATCCGCCACCTGTATCAGAACGGCGATATTTATTACCTGAGATGTCTAGATTTTCGATCCTCGGCACGCTGTCGTCTTCGACAACCTACCGAGTCTCAGGGGCTACTATCTATACAGAGCGCATCTTTTATATGCACAACTGTTAAAAAGCAAAGGGGTACGCTATTTTCGCATACCTCAAAACCCGCCAGCAAGCTCATGGCAGCATCACGCAATCCGCTTTCAGCGGACGAAATCCTTCCAATCACCATACGCATTAACGCACGGTGATCTTCTGAAATGGACGCCCTCTCAAGCAAACTCTTCAGTTCTCCCGGCCGGGCTCTGGTGGGTGTTGAACTCTTCGACCCCTCCGGACTCGGGGACGCCCTCCGTGACGACACTTCGGGCTCGCCCGCTTCGTCTGGCGGCGCGTCGGACGGAGGCGTATCACTCTCCATCATCTCCGGAAGAAGATCCCCCGAGGACGAACTCATCTGAGACGGCTACAGATCCGAACTGCGATATAAATATTTCGGTTACCTACAGAAGCATAAAACGAAGGTACTTTCTTATTTAACTTCTTTCATACTCACGGCTCGTTGGAGGGCTGGTCCTTGGGCGATGACTGCGCGTCCGGATTCTCTCCGGACGCCGGACCTCCCGGTGAGGATTTCTTCCCACGCTTGGGGGCTTTGACCTCCGGATCTTCGGGGGCGGCCCTCTTTTCCCTCTGAAGGGAGGGATCCTTGGTCCTCTCCTCTTCAGTCGCCTCTTTGGACGAAGTATTAGCTCCTTTATCTCCCCCATCGCCCCCTTCTGTGGGTGCGGCCTCCAACATTCTGACCAGCACGGGCTCCAGTGCGGTCTCTGGGAGGGGGGCCGGACACCTTATCAGCCTTGATCGCGCCACCCATTCCTGTAAAGAATAAAAAGGGTTAGGAGATGATCTTTTGAAAGGCATACAAGCAGGATGTCCGGGCTCTGAGCTATTTACCTGAGTATCCGGACGATCGCGGCTTAGTCCCGCATCCTCGGCCGAATCCGGACACGCCACTTGCGGTCCGAAGAACAGCTCGTACATCTCCAGGGGTGTCGCCCCCATGAAATGCTGGAGGATACGAGGTCCCTCCGGATTGAACTCCCATAAACGGAGAGGACGACGTTTGCAGGGTAGGAGGTGCCTAGTTAGCATGACCTGCATCACCTTGACCAGATCAATCTCCCTTGTTTGGAGGTCCCGAATCCGGCCCTGCAGTGCGGGCACGTCCTTGGACGGCCCCCAGTTGAGCCCTTGGTTGACCCACGACATCAGTTGCTGTGGAGGTCCCGGGCGGAAGGAGGGCGGCGGCTTTTGCTTGCTGCCCCTTGGAGCGGTGATGTAGAACCACTCCTGCTGCCACAATCCCTGTTCCTCTTGGAAGGAACCTTCGAGCCACGGGGCATCGACCATCTTGCTTATGGTCGCCCCGCCACACTCCGCTCGACGCCCCCCGATCATCTTCGGCTCCACCTTGAATGTTTTCAGCCACAGGCCGAAGTGGGGGATGACGCGGAGGAAGGCTTCGCAGACAATAATGAATGCGGAGATATGGAGGATGGACTCCGGAGCCAAGTCGTGGAAGTCCAGCCCGTAGAAGAACAAGCCCCTCACGAAAGGATCCGTCGGAAGCCTAATCCCGGCGGAGGTGGGATCTGGCGACACGTTCGCCGGGCTCGGGGGCTGGCACGGCCTGCCCAGGGGCAGGCAACCTGTGCGAGACTTCGTAGGCCAGGTACTTGGCCTCACGCAACTTCAATATGTCCTCCTCCGTGACGGAGGAGGGCACCCACCGGCCCTGGAGGTCGGAGCCGGACATTGCTGTGGATCCGAAGCGCTCGAGTCTGGAGCTCTTGGTGTTGGAACTGGGAGCAGAGGAAAGATCGATGCGAGGTTAAGAGACAAGGACAGGCCTTGGTCCTCTTATAAAGGGGAAATAATACCAAGGGCCATCTTCGTGACCGTTTGAGATTCCCCTTCGATAGAGGAGGCGTGGCGACGGGAACGGTTGGGTTACCCACGCACGTATTGATGAGGATCCCGGAATAAAAGGGAACATGATCTCTGCTTCGACAGGACGTGCCAAGGAAGCCGCTTCGCTAGACGTGCTGAGGTGGAATAGTAAAAACAATTAAAACGAGGGCTTGGCTGCGGCGTGATGACATGCCGCATAATGCGTCAGCAGATTGGATCGGTGTATATGTTTTATTCTCTCTACGTTGGAATGTGGAAATTATTTTGCAGAGCCGGACACTATCCTGGTGTTCATTATGTTCTCTGGATTATTCAAGGGAGGAACCCGCCTTGCAATACCGAACATTATGCACGCCAGACTTATCGTCATTGAAGACTGGTTCAGGGCTCTTGGGAGTCTGGACTAGGGGGTGTCCGGACAGCCGGACTATCAATATCCGCCGGACTCCCAGACTACGAAGATAGAAGATTGAAGACTCCGGCTTGTGTCCGGAAGGTACTTTACTTGGCGTGGAAGGCAAGCTTGGCAATACGGATATGTAGATCTCCTACCATTGTAACCGACTCTGTGTAACCCTAGCCCCTCCGTGTCTATATAAACCGGAGGGCTGTAGTCCGTAGGACACAACATTACATCTCAACAATCATACCATAGGCTAGCTTCTAGGGTTTAGCCTCATTGATCTCGTGGTATCTACTGTTGTACTACCCATATCATCAATATTAATCAAGCAGGACGTAGGGTATTACCTCCATCGAGAGGGCCTGAACCTGGGTAAAAACATTGTGTCCCTCGTCTCCTGTTACCATCCGCCTAGACGCACAGTTCGGGACCCCCTACCCGAGATCCGCCGGTTTTGACACCGACAACAACTCTAAAAGTAAATAAGTCATACAAGCATCATATTACAAGCCAGGAGCCTCGAGGGCTCGAATACAAATGCTCGAACATAAACGAGTCAGCGGAAGCAAAAATATCTGAGTACAAACATAAGTTAAACAAGGTGCCATAAGATGGCTAGCACAAACTGGGATACAGATCGAAAGAGGCACATGCCTCTTGCCTGGGATCCTCCTAAACTACTCCTGGTCGTCGGCCGCCTGCACATAGTAGTAGGCACCCTCGGTGTAGTAGGGATCATCGTCGACAGTGGCGTCTGGCTTCGGGCTCCAACATCTGGTTGCGACGTACGAGAAGAATGGAAAGGGAGAAAAGAGGGAGCAAAGCAATCGTGAGTACTCATCCAAAGTACTCTCAAGCAAGGATCTACACTACATATGCATTGGTATCTATATAAAGGGGTAATATTGGTGGACTGAACTGCAGAATGCCAGAATAAGAGGGGGAAAGCTAGTACTATCGAAGACTACACTTCTGGCAGCCTCCATCTTAAAGCATGTAGAAGAGAGTAGCTGGTAAGTTCACTAAGTATCATCACATAGCATAATCCTACCCGACGATCCTCTCCTCGTCGCCCTGTGAGAGAGCGATCACCGAGTAATATATGGCACTTGAAAGGGTGTGTTTTATTAAGTATCCGGTTCTAGTTGTCATAAGGTCAAAGTACAACTCCGGGTCGTCCTATCACCGCAGACACGGCTATTGGAATAGATCAACTTCCCTGCAGGGGTGCACCACATTACCCGACATGCTCGATCCCTTTGGCCGGGCACACTTTGCTGGGTCATGTCCGGCCTCGGGAGATCAACACATCGCAACACTACCTAGGCCTAACAGAGAGGTCAGCAAGCCGGTCTAAATCCTATGTGCGTAGGGGTTTGGGCCCATCGCCCATTGCACACCTGCATGTTGCGTACACGGCCGGTGAGCAGACCTAGCAACCTCCATTACAAAGGAAGTTGTGTTACGTGGTCCAACCCGGCGTGAGCTCAGTCGCTGACGTCTAGGAGGCTTCGGCTGATACCATGACACCGGTTGCTCATATCTTGTCCCATGTGGCGGTTAGTGCGTATAAGGTCAACGACCCAACTCAGATCAAATACTAAAGATCTCGTTAAGCGTGTTAATTGATGTAACCGCGAACGCCGACTAGGGACCAGGCCCACCTCTCACCTAGGTGGTCTCAACCTGCCCTGTCGCTCCGCCACAAAGATCCACTCAAAGGGCCGTCGGGACAAATGTCCTTTCAGCCCCCAATCCATGAATCACTCACGGGTACTCTACGAGCCGACCCAACTTTAGTCACCATCTGTATAGTATGTATGTAAGTATATAACCGTGATCACCTCCCGAGTGATCACGGCCCGGTAGTATAGCATGGCAGGCGGACAATAATGTAGGGCCACTGATGATAAACTAGCATTCTATACTTAGCATTTAGGATTGCGGGTAAAGTAAGAGCAGTAGTAGCAAAGACAGACTATGCAGCAGAATAGGATTAACTGAAAGCAGTAACATGTTGCACTACTCTAATTCAAGCAGTAGAGAGAAGGAATAGGCGATATCGGGTTGATCAGGGGGGGGGCTTGCCTGGTTGCTCTAGCAAGAAGGAGGGCTCGTCAACACCGTAGTCGATCGGGGCAGTAGCGGCGTCAGTCTCGTAGTCTACCGGAGAGAAGAGGGGGAAGAAACAATGAATACATTGCAACCAGATGCATGACGATGCATGACAAAGCAAAATAGCGGTGCTAGGTGTGCCCTAACACGGTAGTAGGTGATATCGACAAAAGGGGGAAACATCCGGGAAAGTATTCCCGGTGTTTGACGTTTTCGGACAAATGAACTACAGGTTGATTGTTGCATGTTCGCTATGCTAACGGACTGCGTATTCGGATTCGTCTCGTCGTTCTGAGCAACTTTCATGGACAAAGTATTTTCATCCGAGCTATGGATTATTTTATATTAATTTTCAAAATTTTAATCAATTTCTAAATTATTATTATAAAATTAATTCGAAAATTAGCACTATTGCATCGGCATGACATCAGCATGATGTTAGCAGTCAACAGGAGTGTTGACTGAGTCAAACTGACGTGTGGGTCCCACTGTCATTGACACAGGTTAACTAAGCATGTTAATTATACTAACTAATTGATTAGGTTTATTAAACAGAATTAATTAGGTTAATTAATTAAGTTTTTTTATTATTTTTTTATAAACGTTCTGGGGCCTAGGGGGCCTTAACAAGCGGTGGGTTTTCAGGCTCGGGTGCGGGCGTCACCCGAGCGGGCGTTGCGGGCACTGGCCCAGCCAGCCGTTGCTGGGCACAGCCGAAGCGGGCGCAGGGAGCGGGGCGCGATCCTGGGCGCTAGCAGGTGTCGCGTAGCGATGACCCACGGATGTGCGTGCGCGACTGAAGGTGGCCGAGGCCCGGTTGAGTGGAGCGGGGTAGCTATGGGGCCGGCGAGCTGTGACGATGTGTAGGAGCCGGGGAGCGCGATGAGGTGAGCGAGGGAGACGGGCGAGGCCAAGGTGCGAGCAGGGCACGGGAGAGCAACACGGGGTGCGGTGAGCGCATGCTCATCGCGGGAGCGCGCGGGGGCTAGCGGCAGGGGCGAGGCCATGGCGGACGGTGGCAGTAGTGGGCTGCGGCAAGGGCACGGTGCAGGTGGCCGCGGCGAGGGCATGCGCGCGCGCGTGGGGCGCGTGGGGCGCGCCTACGGGGAGGACGGTGGGCGCGGTGACTTGGGGGAGAGGAGGAGGGGAGGCCTCATGGGCATTGTAGGAGGAATGGAGCGGGCTTGGGGAGGAGCTGGGGACGGGCGGTGGCGCAGATCCTGCAAGGAGGAGGTCGAGGACGGAGCGGTCCGGCGGGGAGGCAGTCCGGTGAGGTGGTGGCCGGTCCGGCGAACGGCGGCGAGGGGCGACGGGGGTGATGATGTGGGCGGGATCGGGCGCTGGGGCCCCGATCCAGATGGGATCGAGAGAGACAGAGAGGGGAGAGTGGGGATTGTGTGCGGGTTAGGTTTCGGTGGGGGGTAGGGGTTATAGAAGGGGAGATGGGCTGGTCTGGTGGCCTGGTGCCCCGCTGGGTCGAGGCCCAGCGAGGGGGGGGTTCCTTTTCTTTTTGTTTGTTTTTTGTTTTGTTTTGTTTTTCTTTACAGCTTTGTACTTTTGTCGATCTAATAAATGAGTATAGTTAAATGTGCCACTTAGCACATAAATACTAGGCAAGGTTTTGAAGCAGCACAAAAAGTTCCAAATTATTTTTAATAGTTTAACTATTTGTTTAGGTTGAAATGATTCAAATAATTACTGATGATTTAGTTTTAAATAGGTTAGGGCCACTTTAAGTATTCAAAAAAGGTTGGCTCCTACATGAAAAATAGTTAGGGAATATTTTCAACCAATCGAACATTTTTCCTTATCAGTTTGAAGAAATAAAATTTGACTTGTTTTTGGAATTTGAATTTGACCCTGGTTTTCTTCAAGTCACAAAAATGGCTTAGTAAATCATGATGACCTGCCACATTAGGGTGAGGTTACTGTAGCTTGATTATTGGAGTGTTACATGAAATTCCCGTGTGTCCTCAAGAACGCTTTGCTTGTTATAAGAGACCATTCCAGACTGGCGTTTGCTACAAAAAAGATTGGGCTACCTTGCTGCACTTCTATTACCATTACTATTACTTGCTCGTTACAAATTATTCTGCGATCCAACTATTTTCTACCGATAATTTTGGTGCCTGCAGAAAATACCTTGGTGAAAACCGCCTGCCATTTCCTTCTTCTCCCCATTGGGTTCGACACTCTTGCTTATCGGAAGGACTACGATAAATCCCCTATAATTTTGGGTCCTCGAGGCTCTTTTTTGGCGCCGTTGCCGGGGAGTGAAGCTCTTCTGGTAAGAAAAAAAATTATATTACATTCTAAAATTTATTGTCACTTGTTACAATGGAAAATCATTCTTTTAGGGGTTTGTTTGGGGTATCTTCACCTCGATCGAAAGCACAAAGAGTTGCTCCTCAACCTACTTCACCTGCTGAAAATATTTATTATGAAATTTCTTCGGGTATGATAGAGAAATTGCTAGCTAATCCTTATGCAGGAGATGGAACACTATATCCTGATATGCACCTAATCTATGTGGATGAAGTTTGCAGATTATTTAAGCTTGCAGGTTTACCCAGAGATGAAGTGAAGAAGAAGGTGTTCCCTTTACCTTTGAAGGGGAAGGCATTGACATGGTATAGGCTATGTGATGATATTGGAGGTTGGGATTGAAATCGGTTGAAATTGGAATTTCATCAAACAAAATATCCTATGTATCTAGTTCAACGTGATCGGAATTATATATATAATTTGTGGCCTCATGAAGGAGAAATTATCGCTCAATCTTGGGGAAGGCTTAAATACTTGATGTATACATGCCCCAATTATGAGCTCTCAATAGAAATTATCTTGCAGAATTTTTATGATCGGCTTTCTCATGATAATCAAAACATGCTTGATTCTTCTTCTATTGGCTCTTTTATGAAGAAAGCTATTTAATTAAGATGGAATCTCCTGGAAAGAATTAAATGCAACTCTAAAGATTGGGAACTTGACAAAGGTAATTAGTCAGGTATACCACTTAAGTTTGACCGTGTTAAATCTTTTATGGATAATAATGCTTTTCACAAGTTTAGCACTAAATATGGATTTGACTCTGACATAGTAGCTTCCTTTTGTGAAACTTTTGCTACTCATGTTGATCTCCCTAAGGTGAAATTGTTTAAATATCATCCCCCTGTTAAAGAAAAGATTGAGGAGCCCATTGTAGTTAAAGAAGAAACTATCATTTACAATGTTGATTCAATTGTGCCTACTAGTTATACTGAGAAACCACATTTCCCTGTTAGGATGAAGGAACATGCTAATGTTTCAACCATGGTTAACAAAAGTAATATTAGAGCACCTAGACCCTCTGAACAAATTAAAGTTGAACCTAATGTTGCTATGGTTAAATATCTCTTGGTCGATAATATTGATGGACATGTTATTTATTTATGTGGTGAAGCTGCTAGAATTGCTAAACCCAATGATAAAGATAAGAATAAGCCTGTTGTGGGCATGCATGTTGTCTCTGTTAAAATAGGAGATCATTGTTATCATGGCTTATGTGATTTGGGTGCTAGTGTGAGTGCTATCCCGTTTACCTTATATCAGGAAATTATGAATGATATTGCTGCTGCTGAAATACAAGACACTGTTGTTACAATTAAGCTTGCTAATAGAGACGCTATTACACCACTTGGGATTGTTAGAGATGTTGAAGTCTTGTGTGGAAAATAAAATACCCTACTGTTTACTAGTTCTTGGTTCTCCACAAGATGATTTTTGTCCCATAATATTTGGTAGACCTTTCTTGAACACTATTAATGCTAAGATTAGTTGCGCTAAAGAGAGTGTCAATATTAACTTTTGTGATATATCTCATGAGTTTAATTTCTCTAAGTTTCGTAGACAACCACTTTATAAAGAATTGCCTAGTAAAGATGAAATTATTGGTCTTGCTTCTATTGTTGTACGTCCTACTGATCCGTTAGAACAATATTTGCTAGACCATGAAATTGATATGAACTTGAATGAAATAAATTAAATACATAAGATTTTTTAATCAACAACCTATTCTTTAACACAATTTGCGTGTTGAAACTCTTGGAAGTCCTCCTCCAACTAAAGGTGATCATGTGTTTGAATTAAAACAATTGCCTAATACATTGAAATATGCCATCTTGATAAAAATAAGATATATCCTGTTATTATTAGTGCTTACTTTTTGGAGCATGAAGAAAGGAGATTATTAAAAACTCTGAGGAAGCACCGTGTTTTTATTGGATATACTCTTGATGATCTTAAGGGCACTAGTCCCATTCTATGTCAGCACAAGATTAATATGGAACATGATGCTAAACCGGTTGTTGTTCATCAATGACGATTAAATCCTAAGATGAAGGAAGTGGTAAGAACTGAAATATTAAAACTTCTGGAAGCATGTATAATTTATCCTATAGCTGATAGTAGATGGGTAAGTCATGTTCATTGTGCCTCTAAGAAAGGAGTCATTACACTTGTTCATAATGATAAAGTGAACTTATTCCACACAGGATTTTAACTGGTTATAGGATGATAATTGATTTTAGAAAACTAAATAAAGCTACTAGAAAAGATCTTTACCCCTTGCCTTTTATTGATCAAATGTTAGAAAGATTGTCTAAGCATACACACTTTTGCTTTATTGATGGATATTCCGGTTTCTCTCAAATACTTGTATCACAACCCAACCAAGAGAAAACCACTTTTACTTGTCTTTTCGGAACTTATGCTTATAGACATATCCTTTTGGTTTATGCAATGCACCTGCTACCTTTCAAAGATGTATGATTCTTATATTCTCTGACTTTCCTGAAAAGATTGTTGAGGTTTTCATGGATGATTTTTCCGTTTATGGAACTTCTTTTGATGATTGCTTAAGCCAACATTGATCGAGTTTTGCAGGGATGTGAACGAACTAATCTTGTCTTGAATTGGGAGAAGTGCCACTTTATGGTGAATGAAGGTATTGTCTTGGGGCATAAAATTTCGGAGCGTGGCATCAAAGTGGATAAGGCCAAAGTTGATGCAATTGAGGAAATGCCTTGTCCTAAAGATATTAAAGGTATCCGAAGTTTCCTTGGTCATGTTGGTTTCTATAGGAGGTTTATTAAATACTTGTCTAAAATTTCTAGGCCTCCTACTACCCGTAAAAAGATGTTCCATTTATTTTTGATGATGATTGTGTAGAAGCCTTTGAAACACTTAAGAAAGCCTTCACTTCTGCACCTATTGTTCAACCACCTGATTGAAACATACCTTTTGAAATTATGTGTGATGCTAGTGATTATGTTGTTGGTGCTATTCTAGGACAAAGAGTTGATAAGAAATTGAATGGTATACACGATGCTAGCAAAACTCTAGACAGTGCTCAAAGAAATTATGCTACTACTGAAAAAGAATTTTTAGCAGTTGTGTTTGCTTGTGATAAATTCAGAACTTACATTGTTGATTCTAAAATAATTGTTCACACTAATCATGCTGCTACCAAATACCTTATGGAAAAGAAAGATGCTAAACCTAGACTCATTAGGTGGGTTGTTTTGCTACAAGAATTTGACTTGCATATTACTGATAGGATGGGAGCTGAGAATCCCGTAGCTGATAACTTGTCTAGGTTTGAAAATATTCTTGATGACCCACTACCTATTGATGATAGCTTTCTCGATGAACAACTAATTGTCATAAATGCTTCTCGTAATACTCCTTAGTATGCAGACTATGCTAATTATATTGTTGCTAAATTTATACCACCTAACTTTACACACCAACAAAAGAAAAAATTCTTCTTTGATTTAAAACATTACTTTTGGGATGACCCATATCTTTATAAAGAAGGAGTAGATGGTATTATTAGGCATTGTATAACTGAGCATGAACAGGAACAAATCCTGCGAAAGTGTCACTCCGAGGCTTATGGAGGACACCATGCGGGAGATAGAACTGCACACAAGGTTTTACAATCTGGTTTTCAGTGGCCTGCTCTTTTAAAGGATGCTCGTAAGTTTGTTTTATGTTGTGATGAATGTCAAATAATTGAAAATATTGGTATACGCTAGGAAATGCCCATGAATTATTCACTTGTTATTGAACCATTCGATGTTTGGGGCTTTGATTATATGGGACCTTTTCCTTTAATGGGTATACACATATTTTGGTTGATGTTGATTATGTCACTAAGTGGGTAGAAGTTATTCGAACTAGTAGTGTTGATCATAACACTTCCATTAAAATGCTTAAAGAAGTTATTTTCCCAAGATCTGGAGTCCTTGAATATTTAATGACTGGTGATGGTTCACATTTTATTCATGGTGCTTTCCGTAAATTGCTTGCTAAATATGATGTCAACCATAGAATTTCATCCCCCTATCACCCTCAATCTAGCGGTCAAGTTGAGTTGAGCAATAGAGAAATAACGTTAATATTGCAAAAGACTGCCAATAGATTTCGAAAGAATTGATCTAAGAAACTTGATGGTGCATTATGGACTTATAGAACTGCTTATAAAAATCGTATGGGCATGTCTCCATATAAAATGGTTTATGAAAAAGCATGTCATTTGCCTCTTGAGTTAGAACACAAAGCATATTAGGAAATTAAAGAACTCAATTATGATTTCAAACTTGCCGGTGAAAAGAGGTTATTTGATATATATTAGCTCATTAGACGAATGGAGAATCCAAGCTTATGAAAATGCCAAGCTTATGAAAATGCCAAATTATTTAAATAAAAAAATTAAAATATGACATGACAAAGAATCCAAGAAAGGGAATTCAAAGTGGGTGAATATGTTCTATTGTACAATTCTCGTTTTAGATTTTTGCAGGAAAAGTTCTCTCTAAATGGGAAGGATCATATATCATTGAAGAAGTTTATCGTTCTGGAGCTATCAAGATTAATAATGCCGAAGGAACTAATCTGAAGGTGGTCAATGGACAAAGAATTAAGCATTATATCTAAGGTATGCCTGTTAATATTGAAACTAACATTATTAAAACCGTGACACCGGAGGAAGACTTTCGGGGTGGAGCGCCGCCCTCTCGAGGCGGAACTTGGGCAGGAGCACTTTTGCTCTCTGGCGGAGAGATTCCATCGGGATACTTCCCTCCGGGAGGGGAAAATCGAAGCCATCGTCACCACCGACAACCCTCTCATCGTGGGAGGGCCAATCTTCAACAACACCATCTTCTCTCAAATACTAGTTCATCTCTTGTATTCAATCTTTGTATCAAAACCTCATATTGGTACCTGTGGGTTGCTATTAGAGTTGATTACATCTAGTAGCTGATGCTAGTTGGTTTATTTGGTGGAAGATCATATGTTCAGATCTATTATGCTATTCAATACCCCTCTGATCTTGAGCATTAATATGTTTTATGATTAGTTATTTTTGTTCTTGAGGACATGGGAGAAGTCTTGTCATAAGTAATCATGTGAATTTGGTATTCGTTCGATATTTTGATGATATGTATGTTGTTGATTCTCTTAGTGGTGTTATGTGAACGTCAACTACATGACACTTCACCATATTTGGGCCTAAGGGAATGATTGTGGAGTAGTTATTAGATGATGCGTTGCTAGAGTGACAGAACCTTAAACCCTAGTTTATGCGCTATTCCGTAAGGGACTGATTTGTGTCGGGGGTTGGGTGCGACATATGCCAACGGGTGGCTTATCATGGTGGGGGCGAGTAGAACGTCGCCGGTACGTGGAAACGGGATGAGGTGCAGACATGCACGCCGGCGAATCTTACCCAGCTTCGGGGCTCTCCGGGGAGATAACACCCCTACTGCTGCTCTGCGGGGTCTCCGCATGATCACTATGGTGAGACGGTTACAAAGGCGCTCATGGAGCTGTATCGGGAGGCAGGAGGGAGCGAGGCTGGCTCTCTCCTCCGCTTTCTGTGTGTCTAAATCTATCCAAGGCCGAACCCTTTGCATGGGTGCCTCGGGGGGTTTATATAGGCCTACCCCCCGGGGGTATAATAGTAATTTGACTGGGTGTGGCCCCCAGCCGTCTGTCTCTCATGCCGCCGCCCCCCTGCCGGCTTCTGGGGCCCGCCGACTGGTGGGTCCCGCGGACA
Organism: Aegilops speltoides; assembly: GCA_021437245.1. NCBI lineage: Eukaryota > Viridiplantae > Streptophyta > Magnoliopsida > Poales > Poaceae > Aegilops > Aegilops speltoides. Next base: position 47,070,331 of record CM038144.1, read on the forward strand.
GGCGGAACACTATGCAGCACTCCTGATGACGCAGGCTTGGTCATGGGGTCGTGGGAACAGTGCCGCCGTCTGTCAGGCGATCACTGTCACCATTCCCCATTCAATCTGGTTTATGGCTTGTGGGGGCCCTGGAGGGGAGGCGGCCGACTCTGAGGAGGCCGACTCCCGCAGGGCCGTCTTTAGGTGCTCTGGCCGTCTTCGATTCACCCACTGACAGGTGGCCCGGCGATCTTCGGGCCGTACAGGCCGCCATCGTGGGCACAGTGCATCACGCACTGTGGCTGAGGTCAGGGGAGGCATGGCAACAGTGTCGCGCCTCACCGGAGATCTCCCGGCGATACGGCTCACTGTAGCCACGCCCACCCCTCGTGGGTCGGAGGGGACGGCCACGTCGGGGCCGTGCCCTGCATCGGTCTTCGTGAAAGGTCGTGGGTCGACTCCCATAGTCGGCCCCCGGAAGGTCGCAAGCCCGGAGTCGGCTTGCTTCAGAGTCGCCGTCTGGGACTCGGCTTCTCCGTAGGTCGCCAGCTGGGACTCGGCCTCCCCGAAGGTCACCAGCTGGGACGCGGCCAGAGGGGCGCGGCTTGCCCCGATGTCTTGAAAGATCTTGGGTCCCGGGTCGGCCTACCCATGGCCCATTACTCCGACAGTAGTCCCCGAAGCTGGTGAAGCCCTGCGGGCGCTGCCTCGTGGGGCTTCAACAGTTTCAATCTTCCTAGCGCCGATTCTGAGACTCGGCCGCTGTTTTCTTCGGGCCGACTCGCTGAATTCGGACTCGCTCAGCGAGGGGCCGCTATTCGTAAGTCGCGGCGGGAAAACAGGTGGCGTAGCAGATACGCTTTCCTGCCATCATTGAGACGGTCCTATCGCGCGGCGCCACGTGGGGGCGATAGTCTGCCTACCCACGCGCGTGACGGGACGGGCCGCCAGGTGGGCCCCGCCATTACCGCGCCTCGGCTTCCGGGCGGATCCGTTGTGGCCGCGGACGGTTGGCGTCCCCACGTTGTTACTGCACGCAGTAACTTCGTGGGGGTTAATCGTGGGTGGCGTGGGGCCTCTGGCGCAGTTAATCCCACATCCGCCCCCTCGGCTCCTCAGCCCGTAGGGCTATAAATAGGCGGGGAGGAGCGGGGCGCCACTGCACGCACACCCTCTCCCCCGCTCTCCTGCCTTCTCTTCTTCCTCTGCCGCGAGCCAAGGCATTCTTCCTCGTCGGCGATGAGTTCTTCTTCCGCCGCGCCCCCCACCTCGCGCTCCGGCGTGTGGGACGGTTCCGACGTGGAGGTGGAGCACATCGACTTTCTCCGCCGGACTCGCCGTCTCCCGAGCGCGGACCTGGTGCACGCCCGTCCTGCACCGGCGGGAGAGATCCGGCCCGCGCCGGAGGAGGGCGAGCGGGTCATCTTCCGCTCGCACCTAATGCGCGGGCTGGGGCTTCCGGCGAGCGGATTCTTTTGCTCGTTCCTGGAGTTCCACAAGCTGCAGCCGCACCACCTCACCCCCAAAACGGTGGTGCTTCTTTCCGCCTTCGCCACTCTGTGCGAAGGCTATATCGGCGTTCTCCCCACCCTCGAGCTGTGGGGAGAGTTTTTTTCTTCAAAACTTGGTACTCAGGTCGCCGGCACGCCGGCTCAGTGCGGCACCTACATCGCGGTGCGGCGCTCGACGGCCGACAATCCTTTCCCTCCCATCCCGTTGGTGAAGTCGGTGAAGATGTGGCAGAAGTCCTACTTCTACGTGAAGAACATCTCCACCGGCGGCGATCGGGTCAACCTGCCGCCCTTGACCCGAGCCTCGGCCGCCGGCTTGCGATTGGTCCCACCGTCCAAATCACTTCGCCCTCGAGCCGGCGCCGTGGCACGACTCCGAGTTCTGCTGCGATCGGAGGGGCTCGTCGCCTCCGATCTTCCGCCGCCGTGGCGCGCCAAGTCCTTCGCTCGAGGCGGCCCCACCTCATCTGCCGGATGGCGGCCGCCACGATCCGAGCGGCTGTGCACCAGGACATGCGGCGTGGGGAGGTGGCGAACAGTGAACCACATCGCCCATGCGAGTTCACGGAGGATCGGCAGTTCGGCAAGGAGCCGTGCTCGCGCGACAACCCCTCCAATGGTAAGTCGCATCCGTGCAGTAGTTCGATCTTCTTTGCGTCGACTCGAACTCTAATCGCCGTTGGCTTCTTCCGGCAGAATCCCCTCACGGCGCCCGCGGCCGGCACCATAAGAGAGCCTCGCGATTACGTCCCAGATCGCGAGGTCAGCGACGTCGATGACCCTGCCTTGGGGGCGGCGGCGCTGGAGGCCGACGCCGAAGGAGGCGGAGAAGGAGCAGACGGCGGCCTCAGGCCGTCGGCGACCTTCGCCGACTGGCCCGAGGACGACGTCGACGTGGAAGTCGTCCCGCGCCGCCAGCCGAGGGCCGGCCCCTCCGGCCAAGCCGGCGCGAAGAGACGTCACACCGGGCCGAGTGCGCCCGGCGGCAAGCAAAAGAAGTTCAAGGGGGCCGCCGCCGCGACCAAGTGGGAGGAGGCGGCTGCGAAGGCCAACCGCTTCCGAAAGGAAGTGAGAAGGCCGCCGCTAGTTTCCTCGTAAGTCCTTTTACTCTTTCATTTTTTGTTGGATCTTACTTGAGTCTTCTTTGATTTTTCCTCTGACCTTCTCCAGAGCTCCCCTCTCCCTTGAGAGAGCCGCCGTCCCCTCTGTTATGGGGTCGGTGGAGACATCCACCAACACCCGGCGGGTCGATCCCGCTGCCGACCTTCGGGAGGCGACGGAACGGAACGCGCGGGAGAAGCGCGATGAAGAAGAGGCCGACCGCCTAGAGAAGGCGGAGGCCGAGAAGGCGGCCGCCAGATCCCAGCGGCGACTGGAGGAGGCCGAGACCGCTGCCGTGGCGAAACGGCACGCCGAGGAGGTCGCGGTCGCCGATCGACGATGCTCATCCCTCCATTGTCGTCGGCGCCGCCGGCTCAGGAGTTCACGGGGCAGACCGGAGAGGTCGGCGCTGCGAACCCTCTCGCGGAGGAGGGCGGCGACGTCTCAGGCTCGGACATTCACGCGCCGCCTCCGCCGCCTCCGCCACCTCCGTCTGGGAGGCCGCATGGCAAGCAGCCGGTGGACCCGCAAGATCCTCCGACCACGGACGATGTCGAGGCGCGACTGCTTCTTCAGGTCGCCGCGCCGGCGCGCCACCGGCTTGAGAGGACGAGCTCAGCGCCGCGAGCTCGGGAGACTGGCACCGCAAGTTCGGCGAATCTGGACGTCGAGGCCTCCAGTGCCGCGCCCACCGGCTGGCTGCGCGGAGGCGGCACCGGCCCGCTGAACCAGGCCCTCCTGGACGTCCAGTCGAAGCTGCGTGAAGAGGGCGACGCCCTCCAACTCTGCACCAGAGCGCATCTGGCCTTGCGGACCTCCGTCCGGGTATGTTTTGTCTCTCTTTTTCAATTTCTGTCTTTTTCTGTGGGGGCGCGTCAGTGCACCCACTGGGTGTAGTCCCCGAGTTCAGGGCCGGCTGCTGAGCAGGCGGCTCGGAACTCCCTCTAGTGGGCTCCGAGTACTAACTTTTGCCTTTGCCGGCTTTGCAGGAATACCACAATCTCCGCGCCACTGCCTTCAATCGCAATGTTGAGGAGCTGAAGAAGCGGACCGCCGATCTGACGGAAAACCGAGGTGAGCTAGTTCTTCCTTCTTCTTGAGCGCAGCTGGCGCCTGCACGGGCTGTAGTCCCGAGATTCGGGCCGCTGCTGGCGAGTCGGGCGGATCTCCCGCGATCTATCTTTCTTCTTCTCCATGAAGTAGCTAAGCCTGGCTGTAATCCCCGAGATTCGGGCGATCGCTGAGCAGTCGGGCCGGATCTCCCCGGCGATCTACCTTACTGATGACTTCCTTGTCTTCTTCTTCGATCTTCAGGCGCCAATGCCGCCCTCCAGGAGCAGCTGGGCGAGGCCAACACCGCTCGCCGTGCCAAGGAGGAGGAGTGCGACAAGCTCATCAAAGAGCGCGATCTGCTGGCGACGCAGCTGGCCGAGCAGAAGGAGCTGCTCCGGAAGGCGCAGGACGACGCCAAGTCGCGGGAGGATGCCCTCATGGCCTAGTTCTAGGTCGAACGCTCCGCGTGGACCGACTGGGAGGCGATGCTGACCTCCGGCTACCACGAGCTTGAGGACATCGTTGATGGTAAGTCTTTTTTCTCTTCTTTGGTCTTCCGACTCTGCGTCGGGCTGGTTTCTGATTTTCTGACTACCTTTCCTTCTGCCTTGGCAGACTTCTTTCCCGGCCATTCGCAGGCCGTCCCTCTGGCCATCGAGGCGGCTCGGGAGGAGCGAAGGGCGAAGGGCGAAGTGATTGCCGCCAACGCCCCCCGAACCATCGACGAGCAGCTTCTGAGCATCGGGGCTCGTCTTCGTCCTGCTCACCGTCTGCTGCGCCGTCTTCAGCGTGCCGATGCCCAAGTGGTTGCCGCCCTATGGCCGGACGTGCCGGCTCTTCGCACCGCCAGTCGGACCGCCGACTGGCTGGAGGTCGCCGCCCGGCGTTTGAAACTTGGAGGGCTCCTTGGCCCATGCCGAGCACGCCGGGCTTTGGAGTTAAATCAAAGGGTGGTATCCGGGGCTGGACTGGACCGTCTGCGCGTTCGGTCGAGAGGCCCGAGCTGAGCTGGAGGCCGTGAAAGCGCCCTTGTCGGCGCGCGGCAGCCATCGCCGAGTACACGGACACCAGTGTCTTTGTGCCCGAGCGGACCGAAGGTGGCGAGGAGGCACCGCCGGACTGGTTCGGGATGAACCCGGAGTACGAGGAGGACTCGGCGGAGGTGATCAACTCCAGCGCCGAGGAGGAGGACGAGTCGGAGGACGGAGGCGAGGAGGAGGCGCCAGAAGACGAAGCAGGTGGCCAGCCTCAGCCCGATCGCGCCTCCAGCAACGAGCCACACAAGGACAAGGCGACCGTCGCCGGAGGCGACCAAGCTGAGACTGCCCAGCCGACTGCCCCGGCATCCGACACCGCCGTCACCTCCGACCCTCCGGCTGCGGAGGCCGCCTCCTAGAGTGCTTCTGTTTATCTGTCTTTGTTGTTTTTTGAAAAACTCATTAGGTTCGAACAATTCCACCCGCGGGGTGTATTTGGCCGAGGGCCTTATGTAAATATTTATCTAATTTCCGCCCTTCCTTGCTTTTTGCTCCTTAGACTTTTTCCTTTGCTGCCTTCCTTTAGTTGCCGCCTTGCCGGCTGGGCAGCCGCTCTGCGGACTGCCGCCGGGTCAAGTGCTTAGCTACTTTAGGGAGGCAAGTACTTAGTCGTTTAGGGTGTCTCGGCAAGTTGGCTAGAAACCGATAGGCCGACTATTCGAGAGTCGGCTGTCCTTGATAAAAATTGAGACGGCGAGCCGACTGCTTATGAGTCGGCTCGGTGGGGGGAGGCTGGTAGCCGGCTCGGGCTATGCGTAGCTTTTAGGTCCTTAGCCATTTTTCATGTGTGCGCTCGTTCTTGCTTGTCCCCTGCCTACCATCAGTCGCTCTGCAAGCTGCGGCTTTCGACAGGAGACGGCTTTGAACGCGACACATTACTTGTCTGACCACAGGAAGCATTTCATAGCGCAAGACGGCGAGTCCCCGGGCCGACTAGTTGGACCCGGTGCCAGACAGTATGATAAAAAGGAACAGCATGTTCGGAAGCGTAATTCTTATCATACAGGTAATCAAAAAGGCAATCCCCGAGCTCGTCCCCGGGGGCCTAAGGTCTTAGTACTTTAATACAAAGAGGGTAGCGCGATACATACTACATCAACTGTAAAATCTTTGAAGAAGATTCGCGTTCCACGGGCGCTCTGTTTCTTTGCCGGAGTCGTCCCTCTTGCGCGCTCGAGGCTTCTGAGCATCGATCAGATAGTAGGCGTCGTTCCCTAGCACCTTGCTGATGATGAAGGGACCTTCCCAAGGCGCCGAAAACTTGTGCTGGCCGGCTGTTCTCTGAATCAGCCGGAGCACAAGGTCGCCCTCTTGGAACGATCTTGGCTTGACCTTGCGATTGTAGTATCGGTGCAGACTCTGCTGGTAGATGCGGACCGACCGAGTGCCAACAATCGGCCCTCTTCCAGCAGATCGGCGCCGCGTCTTGGCGTCTTCTTCAGCCTCCTCCTCGGTGTACATGGAGACTCGCGGAGAGTCGAACTCTATATCCGTTGGGATGGCGGCCGGCACCGTGAGCGAGGAAGAAAGGCGTGAAGCCGGTTGACTTGTTTGGGGTTGTGCACAGACTCCAGAGGACGGCAGGCAGTTCTTCGACCCAACAGCCGGCCGAGCGCTCGAGAGGTTCGACCAATCGAGGCTTGATGCCGGACAGGATGAGGCCATTGGTTCGTTCCACCTAGCCGTTTGACTGCGGATGGGCAACGGACGCTAAGTCCAGTCGGATGCCCTGCGTCGCGTAGAAACGAGCCAAGGCACCCTTGGCAAAGTTGGTGCCGTTGTCGGTGATGATGCTGTGCGGTATGCCGTACCACACTGTGATGTCGGCAATGAAGGTTACTGCTGTAGGCCCGTTTAATTTCTTGATGGGCTTTGCTTCCACCCACTTGGTGAACTTGTCCACCGCAACAAGCAAATGAGTTAGGCCGCCTCGGGCCGTCTTGAATGGTCCCACCATGTCCAGGCCCCAAACTGCGAAGGGCCAGGCAATGGGGATTGTCTTCAGCGCAGAAGACGACTGAAGGGGCTTGGAGCGGAACATCTGGCACCCCTTGCATTTTTGGACTAGCTCTTTAGCTTCTTCCAGGTCAGTCGGCCAAAAGAAACCATGCCGAAAGGCTTTGGCCACGAGTGCCCTCGAAGCCGCATGGTGGCCGCACTCACCCTGGTGGATGTCTCTAAGGATTGCTTGGCCTTGCTCTGATTCTACGCAGCGCTGGTGGACACCAGTGACACTGCGCCTAACTAGCTCTCTGTTGACTATGGTGTAAGCTGCTGCTCGGCGCTGCACTTGCCGAGCCAGGGTATCGTCTGTTGGTAATTCTTTGATCACTAGGAACTTGAGGATGGGCTGTGCCCATGAAGGTGCTGCTATCTCTTCAACTGTTACCACAGCGACCTGGACAAGGGTGGCTGGGCTGGGAGGCGGTGGGCTGGAGTCTGCCGCCGTTTGCTGGATTGAGGGAATCTCTGGGCCGACTGGGGCAGCTCCCGGGCCGACTGGCGCAGTCCCCGGGCCGGGCTCTGAAGTCCCCGGGCCGACTGGCGCAGCCTCCGGGCTGGGCTCTGAAGTCCCCGGGCCGACTGGCGCAGTCCCCGGGCTTGTTTCAACTGTGGCTTTCTTGAGGTCGCTTGCCGGGGCCTTGGAGTCGGATCCGACTATTTCTGGCGGAGCCGGCACGAAGATGGAGTCTGACTCTGGTGAAGGCTTGATAGACGGCTTGAGGAGGCGCTGAAGGGCGACGCCAGAAGGTATTGCTTGGCGAGTGGAGCCGACTCGTGCCAAGGCATCTGCTTGATCGTTGTCGTTTCTTGGCACGTGAAGGAATTCGCACCCCTCAAAATATCCGCTGAGTTGCTGCACCAGGAAGCGGTAGCTTGCCATGTTTGCGTCTTTGGCGTCCCAGTCGCCGGATGATTGCTGAACCACCAAGTCGGAGTCGCCATAGCACAAGATCCGGCGAATGCCGAGTTCTTTGGCAAGCCGGAGCTCGTGGATGAGTGCTTCATATTCGGCGACGTTGTTGGAGGCGGCGAAGTGGATTTGCAGCACATATTTGAGCTTGTCGCCCTTGGGGGAGGTGAGGACGACGCCGGCTCCAAGGCCGGTGCGCATCTTGGAGCCGTCGAAGTGCATCCGCCAATGAGTGGAGTCGGTATTTGGCGGCGGTAGTCTCGGGTCTCGGCCCAGTCGACAAGGAAGTCGGCCAGTGCCTGCGACTTGATGGCGGTGCGAGGTTAGTAGTAGATGGTGTAAGGGGCTAGATCGATAGCCCACTTGGCCACTCGGCCGGAGGCGTCTCGGCTTCCAATGATCTCGGCGAGCGGAGCGGTGCAAACCACAGTGATTGGGTGTTCTTGGAAGTAGGGCTTCAGCTTCTTGGTGGCAAAATGCACGCCGTAACACATCTTCTGGTAGTGAGGGTAGTTCTGCTTGGTGGTCGACAGTACCTCGCTTAGGTAATATACCGGTCTCTGGACTGGAAGCGCCTTGCCTTCCTCCTTGCGCTCGACTACAATGACTGTGCTGACTACCCGGCTGGTGGCGGCGATGTACAAGAGCATGGGCTCTTTGGGAGTCAGAGCCGCCAACACAGGGGGAGTTGCCAACATCTTCTTCAGTTGGAGAAATGCCTCATCTGCCTTGTGGTTCCACTCAAAAAAGGTGGTCTTCTTCATCAGTTGATACAAAGGCAGAGCTTTCTCGCCCAGCCGACTGATAAATCGGCTGATGGACGCCAGGCAGCCGGTGAACTTCTGCACATCCAACAGTCGGCTGGGTACCTCCATTCTCTCAATGGCCTTGATCTTCACGGGGTTGCACTCTATGCCGCGTTCGGAGACCAGGAAGCCAAGGAGCTGGCCGGCTGGGACTCCGAACACGCACTTCTCGGGGTTGAGCTTGATCTGGAATCGGCGCAAATTTTCGAAGGTCTCTTTGAGGTCTTCCAGCAGCGTCCCACGCTTTTCCGTCTTCACCACCACATCATCCACATAGACGTGGGCGTTCCTGCCGAGTTGCTTGAGGAGGCACTTCTGCATGCAACGCTGAAAGGTGGCGCCGGCATTCCTTAAGCCGAACGTCATTGTCAGGTAGCAGAAGGCTCCAAATGGCGTGATGAATGCGGTCTTCAGTCTGTCTGCTGGATTCAGCTTGATCTGGTGATATCCTGAGTATGCGTCTAGGAAACTCAACAGCTCGCATCCGGCTGTGGAGTCTATCACCTGATCAATCCTTGGCAGAGCAAACGGGTCCTTCGGGCAGGCTTTATTGAGGCTTGTGTAGTCGATACACATCCTCCACTGCTTGTTTTTCTTCAGTACCAGCACTGGGTTTGCCAGCCACTCTAGAAAAAACACTTCCATAATGAATCCGGCTGCCAGGAGTCGGGCTATCTCTTCTCCAACAACTCTTCTCTTCTCTTCTGACAGGCGGCGCAAGGGCTGCCTGACGGGCTTCACATCCGGCCTGGCGTGTAGCTTGTGCTCGGCGAATTCCGTCGGCACACCCAGCATGTCCTTGGGGGAGGATGCGAAGATGTCCCGATTCTCACGGAGGAAATCGACGAGCTCGCCTTCCTATTTGCTGTCAAGGCCTGTGCCTACGACAGCGTATCTCTCTGGGTGCTCTGGGTCCAAGGGTATCTTCTTGGTTTCTTTAGCCGGCTTGAATGATCCTTCTGCCTCCGACTCCTTGGGGTCGGGCGACATCTCTGGCTGCTTTCCGGCCATCGCCACGACACGGTCAAGAAGCCGCTTCTCGGCTGCGATCACCAAAGACTCGGCCAGCCGACTGCTTTCGGCCGCGCAAGCGGACGACTTCTTGTAGTCGCCGGCAACGGTCAGGATCCCCTTGGAGCTCGGCATCTTCATCTTGAGGTAGACGTAGTGGGGAACCGCCATGAACTTCAGTGGCCAAGGTCGCGCCTAGGACCAGGGCGTAGGAGCCTGGACTCGGCATCACCTCTGGGTGATCCGCCCGACTCCAGCTGATAGGCTTCTCGGACCAATGCATGAACTCTGGAGCATCCGTTGCTATTGCATTTACATCTTGCTGTTGTTGGCGCCGGCTGCGCCGATCATCTGCCATACCGGTGAACACTACGTAGGCTCCGTGCTCTTCTGGGAACTCGTCTTGGACTGCGCCGACTGGCCGAGCCGCCGGCTGCTAGGGCGGCGGCGGAGGCGGTGGCCCCGTAGGCGGCGGAGGAGTGAGGCCATCTCCCTTGGCGATTCTGGCGAGCCAGTGGCACTTTCTTGTGGTGTGGTTCGACGGCTTCGCGCCACTGTGGAATTTGCAAGGACCATCCAAAGTCTGCTCATAGGAGAAAGCCGGCAACCAGTTGGACTTGCCGCCTTTCTGCCGCTTGGCCGGAGGCTGCCCCTCCGGCTGCTGATCTTCTACTGCTGCGACCTGCCGACTGTTGGAAGTCGGCTGTGGGGCCTTGCGCTTGTTATTGTTTTGCTGCTGTCGCCGGATGGCGTCTCCAGCCGGGGTTCTGGGAGCCTGGGGAGTCACGTTGCCAGCCGCGTTGACCTGAATCTCCGTCTTCATGGAAGAGTCGGCCGTGGCGTACTTATCCGCTTTGACTAGCAGTTCGTCAAGGGTTTCGGGCTCGTCGCAGAGGAGCTTGTGCTTGAGGAGGGTGCCTTCTCGGCACCCGGCAGTGAAGTACTCGATGTCCTGCACCTCGTGCACGCCCTCGCAGGAGTTTCAAAGTTCGCCCCAGCGCGTGAGGTAGTCGCGTGTTGATTCTTCAGGGCCTTGCACGCACAAGGAGAGTTGGCGCGGCTTGGGAGGTTGCTTATGCGTCTTTGGTGAAGTTCTGAATGAAGGCTTCGGTGAAGTCGACCCAGCTATTGATGCTGCGGGGCTTCAGGCTGTTCAGCCATGTCCGGGCCGTGCCCTGGAGCATGAGGGGAACATACTTCACGGCAACTCGCTTGTTGCCGTTTGCTATGTTGACGGCTGTGGAGTAGTCTATCAGCCAGTCCTCCGGCTTCACGGAGCCGGTGTACTTGGGTGTGTCTCGGGGGAGCGTGAACCCTTTGGGGAAGGGCTCGTCTCTGATGCGGGGCCCGAAGCAAGGCGGACCCAACTCATCTTCTTCTTCCAGCGCCAGGGATCGGTGGAGTCGGTCGATCCGATGGCGGGCGTCATTCTCTCCGACTCCCTCTCGGCGGCCAAGGCAACCTCCGAGAGTCGGATGCTCAACACGCGGCGGAGAAACTCGCCGCTCTCTTCGGGGCGGGGGAGGCAGATAATTGTCCCGTCGTTCCACTTCTCTTGGGCGGCCGTCTTGGTCGCGCTCGATGGTGATGCGAGTCCGGCTGTGACTGACAGCCGGCTCCTTCTCTTTCCTTCCGCGGACTCCATCAGTCGGCGTCCGGGAGGTCGCGCCTTGATCTCGGCGAGGGGGTAAGTCGTCGTTTGGCTGCTGCAGCGCATCTGCGCGGCCGCCTGCCGCGTTTTGCGCAGCAACCGCGTCGAGGAGCTGCTGGACTCGCTCCGTCATCACACGGCGCTCTTCGCCCTCGAAGTTCTTCAGCTCGTCAGTCGCCGCTTGGGAGGCGCGGATATTCTCGGCTGGGGTAGCGTACACGGGGCGTTTCGCCCCGAGCAAGTCGGCGATGGCCGCACCGCGCTGTCGGACCGCACCTAGACGGCTCGGCCCAGTCGGAGCCGGCGAGCCGCCTACAGCGCGATCCATCTCGCGCTGGTATGCTTCTGACAAGCGCCTCATGCTTGCCAACTTCTTGGCGCCTTCGATGATCTGAAGGCGGCATGTTTCCAGCGTCTCGGCGTCCGCGTCCTCTGGAATGGGCGCGGTCAGGTCTTGCAGGACCGCTGGCAGCGGGTCCTGGGCGTCTTTGCCGGAGCGCTCGTCGTGGCTGATGACGAGCACCTCCGTGACGGCGCTTCCGCCACTCTCCTCGTACGGAAGCGGCTCGTCGTAGACCACCACGTTGGTGGGGAAGACATCGAGCGATACGGCGTCGGAGTCGACCAGCATTGGGTCGGAGGAGCCTACGGACTCCAAATCTACGGCAGGCTTGCCGGCGACGTGGAGTTGGTCGAGGAGGCCCGCGAGAAGGTTCTCGGGGCCACCCGTGCCCGCATCTGGGGCAGGTTCATCGGAGAGGCGCACCTCGCCGATAAGTTCGGCGTGGCCGCAGCGCGCATGGCGGCTTCGCGCCGCAGCAGCGTGTCGATCTGAACTCCATCTGGCGAGCGGGCTGGCTGCGCTTCGCCAGGAGGAAAGGGTTCCCGTCGAACAGATCTCCGGACGACGGTGCACCTCGCCCCACGGTGGGCGCCAAATGTCGGGGTTGGGTGCGACATATGCCAGCGGGTGGCTTATCATGGTGGGGGCGAGTAGAACGTCGCGGTGCACAGAAACAGGTTGGCGCAAACATGCACGCCGCGAATCTTACCAGTTTGGGGCTCTCGGGAGATAACACCCCTCTCGCTGCTCTGCGGGGTCTCCGCATGATCACTATGGTGAGATGGTTACAAAGGCGCTCCTGGAGCTTTATCGGGAGGCAGGAGGGAGCGAGGCTGGCTCTCTCCTCCGCTTTCTGTGTGTCTAAATCTATCCAAGGCCGAACCCTTTGCATGGGTGCCTCGGGGGGTTTATATAGGCCTATCCCCCGGGGGTACAATAGTAATTTGACTGGGCGTGGCCCCCAGCCGTCTGTCTCTCACGCCGCCGCCCCCCTGCCGGCTTCTGGGGCCCGCCGACTGGTGGGTCCCGCGGACAGGCGGAACATTGTGCAGCACTCCTGATGATGCAGGCTTGGTCATGGGGTCGTGGAAACAGTGCCGCCGTCTGTCAGGCGATCACTGTCACCATTCCCCATCCAATCTGGTTTATGGCTTGTGGGGGCCCTGGAGGGGAGGCGGCCCACTCTGAGGAGGCCGACTCCCGCAGGGCCGTCTTCACGCGCTCTGGCCGTCTTCGATTCACCCACTGACAGGTGGCCCGGCGATCTTCGGGCCGTACAGGCCGCCGTCGTGGGCACAGTGCATCACGCACTGTAGCTGAGGTCAGGGGAGGCATGGCAACAGTGTCGCGCCTCACCGGAGATCTCCCGGCGATACGGCTCACTGTAGCCATGCCCACCCCTCGTGGGTCGGAGGGGACGGCCACGTCGGGGCCGTGCCCTGCATCGGTCTTCGTGAAAGGTCGTGGGCCGACTCCCATAGTCGGCCCCCCGGAAGGTCGCAAGCCCGGAGTCGGCTTGCTTCAGAGTCGCCGTCTGGGACTCGGCTTCTCCGAAGGTCGCCAGCTGGGACTCGGCCTCCCCGAAGGTCGCTAGCTGGGATGCGGCTTGCCCCAATGTCTTGAAAGATCTTGGGTCCCGGGTCGGCCTACCCATGGCCCATTACTCCGACAATTTGGATCCATATATTTAATGCTATGGGTAGATTTTATCGTAGTTCTTCTTTCGTAGTTGCGGTGCTTGCGAGAGGGGTTAATCATAAGTGGAGGTTTGTTCAAGTAAGAAAAACACCCAAGCACCGGTCCACCCACATATCAAATTATCAAAGTAGCGAACGCGAGTCAAACAAACATGATGAAAGTGACTTGATGAAATTCCCGTGTGTCCTCAAAAACGTTTTACTTATTATAAGAGACCGTTCTAGCGTGTCTTTTGCTACAAAAAGGATTGAGCTACCTTGCTGCACTTTTGTTACCGCTACTATTACTTGCTCGTTAAAAATTATGTTGCTATCAAATTATCTGTTACCGACAATTTCAGTGCCTGCAGAAAATACCTTGCTGAAAACCTATTGTCATTTCCTTCTGCTTCTCGTTGGGTTCGACACTCTTACTTATCGAAAGGACTACGGTAGATCCCTATACTTATGGGTCATCATTTAAGCGGTCCCTTAGGACCCGATTCATTAAAAAAGCTCAATGAGAATTGCCCGGTTAATAATCGGAAAACCGAGCGAAAACCGTTACAACTAGCCCATAGAAACAAGGCACAAAGGGCGACCTAGCAACCCACACAAGAACGCACACACGCCGCCGAGGAGAAAATCGTCGTCGAGGTTGCAACCCAGCGTCATCGTCATCACACCTCCGCGAGGGCGACTCCGACTCCGCCATCGATGACCACCGAAGAAGCTCTCACCGCAAACAAGCGTCAAGGCTTGCGCCGGCCGATGCCAAATAGTCAGCCACACGCGCCGGCGACCAGGCAGCTCCGACTCTGTCGACGAGCATAGCAGGAGAAAAGCATTGGGCTTGCGCCAAGCCAGCGCCAGAGCCGACCACCCGTCTTGTGTCATCGTCACCGTAAGGGCCTCTCCTCAGCAGCTCCGACTTCAGGAAGACAAAGCGAGGCACGGCGACTCCTCGAACACGCCGGAAGAGACCGACTACCAAGACCCATCAGCAAACCTGACTCCACTTGAAGCCGCCATCGTTGCCACAAAAAGGAAGCCGCGCAAACATCCGCATTGCCGGACGGGCACCAGCCGACCGCAATGCCGCGAGCGTCCAGCCCATGAAGCGTTTAAACAGGATATGAAGCTCTTCAAGGCGACGCCCCAAAGAGGGAAGCGACGCCCCATGGGTCATCATTTAGGAGTGTGATATTTATAATCCACAAGGGATAACCCATTTTCCCCACCACTAACAAAATATTTCTTGGTCCAAGAGACTAGCAGAGACATGATTCCCTCAAATTTTGATTACCTAGCCCACAGAAGATTTTTTTTCTGTGACACAAGCCCTCAATTTGCTAGAGATATTTTCTTCTATAATTAACTTGGTTCCTCCAAATAAACTCAGTTAGTATATATAAGATATGATATTGTTGTAGACACAATATCTACAACAATATGAACTACAACATACACCAAACTGGGTCGTGATGCGTACGATCATGATGCATAGACAAATATGCCACACTGATTGTATTAATACTTATGGACGAAAACATACAAAGGTAACATGATAACCATGCTTAAAATGATACTCCCACATTACAATTTCCTTAAGAGAATGTATAAGGAACTCTTTCTATTTCCTTCATCGGAGCATATATAGAAAAACCACATTGCTAGGGTACTTGAGAGCATTCCCTTCATGAATAGACCTTCCTTTTCCTGCGAAACCTTTCACTTATAGACCTCAAAGACACCTCGCGCTCCCAGTTTCTTGACAATTTTATAGTCACTGAACCCTGCCTTCATGAAGAGCTCACGCCAGTCATTCTCAGTACGTTGACGGCCTCTTGTGTTCACAAGCATGAGCATGTCCATCAAAAGCTGGGCCTCAAACATTACTGGTCCTAATGAAGGCCCAACCACAATATCTATAATGATCACCTTTCCTCCCTCCTCATGTGAAGGAATGGCATCCCTACATTGGGACAAGATCTTCACACAGTCCTCATCACTCCAGTGGTGCAGCACAAGCTGCAAAATATGTGCATGCATAGCCATCGTTAGCATCAATGAATTATCTTTTCTATTTTCGCAAGTCAACAGATTTACTGTTTGGCAATTATTTACCGTGGTTAAATACCTTGAGCATCACCGCCTGAGACTTTGGGACGGAGTGGAACAAGTCACCAGCAACATAGTTGACGATCCCGTCAGAAGGAGCTTTGTCGATCACCTTGGGAAGGTCCAGCACGATGCACTTGACATGCGGATGGGCCTTGGTGATGGCCCTCGCCGTCGTCCCATCGCCACCGCAGCAATCTGTAAGGGAGTCGAGTCCCTTGAAGAGGTCATGGCACTCTCGCACGATCGTGCCAATCCCTAGGTTGTCATGGGCGGCCAAACCTTCGGTGACCAGCTCGTCGAGCTCCTGGTCCAGGAGCGCCGTGCTCTCGTCGAAGAGCGACGCGCCATGCACGTCCTCGAACGGCGACGGCACCGGCCCCGTGATGTCCTTCCTGAACCAATCGGCCAGCCCCAGCGCGGCCTCCGTGTAGAAGGGCGACGTCGCGGCGAGCACAAAGGACGTCTGGCTGTGGTGCTCGTCCGCCACCACGCCGTCCACCAAGATGCGTGACAGCGGGTTGAGCCGAAACAGCTCCTCCACCTCCGTCTCCGACTCGGAGTCGCCGCCGGCTGCAAAGACGCCCGACGTGACCAGCACACGCATCAGGCGGCCGAAGAAGGGCTGCTTACTCGCGGGGAGCGACAGCGCGGCCACCAGGTCCGGCAGCGAGGTGACCCCGCCGAGGCGGTGGATGGCGGTCGGGATGCCGAGCTTGATGGCGCAGCGGAGCCCCATGGACGTGAGGTAGTAGAGGCTGTGGCGCCACAGGTCAGCCTGTGCCTGCAGCAGCTCGGCGTCCGTGGGAACCTCGATGGTCGGCGCCTGACCGGCCATTGCTCTCCTCTATCACTCTGGCTGGCTCTTGTGCGTGTAGTACTGTTGCTCAGTTCTCGACCCACTCTGATGTAATGTGTTGCATTTGCATGCGGGGGCTTAAATAGAGCTACTACTACTCGTGTACTGAGAAGCTGTAATTAATTAACCTCGCGTTCCACGGCGATACTACTTACTAAGGCTGGTTGTAATGGGGAGTATCATATACTAGTATCATGCATATAATACTAGTGTATGATACTACCTCCCTAATGCATAGTATCATATATTAGTATCATGTTGTACTCTATTTATTGCCATGCATGACACAAAGTAGCATAGCATTTAATATGATACGGTATCATGATATGATACTACACCCTCTCTTTCTTCACTTAATGCTATGCCACCTCATCAAAATTGCTGGTTGTTGGCGTAATATCTGCATGTAATGATACTACCATTACGACCAGCCTAACCTCGCATGGAGCGCGAGTTGGTTGGGTCTCCGGATCGGAAATAAACGAGTACTATCAATGAAGAGAGATTGTGTGTACGTACTATCTCCACGTCTACCGCTGATTCTGCACCCTGTACGTCTAGCACACACATGAACCAAGTGGCATGGACGAATCAAGGTGTGGTTGGATGGTTCCAGGGACACTGGTATCTCCAGCCCATCAGGGTTCATGTCCTAGTGCTCGCATTATTTTTGGATTTATTTCTAGATTTTCGGCGATGCGCTTTTAATGGAAGGAGACGTTTTCGTAGTCTATGTGACTTTGTAAATCTCAAGATGATACGCCGGCTAAATCTCAAGCATAGAATGTGCGTGTGCACGTTCATAGGGGCGAGTATATACGCGTATGCATGAGCGTTTGCATCTGTACTGTGTTAAAAAAAAACAAATGGCATAGTGCCGTGATGAACTTGGCGTAACAAACATAGTTGACATTGATGCAAATCAACAACTCTTGATCTTCGACAAGGCCCTGACGCACGCATGTGGCTAGCTACTGGCTATTCCCTGATCTTGCCAGGAGGCGAGATCACAGGTTTGCACATGTATAATTTTCTTTCTCAAAACCGAAGGCAGAAGATTTGCCTAGGTGATTAATTAAGAAGAGGACAAATGCCCAATTAATTAATTGAAAATCGAACGAAAATCAATACAGACAGACCACATGTAGGTTATTCACAAACCCGATAAAAACTTAGATTTTCCAAAAATGTTAGGTTTTCTTCGCTTTTGCATTTTTTAGAGAAAAGGCCATAGCCCGACTTTATAAATAAAGCCACACGGCAGTATCACACAAGACCAAACAGGATAACAGTTAACGAGGAAAACGCATATAGCGCATGGAGAGAGTATAAAAGAGTCGCCAAGGGAAGAAGGGTACATGCAACTGCCATGCACGGCACGCAGGCCGGAAAGAAGAGACCTAAACTCCGCAAACAGCACCACCAAGGTTAGACAACATGATCCCGACTGGAGATGTGAGATGCCAAAGCCCGTATTTTGTTGGTGAGAAGGTCTAGGGCATCCCGATCAGCCTCCTTAGTCAATGATCTCCACTGCTGCAACAATATACATGATTTGAAAAGAACGTCAGCAGGCTTAGATGGGAAGATATGTTCAATAGTAAATTTGTTCCTAGTGGTCCAGAGGGCCCAACATAAGGCACCCAGGCCAACCCCAAACACCCTCTTGGTGACCCCAACCAAAGCATTGGCTAGAGTACGAATATCGGAGAAAGAGGAGGGGTTCCAAGGGACCTGGGGCCACGATCTGACACAGCACCACACCAACTTGGCCAGCACGCAATTGAAAAAAAATGTGATCAGAGTTTTCCAAAGCCCCACATAAATGATGAATTGAGCCGTGCCCATTCGTTTTTAATCTGGTCGTGATCGTGCGACCATGAAAAGCTTGCCAAAGGAAAAATTTTATCTTAGGTGGAACTTTGGACTTCCAAACACAGGAAAATCTGGACGAAGGAGTACCACCAATAAGTCTAGAGTAAAGCGACTTGACCGTAAATCTACCAGAAGCCGAGTGGGGCCAGACAACCTCGTCGGCCGACTCCGAGAGCACGGGGAAAAGGGCAGAGAGACTTTGCCAATCTTTCAACTCTTCAGGAGACAGGGCCCGACTCCAACTCTTCGCTTTTGCATTAGAGATGCACATGGCCATTTTATTAAGTTTCAAATGCCATGCATCAACAAAACTATATATAAAAGGAAAAACAACGAGTACAAAGGTTGAAACAACTGGATACTAACATGGTAAAACAGAATGACTCAATCGCATATCCTCCCATATTTTCATAATTTAATGGCTCTATACTAAACTTAACAAAAATGAAAAAGGTCCTTATCAGGGACCGGGCGTCCGATCGTAACAAGAGTACACTCCCACTGTCACGATCTGTGGTATGACGTACTTCTTCCTTGTGGTTGCAACTCAGCGTCGCTTATATATTAACTGTTGGGTCTGTCTAAGCATCAGTCGACTGAGACTTGGCAAAGTCTTAGTCGAGTGACGTCATCCGGTTTATAGTCCAGCCCATCTTATTCCCTTATCCAGTCTTAATTTGTTTTCCCGTTTTTGCTGGGCCGGCCCTTGTCTTTGTCTTTTATTATTGTTCGTTCTTTTGGACCAGCGTTCTTTTAATGCCACGTGATTTTTCTGGGGGCTTCTTGTTGTCTAGCTTTCCTGTGTCTAGTGTGACGCTAGTTCTTTGTATGATTTTCCTGTTTCTAGTTTTTGTTCTCTTTTTTTGCGTGTTGTCTAGCTTTTTGTTCCATTTCCTGGGTTTTCTGATTTAATTTTTCCCGTTGTTTGTTCAATGTTTTTTTATTTATATTTCATTTTCAGTTACATGTTCACCAAAAAAAAAGGAAGCACTTTTTTGCATTCGTCGTTATACTTCAGAAAAAAGTGTTTGTGCATTTAAAAAATATCCATTATGCATTGATAAAATTATTGTGTAATTAAAAAAAATGTTCAAATAGATTTAAAAACACTCACATATTACTTTAAAATATAAAAATGCATTTTTAAAATGTTCAATGTGCATTTCAATAAATAATGAAGGTGTATGGAGCGGCTAGTTGCTGGTACTTGTATCCCTTGCAGTTACAGTTGAGATATGGCGTGCAATAAATTTTTCATAAAAAACTGGCAGGACAACACTAAGTTGTGGCCGTGTTGAAAAATGCAGTTGTGGTCAGGTGCGACACTTGCAGTTGCATGCCTAGTGTCGGACATGCGGCCCGCTTCCTCTCCCGACACCCCCTCCGACAAAACAAAGGTCCAGTTGCAACCATGTTGGGGGACATGCAGTTGTGGTCGGGTGTGGCACTTGCAGTTGTGGGGCTGTTGTCGGGCTTGCAACTGGCCCGCCCCCTCCGACAAAACAAAAAACTCCAGTTGCAGTCGGGTTACATGATATGCAGTTGCGGCCGGTGCGACCCTTGCAGTTACATTTCTAGTGTCAGACATGCAACTGGCCCGCCCCCTCTCCCGCCGCCCCTTCCGACAGAACAAAATACTCCAGTTGCGGTCCGATTACAGGATATGCAGTTGCGGTCGGTGCGACACTTGCAGTTACATTCCTAGTGTCAGACATGCAACTGGCGCGCCCCCTCTCCCGCCGCCCCTCCGACAAAACAAAGGTCCAGTTGCAAGTATGTTGGGGGACATGTAGTTGCGGTCGGGTGCAGCGCTTGCAGTTTGCGGGGATGTTGTCAGGCTTGCAACTGGCCCATCCCCTCTACCGGTGCCTCCTCCGACAGAACAAAAAGTCCAGTTATGGTCGGGCTAGAAGACATGCAGTTACGGTTGGGTGTGACACTTGCAGTTGCATTCGTAGTTTCGGACATGCAACTGGCCCGCTCCCTCTCCTGACGCCCCCTCTGACAAAACAAAGGTCCAGTTGCAACCATGTTGGGAACTTGCGATTCTTGGTCGGGTGCGGCATTTGCGATTCTTGAGGATGTTGTCGAGCTTGCAACTTCGCCGCCCTTCCCCGCGCCCCTCAAGCGAGAAAAAAAAAGTCCGATTCTTGGCGGGTTAAAAACATGCGATTGTGGTCGAATCACGGTACTTGCGATTCTTGGGCTCTTTGTTGGGTTCAGGTAGCCCGCACCTCTCCCGGCCCCCCGACAAAACAAAGTCGAGTTGCAACCATGTTGGGGGGCATGCAGTTGCGGACGGGTGTAGCGCTTGCAGTTGCAGGGCTGTTGTCGGGCTTGCAACTGGCCGGGCCCCTCTCTTGGCGCCCCCTTTGACAAAACAAAATTCGAGTAGCAACCATGTTGGGGGACATGGAGTTGTGGGGCTGTTGTCGGGCTTGCAACTGGTCCGCACCCTTTCCCGGTGCCCCCTTCGACAAAACAAAAGTAGAGTTGCAACCATGTTGGCGGACATGCATTTGCGGTCGAGTGCAGCACTTGTAGTTGCGGGGTTGTTGTTGGGCTTGCAACTGGCCTGCCCCTCTCCCGGCGCCCCCTCCGACAAAACAAAAGTCTAGTTGCAACCATATTGGGGGACATGCAGTTGCGGGGTTGTTGTCAGGCTTGCAACTGGCCCGCCTGTCGTGGTTCTAAGTCTGACAGTAGAATAGGGGTAGGATAACGGAGCATGATCTATCGAGATGCATATGGGTGACACGGTGGTTTTAACGAGTTCGGGCCTCTCACAGTGGAGATAACAACCCTACGTCTCATGCTCCGGAGAGGCTTTGTTTTATCTGAGTATAAATCCGGAGATTACAATGTGTGTGAGAGAGAGGAACTGATCCCCATGCCTGAGCTAAGTCCTGAGACTAATGGTGAAATTATAGAGAGAGATGGAAGAAAAGACCCCCCCCCAAGTCTAGTGGTGGGGGGTGGCTTTATAGAGTGCGCCACCCCCTCACCTCCTATGTTACAAAGTGGAGTATCAATGCCATAATACCTGGCCACTACAAAACCGTTATGCTGACTATTGGTCTTCGCATATCCGAGTGAGTTACCTGGCCGAGTGGAATGAGCTTGTCGAGTGGAGTGCCATGCTCCGAGTGGTTGTTGCCGTCCGAGTGACTTTCAAGTTGCGGTACATCTGGACGGTGATCTGGCCCAGGGGCCCAGTACAAAGTGTACGGTGTCCATGGGTAGGGTCTTTATGTCAGGCCTGTTACCCTACCCCCAATACATGTCCTCGTCATTAGCCCCCGAATCGGTCGAGGTTGAGCGGTCGAGTCGAGGTGAATTCCTAGATGATCCGAGTGCTACAGAGGCACTTATGAACTTCCTTTGGTCACCCGGCGGTCTTATCTTTGCTTGTTGCCTTGACGGATTCCAGTCTGCGTGGTGCCCGAGTGAAATGAGCTCAAACGGGTCCGCGGAGGAGCGTTGAACTCACCTTATAGCAATTTTTTCGAGTGATTTGGAGCTGGTCCTGCATCGAGTAACTGGTTACTCAGAATTTTTTCATGATTGGAACGTGTCTCTTTTTTGTTGTTGTTTGGCCGTCACTCGGACCGGGCAGACCGTTCCGAGTGGATACCATTCGATGGGGGCACACCGAGTGCACCCACCGGTGTAATCCTCGAGATCGCCGTCGATCGCGGGCAGTCGGCGGGAGTCTTAGAGCCTGTCTTTTTGTTGTTGTTTATCACTTGGACTGGTCAGGCCGTACCTAGTGGAGATTACTCCAGTGGGGGCACGCTGAGTGCACCCACTGGGTGTAGTCCCCGAGACCACCATCGACTGCGGGCAGTCGGCGGGGGTCTGAGAGAACTAAAAATCTTCTTAGCTAGTACTGATCGAACTTGTTCTTCTCTGACTCAGAGGTCGATTGATTCTGGAGCTGGTTTTGCATCGAGCAAAATGTTTCTTTCTGAGTTCTCTTCCAGTGGGGGCACGCTGAGTGCACCCACTGGGTGTAGTCCCCGAGCCTCTGTCGGACTAGATGAGCCTGGCAGAGGGTTTAAATCTCTTGGTAAACCTCCACGCAGTCGATATAGTATCCTTTTAGTCTGGAATTGAGTCAATCCTGAAATTGAGTCAATCGGATGCATCTTCAGGCACTTGACGTGGTAAATAAGCTCAGCCTGGAGCTGAGTCAGTCGGACTGATCTTCGTGCACTCGGCACGGTAAATAAATTCAGCCTGGAACTCGGTCAAGCAGGTGAATCTTCGTGCCCTCAGCACGGTGAATGAATACGGCTTTGAAACTGCCGACTGTAGAAAAAAGCCGGACACTCCAGGGAGTAATCGTTCCAGTAGTACTTCTTATATTGACCGTTAGATTTTGCGTGAAAGGGGTATTTGCAAGAGTATATTGTATCCGTAGAGGAGCTTTGTTTTCACCCTTTTGCATGAAAGGGGTATTTTTCCGAGTGGACGTGCTTCACTTATAGATCTTCGGCGAACCGAGCATGTATGGTCAGAAGAATATTCCTGATGTGATCAATAGGTTGACCAAATGGGCGTAACCCCTGAGGGTGACATGGCCAACTTTTGTGCGTAGCCCCCGAGTGATGCTTGAAGGAGGTAAGCTTGTTACAGAGTGTGATATGAGGTTTGACCATATCAGTAACTTAGTCGTTCCCGTGCTGGGGCTGTAGAGGTAAAGACATGTCCAACTGATGGTGACGCGCGAGGCGGCAGAGGGGCGATGATGTGTACAACCGAGTGACGATTCGTGGGGCGGTCGAGTGGTGAAGACGCGTGCAACCGAGTGGCGACGCGCAGAGCGGTCGAGTGGTGAAGACGTGCAAAAAACAAGTGGCAACGCGCGGGGGCGGCCGAGTGGTGAAGACGTGCACAAACGAGTGGCAACGCGTGGGGCGGCCGAGTGGTGAAGACGTGCACAAACGAGTAGCAACGTGCGGGGCGGCCGAGTGGTGAATACGGGCACAACCGAGTGACAAGGCGCGGGGCGGCCGAGTGGTGAAGACGGGCACAGCCGAGTGGCAAGGCGCGGGGCGGCCGAGTGGTGGCGCGCGAGGCGGCTAAGGCGAAGTCGTGTGCCACCGGACGACAAAATGGTCCTCGGAGGACTTAGTCGAATGCTTTCGAAGCTTATGTAGTGACGAGGTCGGTGTAGTGTGGCTGCGGCGCAACAAGACCGGCGCGACAACTGAGTCTGAGTAGGTGATTATGTAATTTGTCAAAGTGACGGATCGAATGTACTTATTGAAGTGAAGGGTTTGACTGGTGATGAAGTAGTCAACCACTTAGGAGAGTGTCGTTCCGAATGAGCTGCAGCTCCCGAGTGCTGTGTAACCCCCGAGCGTACTATAGGCTTCGACAACAGACGTGCCAGAATACGAGAAATATAGTTTTGAATGGATAATTTGTAATTCATCGAGTCGGACTCGGGTAAAGATGAGGAGAAGCTTCCGAGTGATGCTCGAAAGAGGCAAACTCGCAAAGGAGTGAAGTGTGAAGTTTAATTGTAAAGGGACTTATCAGATCATGCCTGGCGGGGTCTATATCATTGATACGATGAAGAGGATTCCACAGAGGGGTTGGCTGGATGTGTTTGAAATCAACAGAGCGACAAGGCCGGTGTTGTGGTGCGCTAGGACCGGTACGATGACCGAGTCCGAGCAGCGATGAAGTTGGCGCATAGGGCCGTCGAGTGATCGCGTAACTTGTGTAAAAATGGCACAAGCCAACGAAATAATTTCTCGAGGAAATTTGATGTTTGCTGAAATGATTTGTGTGAATAACACCCATAGACACCCGCTGGGAGTGCAAGGGGCTTGCTGGTTAACCAGCAAGAGTCTGAAAGAGCGAAGGATCCGTTCGAACTTGTCGAAGCGATGGATCCGACTGAACTCATTGGAATACTGGCTCAAATAAAATGAAAGTGTAGTGTTTCAACTGAGTTGCAGCCCCGGAGGACCGATGCAAACTCTAAATGAAGAACGACACATGGTGTTCATGAATGATGTATGCGAAAAAATGGAAGCTGGACTCGTGAGTCACATAACCAGTACTAAGCAAGTATGTGAAAATAAGCAGCCGAGCGTAGAGGTACACTCGGTGGCGTGGCCTCTGAGTGAACGTGATGTGTGAATTACGGGACACTCGGGAAGACGGAAATAACAGGATGTAAAATGACTTAGCTGTCTGAAGGTGCGCAAGTGGCCGAGTGGTGACGAGGCGACGGTGACAGTCGACCTTCGTCTCGATGTCCTTGCGGGTACGGATGGAGCGAACATTATACTTGTGATGCAGCTCCTTGAGTTAGAGGTTTGCTCTTGTCTCAGTCGGATTTTGGCTACTTAGGCGAGTCCCTGGACTGCAGCTAAGCCCCCGAGTGGGAGGTTTGCTCTCCACTCGGTAGGATTTTTTTCAAACTTAGGCGAGTACTGGACTGCAGCTAAGCCCCCCAGTGGGAGGTTTGCTCTCCACTCGGTAGGAGTTTTTCAAACTTAGGCGAGTACTGGACTACAGCTAAGCCCCCGAGTGGGAGGTTTGCTCTTCACTCGGTAGGATTTTTTCAAACTTAGGTGAGTACTGGACTGCAGCTAAGCCCCCGAGTGGGAGGTTTTTCTCTCCACTCGGTAGGATTTTTTCAAACTTAGGTGAGTACTGGACTGCAGCTAAGCGCCCGAGTGGGAGGTTTGCTCTCCACTCGGTAGGATTTTTTCAAACTTAGGCGAGTATTAGACTGCAGCTAAGCCCCCGAGTGAGAGGTTTGCTCTCCACTCGGTAGGATTTTTTCAAACTTAGGCGAGTACTAGACTGCAGCTAAGCCCCCGAGTGAGAGGCTGACTCATCACTCGGTAGGATTTTTCGAACTTAGGCGAAGCAGATTCGCAGCTAAGCCCCCGAGTGAGAGGCTGACTCATCACTCGGTAGGATTTCTTGAAGTTAGACGAAACAGATTTGCAGCTAAGTCACCCACTGGGGGATTTTGGTTACAAGTATAAACAACAACAATTTAGAAAAAATTGTTAAAATCTGTGTGGTGATGAGGTGACCAACAGATGGCAACGCGCGGGGCGGCCGAGTGGTGATGAGGTGACCAACCGACGGCGACGCGGGGGGCGGCCGAGTGGTGATGAGGTGACCAACCGATGGCGACGCGCGGGGCGGCCGAATGGTGATGAGGTGACCAACCGAGTGGCGACGCGCGGGGCGGCCGAGTGGTTATGAGGTGACCAACCGATGGCGACGCGCGGGGCGGCCGAGTGGTTATGAGGTGACCAACCGAGTGGCGACGCGCGGGGCGGTCGAGTGGTTATGAGGTGACCAACCGAGTGGCGACGCGCGGGGCGGCCGAGTGGTTATGAGGTGACCAACCGAGTGGCGACGCGCGGGGCGGCCGAGTGGTTATGAGGTGACCAACCGATGGCGACGCGCCGGGCGGCCGAATGATGATGAGGTGACCAACTGAGTGGCGACGCGCGGGGTGGCAGAGTCGGGCAAGCTGATGATGTCCTGAGCAGCTTCGTGGCCGCGTGCGCGGCGGCCAAATGATGAAGACATGTTGAGCTGAGGGATGATGCCGAGTGGCGGGCACGGGCAGCCGAGCGCCAGTGATTCGGTTTGGTCCGAGTGAGCTAATCCCATCCGAACGACCATGCCGACTGGAGGGAGGTGCTATCGAGTGGATGATGCTGAAGCCCCGAGGAAGTATGCGCCCGCGCCGCGCCGCAGACGATACATGAGAAATGAGTCGCCAAGCGCCCGCATAGGCTTCCGCCGAACCATCGACGTCGGAGGGAGAGGCTGCTGAGCATGGCTAACTCTTGGTCCCCATGCCACGTCGGGTTTGTGCCTCCAGCGCGGGAGACGCTGTCGTGTGTGAGGCCCGAGCCAGCTTCCGACTGCGGTGGTGTGGTGTTGACTCCAGTGTTAGGCTATCGGCGAGCACTTGGCATCGGAGGGAGGAACCGCCGGGGCATCGTGTCAGAGACCATCGGTCGCCGGGATTCGTGAATGCCTGCTGCTTCAGATGCCATTACCATTCATTGATGGAGTTGACCACGTCCAAAACCTGTACACGCATGCAAAAAACTTAATTAGCGGTAATTAAGCAAGAATTAAGGCCGGTGTTTGCATGCGATGGAAGTTTTGGTCATTTATCTCCTGCATGCGGTTTATTGTCACGTCGTGGGAGGTCCACTGGCTGGTGAGATGACCTGTAGTCAATTGCCGACGTCCAGAGTCTGCATGCAAGAGGTGTTAGAGTTTTTTTTTTTTTGAGGGAAAGAGGTGTTAGAGTTAATTAAGCGAGAGTTAAAGCAATTTGTGCATGTAATGGACGTTTCCCACGGCCATTTATCTCCTGCATGCAGGACATAAATGGGAAGGAATTAAGAAAGGAAAGCGGAAGGCGGGGCGCAGAACTCCCTGATCGGCCATGGCAGTGGCGATTTTTGCGCGAATCCATCGCGAGGTGAGGCGGCCGCGATGAATCCGAGTGTAGGTCGATGGCGTTCTCCTGCGAGGTTGTGCGCGGGCGGAGCTTGAGGTGGCGCCGAGTCGACCTGGTGGCTTCCGTCATGTTATGATCGGAGACGTGGACAGCCCCGGCGTTGGTGCCGCGTCCGGTCCATGCATCCACCGCGGCGGTCGTGGCCGCGTGGTTGACGAGGGACACCGCTGTTGGATTTAGAACACTAGACCAAATCTTCCCGTATCTGTGCACACGTACGTGCACTATCACGCAAGCAAGCAGGCAGACATGTTGATGGATGTGCACGTAGACTACGTATACGGCTGCCTTGGCTAGCTAGCTTTGCTATGGATCGAAACGATCTTTGACTGAGCGACTCTCTCGACGGAACTCTAGTAAACTTGCGAACGTAACTGGACAGAGGAAAACACTTTTTGCGGTGCGTACAACTTGCACCTTTTCATATATTTTCTCCAGTATATAAAGGGATACAACTGCCCCGTCCAACACGTCGTCGACCGAGTCGGCGACCAACACGACGAAGACCCGGACTCGTACAAGCACTTGTCCGGTTTACTCATGTGAACACTAAAACGACTAGTACTAGGACTCGTTGACTAATACGTGACCACCTAATACTACAACTAGATTAACTCTTACATTCACCTCCTTAATCTGGTTGCTTTGTCTCCATTGCTTGCACTCCGACTTTCTTCCTCATCTCGATGAACTTCTGTCGACCGAGGGACTTCGTGAAAATGTCGGCAAGTTGGTCCTTTGTGTTCACGTGCTGAACTTCGATCATCCCTTTCTCAATGCACTCCCGGATATGGTGGAACCGGGTATCTATGTGCTTGCTCCTTTCGTGATAAACCGGATTTTTGCACAATGAGATTGCAGCTTGGTTGTCGATCTTCAATGACACCTTCTGCACCTCCCGCTTTGCAAGATCAGCTAGGAGTCTTCTCAGCCACACTGCTTGACAAGCCGCCGTGCTTGCTGCTATGTATTCTGCCTCGCATGAAGACAATGCAACCACCTTTTGCTTCTGAGAATTCCAGCTGATAGGATTTGGGCCAAGGTAGAATACCATGCCCGTTGTGCTTTTCCGGTCATCCACATCACCTGCCATGTCGCTATCTGAGTATCCACGAAGGACCAATCCTTCCTTTCCTTTTCGGTACGTGCAACCAAGATTAATAGTGTCTTTCACATAGCGCAAGATTTGCTTGACCGCGCTCATGTGTTCGGTTGTCGGATTCTCCATGAAACGACTCACGATCCCGACTGAATAAGCCAAGTCAGGTCGGGTATGCACCAAATATCTTAGGCTGCCCACAACGCTTCGATACATTGTGGTGTCCACCGGCGGATTTGAGCTGCGCTTGCTCAACTTGTGTCGTTGGTCCATTGGAGCTTGTGTCTCGTAGCAATCTGTCATGCCACACTTGTCCAATAACTTGACCGCATAAGCCGATTGACATAGGGAAATCTCCCCGGAGGTTTGCTTCACTTCGATGCCCAAGTAATAGCTGAGTAATCCCAGATCGCTCATGCTAAACTTCTTCTTCATCTGCGCCTTGAAACGTTCAATTTCTTGTGCGCTGTCTCCGGTGATAATCAGATCGTCGACATAAACTCCAACTAGCAGGTTTGATCCTTTGGAGTTCTTTGTATAGACCGCATGCTCGAGGGGACATCTCCTGAACCCGAGCGAGATCAAACTTCGGTCTAACTTTGCGTTCCAAGCTCTTGGCGCTTGCTTCAACCCGTAAAGTGCCTTCTTGAGCTTGTAAACTTTCCCTTCTTCGCCTTTCTTCTCGTAGCCGAGGGGTTGTTCCATGTACACTTCTTCTTTGAGGTCGCCGTTGAGGAAAGCGGATTTCACATCCATATGATGAACCTTCCAATCCTCTTGTGCTGCCAAAGCTAGGAGCACTCTCACCGTCTCGATTCGAGCAACCGGTGCAAACACCTCCTCATAGTCAACTCCTTGACGCTGTATGTAGCCCTTTGCGATTTAGTCTTGCCTTGTGCTTCACAATGGCACCCTTCGTGTCCTTCTTCAACTTGTAAACCCACTTCAAACCTATGGCCTTTTGGTTCGGAGGTCGGGTTACCAAAGTCCACGTGCCATTGCTCTCGATCGCCTTCATCTCCTCATCCATGGCGTGCATCCAACTTGAACTTTTGCTCGCCTCTACAAAGTTCGCTGGCTCCTCAACTCCGAGTAAACACAAATCGGAGTACTCGAGTGTAACTGGCTTTGCGTACTTGTAGACTTTCTTGAGGGGCTTGTAGCGATGAGGCCCGGAAGAATCCGTCGTGGCTTGCGAAGGGGGCGACACAAATTGTGTCAGCGTCGATGCACTTGAGGAAGACGGTTGAGTCTCGGGCATGGTAGATGCCGGGTTGTTGGCATCCTCATCGGCGGCGTAGTCGTCGTGATCGTGACCATCATCTTGATTGTCATCATCACTATGCGCCTCATTGTCGAGATCTCCGCCCGTGTCATGCATGTTGTTGTCGCTATCACCTTGCGACCCATGCGCGTCGTTGTCGGTGTCGGCACCATGATGATCACTTCCATTGTGGTCACCTTGGTTGTGCGTCTTGCCAACCACCTGGACATCCTCCCTTGCATCATCATCAGTTGGAAATTCAACTGTGAATATGTTACCGTTTGGAGCATCGTCGACTGATGCGCTCCAATTCCACGCTTGGTTTTCTTCAAACACAACGTCGCGTGAAATCCGTAGACGCTTGGTTTGTGGATCGTAGAAGCGGTATGCCTTGGTGCCGGAACTCCTCTCGTATCCGATGAACACCATCTTGGTGCTGCGATCGGCAAGTTTGAGAGATGCGGCTCCGCCGTCTTCACGTGTGCCACGCACCCAAACGTCCGTAGATGAGACACATTCAGCTTACGTCCGTAAATTTCTTCATACGGAGTCTTGCCGATTACCGCCTTCGTTGGAGCCCGGTTGAGAAGATAGACCGCCGTCGAGACAGCTTCTCCCCAAAAATCCCCAGCAGGTTCTTGCTCTTGAGTAAACTTCTCGCCATGTCAACGACGGTTCGATTGCGCCTTTCAACAACCCCGTTCTGCTGTGGCGTATAAGGTGCCGTGAGGAACCTCTTTATGCCAATCTTCTCGCAGTAGTCATTGAACTCGTTTGACGTAAACTCTCCGCCGCGATCTGTCCGTAGAGCGCGAACCTTCAGCTTGTGTTCCATCTCCGTTGCAGCCTTCAGCTTCTTGAACGCTTCAATGCCTCATCTTTAGATCGTAGGAGAACGACCCACATGTATCTCGAGTAGTCATCTACCACAAGGAAGAAGTACTTCTTTCCTCCGTGAGTTGCTGGGGTGATAGGGCCACATAGATCACCATGGAGCAGCTCGAGTGCATCACTTGCACGATAGGTAGACTGAGCAGGGAATGGCCTGCGGTGCTGTTTTCCAACCAAGCACCCGTCACATACTCGATCAACATGGTCGATAAATGGCATCCCGGATACCATCTCCATCTTCGACATCTTCTTCAAGGCGTAGAAGTTAACGTGTCCAAATCTAGCATGCCATAACCACGAATCATCATCACTCTTGGCGAGCCAACACTCCGGTTGAGATTGATCAAGGTTGAGGATATAGAGTCTGTTTTGTGTGCGATTCACACGCGCTAGCACATTTCGGAGGTTGTCGAAGATCGTCATCACTCCGTTCTCAATATCCATCTTGCATCCATTCTCGTCAAGCTTCCCGACAGAGATGATGTTGTTGCGGAGCCGTGGGATGTAGTACACTCCGGTGAGTATGCGATGTTCTCTTGTGAGACCCTCAAAGAGGACAGAGCCTTGCCCGCAAATCTCCACATTTGAACCATCACCGAACTTGACCGAGCCTTGAACATCATATTCCAGCTCGAGGAACTTCTCCTTACACCCCGTCATGTGGTTACTGGCACCTGTGTCTAGATACCACGACACGTTCTGGCTCCCGGATAACTTTGGTGTTACCTTTTTCTCATGAAGTAGCACCTTCCGGTTTGGTTTTACAACCGCTGTTTGGACGAGATCACAAACTTCGGCCATCAAAAGACCTGGACGTTCGTCTTCCTTCTTCGCCAAATTTGCCTTGATCTCCCGCTTGTTAGGCTCCGGACAATCCTTTGCAAAGTGACCCATCTCGTTGCAGTTATAGCACTTGACCTCGGACATATCCAAGTTCCGTGGCTTCCGCTCTTTAGATCGGTCCGCCTTACCACGACCTTGTGGCTTGCCTTTTCCTTTGCCTTCTTTGGTTTGTCCGCCACGCTTGCGTTGCTTGAGCCTTCGCCAACGCTATGCCTTCCTTTGCTACTTGGGGACTCCTAATCTGCTGCGTGAGTACATGAGTTGGTCACCACCTCCTCCTTTGCCTTTCCGACAACCACGAGCATTCTCTTCCCATGTCCGCAAGCGCCCAATCGCCTCCGTTATGGTCATGTCGCCGATGTCGTAAAGCTGCTCGAGCGTGCCGATGATGTACGTGAATTTATCACCACCAAATTGAAAAACTTCTCCACAATCTCGGTCTCCTTGAGCTTCGCACTGCCGCCGGATCTCTCCCACCAATGTAGTCGACGCATGGCATAGTCGCTCACCGATTCAGTTTCCTCCATCCGCAACTTGTGAAATTGGCGCTTCAGCACTTGTGCCCGAGCCTTGGTGACGCGATCTTCTCCGATCCTCATCTCTTTGAGTGCGTTCCACGCCTCTTGCTGTCTCGAACTCCGCCAATGTCATCAGCACGGAATCGCACAGATCGGGCTATGGCGGCCATGGCACCTTCGTCGCACTCCTTGTCGACGCTGTCGTCCGTGATGGCCTCCCACACTCGAAGGGTTCGGAGAATGATCTTCATCTTCACCGCCCACACGCCGTAGTTGGCGCCGGTGAGCATCGGGTATCGGATGGGGATGTTGCGATGCGCTCGACGTTGGCGCCGCTGTTCCGCCACCGCTTGTTGCCGACTTGCCGCCCTTCTTCACATTGTCGCCTTCTTGTTCGCCTTGGAACCGCCGTTGCCAGACTTGACCGACTCAGCGTCGCTGTCCGTCATCGTAGATCGTCGAGGCTCTAGATACCAATTGTTGGATTTAGAACACTAGACCAAATCCTCCGTAGCTGTGCACACGTCGCAGCACTATCACGCAAGCAAGCAGCGACATGTTGATGGATGTGCACGAGACTACGATACGGCTGCCTTGGCTAGCTAGCTTTGCTATGGATCGAAACGATCTTTGACCGAGCGACTCTCTCGACGGAACTCTAGTAAACTTGCGAACGAATCGACAGAGAAAACACTTTTTGCGGTGCGTATAACTTGCACCTTTTCGTATATTTTCTCCAAGATATAAAGGGATACAACTGCCCGCCTAACACGTTGTCGACGAGTCGGCGATCAACACGACGAAGACCCGGACTCGCATAAGCACTTGTCCGGTTTACTCATGTGAACACTAAAACGACTAGTACTAGGACTCGTTGACTAATACGTGACCACCTAATACTACAACTAGATTAACTCTTACAACCGCTGCAGTCAGGGGCTACGTCGGGCCTGAGGCTCCCGCTGAGGTCATGGCCGAGCCGTCAGCCCCGTTGTCACCGTTGAGCCGTCGTGGAGGCGTGGCCACATCTGACGAGGATGAAGCCCTACTTGCCGGCTCTTGTGCCTTATCGCTCGGAGAGTCGGCCGGCCGGCTGGGACTTTCCCAGCCTGCGCAGAAGCTGCGGCCGAGCCGCCAATCGGAAGGAGGAGTTGCGCGCTGTCAGGCGCAGCTGTTACGCCCTCGATGCGGCTATATCTCCCACGTGTCGAAGCACGACTTAGAGGCATAACTGCATTGAAAGCAATGTCGCAAGTGAGGTAATCTTCACACAACCCATGTAATACATAAGGGAAAGAGATACATAGTTGGCTTACAATCGCCACTTCACACAATTACATGAATAAAGCATTACATCATCCAGATACAATCAAGGTTCGACTACGGAACCAAAATAAAAGAAGAACCCCAAATGCGACAAAGGTCCCCGATCGACCCCAACTGGGCTCCACTCTCGATCAACTAGAACGAAACAACACAAAGGGCAAGATCTTCAACGAGCTCCTCCTAGAGCTTGGTTGCGCCACCGCTTTCGGTAACATAGGCACTTGCAAACTGGTTTTGAAGTATCCGTGAGCCACGAGGACTCAGCAATCCCATTACCATGGGTATCAAGACTAGCAAAGCTTAATGGGAAAGGAAGGGGTAAAGTGGTGAGGTTGCAGCAGCGACTAAACATGATATGGTGGCTAATCAACGCAAATGAGAGCGAGAAGAGAAACAAAGGAACGGTCGTGAAGCTAGCAATGATCAAGAGGTGATCCTGAACACCTACTTACGTCAAACATAACCCAGAAACCGTGTTCACTTCCCGGACTCCGCCGAGAAGAGACCATCACGGCTACACACGCGGTTGATGCGTTTTAATTCGGATCAAGTGTCAAGTTGTCTACAACCGGACATTAACAAATTCCCATCTGCCACATAACCGCGGGCACGGCTCTCGAAAGTTTAAACCCTGCAGGGGTGTCCCAACTTAGCCCATGACAAGCTCTCGCGATCATCGAAGGAATAGACCTTCACCCGAGACACTCCGATCAGACTCGGTATCCCGGTACATCAAGACATTTCGACAATGGTAAAACAAGACAATCGATGCACCGACAATCCCGATAGGAGCTGCACATATCTTGTTCTCAGGGCAACACCGGATAAGTCAAGCTACGAGTAAAACCAACCCTCGAGTTGCCAAGAGGTGGCCCATGAGGTTGCTCGCTTTGACCAACACTTAGACAAGCACTGGCCCGGGGGGGCTAAAATAAAGATGACCCTCGAGAGAGCGACTCCCAAGGGAAAAGTAGGTGGTGGTGAGGCAAATGGTAAAATTCAATGTTGGGCCTTGCTGGACAAGTTTTATTCAAAGCGAACTGTCAGGGGGGTCCCATAAATCACCCGACCGCGTAAGGAACGCAAAATCCGGGAACATAACACCGGTATGACGGAAACTAGGGCGACAAGAGTGGAACAAAAGACCAGGCATAAGGCCGAGCCTTCCACCCTTTACCAAGTATATAGATGCATTAATAATATAAGAGATATTGTGATATCCCAACCAAAATCCTGTCCACCATGGAGAAATCTTCAACTTCACCTGCAACTAGGAACGCTATAAGAGGGGCTGAGCAAAAGCGGTAACATAGCCAAACAATGGTTTGCTAGGAATGGTGTCAAAGGTTAGAGGTTCATGGCAATTTGGGATGGCTGGACAAACAGGTAATAGGTAGCGCAACATAGCGAAAGAACGAGGCAACTAGCATAGCAATGATAGTAGTGAGATCCAGGGTAGCGGTCATCTTGCCTGAAATCCCGCAAGGAAGAAGAACGAGTCCATGAAGAAGACGAACGGATGAAGCCGAACCAATCATAGACGAACGAATCCTCACGATCGCAACGAAACAGGAACTAACAAGAAGAAGCACACAACATAGGTAAACACACCACACATGAACATGACATGATGCACAACAAGCATGATGCATGACCAAGCTACATGAAGCTACTCATGGCAAGAGATGATGTAAACAAGAGCACACATCAAGACAAGTTTAAATGAGGCCGGAAACAACATATAACAATTCCGGTAAGTCCTCATATGCAAATTTTGAAATTGGTCCAGAACTGAATAAACATTATGTTCAAGTTGTTAAACAGCAAGTTAAGATGCACCAAGAGAATCTACACGAAATTCTAGTCAAGTTACATATAAAGTTCATTAGATTCGGAGCTACGGTCTAGAAGATATGAGCAAAACAAGTTAAGCATGGCATTGATGCAAAATGCACCCAAACATCAAGCAAACACACCAAAACAAGGATGCAACATGATAATATGGAACTACATGCGAAAACAAGCAAGTTTCATATAGAGCACACTCAAAACGGAGCAACGGTGCAACACATACACTATACAAGTCATAGCAACAATCTGTCCATAACAGCAACTAGGCATCTTACAAGCATCAAACAACATGCTACAGCACCCCAACATAATAACAAAAGGCATGGTCATGAAGTACACGTAAAGCATAACAAAACATGAACACTGAGCTATCTCCAGAAACAACTAGAACATGCTCAAAATGACATGGAGATATTGCAAATAATAACAGTTTCAGACTTTAGCAGAAATAACATCAGGTTGCAATGTTTAGAGCAAGCAAACAACATGTTACAGGAACATATCATGGCAAACAAAGACATGGCATGAATCTACTAATTGCATATATCAAAAGTCCCTTACTGACCATGAGCCAAAAGGGCACGGAAAATATGATGGCACCCATGTAAACATGGCAAGTTATATAGCAGATTCATAACATGGTAGGAACAACAATAAGTAGGCATGTTCGTGAGCTTGAACCACTCACTACAGAGCAATACATGGCATGGCAAGGCAACCAACAATAAGAAGACATGTTTATGAAGCTAAGCATGGCAAGAGCAAGGTCATAGGGTACATGGATCACTAGGAAAACATATGGGAACAAGTGAACTTAATGTTAACAGGCTGACAAACAACATTTTCAAGCAACTTTGGAGCAAGAAATGAACATGTTCCAGTAGGCTATAATTGCAACCAAGAGCATTAATGGATAGAGCATGACATGTATATCAAAACATGTTTATAGAGCATCTCCAAATTATGCATAGAATGATTAGTGGAAGCATATTAACATAGCAACAAATTATAACAGAATCTGCCAGGAAAACAGCAACATCAACTACCCTACTTTACAAGCTTGATACACTCAGCACACAACTCACAAAAATACATGGTCAACACCCCTGGAAAGATGGCATGGCATAGTTCAACATTCATGTAGACATCAACACCATAGGATGCACACATGGCAAAAATGATAAAACAGCAAGTTATAACAGTTTCAGCAGATTAACATCAACATGCACTCTTACAACAGCATTTAGGGCATCAAGATGAACTCAAATGAAAAAGATGCAATGGAATGAAATGATGTACTCTTCGAGACGAACAATTTGACATATTATACGCACGAAACGGAGCTACGGATGCAGAGATATGAGCGATGAAAATGACATGAAAATAACACAAACTGGGGACTTAGCAAAAATCTCACCCCGGGGAAAAGTGGACGGACGGGTTCCGGGACGGAGCGGAGCGGGACGGCGGGGGCCGTTTGGTTCAGCGAACGGGTGGATCTCATCCACCCGCGGTGGATCCGGCCGGAGGAGCTCCGGCGAGTCTCCGGCGACCGGCGGACGGCGAGGTGAGGTGAGGGGCGGGCGAGGAGGCCGAGGCTGTGGCGGGCGGGTCCGGCTGGCGCTGCGCGCGCAGCGGGCAGGGCGGGCAGGCGAAAGCCCCAGCAGAAGGCGGCGGAACCGAACTGGCGCGGCGGGCGAGGATCGGCGAGGCGGCGGGCGCGAGAGGGCGGCAAGGCATGCGCGGCGGCGGCGGCGGGGGCGGCGGCGGCGCGCCGGGCACTCAGCGAGGGAGCGAGGCGGCGGAGGCGGCAGCCGACGGCGGCGAGCCTGCCGGCGGCGGGCGCGCGGTCGGGGCGGCGGCGGCGGCTGGATTGCCATGGGCCGGAGCGGCTCGGCGGCCGGCCGGCGGCGCGCGTGGAGCAGCGGCGGGAGGCCATGTGGCGTGCTCCCGTTGGCCACGGGAGGCGGCGCGCTGAGGTGGCGGCGTCCCATTGGACGGAGGGACGTGGCGGCTGGACGTGTCCGGCCGTTGGCGGACATGTCCGTGGCGCGAGGAAGATTTAGGTTTCGGGAAATCATCCGGGATTTGGAAAAAGGGGGGTGTATATATAGGCATAGAGGGAGCTAGGAGAGTCCAAATGAGGAGCGGTTTTCGGCCACGCGATCGTGATCGAACGACCGAGAGCATGGAGGGGAGTTTGGTGGGTTTTGGGCCACTTTGGAAGGGGTGTTGGGCTGCAACAAAGAGGCCTTACTGCGGTTACCCGGTTAACCGTTGGAGTACCAAACGACCTCCAAATGGCACGAAACTTGACAGGCGGTCTACCGGTGCTATACCAAGGCCGCTTGGCAAACCTCGGGCCATTCCGAGAAAGTTTGACACCCGCTCACAACAGGAGAGAAGAAGGGGACGCCGGATGACATAGGAGTGCCGGATTGCAAAACGGACAACGGGGAAAATTCTCGGACGCATGAGATGAACACGTATGCAAAATGAAATGCACATGATGACATGATAAAATGCAAATGATGACATGGCAAAGTGCAACACGCAAGCACATGACATGGCAACGACGGCGAATAACTGACGGACACCTGGCGCATCGGATTCGGGGCGTTACAACACTCCACCACTACGAGAGGATCTCGTCCCGAGATCTAGGATGGCACCGGAGGGAAAACGGAAGAGGAAGAGAAGAGGTATAACTAAGTTGCTTCTTTGACGAACGAGTGAAACCACGAACCTTGAGAGGTTGAGCAATTTAAAAGAAAGAATACAACAGAGATGAACGAGATTGCAAACAATCCGGTAGAAAAGAGGAACAAGGAGTATGATGAGAACCAAGAGGTTTAGAGATAAGATAGATATTGAAACCACTCCGGTTAAAACTAGATAGAGAAGGAATAAGATTGATATAATTTGGGCAGCACTCCGACTGAAAGAAGAAGGAAAAATTTGATAAGATGAAAAGAACTTGAAGAGATGACACAACACTCCGGTTAAATGGATAAGCATGAAAAGAACATGGTCCTCACAATTCGAGATGTTGAGTGAAAAGAGCAACATCACAATGCCTCCGTAATGAAAGAATAGAAGTTAGACCGTTGGGATAAAGGGACAGAGAAGAAAATGACAACTTTTGCCACAAGTGAACTTGGAAAGCATCCTTGCAAAGAAGAATCGAACGGAGTTGTTTGAAAATCAACAACGAGAAGCACAAGCTTGTTGTGGGCTTATGTAAACATCTCAAAACTTGAGGTGACAACCGGGCACTAATGGAAACAATTGATTGGATTTATATCAACAAGGAGACGAGAAACTTATTTCACCGGGAGGACAAATGAAGAACTTGGGTCATTTATAAGCACCATAAATAGCAACAATCCTTAGGGAAAGCTTTAGGTGAAATATAACCCAAGATAACTCCAATGAAGAGACTGATGGATTTAAAATACCTCATTCTTGACAACAATATGAATCATCAAACATGAAGGAAATTGTCAAGAGTGACATAACACCATCTCAAAAGATAAGACAGAAGGAATTGCACTTTGGAATGCAAGACGAACAATGCTTGTACTCCTCAAAACAAAACATGTGTTGGGCACAAGGTTTATTTTAGAGTATAGCTAGGCGGGTCATAACTTCAAGAGAAATCTTGAAGAACAATTGAAGAATGAAAGGAATCCTTGACGACCCATCATGTAGAGCCTCCATGAAGGACTCCGGTAATAAAAGGATGATACAAAGAAAGAGAAGTTGAAAACACAAGGTGAATCCTTGCAATGATTTAGAATGAGCTTCGCGACGATAATGCGGAAAACTTGGAACTCCGGAAAAGAAAGATGAAGCCTCTCGAACCGAGAATGTGATATGATGACCAACTCCGGAAAGAAAGATGAATCACTTGTAAACAAGAATTTATTCATCATGAATAATCTCCGGAAGAAAAGAATTGAATTTACTCGATGAAACAAGAATAAGAATTACATTATGCTCATACTTCACCAATTAAATTGATGACAAGCAATGGATTTGGCATACTACTTATTCCCGTAGAAAGGATTAAAAGAGATATATCAAAACTTGAGAAGGTCTTCAACGAACCACCGGTAGGATTGGAACAACAAATGAATTGATATGATGAACAAGGAAGAGAGATCTTGAACGAACCACCGTGAGAATTGAAAATGAACGTAGTAAAGGCACAATTCACAGGGAAGAATTGGAAAACGAATGAAGATATTTGAGGGGATTTAGATACATGAGAACGAAGAGAACATGAACTGATTAGAGGATATTTCAACGAATCACCGGTAAGATTTGGAGAACAATCGCTACACGCTGAGAATGAAGAATTATAACATGATGGCCTTCGGAGGAAAGAAATGGAAACAACTCATGAAATGCTCCGGATGGTAAGAAAAGAGTTGTCTCAATCGAAAGCAATTATGAGAGGATGGCAACAAGCTAGCACCCTGAATCTTGAAGAGAATAGAACAAGATTAAAGAGAAACTCTTCTTCGGTCTTCAAATGATGACATGGCAAAGTGCAACATGCAAGCACATGACATGGCAACGACGTCGAATAACTGACGGACACCTGGCGCATCGGATTCGGGGTCCACTAAAAAAAACCCCTGCTGACGGGAGGCACCAAGACAATGTTGTCATCATAAAACCATCGGAACGATTCTAAGATACCCGCGTGATCCTAAAAATTTTTTTAGTGAAATTTGAGAAGAGAAGAGTCAAAACTCTACGTCAGGATACCTCACCAGAGCGACGAAGGGACTGAGGAGTAAAAAGAATTCCTAACTCTCCGATATATAATTCCTAATGACTCAAATTTTTTTTCTAGACACAACTCGGCCGCTAAAAACGATCAAGCAGTGGGGCTCCTAAGGTCGGGGAAGGCTCTGATTACCAACTTGTTACGCCCTCGATGCGGCTATATCTCCCACGTGTCGAAGCACAACTTAGAGGCATAACCGCATTGAAAGCAATGTCGCAAGTGAGGTAATCTTCACACAACCCATGTAATACATAAGGGAAAGAGATACATAGTTGGCTTACAATCGCCACTTCACACAATTACATGAATAAAGCATTACATCATCCAGATACAATCAAGGTCCGACTACGGAACCAAAATAAAAGAAGAACCCCAAATGCGACAAAGGTCCCCGATCGACCCCAACCGGGCTCCACTATCGATCAACTAGAACGAAACAACACAAAGGGCAAGATCTTCAACGAGCTCCTCCTAGAGCTTGGTTGCGCCACCGCTTTCGGTAACATAGGCACTTGCAAACTGGTTTTGAAGTATCCGTGAGCCACGAGGACTCAAAGAATCCCATTACCATGGGTATCAAGACTAGCAAAGCTTAATGGGAAAGGAAGGGTAAAGTGGTGAGGTTGCAGCAGCGACTAAGCATGATATGGTGGCTAATCAACGCAAATGAGAGCGAGAAGAGAAACAAAGGAACGGTCGTGAAGCTAGCAATGATCAAGAGGTGATCCTGAACACCTACTTACGCCAAACATAACCCGAAACCGTGTTCACTTCCGGACTCCGAGAAGAGACCATCACGGCTACACACGCGTTGATGCGTTTTAATTCGGATCAAGTGTCAAGTTGTCTACAACCGACATTAACAAATTCCCATCTGCCACATAACCGCGGCACGGCTCTCGAAAGTTTAAACCCTGCAGGGTGTCCCAACTTAGCCCATGACAAGCTCTCGCGATCATCGAAGAATAGACCTTCACCCGAGACACTCCGATCAGACTCGGTATCCCGGTACATCAAGACATTTCGACAATGGTAAAACAAGACAATCGATGCGCCGACAATCCCGATAGGAGCTGCACATATCTCGTTCTCAGGGCAACACCGGATAAGTCAAGCTACGAGTAAAACCAGCCCTCGAGTTGCCAAGAGGTGGCCCCAAGAGGTTGCTCATTTCGACCAACACTTAGACAAGCACCGCCCGGGGGCTAAAATAAAGATGACCTCGAGAGAGCGACTCCCAAGGGAAAAGTAGGTGGTGGTGAGGCAAATGGTAAAAGTCAATGTTGGGCCTTCTGGACAAGTTTTATTCAAAGCGAACTGTCGGGGGTCCCATAAATCACCCGACCACGTAAGGAACGCAAAATCCGGGAACATAACACCGGTATGACGAAACTAGGGCGGCAAGAGTGGAACAAAACACTGGGCATAAGGCCGAGCCTTCCACCCTTTACCAAGTATATAGATGCATTAATAATATAAGAGATATTGTGATATCCCAACCAAAATCCTGTCCACCATGGAGAAATCTTCAACTTCACCTGCAACTAGCAACGCTATAAGAGGGGCTGAGCAAAAGCGATAACTTAGCCAAACAACGGTTTGCTAGGAATGGTGTCAAAGGTTAGAGGTTCATGGCAATTTGGGATGGCTGGACAAACAGGTAATAGGTAGCGCAGCATAGCGAAAGAACGAGGCAACTAGCATAGCAATGATAGTAGTGAGATCCAGGGTAGCGGTCATCTTGCCTGAAATCCCGCAAGGAAGAAGAACGAGTCCATGAAGAAGACGAACGGATGAAGCCGAACCAATCATAGACGAATGAATCCTCACGATCGCAACGAAACAGGAACTAACAAGAAGAAGCACACAACATAGGTAAACACACCACACATGAACATGACATGATGCACAACAAGCATGATGCATGACCAAGCTACATGAAGCTACTCATGGCAAGAGATGATGTAAACAAGAGCACACATCAAGGCAAGTTTAAATGAGGCCGGAAACAACATATAACAATTCCGGTAAGTCCTCATATGCAAATTTCGAAATTGGTCCAGAACTGAATAAACATTATGTTCAAGTTGTTAAACAGCAAGTTAAGATGCACCAAGAGAATCTACACGAAATTCTAGTCAAGTTACATATAAAGTTCATTAGATTCGGAGCTACAGTCTAGAAGATATGAGCAAAACAAGTTAAGCATGGCATTGATGCAAAATGCACCCAAACATCAAGCAAACACACCAAAACAAGGATGCAACATGATAATATGGAACTACATGCAAAAACAAGCAAGTTTCATATAGAGCACACTCAAAACGGAGCAACGGTGCAACACACACACACACACACTATACAAGTCATAGCAATAATCTGTCCATAACAGCAACTAGGCATCTTACAAGCATCAAAACAACATGCTACAGCACCCCAACATAATAACAAAAGGCATGGTCATGAAGTACACGTAAAGCATAACAAAACATGAACACCGAGCTATCTCCAGAAACAACTAGAACATGCTCAAAATGACATGGAGATATTGCAAATAATAACAGTTTCAGACTTTAGCAGAAATAACATCAGGTTGCAATGTTTAGAGCAAGAAAACAACATGTTACAGGAACATATCATGGCAAACAAAGACATGGCATGAATCTACTAATTGCATATACCAAAAGTCCCTTACTGACCATGAGCCAAAAGGGCACGGAAAATATGATGGCACCCATGTAAACATGGCAAGTTATATAGCGATTCATAACATGGCAGAACAACAATAAGTAGGCATGTTCGTGAGCTTGAACCACTCACTACAGAGCAATACATGGCATGGCAAGGCAACCAACAATAAGAAGACATGTTTATGAAGCTAAGCATGGCAAGAGCAAGGTCATAGGGTACATGGATCACTAGGAAAACATATGGGAACAAGTGAACTTAATGTTAACAGGCTGACAAACAACATTTTCAAGCAACTTTGGAGCAAGAAATGAACATGTTCCAGTAGGCTATAATTGCAACCAAGAGCATGAATGGATAGAGCATGACATGTATATCAAAACATGTTTATAGAGCATCTCCAAATTATGCATAGAATGATTAGTGGAAGCATATTAACATAGCAACAAATTATAACAGAATCTGCCAGAAAACAAAGAACAAAGAACTACCCTACTTTACAAGCTTGATACACTCAGCACACAACTCACAAAAATACATGGTCAACACCCCTGGAAAGATGGCATGGCATAGTTCAACATTCATGTAGACATCAACACCATAGGATGCACACATGGCAAAAATGATAAAACAGCAAGTTATAACAGTTTCAGCAGATTAACATCAACATGCACTCTTACAACAGCATTTCGGGCATCAAGATGAACTCAAATGAAAAAGATGCAATGGAATGAAATGATGTACTCTTCGAGACGAACAATTTGACATATTATACGCACGAAACGGAGTTACGGATGCAGAGATGTGATGCGATGAAAATGACATGAAAATAACACAAACTGGGGACTTAGCAAAAATCTCACCCCGGGGAAAAGTGGACGGACGGGTTCCGGGACGGAGCGGAGCGGGACGGCGGGGGCCGTTTGGTTCAGCGAACGGGTGGATCTCATCCACCCGCGGTGGATCCGGCCGGAGGAGCTCCGGCGAGTCTCCGGCGACCGGCGGACGGCGAGGTGAGGTGAGGGGCCGGCGAGGGAGCCCGGAGGCTGCGCGGCGTGGGTCCGGCTTGCGCCTTGGCTGGCGCGTGCATGGGCGAGGCGGGCAGGCGAAGCGCTGACCTCCGGCAGAAGGCGGCGAGGCCGCTGTTCGGCGCCGGGCGGCGGGAACTGGCCGCGGCGCGGGCGGCGAGGGATCGCGAGGCGGCGGGCGGCGAGCGGCGGCGGCAGGCGGCATGGGCGGCGGCGGCGGAGGTCGTGGGCGGCGCCGGGCACTCCGGCGAGGGAGCGAGGCGGCGGAGGCGGCAGCCGACGGCGGCGAGCCCGCCGCAGCGGGCGCTGGGCGCTGGTCGGGGGCGGCGGCGGCTGGATTGGCGGGCCGGAGCGGCTCGCGGGCCGGGCGGGCGCGCGGAGCAGCGGCGGGGGAGGCCATGCGCGCTCCGCTGCCACGGAGGCGGCGCGCTGAGGTGGCGGCGTCCCATTGGACGGAGGGACGTGGCGGCTGGACGTGTCCGGCCGTCGGCGGACATGTCCGGCGGCGCGGAGGGAAGATTTAGGGTTTCGGGGGAAATCATCCGGGATTTGGAAAAGGGGGTGTATATATAGGCATAGAGGGAGCTAGGAGAGTCCAAATGAGGAGCGGTTTTCGGCCACGCGATCGTGATCGAACGACCGAGAGCATGGATGGGAGTTTGGTGGGTTTTGGGCCACTTTGGAAGGGGTGTTGGGCTGCAACAAAAGAGGCCTTTACGGTTACCCGGTTAACCGTTGGAGTACCAAACGACCTCCAAATGGCACGAAACTTGACAGCGGTTCACGGTGCTATACCAAGGCCGCTTGGCAAACCTCGGGCCATTCCGAGAAAGTTCGACACCCGCTCACAACAGGAGAGAAGAAGGGGACGCCGGATGACATAGGAGTGCTGGATTGCAAAACGGACAACGGGGAAAATGCTCGGACGCATGAGATGAACACGTATGCAAAATGAAATGCACATGATGACATGATAAAATGCAAATGATGACATGGCAAAGTGCAACACGCAAGCACATGACATGGCAACGACGGCGAAAATAACTGACGGACACCTGGCGCATCGGATTCGGGGCGTTACAGCGGCGATCCGTCGCCAGGGAGCCAGGCCGTCGAGGATGAAGCAGAACTCGGGGAGACAGACTCGATGCTGCGTTTGGGCAATCGATGACGGAGGAAGTTGTCGGAGGGCGGAGCTGCCGTGTGTCCAAGCTATGTGCATACATAAGAAGAATAAACCATTGTTAGATCATTGTAATGTTTGATTGTGAAGAGGATAAGTTGAGATGAGCAACTCCCTCATCCTTTTGTATGATTAGGAGTATTTTATCCTCCTGTAAATGGAGTGATGTCCGGAACATCCTGGATCAAACCCTCGATTGAGGATTGTTGATCAACGACGAAGATCGAAGAAATAAAATCATTTGCGTCATG
The DNA here is from genome assembly GCA_021437245.1 of Aegilops speltoides. NCBI lineage: Eukaryota > Viridiplantae > Streptophyta > Magnoliopsida > Poales > Poaceae > Aegilops > Aegilops speltoides. The sequence continues at coordinate 47,114,535 of CM038144.1, forward strand.
GCTCGATAGACGCACCATGCCCCACGGTGGGCGCCAACTGTCGTGGTTCTAAGTCTGACAGTAGAATAGGGGTAGGATAACGGAGCATGATCTATCGAGATGCATATGGGTGACACGGTGGTTTTAACGAGTTCGGCCTCTCACAAAGGAGATAACAACCCTACGTCTCGTGCTCCGGAGAGGCTTTGTTTTATCTGAGTATAAATCCGGAGATTACAATGTGTGTGAGAGAGAGGAACGGATCCCCATGCCTGAGCTAAGTCCCGAGACTAATGGTGAAAAATATAGAGAGAGATGGAAGAAAAGACCCCCCCAAGTCTAGTGGTGGGGGGTGGCTTATATAGAGTGCGCCACCCCTCACCTCCTATGTTACAAAGTGGAGTATCAATGCCATAATACCTGGCCACTACAAAACCGTTATGCTGACTATTGGTCTTCGTGATATCTGAGTGAGTTACCCGCCGAGTGGAATGAGCTCGCCGAGTGGAGTGCCGTGTTCGAGTGGTTGTTGTCGTCCAATGACTTTCAAGTTGCGGTACATCTGGACGGCGATCTGGCCCAGGGGCCCAGTACAAAGTGTACGGTGTCCATGGGTAGGGTCAGGCCTGTTACCCTACCCCCAATACATGTCCTCGTCACCGCCCCCTCTCCTGGCACCCCCTCCGACAAAACAAAAGTTGAGTTGCAACCATGTCGGGGGACGTGCAGTTGTGGGTTGTTGTCGGGCTTGCAACTGGCCCGCCCCCTCTTCCGGCGCCCCCTTCGACAAAACAAAAAAGTCCAGTTGTGGTCGGGTTAGAAGACATGCACTTGCACCCGGGTGCAAGAAAAAATATATGCTAATATTCTTTTATGCATAAACAAGAAAAATATATATGAAAATGGCGGTCCTATACAAAACAAAAGTCATGGTTTAAAAATCCGCTAACAACCAACATACCGACTAACATTTATGTCTAGATGGTTCAAAAATTCCCACTCATCAAAGAAGAAGTATTTCCTACATTATACAAGCATAGATAAATAAAATGCATACATAAATGAATCCACAGATAGAGATCTGGCATAAAAGAGGGGAAAACAGATGAAAAAAAATGCAACTGAAGAACCTCGAGGGACAAAGACCCTTCCCCTGAGACGAGTACTCCGTGGTAGATATGGTGTGCACATGGCAATTGAAATGTCCAACGAAAACAATAAAAAGCGCCTCGCACAACCAGCACATCGCACATCAATACCGAACACGAGAAAAGTAAACAAGAAGAAGCGAGCCCTAAATAGGTCGGGGTAACACTAGACAAGCAGTGTTGCGTGAATCTTACGGAAACAGTGATCTAACGACTATATATGTGTACGGGACTTCGGTTAAACTCAATCGACTGAATTTTAGCAATCCCGCTAATAAAATTTAAACTATTGCAGCCAACATTTACTTACAAATCATCTAATGGATGTGCAACTGAAAAAATTAACAAAAAAATCGGTAGGATATTTCGTTGCTAAAATAGGGCTGCTAGAAAGTTGGAAAATATGCTAAAATCAAATAGAATAAAACACAACATTAATAAGCAAGGACAAAATGAAAAATGAAAAATTAAATTAAATAAACAAGAAGAAAAACAAAACGAAAAATATGAAACGGGACGAGCAAGTAATAAATAAAATTAAAAAAGAAAAACAGCTAAAGTCTTATAAAAAGTAAATGAAAAGTAAAACAATAAAAAGAAGAAAAAGGTAAAGAAAAGGGAAAAATGAAAATGAAAATTTCTTTTGGGAAAAAGAGAAGCCAGCGAGACTTCCTGTCCTACAGGCAAAACTCATTTGTGTAGGGCGAGAAAAAGAAACAATACAAAGTACTTATTTTATAGGCTGACAAAAATAACTAAAGCACTCTCGGGAAACTTGGGCTGCACAGCAAAGGGAACAAGGCCGAGAAGAAAAATAAAAGAAAGGCTCTCACATCTCCACCAGCCCGTGCAGCGACGAAGAAAAGAGCTCGTTCGAGCCAACGTACACGTACACACGAATCTTAGTGCCATCGACTGAGACTTCGCTACTGAGATTTAGTGTAGCGGTAACAACAACGGGAAAACCCAATACAGCAAAAATATTGAAACTAGAAATACAAATAAAGTAGAACCTAAAAATATAAACAGTTATTGATAAACTAATTATATTGAATAATTTTTTTAAGGAGTTTCACATGGACGATGAACATCCAGCTACGCATAGCAAACGAGTGTGCAACTATTGTTACGCAAGCGAAATTACATACATATACGTGTAATATCAAAGTTTTATATTCTTTATAAAACATGTAATTTTACAAGAAGAAAAATATTTATACAAAAAAATCTTCATATAATTCTACAATTATTCATGTACTTACAAAAATTATTTAGAAAAGAAGAAATGGAAAAACAAAAAAGACAAACATAACTGCACATGAAAAGAATTTTTTATTTTTTTGAGGATCACACATGAAAAGAAATGGACGAATACTTTTTTCTCCCTAATACATAACAATGCAGGCAAAGAAAAAAAGGCCAAGCATACAACCGCTGTACCCCAAAAAAAGCAAAATTAAAATGAAGAAAAAGAACAAATCACAGGAAAGACACTGAAAAGGCTCCCCTCACATCCTCAGCCCAGCACGCAAATCCTCGGGCCCGCGAGAAAAAGAGCCCAGAAACAACCGGCTGCATTAACAGGCCAGAACGAGACAAACCCACTTACAGCGCGAGTCTTAAAGCAAATACCAATCAAACGGTGGACGTGTCGACGGAGATTTCGCGAAGTCTCAGTTGACTGAGATTTAGCAGCACCGTTAATTTTTCACTCAACCTCATCTGCTCCTCAGCGCCCGTCTCATGGAGCCTTGTCTGGCCGAAGCTTCCTAAAGCCTCAAGCCTCTCGACATGGAGACATCTCCATGTCGTTTTGGCTCTATTTGTGCGAAGTGCACCGTAGTTTAATTAAGGTACTTTTATGTTTATAAAGAGGCTATATGTTTTATAAACTAATAAATTATTAAATCTTGTTTCAATTTATGTTTTTGAGATGCCTATTTATGCAAATTTGAGTTTTCGAGGAGTTAAGAATTTAGGAAAAGGTCTACGTGCAAAAAACTGTGGAAATACAACTTGTCTCTAGGGAGCATATCCTCCGGCACGTCAAAAATGTATTTTACAAATATTTAAAATCATAGATGTGTTCACTGTCACCCCAAAATGCTACTTACAAATTGCAAGCATTTTGACTTGTAAAAAAAAAGTAAAAAGCCAAATGTTACACTTACTTTTATTTTTTTCATTGACGAAGCATCGCTATCCTGTTTCGCATGAAAAGTGTCAAGCACGCTTGTTACACTAACATTAACATTTAAATAAATCAGATTTTTTTAACAAATTTTTTAGGTCGGGGGGTGTAGCGAGTACACTAAGTCACAAAACAAGGATACTAACATGGTAAAATAGAAATGTCTCAATCACATATCCTCCTATATTTTTATAATTTAATGGCTCTATACTAAACTTAACAAAAAAAGTTCTTATCAAGGACCAGGCATCCGATCGTAACAGGAGTACACTCCCACTATCATGATCTGTCATACGGCGTACTTCTCCCTTATGATTGCAACTCAGCACCGCATATGCATTAATTTTTTACTCAACCTCATCTGCTCCCCACCGCTCGTCTCATCCAGAAACAAGAACCTAGGGGAAAACAGAGCTCTCACAACGATTAGAGCATTCTGGCCGTCAGATCGATTAGCTTGATGCGTTTATGACTGTCCGATCAAGCTCCCGGATGACATGCGCCGTCGGATCGAGGCCTCACTCATGTAACAATGAATAGTTACTACTCCCACGCGCTATCCATCACTCCGCGGTTTCCGGCCGGGTCTCGTTGACGTGTGGGGTAACACGTTGGAGGGCCCCGCATGTCATTTTCTATGGCCAGGCCACGGCCCGTGCGGCCCGTCGACGCTCTCCAAAGGCAAAAGATCTCGTGCCACCGCTGAAATTCCCGTCCTCGCCGAGGGCATTTTCGTTTTTTCACATGCGCCCGTCTGCGTGGCGGTCGTTCATTGGCTCGGGGCTAGACGATGTGGGGCTGGGTGGACATGGGTTAGACCACGTCGGCCTCTATCCCTTTCTCTCCTTCACCCTCTCGTAACCCTAGCTCCTCTACACCACCACCACCACTGCTGCCCCTGCCGCCCGTCTGATTACGCCGACGAGCTGGGTGAGAACCAGACCCTCCTACCCCCGCTCCTTCTACCAAGTGATGAGATGAGTAAGCACTAGGCTCTTGCACTCCTTCTACCGATAGCCGAGGAGGAGCATGAGGATCTGTGGTGGCTGAGGTCGAGAACGCCGCTCCAGTTGCGGTGGCTGAGGTCGGCGCTCAGCGGGAGGAGCATGAGGCATTACACCTCTGATGCGCCGTGCTCAACTCCGGTTCATAATGGAGGCCGCCGGCAAGTAGGCATCAGCTCTTGGAGCCTCTTCATCATCAGGGAGGATGCCACCCAACAACGCCATCCTCGAGGTACGTCCTGGCGGCTTCAACACACCTCTCTCATGCGCCTTCTCCTTCCCCGTTTCTCTTCGACGCTGCTGATCCCAACCTTGGCTGCCCCTACTCGATGGTCAGCAGGAGATGCACAGCCTCCGCCATACTGAAGAAACGGACGATGGCTTCCGTGAAGAGATTTGTCATAGTGACTGTCAAAGGCCTACAAGTCCATCTATCTCTCTCGAGCTCGATCCCCTCTTTTTTGCAGGCTGGAGGTGGACTGAAAGGGGAGATGAAGGTTGGTGGTACTTACTGAGAATTTCTTTAATTGGTTAATTGATGTGCATCTCCAAGAAGCATAGAGGTGAGCTTGTGCAAAGATTTTCCTGCTTATGTCCAGAGGTTCTTGAGACATGGCGCAATGTCGATGTGGTGTGCTTCGACATGGATAGTAATGTATGTTTTGATGAGGCTATAAATGAGCTTGCTGATTTCTGTGCAGCCGGGCAGGTAAATTATGAGTGGACAGGTAATGTCACATTTTCTGTAGTATGTTTGTGTTCATCATATACTATATTAGGAAGAACTAATCTTGGTCTAATGTTTTCAGGGCATGATTTGAATAAAACTTTCCAAGAGCCCAAGATGTGCTATTGCTGCTGCAAATTAACATGTGTATGCTCTTGCTGCTGTAGATTTGATTATCTATAGCTTTTTTGGCTGCTACTCATCTGTCCATGGCGTCCTGGAGCAGCAAAGTGTGTTGATTTGGTTGCTCTTCGCCTCGCCGTCGTCGTTGTCTTAGCCTCGCCTTAGTTTCCTCCTCCTACCTCTCTTCCTCCAGCCCATTTCTTTGCCGCCGACCAATAAACACTGAAGAGGACACGCAGAAGTTCAGCTGGCCACACTGAATGCCAGACTATGTGCCGCCATCGATGTGTGAAACACCTGTTTGTCGCCATGGACCTACTGGTTGGGGAGAAGGCTGAGGTGAGACATCATTGCACCCAAAATTTATTTTTCTTGGTGGATTTACGTTGTTATCTCAGCTCACAGGATTTTCTATGTTATCCAGCGCCGTTCTTTGCGTGTGTGCCTCTGATTCTTAGGTACGTCCCTATCACCATTGTGCCTTCCACTGGCTATTTCAATTTCAAAATTATTTTTGGGTTTTGATCTTGCAAGTTGACAACATCTTACTGGCCCTTAATTCTGAGAGGGCCAAGGAATTGCCCTGTTACATTGTTAGCATGAGAACCGTTTTTAGCATAACAATTCATGTTGACACTTCTCTGTGAAAAATTTGGTTCAGATCTCAGAAGAACAAAAAGATCATCTGCATTGCACACTTTGACCAATGTCTAAAGATGGCAAAAACAAGAAACCTTTCATAAATTATTTTTCTGAAGTAAGTAGGCAATGAGCATTCTACTGTATACATTGGATGTCCTGCCATGGCACGGTAAAGACTATCTATTTTATACACTTTGATTTGATTAGGTATCAGGGCTTCGAAGTTGTGAATAAGCATAAACAAACTTCACATCATTCATAGTAAGAATTTAACATGCAGTTGTTACAGTGAATCTGCTAATCGGGCTTTTTGCTTGTTGCAACTAACCCTTCTGATGGACAACTATACTAATAGACTAGAACATGAGTGCAAGTTTGTCTTGGATAGAATTAATCTCTCTTCCTTGCATCCTCTGAATTCAAAGACAAAACATGGATATCGTGATAGTGGTGGTAGAAACACTCCTAATTTATGTCCTATCTCATGAGTCATGCATATTCGATATGTCCTCTCTCATGAGTCATGCATATCCGATAAGTTTTTTCTTAGCAAACACCGATGAAAATTACCGTATATTATTGATCTTTTAGTTCAAGTACTGTTTTGCATAGTAGTATCTAGTATGGCTTACACTTTATTTCTATATATTGTTTGTATCCACATATATAAAAATGTGCTTATATTTCTCTCTCTCTCTCTCTCTCTCTCTACACACACACACACACACACACACACACACACACACACACACACACACACACACACACATATATATATATATATATATATATATATATATATATTATTATTGATCTTTTAGTTTCAACACTGTTCAGTTGCGTTGCGCGGTATATGGCTTAGATTGCAATTTAGCTTCCTCCACTCATTGCTTTGCTTAGTTAAATTTGTAGGACAACACAAATATATAAATATGCTTATATTATGTGTACTTTATTTAGACAAATTTAATAGAGGAAGAAATCATCTTTTTCTGATAAATTGTTTCATGTGCAGAACATTCACCACATGTTGTACCAAGGCCAGCAGAAAGATGATGCAGTCATGCATAGGTAAATGATTCTGCCAAAAATATTCAGATTTTTCATCCTCTTAACATGTTTTATCTTTTGGTGTGTCTGCTGGTGAGAGAAAGGACGGTGAGGAAGCAGATAGGGAGATTGTAGGACGAAGAGGAGATCATGGCCGACACGTATTACCTCGATTGGTTGGATTTCAATGCGAATTTTATATCTAAATCTTGTCATTTACATTGTTGCAGGGATTGCGCGCGGGGGGGGGGGGGTGGGGGGGAGGCAGCAGTCCATTCGAGGGATGGACGAGAAGGCAGTGAGATGTAGATGCTCACGGTGGCGACGACTTTCTTGGAGGGCGGCATGTAGGACGCCTCCAGCATCTGCCTCTTGGTCTTCTGCAAACTGAAGGGATTATGTTACCTAGCACAAAGGGAATTTTCTTTGTACATATTGATTTATTTACATGTATAGGAGATACACATTTATGGCTCATACCCGATCCATATGAATCGAGAAGCTTTCTTTTCTTCTTAGACATATATCTATCCATTGATATGGCATCTTCTTTTTCTTATTATTTAACATAATGATTTGCTAGTAGTTAAAATAATCCTAAACAATCTGGAAACATATAGATTTGAATATGTGTATATTATTTTGCTAAAGAGTTCAGTCCATGCGTGTTTTTGCCGTCTAATTTTATATTCTGGGCTGTATGGAAGTGATACTTTTAAGTTCTATGATGATTATATAAACACATCACCCTGCTATTTTGTTATATTAGATGTTCTCTTACTTTGGCTAAAATCAGATAGAGGCTTTAAGCATATTCTGTTTAAATAATGACAATCTTTTGTACTTGCTATTGCCTTTGACTGTCTCCTTCTGGTATGATTACTCATGTTTGCTTAGTTAAATGGCATATATGTATATAAAATTTGTAACTTCATTCTCGTTCTCATGCTCTGCTTCTACTGTTCCAGTATTTGGGGTTTTCTCTGATAACAAGATGGTTTCTGGAAAATAAGTACCAAGAACTACAGCTAGGCAGGAAGCACAAGAAAGTCGGTAATAAGACATGTGAGCCAATATTTATCTTCTTGCTTCGTGCATTTTTCTATTTTGCTCGATGTTGGATGCTATTCATGTCGTTGAGGCCTTGGTCATCGGCAGCGATAGAACTAATGGTCAGGTTGTAGTGCTTTTCCTTCCTAATGTTATGTTGTTGGCCCCTGTTAGTGTTTGTTGTACATTTTCCTTGATTTTTTGTTCTGCCTTGCTATGCATTGGATACTCTATGGTTGGGTTGTACTGTTACATGAATAGAATCCATGTGCTAAAAGCATTGAGATTAATTTAGATATGTGGATGAAATATTTCTTTTCATGTATAAGATAATTGATTTATCAATTTAGTCACTCCTTACTGTTATTTAAAGTAGATAGATTGTCCATGATGGAAGTTCAAATTATTGGTATAATTGGTTTATCAATTTAGTTGATCCTTACTGTTTTCACGATAGTATTGCCCACGATCTTCATTTTTTATGCCCCTCTTCCACCAACAATTCCCTTATGATATTGCATTTTCCAATTTTATTTCTGCACAGGGGTTCTTATTTTTTATGCCGCTGGTCCACCGCTTCTCTAGTTTTATAAAATTGTAGATATTGTTATTTTCTAGCTCATTGGTACTTATAGCCTTATATGTTGGCGCAATCTGTCCTAGATATCAATAGAGTAGTATTTTGTTAATTGATTAATGGTCAAACATACTACTTCCGTATCTTTACTATAGGTGCCTCAAACGAAAATATCTTAGTGTTCTACACTGAATCTAACATATGCAGCTTAATTATTTATAACCATTCATCACCAAAACTACTTTGTTAGCAGTGAAAGGCTTGGTAGAATTTCATAGATGTTGTTCATCACGGGATTAACCTATAGAAGAATCTATTCATAACCTTATCATGTGTGTGATGTTGGGTTGCAACCTTTCTATGTTGAATGGCTTCTTTATTTCCCTTGCTCCCATTTTCTTCCATATGTATTGACTAAAGATATGTTTTACAATGTGGCATGGTTTGAGCATTTCACGCTATTTTCGTGCTTCCATTATTTCCTGCCACAACATAGCTTTGAACTATAGTGCAAGTTGGGGATTTTTTTTCTGTTGAAAAAATAACTTGAAACTACCTCCCCGCATGTTTCATTAATTTCATCCATTGTGGACTCATCAGGTACTAACAAACTTATTTTTATGATGATGCAAATCATGGTTTAATTACCTTTTCCACTGCATGTTCTGCATATGCTTTCATTAAATATCGTGTTTTCCACAATGTTTGCTACCTAGTCTTCTAAGCAGTTAGTACAGATAGCAAGTGCGGCTTGCCGCTCCCACCCGGTCCAGTTCCATCCAACCCGGTAGTATACACATGATGCAAAGGTAGAGGAACAATAAACTCATGAATAACTAAACGTAACTGGATGCTCCTTTGCCTTCTTGTGTGCACAAAATTTTGTGAACTCATTGTGATTTAGAAATACATGGTAGCATGCAATAGAATACTTTTTGGTTATTTTATTGATGTAGCTTACCAATCATGTTATTTGTTGTTACCAATATGTACCAGAATTTGGCCATTGTCATTTAATATAGTTTTTGGTCTCAATAACAACACGTGTTGGTGTTAAGACGAGCCGCATGGTCTGCTATGATCAACAACTTCTGAGTCATAGGATTTGATGCATTATTTTGTATGAAAAAAATATCTTTGTAATGAATGTGTGAATTCAATTTTTTGTTTGATGCAACCAGCAATTTCTATGGGTAACTATACTAATATATGAGAGCATGTGTGCAAATGTATGTAGTTTTTAGGGAGAATCATGTGAAACCAGTGTGAAACTGTATCTCATAGCAATGCACTTAACTCATAACAATGCACTTATTTTTACAAATTTTGTGGATGTTGAGTGGATGCTGTATATTTATTTTACAAGATTTGATTTACAAACTATATCTCATAACAATGCACTTATTTTGACAAATTTTGTGGCAGGAGATAAAAGCAAGACAAGGTTGACCTCATAATGCCCTCTGATAGAAATCATCACTATGAGAAGTTGTAAGCCTAGGTGGGTTTGACAATCGAAAGAAAACCATGCGGTATTCATATTGCTCACTATCTACATGCTTACTTATATAATCATCTTCTGGATTATTTGACTAGCAGATAGTTCATTTTGCACTTTGATGCATGAATGTAGAGTATCTTTGATGTATTACCAGCAGATAATGCTAAAACTTACATTGTCATACTTATAGTGACAATCAATGCATTCTTGTACTTTTTTCTTCCAAGTAGTCCCAAGCATATGTGTATCTCTTGCTACAGTTTGGTTCTACAAAAGTATACAGGAAAAATAGGATCCCATGATTCCTTGCCTCCTCACGTCTTCCACTCTATTTGTTGGTTGGTTCTCTTTAGTTCTATAAATATTGAGTGTTCTCCATACTATAATAGGATTCCCAAATATACAACTTCTTCCACTGATGTATTGTTAGCATCTTGATGTGACGATTTGTTCTTTATTTGTTTACTTACTTGGTTCCCTTTTAAATTGTTTTTTGTTCAATTGGTCCCTTAGTTACTTCCTCGGTCCACATGGCTGCCACCGAATAGATTATGAATTTTTGTATATTTGGCTCAGCGTCCTATGCTCAATTTATGCCTTTTCTACACATTTTTTAAATTCTCAGCTTCATGAAAGTGGACCATTTCAGTTCTCTTGCTGGTTACAGAGATAGCAGTTCAGAAGTTCTGTTTGTTCTTACGATAGTAGTTTGTAACTGCTTTTGCATGTACTTTTTAAGTATTGAAGGGCACAACTAATTTGTTCTTGGTTCTTTATGGTGTATCGAATATGCCTTGTGGTGCCACATGACCAACAGGGATTATGTCGTTGTCTGAAGCCTGTATGGGGCTGACCATGATGGTGTCGTCCATGCCTGGCACAATGATAGCACTACACTTCCACACCTGGTCCAAGGTTTGCCTGTCGATTTAGATACTGTTCTAGCACTCTCTGATTTATGGCTTACAACAACTTTGTCTATCTACGGCAACTACTCTGCTTTCATATGTTTGGCTATATTACACACTTTGTTGTTCTAGATTTGGAATCTTTTTGGAATTGACGCTCTAGACAACGGGATGGACCGAGCAACATGCGCCAAGGCGATATCCGTCTCTCCTCTTAAGTTGATTGGTTTCTCTCTATGTGCTCCTTTTTCGATGGTCTCATTTGGCATTTCTCCTTCATGATTATGTTTGGGTTGTCAGATGCTTTATCTCGATATCATGGTGAGATTCCTTGCTTTCTCCATGTGAATTTTCCAAAAAGCTTATCTACTTAAGGAACTATTTTTGCTCATTGATGTTGCATCGACCAATGCTTAGTACCTAATAGAACTAAAAGTCAGATACTTGGTCAACACACCTTACAAAAATTGTGAATGGGCAATCTGTGGCCATCTAGAGTAGAATTTGGTTCATTGATTGATGTAGAAAGACAAGGGTCAAAGTGATCTTTTCCCAAGGTTATCACCACTATTTTGTTTGAGGCTTATGCGCCTGATATTTTTCAGGATCTATGTCAAGAAGGGGATATATCAAAGTAGTGTCTCATGTTCTAATTATAAATGAAGAGAAAGTTAGGAACTTCATAGTTACATCGTAATCATGGCTAGAGCATAGAGGTTAGAGTTGTGCAAACGAGCTTCAGACGCATCGGCAGCCACTACACCTTTCTATGTACTTTCGTTAATAACCTGCCAATAATTACAAGAACGAAATGCATGAATGTATATATCTTTGCACCATGCCACTTTACTTTTTCTATGATATGTTATTTTTGTGAGTCAGCGATGATTTTGGCATTGATGTTCTTATGTAAGTGATGCAGCTTGAAACTGCGTCGGTATTTCCCCAAAGAGGAAGGGATGATGCAGCACAGCTATGGTAAGTATTTCCCTCAGTTATGAAACCAAGGTATCAATCCAGTAGGAGGACCAAGAAAGACTATGTAAACAGTACCTGCACACAAAGAACAAATACTTACAACTCGACGCGTAAGAGGGGTTGTCAATCCTTCCTCGGTAAAAAGATAAATTGTTTTGTGGTAGATTGGATAAATAGATCTCATTAAAACGTGAAATAAAATAAATAAAGAAAAAGTGCAGAAAGGTATTTTTGGGTTTTTGGAAATATAGATCTGAAAGTAAATATGGCAAAAAATAGATCGGAAAGCAAATATGATAAAACATAGACTCGGGGGCCGTAGATTTCACTAGTGGCTTCTCTCGAGAAATATCACACAGTGGGTAAACAAATATTGTTGGGCTTGTTCTGCCATTGATAGAATAACAAATAATTATGACGATATCCAAGGCGATGATCAATATATAGGTATGACATTCAAGATTAGTAGACCGGCTCCTGCCTGCATCTACTACTATTACTCCACACATTGACCGCTATCCAGCATGCATCTAGTGTATTAAGTTCATGGAAAACAGAGTAATGCAATAAGAACGATGACATGATGTAGAAAAGATCTATTCATGTAGGAATAGACCCCATCTTGTTATCCTTAATAGGAACGATACATGCATTCCTCGCTACCCCTTCACTGGGAGAGGACACCGCAAGATCCAACCCATCACAAAGCACCTCTTCCCATTGCAAGAAAAAACAATCTGGTTGGCCTAACTGAACCAAAGATTCTGAGAAGAAAATCATGCATATAAGAGATCAAAGAAGACTCAAATAATATTCATGGATAAAAATCTAATCATAAACTCGAACTTCATCGGATCCCAACAAACACACCGCAAAAATTCATTACATCAAATAGATCTCCAAGAGACCATTGTATTGAGAATCAAAAAGAGAGAAGAATCCATCTAGCTACTGCCTATGGACCCATAGGTCTATGGTGAACTACTCACGCATCATCGGAGAGGCACCAATGAGGAGATGAACCCCTCCGTGATCGTGTTTCCCTCCCGCGGAGTGCCGGAATAGGGCTCTAGATTGGATCTCGTGGTTCTAGAACTTGCGGCGGCTAGAATTGTGTTTCGTTGACTCCCCTAGGGTTTTTGGAATATTTGGGAATTTATAGGCCTAAGAGGAGGTGCAAGAGACCCCCTTGGCCCCCACACCCACCAGGGCGCGTCTGGGCCTCCTGGCACACCCTTGTGTCTTGTGGTCCCCACGGGCCTCCTTCTAGTTGCTTTCTTGGCCCCCAAGGTGTCTTCTGGTCCAAAAAAAATCTCCAAAAAGTTTTGCTGCATTTGGACTCCGTTTGATAGGGATATTATGCAAAGTAAAAAAACAAGCAAAAACAACAACTAGCAATGGGCACTATGTCAATAGGTTAGTCCCAGAAAATGATATAAAGTTTCTATAAAATGATTGTAAAACATCCAAGATTGACCATATAACAACATGGAACACGCAAAAATTATAGATACATTGAAGACATATCAGCAAGTCGTCCTATCTTTGCAAGCCTACTGATAGAATACACTCAAGATAGGAAACCACATGTTTGAGTTGTCACTCCTATGTTTATAAGCTTATAGGAAGCAAACATTTCCATTATCTTCGGCACTTTAATTGTCATTGTATTAACTTATGCAGCGGAGTTTTAAAATTAGAATGGGGCAATAAATGTCTCTACTATGACAAAGTGAAGAGAAATGCATCAAATTACAAATGGAGTGGTTTTGATGAGAACTGAAACCTTTCTCTTTCAAGGTTGGACATTGATATGAACTCTGAGTATTTAGTAGAAAATTCAGTTCACATGAAGCAAAAGACATGCATGTAGTACCTTACATTGCAATGATTATTAGCCCATTGTGGTGCTTCAAATCTGGTATAGATATATTTCATGACGGAGACATGGGATTTGGAGAATGTTAGTTCTGATATGTACACGAATCTTCTTTTATTTTGTCGCACTAATGAATGTTATGATATGAGACTATTTGTTATGTGTATCTCTTATAAATAATAAAATGGTCTATATGTAAACTTTTCCTATTTTAATTATATTATGTTATCGATGATGCATGTTTCTAGAATTTGGAGATTAACATTCAGGCTTTCAGTATCTTGAATCTTTTTGCTTTTGTACTAAACTTGATGCAAACCAGTTGTCATATCTGGCACTGCCATTCTGGCTTTTTGGAACAAAGTTTTCCATGTGCTTGCAAATTAATTATCCTATTGACTTGATATTCTCAGCTTACCATGTTTTTGATATATCTACTGTTTGTGATCTATACTAAACTCATTAGTCCTGAAAGAGTGTTGTGATTTTCTTTGGACGTACAAGATTTATACATGCTGGATTATGGCCCTTAGACGGGCAAGGCGCCAAGGCGCGCTTCCGATCTAGTGATATTGATGGCCTGACATGAGAAAGTGACCCATACTACTTTACCACTACTGCCGCCACCACTTTACTTATGCATAACAGTAGAAAAAAGAATGTCAACCTCAGGTCGGATCTATCATCTTGGTTGCTAGTCCTGAGCTAGAATGAATTGCATGAGCATCTTGTGTTTACACCCTTGTTCAATACACATATTTGCTTTTTTAAGTAGCGAGGGTTGCAATGTTGTTATTGTTCAAATAAGGAAATGTTGCAATGTTCTAGCTCACCTCAAGTGAAAACCACCAGAACAAGATCAATGTTTAAAATAGATTTTATTCCTTTTAATTGAGGCCAGTTGATCAGGATGAGCGCATGGTCAAGGTTGCAATATTGTAGTTCAACCCAAGCCATGCTCTAAATTTATAAGTGCTATAGGAATTTTAGTCCTTTGAGGCCCTGTTTGTTTGGCTTGGGTTGTGAGTTTATAAATACTACAGAAGGAATTTTGGGGCAGCCATGCTCTCAATGGCTTGTTGTAACACCCCGAGACCGATGCTCTAGAAGCCTTCCAGTTATTTCGTTGTCACCGTGTGATTTATTTGCTTGTTGCATTCCATCATGTCATCAAGAGCATTTCATCCGCATGTTTTCATAAAACTTGCATCTGCTCGTAGTTGTAGCTTCTTCCTTGTCTCTGTTGACCTCCTCTCAGGTCAATCAGACAGCCCTCTTCTCTCTTTTCTCTGAGCCCATCAAACTCCTCTCTCTTTCGTCAAACCCCTCGCATGCGCGTCTGAAACTCCCCAAAACCCGACCCGGGCAGTCATGACCAATGGGTCTGTATCATCCCCAAATATTCCCAAAACATCTTCGTTTTCTCATTTGAACTCCTAGGCCTATTTATTCCAGGCCGTCCGATTACGATTGGAGGGACCGAATAGCCCCTAAGCTCACCCACCTGCTATATATATATACCCGAGAAAACCCTAGCCCTAGCCTGTCCAATCCATCCATCCCCTCACCCGCCGCCACCACCCTCTTCCTCGGGATTCCCCGATCCAATCCACCCACTTTACCCATCCGACCTGACCACCTCCCTCGTTTTCTGCACCGGGCCAACCATTTCCTCCCCTCCTCCAGGAGCACGTGCTCCCTCGCATCGCTTCCACAACAACCGGAGCAGCAGCTCAACCGGTGTCTAGGGCCACCTCGCCAGGACCCCGACGCCATTGGGCCACCGTCCCGCGTCCCTGTCCTTCTCCTTCTTCCTTCCCGTCTTCCATTCCTAACCTCTTGGCTCTCCCTCTCCCCCCTTCGCAGGAACCTCCCTGACGCCATGAACTCCGTCGCGTCGTCAACCACATGGGGCCCAGCGCCTTCGTTCGTCGCCGGATCCGGGGATGCCATGCCCGGACCCATCCGTTCCCGGCCTGCCCCGCACCGTTCCCAACCCCACCGACCCGGTGCCCAGGACCTCCCCTATAGCTGCTGCGCTTGGCACCTGCCTCTGCATTGAACAGAGGAGGAGGACGCCTGCTTGATCCCCTGCCTCGATTGCATTGACTTCATTCGAGCCCTCCAGCTGCTCTTCCGCCTCCCCAAGCCATACCTCACCGCCAAGTTCCTTACCGCTGCCGGAGTCCTCACCTTCAACCGTAGTTGTCTTATCTCGTCTGCGAGGAGACAAGCGCCTTGCACCCGCTTGCGTTGACCGTGTCATCAACCCAGCCGAGTGGGTCGGCCTCCTCCGCGCGCGTGGGCCTCAGCCACCCGCATCCGGCCCAGCTCGACCAGCCCATCACCGAGCCGGCCTATTGCCTCTAGTGAGCAGCTCCTCACAGCCCATAACCCATGTGCACTACTTGTCCATCACAGATCCATTAGTTTCGGCCCGATTGTTTTTTCCTATGTCCAGCGAATTTTGCAATTTATCCGTAGAATTACTATTTTGCAGAAAAACCCTCATGTTCATGCATGTAATAACTAATTAACCATGCATCGGATTAAAATGTTTTATATATGTAAAATGCTCAGTTTTTCATGTACTATCATAATATGCAACTTTCATCCATGTTAAAAATATTTAAAATTTTTGTTTGCATTTAAGTTGCATAAATGACATTGTAAAATGGTTCATTTCATAACTAAATAACCGTAGCTCCGAATTAAATAAACTTTATATGTAAATGGTGGTAGAAAAATGCATAGTTTAACATGGCGCAATTACTTTGCATGTTTAACAACTCTAAAATATGATTTAGGGCAGAATAGTACCAAATTTTGAATATGCACATGGGGTTTCCCGGAATTGTTGTTTGTTGTTTCTGGCCTCATTTAAATTGTCTAGATAGTGTAGTTTAATTGTGTTGCACCTCTTGCCATATTAAAACATTTAAAATTGTTGAGTAGCATAAACGAGAGTGAACTAAATAATTAAATGTGGTGTTTCATCAATATGCATTCCGTTGCATATTGAGCTCCACTTAATGTGTAGTATTGTTTGTTGCACTTTGCCATGCCAGCGTATTTAAATCGGACATGCATCATACTTGATTGTGCATCATGCCATGGTTATGATATGTGTGTTTACCATATTGTTTGCTTCTTTCCGGTGTTGCTTCTTCTCGATAGTTCCGGTAACATTGCAATTGTGAGGATTCGTTCGACGATGCTCGTTCGTCTCTTTCATGGACTCGTTCTACTTCATGGACTCGTTCTACTTCATGGACTCATTCTACTTCATGGGCTCGTTCTCCCTAGCGGACTTGCTAGTTGTATCGATGCTATCGCTGTGTCACGCTACCTACCACTTGTTTATCAGGCCTCCTAAAATGCCATGATAAGCCTCTAACCTCTTCCACCATCCCAGCAAGCCGTTGATTGGCTATGTTACCGCTTTGCTCAGCCTCTCTTATAGCCTTTCTAGTTGCAGGTGCAATTGCAGGTTGTTCCATGTTGGGACATGGATATCATTGGATATCACAATATCTCTTATTTAATTAATGCATATATATACTTGGTAAAGGGTGAAAGGCTCGGCCTTTTGCTTGGTGTTTTGTTCCACTCTTGCCGCCCTAGTTTTCATCATACCGGTGTTATGTTCCTTGATTTTGCATTCCTAACACAGTCAGGGTTTATGGGCCCCCCTTGACAGTTCGCTTTGAATAAAACTCTTCCAGCAAGGCCCAACTTTGGTTTTACCATTTGCCTAATAACAACTAAAACTTGCATAGGGACTTCCCGAACCACGAGGATAATTAATCAACAACCCATGCCAGTGCTCCTCATGAGTGTTGGTCCAAACCAGGCAGGTTGCGGGGCCACCACGAGGCAACTCGAGGATTGGTTTTACTTGTAGCTTGTCCCATCCGATCGTGGCCTGAGACGAGATACGCGCGGCTCCTATCAGGGTGTCGTCATGTCGGGAGGTCTTGCTGGTTTTGTTTTACCATTGTCGAAATGTCTTGTGAACCAGGATTCCAAGCTTGATCTGGTTGTCCCAGAATGAACGATTTTCCTCCGCGGATCATGAGAGTCTGTGATGGACTAAGTTGGGACACCCGTGCAGGATTTAATCTTTTCAAGAGCCGTGCCCATAGTTATGTGGCAGATTGGAAATTTATAATATCTAGTTGTAGAGAACTTGACACCAGATCTGAAATAAAATAAACCAACCGCGTGTGTAACCATGATTGTCTCTTTTTGAGGGAGTTCGGGAAGAGAACATGATGGGTTATGTTTGACTCATAAGTAGTTCAAGATCACTTATTGATCATTACTAGTTTGTGACCGTTATGCATAGTCACTCTCCTTAGTCTTGTACTCATAACTTAGACACCATACAAATGCTTGGTTCTTGTTGCATCCTCACCACTTAACCATTCCATACCCATTAAGCTTTGCTAGTCTTGATACCCATGGTAATGGGATTGCTGAGTCCTCCTGGCTCACAGATTACTACAACAATAGTTGCAGGTACAGGTAATGTGATGGTCTGACGTGAGAGAGACGCTTGATCTATTTGGAGTTCTTCTTTTGCTTCTTCTTCTTTGATCAAGGGATAGGGTCCGAGTCGGGAGCCTGGGAATAGCAGGCTGGATGTTGTTCTTTTTTTGTTTGATTTCGTCCGTAGTCGGATCCTGCTCTTCTGTATGATGATTGCTATGTATTGGTATTGTAGCTTGTGGTGAGTGTAAGCCTTTATCTCGTATTTTCATCTATTTATTACATGGTATGTTGTAATGATATCCACCTTGCTATGCGCTCGAAATGCGATTGTGCCCCAATCATGAGTTCATCACGTGATTGGTATAGAATCGCATCTTGGGCGCTACAAGTTGGTATTAGAGCCTTACCGACCTTAGGATCCCCCTTGATTGATCGAACCGTTGTCGTTGTGGAGTCTAAAAAAACTATTTTGAGTCTAGTTATATATTGGAGAGTAGGAATTCTTTTTACTCCTCACCCCCTTCATCGCTCTGGTGAGGAATGGTGACATAGATGTTTTGTTCCATTACTCCTCTTTTTCACTCAATTTTTTTAAGATCACACGGGTATTGTGGAATCGGTCTGATATCATTGTGATGGGAACTCTGTTCTTGGTGCCTCCTGTCATTTAGGGGTTGTGGCAGTGTCCCGGGGAGTTGAGCTCCAAGGTGTTTTCGTCACAGTGCTTATCGTTTCAGTTTCGTAATACTAGAGGACTCCAACATCGAAAACGATTCTATACTCTTTGTGGTGAGAATAGTTTGGCGCCACCCAGTACTGGGGAGAGTGATGAGATGTATTGCCACATCTAGTATACGGATGTTTTTCGAAGGTCTGAGGTACAGAATTTCTGAGGTTCTTGGCTATGTGTCACTACTAGGGAAAACCTTATACACAGAACTTTAGCAGTAGTGCTGGATAAAATTGGTCGCTAGTGCTACTTAGTAGTAGTGCGTGGCAACGGAAGGCGCTACTGCTATTTATATAGCAGTAGCACGGCTGGTGCAAAAGGTGCTACTACTAAAATTGCCCCACCATTGCCACTGCTAGGTAGTTTAGCGGTAGCGCTTTCCCCGAACACTCGCTACTGCTATGTAGGTTATCTTCTCCACACCGTCGCCTCTCACTCTCCCCCACTCCCACTCTCACTCGATCTCCCAAGCACCCCGTCGTCTGTTGCCGCTGACGTTCGGCCCTCCCTCGCCGCTGCATTGCCGTCGTCGTCCTCGCTCCTCCTTCCTTAGTATGCGCCCTCCTCCCACCGCCATCTTATCCCTCCTCCTCCCACCGCGCCCTCCTCACTCCTCCTCTGCCGCCTCCTCCTCCCTCCTCCCTCCTCCTACGGCCAAGCCCTCCGTCGGCAGCCCTCCTTCCCCTCCTCCTCTCTCCTCCCTCCTCCCACCCCTTCCTCTCCTCCCTCCTCCCAACCCTCCTCCCTCCTCCTCCCTCCTCCCACCCTCCTCCCTCCATCTCTCCTAAACCCTAAACTGTTTTTACTGTTCTTGTATAATGTAGTTTTTTACAGTTTTTTAGTAATTGTTTAATAGAAATAGTTTATTTAGTAAGTGGTTAATAGAACTAGTTTATTTATAGTAAGTGCTTAATAGAACTACTTTATTTATAGTAAGTGCTTAATAGAACTAGTTTATTTAGTAAGTGGTTAATAGAACTAGTTCATATTTAGTAAGTGGTTTATATAAGATATTTTGAAATGTTTTTCTTCATATTTTCAACCATTGAAATGCAATGACCATCAAGTTTGACTACTCATAGGATGTAGATATAAACATGTATATCTAGTGTTGCTCAAATAGGATATGTGCTTGCCCAAGTGGCCATGTTTGCCGGGAACACCTCGGAGTGGCCTATGTTTTGCTGGAGTGTTGATTAATTTCCACTCCGGCAAATTTCAGGCGCTTGATATGTCCTTTTTAGCAAAGGCAATGCCCAATATTTTCATGAATTTTGGCATAACTTTTGCTAGAATATGTAGGAAAAATCGAGTGTTCTAATTTAGTTTTGTAGTACATATATTTAATTTTAGAAGTTTAATCTTTGAATTATGAACATAGGAAATGTCGTTCGATGACAATAGTCTCACGGAGTGCGACTGGTGCGGCGACGAGCGGGGTTTGTGCGACAGGCCACACCTGGTAGAAGGTCGGCGCTTCAGCATTAAGCTCCAGGAGACCTTCGATGTTGAAACGGTACGCAACGACAACAAGTGTTTTTTCATAATTAAGCACGACTTCTGCTTCTTCAACATGTAATTTTTGTCTTTTACAATTCGACTAGCCTATCCCATGCCATGCAAGACGCTATGTCTTGGAGAGGATGGATTTTGAGATCATGAAAGTATGGAAACCAAGATAGTTCATCTAAGGACCCATCATCGTATATATTTTGCTATAAATCTATACAATTCTGAGAGCGTATCCCATTTTGGTTGCCCGAATTAGAAAGCACTTTGCAAGATGTATGGTTTTCATGGGGGTATGCTTGTCACCTTGGATCTTGGTGATCCTGGCATCAACGAAGATAATATGGACATTTGGGTCCTTGTTGATACGCTTCCAATTCTACCGCTATGTGAGTTTCTCAAACGTAATTATTAAGTAATTTATATTGTTTATTTCAAAATAGTTGACAGCTTATTTCCATTGATAGCTTATTTTCATTCTTCAAAGAATGTACAGAAGATGGTAGACAGAACCTACTACACCGATGGCGCAAAATTAACTTATCAGGAGAAAGATCATCTTATCTCATTTATTATTGATGTTGAGAATTACAATATCAATTATCAAACTCCTGCACATTATGGTCAATACGTGCCACTAGTGCACATGTTGAACTACGGTAACATCTATGGAGATGGCACGGTAAGATTTTTTACTATTACGACATCCGTGCATCTTTTGCATAAATTCTTCTAAAGCTAAACTACATTGCTAACTACGACGTTATTACTATGTTTCTCAATAGAAAATCCCGAAGGATTGTGTGCCTCATCTCATTCTTCCGAAAGGTCACCTTGATGTTATGAGCTTACGGCCAGGTCTGCCTACGCTTCACTACTGTTCATACCGGATTTCTAAAACCGATGAAGACATCAAAGCATGGAAAAATCTATGGCCAATCGTACGGAGCTACTTGGAACCAACATTGTGCGAAGCGCAAGAATTGGAGACAGGATAGTCTCCATTCTCCATAATGGAGAGCCGGGGCCTATCTTATTTTATGCCATTTTACCTTAGAGGGGGTAGTAGGTCCTATGAGAGAGGAGTAGGTCCTAGGTACAATGTGTTATTATGTGCTACAATGTGTTAGAGCTGATGATGATGCGGAGGACGAGTTGTGATTATGACTAGTGACCAAGTTGTTATATGATGTCTCATGGACGAAAATGATGATCATGTAGAGTTGTTAATTATATGACAATGATGTATTATGATGATAAGTTGTTAATGATATGATGATGATGATGATGATGATGATGATGATGATGATGATGATGATGGTGATGATGATGATGGTGATGATGATGATTATGATGATGATGATGATGATGATGATGATGATGATGATGATGATGAGTTATTATATCATTGGTGAAAAAACCGTGGATTAGTTTCAAGTGGATGGATCCTAAGTGACCAAGTCATGGATTATCGTGATCCTAAGTGATCAAGTCATGGATTATCATGATAATCCATGACTTGGTCACTTAGGATCCATCCACTTGAAACTAATCCATGGTTCTTTCACCCTGTGATTTAATAACTCATCATGATGTAAAAACAATCTCTAAAATGAAACTGTATGAAAACTTGTATAATGGTGTATGAATATGACATAAAATAAAAAAGAAATAGAATACAAAATAAGAGTAGCAGCACAGGCACAGAGAAGCGCTACTAGTAACTACCAGTAGAATCCTTTTCAAAAAGCGCTACTACTAAGTAGCTATCGCAGTAGCGGGTAAACCCACCCTACTGCTAACCTTTAGCTGTAGCACAGTAGCTGTAGCACGGTCACCCGCGCTACTGCTAGGCCAAAGACCAGCACTACTGCTAGGCTTTTCCCTAGTAGTGTGTTGAGGAGGTGGTACATTTGGAGCATAGAATTCTGCTAGGAGTTGTGTGATGATATTTTGCTCCTTGTACTTGTTATACCGGATTGCATAACCAAAATTTTTTGGAGTTCATAGGTGGGAATTCAAGTAGTTTCCCAGGATATCTTTCCGACAGATGCATGATACGAGATTGGGGTTCGATGTCTAGTGGTCCGCCTATCCACGGTTGGTTTTACAGTGGTCTCATTGTGTCTTAAAGATCCATGTGTAGCTTTGCTATGGCTCGGGGACGCTTCGTATGTCATGTGCACTGCCTTGTACATGATGGTGATGTACGATCGAGCCCATGTGGGCCCCACCACGAGAATTTTGGACGAAATCTCTATCATATATTTGTTCCGGCTTATTTTGCATGCCAATCCTTTGTTTTGTTTTGAGTTTTGGTATTCGATTTGCTTCAGTGTCAAGTGTTGAATCCATACCTTTTCCTAAGCGGTGTTCTCATATTTCTATAGGGGTGCTTATCCTTCTTGATCATCAAGATTTCATGTCAATTCTTTATCAACCAGTGCACTTCTCTTCAAGTTATTCCATACGAGCGTTGTTGAGAAGCCTGAGGATTTGTCTACTTTATCCGTCCCATGTTGCCATTGTTTTCCCACCATCCCACCATTTTCTTCAAGGACTTAGATTTCTTAATCAAGTATCCATTTCATTGACGTGGAGTCTCTTCATTCTCATATTTTTTTCCTGTGGATTCAAATCAAGGTTCCAGTGTTGATCATACCCTTTCTTTTGTTAAATTTTTTCTCATGTTGGAAGTTCTTATCCAAGCATCTCTTGATCATTCACCTCTCTCTATTTTCTATCCGAAGTGTGGAAGATATCTTAGAAGATTCGTGTTTCCATTCCAAATCCGTTCAAGCTATGTTGAGGTTGTTATCTCGTTCAAGCCACTTAATTCAAATGGTGCAATCTCTCTTTAAAATCATTCAACGGTGTTTCTTTTGAGTGGGCCCATAACCCACAGGTCTTTTCCCAGGATCTTACCTGACTCTTCTAATTTTTCGGAGCTATTCTCAAATTATTTTCAAAGTTGCAGACTAAGGCATAGCCTAGTGGTGGGAAGGGGGTTGATGCCTTCCCACACACCCAGGTTCAAGGCATGGTACTTGCAATTTGGGTTTGTTGCACCAATTATACTGTAGGGTGTTCCCTTACAGTCTTTCTATCAAAAAAAATATTTTTGAAGTTTGACATAAGAATGGATTTCATCAGTTAGATGCCTTCTCAAAGACCGCTTTCAAAGACTTTTCACCTTTGGTTCAACCTTTTTTTTCTTTTCATTGTTCTAGA
The DNA here is from genome assembly GCA_021437245.1 of Aegilops speltoides. Taxonomy (NCBI): domain Eukaryota; kingdom Viridiplantae; phylum Streptophyta; class Magnoliopsida; order Poales; family Poaceae; genus Aegilops; species Aegilops speltoides. The sequence goes on from CM038144.1 coordinate 47,138,256, forward strand.
CTATGTCAATAATTTTGGTGGTGGTTCTCTTCATCGTTCTCAGCTTTGAAGACCGAAGGAGAATTTCTCCTAAATCTTGGTCCATTCTCTTGAAGATTCATGGTTCTAACTTCATGCCATCTTCTTAATTGTTTTCGATTGTGAGAATTCTTTTCATACCCATCCAGAGTATTTCAGGAGTTGTTTTCATCCTGATTCTCTGAAGGCCATCATTTCAGAAGATTTCTTCATTCTAAGTTTTCAGCTTCATTCTCCAATTATGCTAAATTGGTACCTCTTCGTTTGTCTCCATATTCTTCTGGTGCATTGTTCAAGCATTCTCTAGATAGCACGCGGTCTCTTTGTTCTCTTGTATCTAAATTCCCTCAAGTATCTTCGTTCATTTTCTAATCCTTCCTGGTGTTCCGTTCTATTTTCTTCGTTCATTTTTAATCCTATCGGTGATTCGTTCAAGATTTTCCCACGTTTGCACTATATCTCTCTTCAATCTTTTTCAAGAGGAATAAGTACTATGCAAAATCCATGGATTGTCATCAATTTAAGTTGATGAAGGATAAGCATAACATAATTCTTATTCTTATCTCCTCAAGGTGAATTAGTTCCTCCTTCCGGTGTTTGTTCAGATGAATGAATTCTTGGTTCCAAGTTGTTCATCTTTCTTTTCTGGAGCTTCTACTCTTTTCTTTATCTCTGTTCGAAGGAAATCATGGCAAGGATTCACCTTGTTCTTTCAACTTCTCTTTCTTTCCATCATCCTTTTATTACCGGAGTTCTCATGAAAGCTCAACATGGTGGTTCATCAAAGATTTCATTCATTCTAGAAGTGTTCTTCAAGATTCTTGTTGTAGGAGCTCAAGCATTCTTCTTCTTGCATTTTTTGAATCGCAATTGATGACCCACAAGTATAGGGGATCAATCATAGTCCTTTTGATAAGTAAGAGTGTCGAACACAAAGAGGAGCAGAAGAAAATCACAAGCGGTTTTCAGTAAGGTAATGTCTGCTGAAAGTGCAACTATCCCTGGGTGGTTTTCTTGTAGGATTGAAAGTATGTCTAGAGGGGGGGTGATTAGACTACTTGACAATATAAAAATTCAGCCTTTTGATAAAGACAAGTTTTTGGCAAGTTCACAATGATGATCAAGTCAAGTATCACCCTACACATGCAATTCTAGAGTATAGGCAGCGGAAAGTAAATTGCACATGTAGTAAAGAGAGGTGGAGAAGAGCAAACGCAATTTGGAGACACGGAGATTTTTCTCGTGGTTCCGATAGGTGGTGCTATCGTCAATCCACGTTGATGGAGACTTCAACCCACGGAGGGTAACGGCTGCGAGAGTCCACGGAGGGCTCCACCCACGAAGGGTCCACGAAGAAGCAACCTTGTCTATGCCATCATGGCATACGCCCACGGAGGACTAGCCTTACTCGGGGTAGATCTTCACGAAGTAGGCGATCTCCTTGCCCTTACAAACTTCTTGGTTCAACTCCACATCTTGACGGAGGCTCCCAAGCGACACCTAACCAATCTAGGAGGCACCACCCTCCAAAAGGTAATAGATGGTGTTGGTGATGATGAACTCCTTGCTCTTGTGCTTCAAATGATAATCTCCCCAACACTCAACTCTCTTCACTGATTTGGCTTTGGTGGAAGAAAGGATTGAGTGGAAAGCAACTCGGGAAGGCTAGAGATCAAGTTTCATATGGTGGGAGTGGAGCTACTTGATCTCAACACAAGGGTAGGTAGTTTTCTTCTCAGAAATGTAAGGTAGGAGTGGTAGTTCTTTCGATGGCTCTCTCCACGAATGAAGAGGGGTGGAGGGTATTTATAGCCTCCACACAAAATCCAACCGCTACACACATTTGACCAATCTCGGTCGGACCGAAGTTGACAACTCGGTGAGACCGAAAGTTCAAAACATGTGAACGTTGGGATTTTCGTGGGACCGAAAATACAATCTCGGTGAGTCCGGTTCATCCAAAGACTAGGGTTTGCCAATCTCGGTGGGACCGACTTCATCATCTCGGTGACACCGATTTGATGACGTATGTTCTGAAGCTTGGCAACTCCAGTTTCGTGAGACCGAGTTCAGAATCGGAAAATCCGAGATTTCTAGGGTTTGGCTATATGGCTGAGGTGGTTCATCTCGGTGTGACTGAGTTTAGGAAATCGGTGGGACCGAGATTACTTATGAGTATATAGTGGAAGTGAAAGGTGCTGATAGTTTAGGAGATGTATCACTAAGCACTTTGAGCAACCAGATCATTATCATAACCTCATCCCCTTTTAATAGTATTGGCTTTCCTATAGACTCAATGTGATCTTGGATCACTAAACCAAAAATGGAGTCTTGAGCTTTTGCCAATGCTTGCCTTAGCATTTTGAGGGGTCCACTTCTTCAGTCCTTGCCATACCCATATCACTGAACTTTCTGAAATGATTCTCAAGAAACTATTAGTTCAATGATATATATGTTGTTATTAATTACCAAAACCACCCGGGGATTAGTTGCACTTTCAATCTCCCCCTTTTTGGTAATTGATGACAACATATAGATCAAAGCTCGACATAGGATATAATCAATGAATAATATCGTTGCTTTGAGAAGTATGTGATAAGCAAGAGCTCCCCCTAAATTTGTGCATTATTTAAGATTTGCGTTTGAATGCAAATGCACAATCGATTAGGATCATGGGTCACTCTTCCATGTCACATACATCTTGGTGGAGCGCACAAAATGATAAGAATGAATAGCATGCACCCAATCACCAAGACATGAGTAAATGGTCATACAAGATATGAATAGCATAAGATAAGCATTAAGCACACATTAAGGCATAGTACGACCAAGCACTCATCAAAGTAGAGCAAACGAGTATCAAACACACGGAATGTCTCAAAATCTCAAAAGTATCTCAAAAGACCGCAAATGAAACGAAGAGCAAAAGCGCAAAGACAAAGCACTCTCTCTCGAAGTCCTATGATCTATACAATTTCTCCCCTTTGGCAACAAGTTACCAAAAGTTCAAAAGTATAGAGCTAAACATCACTAGGGACTCTGCGGCGGCTCCTGCAGGGGTTGAGGTTGAGTTGAGATGGCAGATCTGCGAAGACTTCACTGATGTCCGTGGAGCTAGAGGAGGGTCACCGGAGCCGGAGCTGGAACCGATGGAGCTGTGGGAGGTGCCGAGGCTGTAGTCCCGTGTGTCATCCACGGGATTGCAGCTGATCGGGTCTTGTGGGAACCGGAGCAGCTGTTCATAATCATCTGGACTAGGTCATCCTGCATCTCACGCATGAGCTCTTCCTTCTCCCTCTTTGCTTCCTCGATATCCGCCTCAAGCTTGTTGTGATTATTTGCACTTCATCGACTTGATATCCAGAGCATGGATCTTGTCTTCAACAATCCTTTCAAGACTCTCCCGAGACTGTATAATGCTGGCCAGCGTTGTTCAATCCTCTGGTAGCTTCAAGGAGCTGCTCTCCAACACTCTTGGGTTTAGCTGCTGCTGCTGCTTCTTCCTTCTCAGCTTTAGCTTTCTTGGCAGCTTCAACCTTTGCTTGACCTTCAACCGACGTTGGGTCCTCCTCATCCATCACAACTTCATTGTCCTCATGCTCAGCTGCAAAGGCAAGTGTGGTCTATCCAACAAGTACGTGCCGTGCCAAACTTGGCATTGATAAGCATCTGAATGTGCGGGCAAATCCACACGACCTCTTCTCGGTCTCACAGTCCTCTTGATAGTCTCAACTATCAAATCCATCACCTTGAAAGGTGCCTTCTCATCAAGTATATGCAGCATGTTGATAGAGTACCCTCTGATCATGCGATGATCTCCAGACTTGGGCATCAAGGTATGCCTCAGAATTGTGTTTGTGGTAGGTAGACCTGCCTGGAGATAATACACTGAGCCGAGCTTCCAGATTCCTACATCCTTAGCTGGTACCTCGTTGTACATATTCTTCATAGACTCATGGTTCTTCTTGGAAATACCATAGACATCAACATCATCTTCTCTTGGCACTGGAGCATTCAGCAGTTCTGCCCATTCTTCTACAGTAGAAGAGAACCTTTGGCCTTCAGTCATCCATGTGATCTTTCCATCTGGATAGAAATGAGCTGTGGCATAGAATTGCATAATCATTTCATCATTCCAACTTGTCAACTTTTGACCAACAAACTCTGCAACACCACATGCAGTAAAGCTCTCATGCACATGTGGAAAGAAGTCTCTGTGTTTTCATCACAATGTATTTCCAACAACATAGCGAGTGTCTCGCAACTATGGGCTTCTTGTCCATCAAGACAGTCTCATAGAAGTCCTATCGCTCTCGGTGTGGAATCGTGGATCAACAGCAGTTCTTCTCCTCACAAAGATATGGATCAGCTTGTCTCCATAGCCCGAGACCTCTATCTTTCCTTTCCTTCATGTTTTCAGCTTGAGGATGAGCATCATTGTGGAGTGGCAGTTTTGGACGCAGCTTCAGAATACAGTGCCTCATCATCCGGACACACTGGTGGCACATTATCTTTCTTCTTCTCTCAAGCTGGGATATTCCTGACAGCCTTCTTGGGCTTGGCAGCAGGCTTGGCTTGAGCTGCCTTTGCCGGAGCAGATGGCTTGGACTTAGAAGGGCTCCTGCCTCGATTGCATCACCCATGAGCTTAGGCTTTTGAGGAGGCTGGGTGCTCCTCATCATCATCATCATCTGCTGCTTCATCATGCACAATCCTCTTCCTCTTGGAAGTTTTCTTCACCTTGCTTGAAGTTTCCTCTTCCATACTCAGCTTCTTGGCAACAAGTGGACTTTTTCACTTTTCTCGGTGCCTTTCTTGGTTTGTCGCCCTTGATGCTCTTTGGCAACAACTTTTCTCTTTGGCTTGGAGGAGACCTCTTCCTCAAGAATGAAATCAGAATCTTCTTCATCAGAGTTCCTCTTCTTTCTGGCCCTGGTGGCTGCAGGAGGCAAACCACTTGGTGTGCTCCTCTCACCATCATCTGAAAAACTGCTGGGCTCAGGAGTAGTGCCTGCCTCTGGAATATCAGCAATTGGTGACTCAGACCTGTTCTGGCTGTCACTGGCATCTGACATGGCTGACAACCTGTGAATAGATTAGGTGTAGGCAGAGTAGAAGAGTTATCACAAACTGCAGAAGATTTTGCAAAAAAAAAATGAGTTCAAATTTTAGTTTTAGGTTTTCACAGAATGCATTTCGGTCAGACCGAGTCTAAAATTCAGTGAATCCGAAGTGTTCAAACAGAAGCATTCACACCACTTTCGGTTGGACCGAAATGGGTTTCGGTCCTACCGAAAACACTAGGGTTTCACTAAATCCTCATTTCGGTCACACCGATTTGCACAACTCGGTTGGACCGAAAAGTGCAGTGCAATGGCCAGAGGCCAAATCGGTCATACCGAGAATGTAAAATCGGTCTCACCGAGATGTGTTCGGCGGAAACCTAACCCTAAAACTTTTACTCGAATTTCGTTCAAAGGAACTAATCTGGTGTTAAGGAAGATCTCAAACGTGGCAAGACGCTAGGCAAACCAATCGTGCATAGAATCGGAGATGGGAGCACGAGAGGGACCGAAACTCACCCTAACTTGGTGGAGTTCCTCTACGGCGGCAACAGCGCGGAGAGAATGTCCGTTGACGGCGACGGAGACCTGCGGCGAGGGCGCACAGGCGACGACGGAGACGATCCGGAGACCACGGCGACGGCAAAGAAGGTGTGGGGCGAGGCGTTTTGAAGTAGAAATCAATGCGCGACCCACGGAGTATATATACCCCTTAGTCTGTCGGTGGGACCGAGTTGTAAAACTCGGTGGCACCGAGATGGATAACTCTCAAGCGTTACACACTTCGGTCACGCCGAAAATTACAATTCGGTTTCACCGAGGTGAAATCCTAGATCAATCCAAATGCTTTCGGTCTGACCGAGTTTGAGTGGGTTGGTCTGACCGAAATCACTTAGGAGGTTTTGGAAGTTAGCCCTTGACGGATCGGTGGCTCGAGTGCTCCTCACTCGTGGGTCCGAAAATGACTTGTTCAAAGTTTGTGATATAAGCATGAATAGAATTTGAGACAAGAAAGCATAGATAGCTAGGGAGGAACTTAGGCATTCTTGTCCATCCATTTGGTCGAAAAATCAAAAGACCAAAGCAACAAATGGATGTCCTCGAATGGATAAAATCATGCATCCAACATGCTCACACAATAAGATAGCAAATGAAATATGTGTCAAACATGCACAATCAAAACTCTAGCTACTATCACACAATTTGTCGATGACTAGGTCATCTATATATGAGTATATTGACTTAGGAGTCAAATGAGAACATTTGATCATAGGTCATACTCATCGTTTAAGCACAAGTGGGGTTACCACATTTACATAAAGCATTGATGTGTTCACATCATTTGAAGATGCTTTAGCTCAATTCTTTAGAGCAAAGCTCCCCCTAGATGTGAGAACCCCTATTAAAGGGTCAAACTAACCTTGGGTTGTCGTTGATGACTTCATGTAGATGTTGAAGATGTGGATGCTCAATGTTGATGAAGATCATCAAGAGTTGGGAGCAATCCTTTGGATTCGGGCACTTTCAATACCTACATGGGTTAGTCCCACAAGGAACAAACAAGGATATCCATGGACATAGATTGAAGTTCACAATAGATGATGTCCATGAAAGCAATGATTACCTTGTCCCTTGACTTACCAACAAGAGGATTTGTGACTCCATGAACTAGTGCATAATGTGGAAGTTGATTGCACAAGTTCTTGCCAAAATGAATGTGAGTGAAGTATGTTGGCGGAGTCACCCTCAAGAACTCTCTAGTTCTTCTTCTTCGGGATCCACATCATCTTGATGGGAATCCTTGGGGTTGTAGTTGAGCTTGACGAAGTAGAACTTGACGTTTCCTTGGGAACCCACTTGACCATGGCTTTAGGTGCTTCAATAAATGCATCAATCTCCTCTTGAAGCTTGTCCTTGCCTTTTAGCTTGTGGTCTTGTGGTGGAAGCTCACCTTGAGCTTGTTCCACATTGGAAGAAGTACGATCATACTTCTCCTTTTGAGAAACAAACTTTGGAGTGGGATATTGACCTTCTTCCCATTCAACACCCTCGGTGTTGAACTTTCGCTCAAAACCAATTCCTTGATTCTTCCGGTGCCATCCTTGCTTGCGAACAATTTCCTCAAAGTTCTTGCTTCCGGCAAGGCTCATGTAGACACCTTTCTCTATAATCCCTTTCAATAAACTATTTTCTTGCTCAAGTGTAACTTGGCTTGAAACATTGTTAGTGGAATCAAGAGAACTACTAGGAGCAACAATATTGGATTTAGCATGGTTATTGTTACTACTAGACGAAGAATTTTTCTTATGCTTGTCATGCTTAGTTTTAATAGGTGGCAAGAAATTAGACAAGAGAAGTCGTTTGGCAAGATATGAAGAACTCTTCTTTCGAAGATCGTCATTGATAGCTTTTAGAAACTCATGTTCTTGCTCTAGATTGAGCTTCTCGGCGTAGCTTCTCATGAGATCTTAGGAGCTCTCTATGATCTTCTTGAGTTGTTTCATGAGCTAACTTAAGAGTGTTTAGTTCTTTAGTTAGACGCTCAATCTCCTTCATAGCATTGTCATTCGACTCTTCTCGACTATAAAGACTACTAGCATGTTCATCATTACTAGGCTCACTAGATTTATCATGTAAAAGCTCATCTTCACCAAGCAAGTCATCCTCATCACTATCAAAGTCAATAAATTCAGGGTGTGATACCTTGGGGCCTTTAGCCATGAAGCATCTTCCAATTCCCTCATTTGGTGAATCAAATATGTCATAGGAGTTGGAGTTGGAGGACACGAGAGCAAGACCGGCAACACCTTCATCTTGACTGTAGTCGGAGTTGGAGTGATAGCTTCTTTCAGAATGATTGTCGGAGTCGGAGCCGGAGACCCATTCACCTACATGAGCTTGATGTTTTCTTCTTGTGTAGCTCCTTGATGACTTGTCTTTCCTCTCCGAATCCTTGCTTCTCCGAGAGGGTCTTCGTTCATAACGATCATCTCTACTCCTTCTCTCTTCCGAGGTGACTCTTCTCTTGAGCTTCTTCTTCTTGGAGATTCTTCTCTTCTCTTGTGGGGAGCCGAGCACTAATTTGAGTAGTGTCCGGTCTTCCACAATTGTAGCAGCTTCGATCACGACTAGAAGATCTCTTTTCATCATATGATCTAGACTTTGAGCTTCTTTCCTTGCTTCTACTCTTGTAGAATTTGTTGAAGTTCTTCACCATTAGGCTTATCTCTTCATTGGAAACTAGCTTGTCACTTGAGGTTGTGGGAGCATCAATTGTAGCTTTGTAAGCACCACTTGACTTGTTGTGAAGCTCTTCCTTATCTTTAAGTGTCATCTCATGAGCAACAATTCTTCCAATGACTTCGTTGGGTTGAGATTCTTGTAGTTTGGCATCATTTGGATCAAAGTGCACACGGTGTCATACTTTCCATCCAAAGCTCGAGAATCTTCTTGATGATGAATCGGTCGGTCATTTCTTCGCTTCCTAAGCCGGCAATCTCATTTGTGATGAGAGCAAGCCTAGAGTACATTTCAGCGACTCCTTCACCTTCCTTCATCTTGAACTTGTCAAGTTGACCTTGAAGAACATCTAGCTTTGATTCCTTCACGGACTCGGTACCTTCATGCATTTCGACCAAAGTATCCCAAATCTCTTTTGCATTCTCAAGACGGCTGATTTTGTTGAACTCCTCGGGACACAAAGCATTGAAGAGAATGTCACAAGCTTGAGCATTGTTTTGCAACATCCGCAATTCATCCGCTGTAGCTTCACGATCCGGAACTTTTCCTTCCTCGAAGAACTCACCTTGCAAACCAACACAAATAATGCCCCATGCAGCAGGGTTATGTCCAAGAATATGCATTTTCATTTTATGCTTCCAACTAGCAAAGTTTGAACCATCAAAGTAGGGACCTCTACGAAAATTACCCTCACTAGACGCCATACTCTCCTAGGTTGTGAAACCAAGCTTATCGAGTCCAATGCAATGGAGACCAATACAATGGAGACCAAAGCTCTGATACCACTTGTAGGATCGAAAGTATGTCTAGAGGGGGGGTGATTAGACTACTTGACAATATAAAAATTCAGCCTTTTGATAAAGACAAGTTTTTGGCAAGTTCACAATGATGATCAAGTCAAGTATCACCCTACACATGCAATTCTAGAGTATAGGCAGCGGAAAGTAAATTGCACATGTAGTAAAGAGAGGTGGAGAAGAGCAAACGCAATTTGGAGACACGGAGATTTTTCTCGTGGTTCCGATAGGTGGTGCTATCGTCAATCCACGTTGATGGAGACTTCAACCCACGGAGGGTAACGGTTGCGAGAGTCCACGGAGGGCTCCACCCATGAAGGGTCCACGAAGAAGCAACCTTGTCTATGCCATCATGGCATACGCCCACGGAGGACTAGCCTTACTCGGGGTAGATCTTCACGGTAGGCGATCTCCTTGCCCTTACAAACTTCTTGGTTCAACTCCACATCTTGACGGAGGCTCCCAAGCGACACCTAACCAATCTAGGAGGCACCACCTCCAAAAGGTAATAGATGGTGTTGGTGATGATGAACTCCTTGCTCTTGTGCTTCAAATGATAATCTCCCCAACACTCAACTCTCCTCACCGATTTGGCTGTGGTGGAAGAAAGGATTGAGTGGAAAGCAACTTGGGAAGGCTAGAGATCAAGTTTCATATGGTGGGAGTGGAGCTACTTGATCTCAACACAAGGGTAGGTAGTTTTCTTCTCGTAAATGTAAGGTAGGAGTGGTAGTTCTTTCGATGGCTCTCTCCACGAATGAAGAGGGGTGGAGGGTATTTATAGCCTCCACACAAAATCCAACCATTACAACATTTGACCAATCTCGGTCAGACCGAAGTTGACAACTCGGTGAGACCGAAAGTTCAAAACATGTGAACGTTGGGATTTTCGGTGGGACCGAAAATACAATCTCGGTGAGTCCGATTCGTCCAAAGACTAGGGTTTGCCAATCTCGGTGGGACCGACTTCATCATCTCGGTGACACCGATTTGATGACGTAAGTTCTGAAGCTTGGCAACTCCAGTTTCGGTGAGACCGAGTTCAGAATCGGAAAATCCGAGATTTCTAGGGTTTGGCTATATGGCTGAGGTGGTTCATCTCTGTGTGACTGAGTTTAGGTAATCGATGGGACCGAGATTACTTATGAGTATATAGTGGAAGTGAAAGGTGCTGATAGTTTAGGAGATGTATCACTAAGCACTTTGAGCAACCAGATCATTATCATAACCTCATCCCCTTTTAATAGTATTGGCTTTCCTATAGACTCAATGTGATCTTGGATCACTAAACCAAAAATGGAGTCTTGAGCTTTTGCCAATGCTTGTTTTAGCATTTTGAGGGTCCACTTCTTGAGTCCTTGCCATACCCATATCATGAACTTTCTGAAATGATTCTCAAGAAACTATTAGTTCAATGATATATATGTTGTTATTAATTACCAAAACCACCCGGGGATTAGTTGCACTTTCAGTAATTATTAACAACATATAGCTCATTGAACTAATGCTATTTCAAGATGAATATTTCAGGAAAGTTAAATGATTGGCATGGCATGGATTAGGAATGTGGACCCCTCAAAATGCTAAGGACAAAGGATTGGCTCATGCTCTAATGCTCAAGACTCTACATTTCAATTTTAGTGATCCAAGATCACATTGAGTCCATAGGAAAAGCCAATACTATTAAAAGGGGATGAGGTGTTGCTTAATGGCTTGCTTGCTCAAAATGCTTAGTGATATGCTCCAAAAACCCTCAACCACTTTCTCATATACACATATGTCCCAAACCAAAAGTCAAACTCGGCCCCACCGATTTGATCTATCCGGCGCCACCGAGTTCATTTGACATAGCCACTGCCAGAAACCCTAGTCACTTCGGTCTCACCGATAGGGATCTCAGTCTCACCGAGATGGGATTGCAAACTCTCTGTTTCCCTTTATAGCATTTTGGTCTAATCGAGATGAGCGATTGGACCCACCGAGTTCACAATGCAAACTGTCTGTTTCCCCTTCGTAACGTTTCGGTCTCACCGAGATGAGTGAATAGGTCCCACCGAGTTTGCCTAACCAACTCTCTAGTTAGCTTATTACCAAAGTCGGTCCCACCGAGTTTGTGTAATCGGTCTCACCAAGATTACGTTATGCCCTAACCCTAAAGAAATCGGTCCCACCGAGTTGACATGTCGGTCCCATCGAAACGCCTAACGGTCACATTATAAACTAAATCAGTCTGACCGAGTTTTCTATTTTGGTCCCACCGAGTTTGGTAAATTCTGTGTAGAGGTTAGATTTTGTGTGGAGGCTATATATACCCCTCCACCCTATCTTCATTCATGAGGAAAGCCATCAGAACATGCCTACACTTCCAGCATTCATTTTCTTAGAGAGAACCACCTACTCATGTGTTGAAGTCAAGATATTCTATTCCAACCACATAAATCTTGATCTCTAGCCTTCCCCAAGTTGTTTTCCACTCAAATCATCTTTCCACCAAATCCAATCCTATGAGAGAGAGTTGAGTGTTGGGGAGACTATCATTTGAAGCACAAGAGCAAGGAGTTCATCATCAACACACCATCTATTACCGTTTGGAGAGTGGTGTCTCCTAGATTGGTTAGGTGTTACTTGGGAGCCTCCGTCAAGATTGTGGAGTTGAACCAAGGAGTTTGTACGGGTAAGGAGATTGCCTACTTTGTGAAGATCTACCCTAGTGAGGCAAGTTCTTCATGGGCGATGGCCATGGTGGGATAGACAAGGTTGCTTCTTCGTGGACTCTTCGTGGGTGGAGCCCTCCGTGGACTCGCGCAGCCGTTACCCTTCGTGGGTTGAAGTCTCCATCAACGTGGATGTATGAGCACCACTTATCAGAACCACGCCAAAAATCTCCGTGTCAACATTGCGTTTGCTCCCTCCAAACTCCTCCCCTTTACCTTCATATGCAATGTTTTACATTCCGCTGCTATACTCTTAGAATTGCATGTGTAGGTTGATTGCTTGACTTGTGTAAAGTTGCTAAAATCTACCAAGACATAAAATTGGGAAAAGGCTAGATTTTTATTTGGTCAAGTAGTCTAATCACCCCCCTCTAGACATACTTTCAATCCTACAAGTGGTATCAGAGCTATGGTCTCCATTTGCCTTGATTTCCATAGCTTTTGGTGATCATAGCCTTGGTTTCACAACCTAGGAGAGTATGGCGTCTAGCGACAGAAATTACCACCGTAGAGGTCCTTACTTTGATGGCACTAATTTTGCTAGTTGGAAGCATAAGATGAAAATGTATATTCTTGGACATAACCCCGCCGTTTGGGCTATTGTGTGTATTGGCTTGCAAGGTGAATTCTTCGATGGGAGAGAACTGAACTGTGAAGCTACCGCGGAAGAGTTGAAGATGCTGCAATACAATTCTCAAGCTTGTGATATTCTCTTCAACGGATTGTGCCCCGAAAAATTCAACAAAATCAGCCGTCTTGAGAATGCAAAGGAAATTTGGGATACTTTGATTGATATGCATGAAGGTACTGACTCCATCAAGGAATCCAAATTGGATGTGCTTCAAAGTCAGCTTGACAAGTTCAGAATGAAGGATGGTGAAGGTGTCGCTGAAATGTACTCTAGGCTTGCTCTCATCACAAATGAGATTGCCGGCTTAGGAAGTGAAGAGATGACCGATAGATTCATCATCAAGAAGATCCTATGAGCCTTGGATGGAAAATATTATATCGTGTGCACATTGATCCAAATGATGCCCAATTACAAAGATCTCAAGCCAACGGAACTCATTGGAAGAATTGTTGCTCATGATATGTCACTCAAGGATAAAGAAGAGCTTCACAACAAGTCAAGTGGTGCTTATAAAGCCTCATGTGATGCTCCTACATCATCAAGTGAGAAACAAACCTTCAATGAAGAATTTAGCCTAATGGTGAAGGACTTCAACAAGTTCTACAAGAGTAGAAGCAAGGAAAGAAGTTCCAAGTCAAGGTCCTACAATGACAAAAGATCTTCGAGTCATGAACGTAATTTCTACAATTGTGGAAGACCCGGACACTATTCCAATGAGTGTACGGCTCCCTACAAAAGAAGAGAAGATTCACCTAAAAGAAGAAGTAGAAGAGAAGAATCACCACCAAGAGAGAGAAGGAATAGAGATGATCGTTATGAATGAAGAACCTCCCGGAGAAGCAAGTATTCGGAAAGGAAGGAAAAATCTTCAAAGAGCTACACGAAGTGTCGGTGGGAACGACACCTATGGGATCAATAGAATCCCTGCTATGGTCGGCGGGTGCGGGGTTGTGAGAAGAGCGGGCCTAAGAGCCAGCACAAAGGTCATTTACCCAGGTTCGGGTCGCGGAGATTGCGTAATACCCTAATCCTGCTTTGGTGTGTATTTCAGTGTTCTTGAGCTAGCTATGATGCATGATTTTGCCCAAATAGCTGAATCCCCCTCCAGTACACCTGGGCCTCCTTTTATAGTCGAAGGAGGCGCCACAGTGGCACACAGGAGGTGGAAAGGGTACAGTGTACAAGCTTATCGCCGGTCATTATGGGATAAGACGCATTAAATGCGCCCTTGAGGTGTCCCCTCACTTTGTTGCCGCCTCGCCCTGCTTCGACATGTGCCCAGGCCAGCAAGGCAGGTAGTGCCATGTAGGCTGGCTGGCTGCTGAGCTGGCGCAGTGGCATCGTCTTCACGAAGATCTGCATGCCACCACGCAGGTGCTTGCTGAGCTGGTCTTGGGGCCGCACGTCGCCATGCAGGTGCTCGCCCGGCTGGCTAGGCTGGCAGCTACATGGGTACGGTGGTGGGGTCTTGGCGCGCGCGGGCCTGGCCGCGGCCCCGCTGATGTCCTTGGCAAGGGTCTTGCTAGGGGCCCCGGCAAGGGTCTTGCCGTGGTACTGCGATCGTCCCCGGTAAGGATCTTGCTGGAGGCCTCGTGGGTTTCCTCGGCGGGGATCATGCCGAGGATCGCTGTCTTTTGGTCCTCATCTGATCTTGTGTGTTGATGGCCTTCACAAAGATCTGCATGCCACCATGGAGGTGCCTCCCGAGCCTTGGTTCCCATGTGGTTGATGATGTTGGAAACCTTGGGCTCAAGGGTGGTGCGCTCCGCCAGTGTTGAGAAAGTTGCCCCGGCAAGGCTCTTGCCAGGGTTGTGGAAAACGCCCCGGCAAGGGTCTTGCCGGGGAAGTCTGCCTCGCCCTCTTGCTCTATGTGTTTCTAGTCTTGGCGTTGCTTGATTGATCTCGTGGTTTTGGCTTCCCTCCTCTGCCCCGCTAAGTGTGGCCGCGAGCGCGGTTCCGACTGCCCGTGCACAGGTAAAGGGGTACAAAGTAGAGCCCCTACTTCTGTACACCGACAGGAGCCCCCGGGCCTGGGCCACACATAAGCGCGACGCATTGTTGGGCTGGACCCAAAACGTTGCGTGGGCAGGCGGGACCGATTTTTACCGCAGTAATTTTTCCGCCCGCTGCGTTCCCCACAACCCGCGTTGAATGCACGACATGGAGGGTCGTGCATGACGTGGGGAGCATGCGTGGGGTGCCTGCTACACGCAGGCGTCACGTCATAGTAAATGGTAAAGAGGCGGCCCGCGCCTTCCCCATAAAAAGGAATAACCACAGGCATGCTGCTCATTTACCCTCTGCCCTTTCTCCAATCATGGCACCGCTATCCCCATTTTCATCCTCCTCGAGCTCGCCTCTACTTGTCGCTGCTGCACCCCCATTGCTCTCGGTCCACTTCCTTCGCCCAGCCGCCATGGCACCCAAGACTGGCAAGGGCAAGGGCAAGGGGGCGGCCGAGGATGTCGTGGAGAAGGAGGCATCGGAGAACGAGGCGGCGGTGCGGCGGGCGTAGTTCGCCTACTTCTCCTCATCGTCTTTCGACGTATTCCAGCTCAAGGATTTCTTCAGGCCTCTGTGGGCGGCAGAGACGACGTGGCACCCAGCCACGCGCATCATCCCTGCCGACTGCGGCAAGGCTGGCCCAAATCGGTACCCCTTCTTCGTCGATTTCTTCTCCTGCGGGCTCTGCCCCCATTTCTCTGATTTCTTCAACAACGTCATATGTACCTTCGGCTTCCGTCTTCTGGAACTCACACCAAACACCATGGCGTGCATGGTGTTCTTCGCCCACCTTTGCGAGGGCTTCATTGGGGTGCTTCCCAGCACGGCGCTCTTCCGCCACTACTTCTCTCACCGCCTCCAGCCAGGGGCGCCCTCTCCGGAAGCATCTTCTCGATCCTGAGGGTCCAAGGGAGAGGCACGTATCCATAGGGTGCCACAAGGAGAGGTGGGAGGAGTGGCGGGGTCGGTGGTGCTGGATCGAGGAGAAGAATCCGTCGGAGTTCTGCTGGGTTCATCGGAGCCCGTCGATCCGTGGCGAGGACTGGAGCAACGTCGACGCTGACGATGCGAAGCTCTCGATCGTCACCACCAGGATCCATCGCCTCACCACAGCCGGGCTCACCTTGGAGATGATTGGGGCGGATTTCATCCGCCGCCGAATCACCCCGCTGCACAACAAGGGGAGGCCGGCCTGGGACTTCAGGAACGCGGCCGACATCATGAGCCTCCGCCCCGGGCTGAAGCATAACTTCACGGTGATGGGACACACCCATTACTGCCAGAGGCTCTTCCAACTTGATGTGTTCACCGACAGCAGGGGGAGAGGACCGGCAGGGCCGCGAAGGCCGGCAAGGTCATCAAGGGGCCCCTATTTGGGTTGCCGCCGGGCGTGTTCCCGATGAGCAACAACACGTGCCAGGCCGCCATTCTTGAGATGATGCCGGTCTTCAACCCGCACGGCCTAGACCTGTCCTGGGTCGAGCCCCCGGCATGCGAGGTGCAGGAGTTCTTCGACAACTTGTCCGAGGGCTTCGAGCATGACGAGCCGCTGCTCGTCGAGGACACCACCCAGGCGGAGATCGACTACATTGCCGCCAGGGTGGCGGAGGTGCAACTGGCCATGGAGGCCAGCAGTGCTGGCGGCATGGAGGATGATGACGGTGCGGCCGCAGAGGAGAGGGAGCTCGCCCAGTGGGCGGGGGCTGCCGGGGAGGCCAGCAGCGCCAACACCGGGCCCCCTCTCGTTGAGGAGGTGGTCTAGGAGTCGACCGAGGGATAAGCCGAGGCCGACGACCCTCCGGCCACGGGAAGAGGACGTGTCCTGCAGCGGGATAGCTCTGGCGAGCCGGTCCGGCCCAGGAGGACCGAACTGCGGCAAGGGGTCCAGGGGAGTCTGTGCGCCAGACAAGGGCCGCGGCAGCGAAGAAGAAGGCGGTGAAGACTGCGGTGGCAAAGAAGAAAGCGACCGCCTCTTCTTTGTCCAAGTGTCACCGGACTCCATCCCCTTCTCCTCCTCCTGCAGATGTTGACTCGGAGGTCGTCTTTGATTTTGGGTCCCTCAGCCCAAGGAGGAAAAGGAAGGCAGTGGAAGAGGAGGAGGAGGACAAGTAAGTATCTACCCTTTCTCACCTCCGCTCTCTCAAACTGCATTACTTTTCATGACTTGTTTTCATCTTCGCAGGGACAGGGAGACACTGGCCCAAAGGGTGGCGAAGAGGGCCAAGGCGTTGGCGGGCGACTAGCCCCCGGCGGGCGCTTCACACACGCCGATGGTGGAGATCAGCTCGGACAGCAGCCCCCAGCGTACGTCCACCACCTACCCCTTATCAACATGCGCCGGGGTACGATCTTCTGGCACTAACCTTGTTGTGGTTGTAGGAGGAGGACGGCAACAGGAGGAGCCACCGAGGGCCACCCCCAACACGCCGCCCCCATCAACCACACTGCCCCAAGGAGCGTCCCTGGCAAGGGCACCAAGCGTCGAGCCCATGTGCACGAAGGAGGATGAGGTGGACTTGGGCACTGGTGCCTCCATCCCGTCAACAAATGTTGGCGGGGAGGGGCCACTTCTTCTCAGCTCGGCACGGGTAGGTCACCTGTCGTCTGTTCCTGCTTTTTCTTCTATCTTTTTTGAACCTTGATCTTGGCCTTGCCTCATTCTCTTTTCCGGCATCCAGATCCTCCCTCGGCGGACCAGGAGGACGTCGACACCGTCATCACAGAGGTTGCCAAGGACGCCAAGGCCGAGGCCGACAAGATCTCCACCGAGGAGGCCACCGAGACCGCTGCTAGGGATGCCGCCAAGGGGTCTGCCAAAGAGAGCGGCAAGGCTGCGACTGAGGAGGCCAGCAAGGGTGCTGCCGAGGAGGCCGGCAAGGGGTCTGCCAGGGATGCCGGCAAGGCCGCTGCCAAGGAGGAAGAGGTGGTCGACGATCAACCCCCCTCCTCCGCTGCCTCTGGCTCGGGCAGGTACTTGAAGGTAGGTGACGACTTGTTCGTCCACCTTCCAGGGACGGCGGGCACCAGGGCGCCGGCCGAGGGGGAGGTGTTCGACGACGAGGTGCTTGCCGCCGCCGGGCTCGAGGTTGTTGATGAACCGAGCACCGGTGGCAGCGGTACCCAGGAGGAGCAGCTTCTCCGGGCCATGGGCACCAGCTTCTGGAAGTTCCAGGCGCTCCATTGTGCCCGTCTGGACAAGGTGAAGTCCAGGCAAGCGGCGGTGGGCAAGGTGAAGATGGATCTCAAGGAGCGTGTCGCCGAGGCGCAGGCCTAGTTCCGCCAAGCCACGAAGAGCTGAAGGCTTCCCAGGACCAGCTGGCCGATCGCAAGTAGGAGCTCCTCTTGACACAGGCTGACATCGAGAAGGCCCAGGAGGCAGCAAGGGAAGAGGCCACCAAGGCCGAGGCCGCCCGGTCCCAGCGCCAGGCCGATCTGGACTCTCAGGAGGAGGACCCCGTCGCTCGTGAGGCAGCGCTCGCCGCCACACTCCGCGGCAAGGACGAGGAGGTCGAGAAGCTCATCGCGCAGCGGACCCAGGAGCTGGAGCGGAAGCACAAATAAGCACTTGATGCTCAAGCTCTGGCCATGGCGACAAGGTGAAGGAACTGGAGGCGGAGTGGGACGGACTGAAGAACAGGTCCGAGCAGCTGGCGAAGGAGAAGGACACGGTCAGCTGCGCCTTGACGAAGGCGCAAGGCGCAGTATGGAACAAGGCCGAGTTGCTCACTCGCGCCAACGATTCCATCCAGGACCTGAAGCTGAAGCTGGAGGGTCTTGAGTGTTGGATGTTGGGTTTCGGCAGATCCTTAAGGTTCGAACTCTGGGGTGCGCACGAAGATCTTCCCCCTACGAATCCACGCCTGATCGCCTCACGTGAACCTAAGATAAACGATGAACAACACGAGGGACACAAGATTTATACTGGTTTGGGCCACCGTTGTGGTGTAATACCCTACTCCAGTGTGTGGTGTGGTGGATTGCCTCAGGGGCGGATGATGAACAGTACAAGGAAGAACTGCCTCACGAGAGGTGTTCTTGAGCTGATGTGGTGTTCTACTTGGGGTGGATCTCCCCGTCTCTAGACGATATTCTGGATGCCTTCTACTATGGTCACTAGCCCTATTTATAGGGGCCCTGGTCCTCTTCCCAAATATTAAGCGGGAAGGGCGCCAACAACGGCCATTTTGAAGGGGAACATCTAGTACAAGTTATCCTGACTAAAGTTGGCTGTCGGCTGCCAAAGGCACTGGCGACGACGCCGTCTTGGGCTCCACGGTGACCTCCTTCCTGCCGCTCTGCTGGTCTTGGTCTTGTTGCACTGGAATGGTAACCTTTGCCCGATGCCTCAATACTCCGCACCTGTGCTTGCCCCCTTTGCACCAAAGAGGAAACAAGGACACTGCCCAGGCTGGCGCCTGCCTGGTCTCGATCGTCACGGTTTGCGTCACGAGCACCTCACGAGGTACCCTTGCCTTGATCTCTCCGCCTCCTCGCGAGCCTGCCTGGCGAGGCCGCTCCTGAGGAGGCCTTGTGTCATCCGCCCCACGAGGCTTGGCCCCTTGCGAGGGTCTTGAGTTTTGCGCTGATGAAGATGGGCCGTACTGGGCCACCACTCGAGCCATGCCGCAGGACGCAGGCAGGCAAGTCTGGGGACCCCTGTTCCCAGAACGCCGACAGTAGCCCCCGAGCCCAAGGCACGCTCAGACTTGGCTTAGCAGAGAAGCGAAGGGGCAAGTGAGGAGCGCTGCGGGCCCCATCAGCCTGCGGCCTTGGGCGCCGCGTGGCGGTTGATTGGACGCGGGCACCTCCGCTTCCCCATGCTCCCTCGGCAACTGCTCGACTGCCAAAAAGGCTGGACCAGGGTTAGCCTTACTTTCGCTACTCTCATCCGCCTTGCTTCAGATCCCCTTTCTTGCTCTTCGCCCTCCTGCTTCCGAAATCTCCAGATTTGCCGCAGCCTTTCATCTCCGGCGAGCAATGGCGCCCCGCAAGACCGCGGTCAGGGCTCCACAGGCCTGGTACTCACCGGCTCTGGATTCCCCCAACGTAACGGAGTAGAATCTCGCCCTCATGCGCCAGATGGCGGCGGCGCAGAGCAACGAGATGGGGGAGACCGCGCTCCGGCCTGGCTCCGCCCGGCCGAAGGACAGAGGGAGCACCTTCTGCCCCCTCTTCATGAGTGCCATCATTGCTGGTCCGGTGCCTCCTTTCTATGAGTTCTTTCTTGCCGTCCTTCGCCAATATTAGTTGCATGCTCTGCATCTCCACCCCAACTCCGTTCTCCTTCTGTCGATCTTCGCCTACTACTGTGAGGCGCACGTCGGGGTGATGCCCTCTGTGGCCCTGCTGCGCCACTTCTTCTCCCTCCGAGTCACTGGCGCCCATATCTTGGCATGCGTGAGCTTTGTCGCGTACTCCAAGGCCAACGCCATCTCGAAGGCCGGGAAGAGGGCCGACGGCTTCCGGAGCAAGTGGGTCATTGTGGACGTCAGGTGCAACAACCCCCTGCTGGAGCTGCCCACAGAGCAGCTCGAGGCCGTTGAGGCGTGGTCCCGTGCGAAGCTCGACGACCGGCGGGCGAAGCTGGTGCTAGAGAAGATGAACGCCGACCTGAGGCCGGGCAATCTGAGAGCAGCGAAGCTGACCAGGGCCACGCTCTTGAGGGACTTCCTGTAGCACCGGGTGGCCCCTCTTCAGGCGCACTCGCGCCCGCTGTGGAGGCTCGAAGATGCGGATGTCGTCCTCCGCCTGAGCTCAGATGCCCTAAATGACGAGGATCTGGCTGCAACCCTCTGCTTCTTGGTCGGAGAGGATATAGCAGGCCCGGAGGATGCTCCGGTCCCCTTGTTCCTTTGCGATGACTGGGAACGGGTGGTGGACACCATGCCCACCTTCGACGGGGTCGGTCTGGTGCCAGCTGAGGCCCCTGAGGGCCAGGCTACCACGACGATGGTGGACTTGTCCTCTGGTGAGTCCGGCAGGGGAGAGGAGGAAGACGACGAAGAGGATGAGGAGCGTGACTCGGAGGCGACCTTCGAGGGGACGAGGGAGACTTCCCCGTGGTGCAGGTCCAGCACCCTCCGCTCCATGCCTGATGACGACGAGACTGGCGCCAGGCGAGGGGGGAGGACCCGCCCTTGACCTTGAAGAAGGACAGGTCCGGGCTGATCTCCCGAGGGTCCACCCCAGCCCTCGTGCCGGCTGAAGCCAGCTCTAGTCCTTCAGGTGCACCTTCCTCCGCGGCTGGGCCTCCCGAGGCTAGGCCCCGCAAGAGGCTTTCAGGATTCAAGCTTGGCTGGAGTCCGTGGGATCCCGCGGCAGTCAACCAGTAAGTATTCGAACTCCGCCTTGCTCCTGTCTTTTGCCGTCGAGGCCTGACATCTTTTATTGGTGTGAGTAGCCCCTCCAATGAAGTGTGAGTAGTTTACTTCGGACCTTCGGGTCCATAGCTAGTAGCTAGATGGCTTCTTCTCTCTTTTTGGATCTCAATACAATGTTCTCCCCCTCTCTCGTGGAGATCTATTCGATGTAATCTTCTTTTTGCGGTGTGTTTGTTGAGACCGATGAATTGTGGGTTTATGATCCAGTCTATGGAAAATATTGATTCTTCTCTGAATTCTTTTGTGTATGATTGAGTTATCTTTGCAAGTCTCTTCGAATTATCCTTTTTGGTTTGGCCAACTAGATTGGTAGTTCTTGCAATGGGAGAAGTGCTTAGCTTTGGGTTCAATCTTGCGTGTCCTTACCCGAAGGATGTATAAGGCAGCAAGGCATGTATTGTATTGTCGCCATCGAGGATAACAAGACGGGGTTTTATCATATTGCATGAATTTATCCCTCTACATCATGTCATCTTGCTTACGGCGTTACTCTGTTTTTACTTAATACTCTAGATGCATGCTGGATAGCAGTCGATGAGTGGAGTAATAGTAGTAGATGCAGAATTGTTTCAATCTACTTGTTTTGGACGTGATGCCTATATACATGATCATTGCCTAGATGTACTCATAACTATGCTCAATTCAGTCAATTGCTCAACAGTAATTTGTTCACCCACCATAGAATACTTATGCTCTTGAGAGAAGCCTCTAGTGAAACCTATGGCCCCCAGGTCTATTCTCATCATATCAATCTATATCACTTTATTTACTTGCTTTTATTTTTTACTTTGCCTTTACTTTTTACTTTGCATCTATCTATCAAAAATACCAAAAATATTATCTCTATCAGATCTCACTCTCGTAAGTGTCCGTGAAGGGATTGACAACCCCTAAGCGTTGGTTGCGAGTTGCTATCGTTTTGTGTAGGTACGAGGGACTTGTGCGTGGTATCCTACTGGATTGATACCTTGGTTCTCAAAAACTGAGGGAAATACTTACGCTACTTTGCTGCATCATCCTCTCCTCTTCGGGGAAATCCAACGCAGTCCTCAAGAGGTAGCAAGAAGAATTTCTGGCGCTGTTGCCGGGGAGGCTCACGCAAGCAAGTCAACTTACCAAGTACCCATCACAATCCCTATCTATCACATTACATTATTTGCCATTTGCCTCTCGTTTTCCTCTCCCCCACTTCACCCTTGCCATTTTATTTGCCCTCTCTTTCCCAATCTCCTCCTCTCTTTCCCGTTTGCCTTTTTGTTTGCTTGTGCGTTGGATTACTTGTTGCCATGGCGCAAGATAATACCAAATTGTGTGATTTCTTGAATACCAATAATAATGATTTCCTTAGTACTTCGATTGCTCCTCTTAATAATGATGAGTCTTGTGAAATCAATACCACTTTGTTGAATGTTGTTATGAAAGATCAATTCGCCGGCCTTCCTAGTGAAGATGCCACTACTCATCTAAACAATTTAGTTGATTTGTGTGATATGCAAAAGAAGAAAGGTACGGATAACAATATTGTCAAATTGAAGTTATTTCCGTTTTCACTTAGAGCTCGTGCTAAAGTTTGGTTTTCATCTTTGCCTAAAAATAGTATTGATTCTTGGAAAAAGTGCAAAGATGCTTTTATCTCTAAGTATTTTCCTCCCGCTAAGATTATCACTCTTAGGAACGACATCATGAATTTTAAACAACTTGATCATGAGCATGTTGCCCAATCTTGGGAAAGATGAAATTAATGCTTCGCAATTGCCCTACTCATGGTTTGAATTTATGGATGATCATACAAAATTTTATGCCGGATTGAATTTTGCTTCTAGAAATCTTTTAGATTCGGCCGCGGGAGGCACTTTTATGGAAATTACGTTAGGGGGTGCTACCAAATTGCTTGATAATATTATGGTTAATTATTCTCAATGGCACACCGAAAGATCTTCTAGTAAGAAAGTGCATGCTATAGAAGAAATCAATGTTTTGAGTGAAAAGATGGATGAACTTATGAAGATGTTTGCTCCTAAAAATACTCCTCTTGATACCAATGATATGCCTTTATCTACTTTTCTTGAGAATAATAATGAATCTATGGATGTGAATTTTATTGGTAGGAATAGTTTTGGAAACAACATTTATAGAGGGAATTTTAATCCTAGGCCTTGTCCTAGTGATCCTTCTAATAATTATGGAAATTCCTACAACAACTCTTATGGAAATTTTAATAAGATGCCCTCTGAATTTGAGAGTAGTGTTAAAGAGTTTATGAATTCACAAAAGAATTTTAATGCTTTGCTTGAAGAGAAATTGCTTAAAGTTGATGATTTGGCTAGGAACGTTGATAGAATTTCTCTTGAAATTGATTCTTTAAAGCTTAGATCTATTCCTCCTAAGCATGATATCAATGAGTCTCTCAAAGCCATGAGAATTTCCATTGATGAGTGCAAGGAAAGAACCACTAGGATGCCCGCTTCAAAAGATGCCTTTATTAAAGCGTGTTCTTCCAATTCCTATGAAAATCAAGATGAAGATCTAAAAGTTATTGATGTGTCTCCCATTAAATCTTTGTTTTTCAATATGAATCTTGATGAATCTGAAGATTATCTTCCTTTACCTAGAAGGCGCTCTAAGAATTCGGAGTTTCTAGATCTTGATGATGAAATTGACGAAAGTGGGATTGAAATAAATAAAAACCGTGATGTTGCTAAATCCACTATTTTGGATCTCAAGGAATTTAATTATGAAAATGGCTCTTTGATTGGTTGTATTTCCTTATTGCAATCCGTGCTAGATTCTCCTCATGCTTATAGTGAAAATAAGGCCTTTACCGAACATATTGTTGATGCTTTGATGCAATCGTATGAAGAAAAACTTGAGTTGAAAGTTTCTATACCTAGAAAACTCTATGATTAGTGGGAACCTACTATTAAAATTAAAATTAAAGATTTTGAGTTTCATGCTTTGTGTGATTTAGGTGCTAGTGTCTCTACTATACCCAAAACTTTATGTGATTTGCTAGATTTCCATGATTTTGATGATTGCTCTCTAAACTTGCATCTTGCGGATTCCACTATTAGAAAACCTATGGGAAGAATTAATGATGTTCTTATTGTTGCAAATAGGAATTATGTGCCCGTAGATTTTATCGTTCTTGATATAGATTGCAATCCTTCATGTCCTATTATTCTTGGTAGACCTTTCCTTAGAACGATTGGTGCAATTATTGATATGAAGGAAGGGAATATTAGATTCCAATTTCCCTTAAAGAAGGGTATGGAAACCTTCCCTAGAAAGAAAATAAAATTACCATATGAATCTATCATGAGAGCCACTTATGGATTGCCTACCAAAGATGGCAATACCTAGATCTATCCTTGCTTTTATGCCTAGCTAGGGGCGTTAAACGATAGCGCTTGTTGGGAGGCAACCCAATTTTATTTTGTGTTTTTTGTTTTTGCTTCTGTTTAGGAATAAATAATCCATCTAGCTTCTGTTTGGATGTGGTTTTATGTTTTAATTAGTGTTTGTGCCAAGTAGAACCTATAGGATAACCTACGATGATAGTTGATTTGATTCTGCTGAAAAACAGAAACTTTGCGCGCACGAATTTAGTTATGGTAAATCACAGGAAAGTGCTTTTGCGTTGATTCTTTTTTATGATGATCAATAAACAAATTGTTCAGGACTTCCTATTTTGGTAGAAATTTTAGATTTCAAGAAGTTTGCGTTAGTTACAGATTTCTAGAGACTGTTCTGTTTTTGACAGATTCTGTTTTTCGTGTGTTGTTTGCTTGTTTTGATGAATATATGGCTAGTAAATTAGTTTATAAACCATATAGAAGTTTGAATACAGTAGGTTTAACACCAATATAAATAAAGAATGTGTTCATTACAGTACCTTGAAGTAGTCTTTTGTTTTCTTTCTCTAACGGAGCTCACGAGATTTCTGTTGAGTTTTGTGTTGTGAAGTTTTCAAGTTTTGGGTGAATTCTTTTGATGGATTATGGAACAAGGAGTGGCAAGAGCCTAAGCTTGGGGATGCCCATGGCACCCCCAAGATAATCCAAGGACACCAAAAGTCAAAGCTTGGGGATGCCCTGAAGGCATCCCTCTTTAAATCCACTTCCATCGGTAATTTACTTGGAGCTATATTTTATTCACCAACATGATATGTGTTTTGCTTGGAGCGTCTTGTATTATTTGTGTCTTTGCTTGTTAGTCTACCACAATCATCCTTGCTGTACACATCTTTTGAGAGAGCCATACATGAATTGGAATATGTTAGAATACTCTATGTGTTCACTTATATCTTTTGAGCTTGATAGTTTTGCTCATAGTGCTTCACTTATATCTTTCGAGCGTGATAATTTTTGCTCTAGTACTTCACTTAGATATTTTAGAGCACGGTGGTGGATTTGTTTTAAAGAAACTATTGATCTCTCATGCTTCACTTAGATTATTTTGAGAGTCTTTAATAGGATGGTAAATTGCTTAATGATAATATACTTGGTATTCAAGATATGTGAAACTTTCTTTTGAGTGAATTGAATACTAAGATAAGTTTGATGCTTGATAATTGTTTTGAGATGTGGAGGTGATAATATCAAAGTCGTGCTAGTTGGGTGATTATGAATTTGAGAAATACTTGTGTTGAAGTTTGCAAGTCCCGTAGCATGCACGTATGGTTAAAGTTGTGTAACAAATTTGAAACATGAAGTGTACCTGGCTTGTGCATCCTTATGAGTGGCGGTCGGGGACGAGCGATGGTCTTTTCCTACCAATCTACCCCCCTAGGACCATGCGCGTAGTACTTGAATTTTTTATGACTTCTAAATTTTTGAAATAAGTATATGAGTTCTTTTGACTAATGTTGAGTCCATGGATTATACGCACTCTCACCTTTCCACCTTTGCTAGCCTCTTCGGTACCATGCATTTCCCTTTCTCACCTTGAGAGATGGCGCAAACTTCGCCGGTGCATCCAAACCCCGTGATACGATATACTCTATCACACATAAACCTCCTTATATCTTCCTCAAAACAGCCACCATACCTACCTATCATGTCATTTCCATAGCCATTCCAAGATATATTGCCATGCAACTTCCACCATCATTATCATGACATACATTACTTTTGTCATATTGCCATTGCATGATCTTGTAGTTGACATCATATTTGTGGCAAAGCCACCATGCATTATTTTCCATACATGTCACTCTTGATTCATTGCACCATCCCGGTACACCGCCGGAGGCATTCATATAGAGTCATATCTTGTTCTAAGTTTCGAGTTGTAATCCTTGTGTTGTAATAAATAGAAGTGTGATGATCATCATTATTAGAGCATTGCCCATAAAAAGAGAAAGGCCAAAAAAAGAAAAAAGAAAGGCCCAAAAAAAAGAAAATAAAAAGGGCAATGCTACTATCTCTTTTTTCACACTTGTGCTTCAAAGTAGCACCTTGTTCTTCATGTAGTGAGTCTCATATATTGTGCTTCAAAGTAGCACCTAGTTCCTCATGTAGTGAGTCTCATAAGTTGTCTTTTTCATACTAGTGGGAATTTTTCATTATAGAACCTGGCTTGTATATTCCTACGATGGGCTTCCTCAAATGCCCTAGGTCTTTGTGAGCAAGCGAGTTGGATGCACACCCACTAGTTTTCTTTTGTTGAGCATTCATAGCTCTAGTGCATCCGTTGCATGGCAATCCCTACTCCTCATATTGGCATCAATTGATGGGCATCTTCATAGCCCGTTGATTAGCCTCGTCAATGTGAGACTTTCTCCTTTTTTGTCTTCTCCACACACTCCCCATCATCATATTCTATTCCACCATAGTGCTATATCCATGGCTCACGCTCATGTATTGCGTGAAGATTGAAAAAGTTTGAGATTATTTAAGTATGAAACAATTGCTTGGCTTGTCATAGGGGGTATAGAAGTTGGGAACATCTTTGTGTGACGAAAATGAAGCATAGCCTAACTATATGATTTTGTAGGGATGAACTTTCTTTTGCCATGTTATTTTGAGAAGACATGATTGCTTTGATTAGTATGCTTGAAGTATTATTATTTTTGTGTCAGTATGAACTTTTGTCTTGAATCTTTCGGATCTGAATATTCATATCACAATTAAGGAGATTTACATTAAAATTATGCCAAAGTATCACTCCGCATCAAAAATTCTTTTTTATCATTTACCTACTCGAGGACGAAAGGGAATTAAGCTTGGGATGCCTGATACGTCTCCAACGTATCTATAATTTTGATTGCTCCATGCTACTCTATCTACTGCTTTTGGACTACATTGGGCTTTATTTTCCACTTTTATATTACTTTTGGGACTAACCTATTAACGGAGGCCCAGCCTGAATGGCTGTTTTTGCCTTTTTCAAGATTTCAAGAAATGCAGATATCAAATGGAGTCCAAACGGAATGAAACCTTCGGGATCGTGATTTTCCAACCGAACGTGATCCAGGAGACTTGGACCCTACTCGAAGAAGTCTCCGAGGAGGTCACGAGGGTGGAGCCTCCCTACCTCGTGGGCCCCACGGAGCTCCACCAACGTACTCCTTCCTCCTATATATACCTACATATCCCCAAACGATCAGAACAGGAGCCAAAAACCTAATTCCACCGCCGCAACCTTCTGTATCCACGAGATCCCATCTTGGGGCCTGTTCCAGAGCTCCACCGGAGGGGGCATCCACCACGGAAGGCTTCTACATAATCACCATAGCCCCTCTGATGAAGTGTGAGTAGTTTACTTCAGACCTTCGGGTCCATAGCTAGTAGCTAGATGGCTTCTTCTCTCTTTTTGGATCTCAATACAATGTTCTCCCCCTCTCTCGTGGAGATCTATTCGATGTAATCTTCTTTTTGCGGTGTGTTTGTTGAGACCGATGAATTGTGGGTTTATGATCCAGTATTATCTATGGAAAATATTTGATTCTTCTCTGAATTCTTTTATGTATGATTGAGTTAGCTTTGCAAGTCTGTTCAAATTATCCTTCTTGGTTTGGCCAACTAGATTGGTAGTTCTTGCAATGGGAGAAGTGCTTAGCTTTGGGTTCAATCTTGCGGTGTCCTTACCCAGTGACAGAAGGGGCAGCAAGGCATGTATTGTATTGTTGCCATCGAGGATAACAAGATGGGGTTTTTATCATATTACATGATCATTGCCTAGATACTCATAACTATGCTCAATTCTGTCAATTGCTCAACAGTAATTTGTTCACCCACCGTAGAATACTTATGCTCTTGAGAGAAGCCTCTAGTGAAACCTATGGCCCCCGGGTCTATTCCCATCATATCAATCTATATCAGTTTATTTACTTGCTTTTGTTTTTACTTTGCCTTTACTTTTTTACTTTGCATCTATCTATCAAAAATACCAAAAATAATATCTCTATCAGATCTCACTCTCATAAGTGACCATGAAGGGATTGACAACCCCTAAGCGTTGGTTGCGAGTTGCTATCGTTTTGTGTAGGTACGAGGGACTTGTGTGTAGTCTCCTACTGGATTGATACCTTGGTTCTCAAAAACTGAGGGAAATACTTACGCTACTTTGCTGCATCATCCTCTCCTCTTCGAGGAAATCCAATGCAGTGCTCAAGAGGTAGCTGCCAGCAGGGACGCTCTGGCGAGGAGTCAGCCCCTGTGACCCCGCTGACTTTGGAGGCGTCTGTGCTTGATACTATCGCCGAAGACGCCAAGGCTCAGGAGGTCCCTGCCTCCCAAGCTGTGATCACGTTGCCATCTTCTCCTCCTTCTCCGTCGGCTCCCATCTCCTCTGCCTCCTCCGTCGCCTTGGACCGTGCTGCCGACGAGCTGAGTCGGCTGCGGGAGGATCTCCGGGGCGCGAACCCCTGCCTGGTGGCCGGGCACCTGGAGTTGGTCTCCGGCTGGGTTCATTCTGATGCCTCCGTCCGAGCGGCGCTGAGCCATGCTGTGACGGCTTCCGAGGAGGGGAAGCAAGTCACCTCCCAAGCCATAGACGCTCGCAACGTGGCGTTAAGGGATGCTTCCACTTCCGAGGGCCGCTGCAAGACGCTGGAGGGCGAGTTGCAAGGGATTCATGATGAGCTCCCCAAGGAGATTCGCATCCGCCAGGCGAAGGAGGAAGAGATGAAGGCCCGGGAGGCTGCCGTCAAGGACCGCGACACCGAACTCTCGGCCGACCGCGGCCGGCTGAAGACGCTGGAGGAAGCGCTGAAAATGGAGAGGGTTGAGCTGGATGCCAAGGTGGAGGTCTTGGCCGAGGACCGCATGGCTTTCACGCGTTATGAGGAGAGGGCTCGCACAGCGCTGAAAGCGCTTTATGATTGGGACCTGGAGAAACCGCTGGCCGGAGCCAAGGAAGGCCCCGCCAAGCTGGTTCCCTTCCTTGTCAAGGCGCTTGAGGAGGTCGTGACTGGCATCGGCCCAATGTCCGAAGTTGAGGCTCGCGTCTTTTCCTCCGTAGCGCTGACGCGGATCCTCAGCCACGTCTACCTCCGCAACCCCGACGCCAACCTTGATGACCTGCTGGAGCCCGTGGACGCCAAGCTCTCCGCCGCTGCTGCCGAGGCTGTAAAGGGTCGAGTGGAGGCCTTACTGACGAAGTTCCGCGCCTTCAACACCGCGCTCAAGCGAGGCGCTGCCGGCTCCGCGGCCTCGGGGGGGGGGGGTGGAGCTGACAAGCGCGACTCCACCACGAGCAGTGGCGCGGCCCAGGGGTGATCTTCTCGCGGCCCCTTTCCTGTTTTGATTCCTGCAACATGCACCGTGCCTCGTGGAGGTGTTTAAATTTGTGTTTGTTATTGTGAGAACAATCTATGGTCTGCAATATTTGCTTCTGGATTTGCTAGATTTTGCGATTTCCTTCCTATTTGCTTGTGTTCTACGTCGGCAGGGCCCGGCCCCGCGCATACCGCAGCCGCCATTAGCCCCGACTGGATCACCAGGACGTGACTAAGGAGTGAGGGGCTACGTGGCAAGTTAGTCTCCTGAGTCGCGATGCTCAGGAGTCCCCCTTGACGCCCAAACAACAAATAGGGAAGGGGTGGAAGAGAGGATCTGTCATTCTACGTTGCCAGGGCCCGGCCCCACGCATACCTCGACCGCCGTTAGCCTTTCGGAACTAAGGAGTGAGGGGCTACGTGACCAGTTAGGCTCCTGAGTCGCGATGCTCAGGAGTCCCCCTTGACGCTCAAACGGGTCTTCATACCTTGGCTCCACTCGGGGAGGGGCGTGCGACGACCAGGTCTGAGGGACCTGGCTGTGTGGCATGTGCTCGGGCGTGGCCCGGGTGCAGCCCCCGTGCCCAGCCCCCTCACGCGGTGCTCCCGAGGGGAGGCATTGCGATGAGGCCAGACACTGAGCTTTGGGCTCCTTGAGGTTGATACAGCCATGGGCTACCCTCAGTTGTTTATCACCAGCGCGGAGCACAGTGCTTCCGTATGTGTACGGGCATAGCCGCTCCTCGGTAGTGTCATCAGCCAGCACGGAGCATGGTGCTTGCACTGGTACGTGGGCGGGGGGCTCCCCTCCGGGAGGAGCCCCCGGGGCATGTACAGCCCCGCCCTGACACGTGGCCGGCATGGTAGGGCTATGAGAGGTGTATCTGGGCACCCGTGAGCCAGCACGGCACACACGAGGCCCTAGCTCGAGGCGGGTTGCACCTGGCTCTGGGCCTTTGTCGGTGGTAGGTTCCTGCAAGATGGTTAAAATGCAAATGCTCTACGTCCTTAGGTCCCGGCCCTCGAGCGAGCTCAGCCGCCGCTGGTATGCCAGGTCGCGATGCCATGGACAAGGCCAGGGGGTGAGGGCTGGAGAGCCAGTAAGATCTCCTGAGTCGCGATGCTCAGGCGCCCCCCTTTTAACGTGCAAGCGATTTGCATGAGGAAGGATAGGCTCCGTGGTAGGCGGCGGACGATAATCATAGGCAAGTTAAGCACGAAGAAGCAAATCAATTTAGATAGATGCAGAGAAGGGTACACGCCACTGAGTCAGGCCCAAGCGGCTTGCGGATGATGCAGCCCGAGGGGCGCTCCAAACAAGGTAAGCTTAAGACATAAGCAAAATGGATACATGCCGCGGGGACAGACCCACGCGACCTGGGAATGATGCAGCCCTGAGGGCGCTCCCAGCTGAAATGAAACTTGAGAGAAGTCACCTGATACCATTGCAGGGCGAGTGTCGGAGTAGCTGATGGCGCGTGGTGAAGAAGCCACTCCTCATGAGCCTCCGGAGCTCCGAGCCTCGGGAGGCTCAGGAGGCCCGGGCGGCTCGGCGAGGTCCATCTCCATTTCCTCCAGGAGTGCATGGTGCTTGGCCACTTGAGCTTCCAGAATGTTCCTCGTTAGGCGATGGTGAGCAGCAGCCGCGTTCGGCAGATCGAAGGGCATGCGAACGTAGCTGTGCGGTGGACCCTTGCAATGCCCCACGCGCAAAGGCCAGAAGCACTCCTGAGACGTGACTCGATTGAGCCCTGGGTAGTCGATGCAAACGCGCAGCCTGCCATCCTCGCCTGGATGGGGAGCTACGCTGGGCAGGCGGTGGCTGCCGCGCATGACTCTCGCTTCCTGCAACTCCTGAGCAACCTTGGTGATGAACTCCTGAGGATTGGGCCCTCCTTGTCTTATGCTTTCCTGAGGGAAACGTGCCACCAAGCACGCTTCCGAGTGGTGCCCGAGTGCCTCCCTCATGATATTGGCAAAGTCAGTGGCTCCCCAGGAGAGAGCCCCCGAGCCTTGCCCGGGCAGGGCGCCGGGCGCACCTTCCTATGCGGCGGAGGGTGGCGCCCCTTTGATGGGCGCAGGTCCTGATGTGGCACCTTCGGAGGTGCCTGCCTCCTGAGGCCTTGAGCCAGGTGATGTCTTCTTCTTCTTGGGAGCTGCTTCAGGAAGGTTTCCACTCTTGTTGTCTGAGTCCTCGTTTGATGCGGCTTGGAAGGTGCGCTCAACAGAGCACACCGCATCCTTCTCTTCACAGGGGACCGTAATGACTCCGCCACTTCCTGGCATCTTGAGGACGTTGTAGCCATGGTGAGTCACTGCCATAAACTTGGCGAGAGCGGGATATCCGAGGATGGCATTGTATGGCAGGCGAATGTGGGCGACATCAAAGCCAATGAGCTCGGTATGGTAGTTCTTGCGCTGTCTGAAGGTGACAGGGAGGCGGACCTGCCCTATTGGGACAGTGGAACCATCAGTGACTCCTGAGAAAGGCTTGGTTGGTTGAAGCTGATCATATGGCACTTGGAGATTGTTGAATGTCCTGCTCCACCGTCGATGAGGGTCCTGGTAACTTGCACATTGCTGATGACTGGGGAACAGAGCATCGGGAGGACACCGGTCGTTGCCGCGCACTTGAGCTTATCCGCTGAGCTGAACGTGATGGCGCACGCAGACCACCTAAGGGGGCGCGTGGCCTCAAGCTTGGGGAGGACTGCATTCACCTCGCGAGCAAACTGCTTGAAGATGCGCTGAGAGGCTGGGGCCTGGGCACCGCCCAAGATGCAAGCGATTGCACGCGGCTCCTGGAAGCCCCCAGCCCCCTCGTCCTGATGATGGTCATCATTCCTTCTTGGCAGCGGTGGCAGAGGAGGAAGTCCTGCATTGCCTTGTGGGCGATCCTCACGAGGCTGATCCCTCCAGGCCCCCTCGCGAGGCTGGTCCTGCCAGCGGTCCTTGCGAGGCCGGTCACGCCACCCTTGGAGAGGGCCTTGGTCGTCCCATCGTCCTCCACCTCTTCCTTCGCCTCGGCCGTAGCCCCAATCGTTGCGCTCGGGCGTCCACCGACACGGCCTTCTTGCACGGCCCTGACCTCTTGGCATTCGTTGGTGTTGTGGGTGTGGAGATCGTGGTACACACAGTACTGGCTGCCCTTGGACGACTCTGGCTGGTCCCTGCCGCGCTTCATGTCCGGCTCTGCTGCGAGCACAGCTACTCCCTTGCACTTCACATCCTTGGCCTTGGCTTTCTTCTCTTCTGGATCTGCCGCTTGGAGCTCGAGAAGGGAGAGACGTCCCTCCTCAGCCCTTGCGCACTTGGTCGCCAGGTTGAACAACTCCAGAGACATGCACAAATCTTCATGGATTGCCAGCTCCTCCTTCATCTTGACATCGCGGACGCCGTCAAAGAACGCCGAGATGATGGCCTCCTCGGTCACCTTGGGAATCTTGAGGCGAGCGCTGTTGAAGCACTGGATGTACTTTTGCAAGGTCTCTCCGGGTTGCTGCTTGATGCGGCGCATGTCACCCACGGCCGGCGGACGGTAGCGAGTGCCCTGAAAGTTGGCGATGAAGCAAGTGCGCATCTCGTCCCAGGTGGAGATCGTGCCAGGAGGCAGGTTCAGGAGCCAGGTGCGGGCACCGTCCTTGAGTGCCATGGGAAACCAGTTCGCCATGACCTTTTCGTCCCCGTTGGTGGCTTCGATGCCCAACTCGTAGAGCTGCAGGAACTCCACGGGGTTGGCAGTGCTGTCGTAGCGAGGGGGCAGGTCGGGTTTGAACTTTTCCAGCTAGGCGACACTGCGTACCTAGGTGGTGAAGGCACGGCAGCCTGCGGTGGCCACCGGAGCTCTCTGCTGATGCGGGGCTTGCTCCTGGGGAGTCCCGCGTGCCGCTGCCTGGAGCAGCGCGAGGTCTTGACGTGCTGGCGCAGGGATGCGGTCATGGTGTGCCGGTGCCGGGAGCACACGAGCACATCCTTGGGGACGAGGGATTTCTTGGCAGCTCCTTTCTTGTCGTGCGGGCGCCAGACACGGTGCATCTCGTCCTGGGGCCGCGCGCCTTGGAGCCAGGGCGCCTTCTTGGGGAGGAGGTGGAGGAGGCACCTCCTGGGCTGCACCACCCACGTAGGACGGAGGGTGAGGCAGCGAGAGGGACAGCGCAGGGGAGCCCCCTGCGGCGCTGACGAGCTTGCTAATGCGAGTGAGCCACTCCTCGTAGAGGTCGTCGATGGGACGGTAGTGCAGGAGCTCACGTGCCAGGAGCAACACGGCGTGCGCGTCCGTGGGGGCGCGACGGGCGTGGGACGATGAACCAGCTGGAGTCAGCGACGGGGTGGTGGTGCGGCCTTCCCGCCGCACCAAAGCATGCAGCGACGAGGCCTGCTGCTCATTCCCCGCAGGGCCGGTGGCGGCATTAGCGGCAGGCGACGGGGAATGATGGGGACACCCGCCGATGGGAGCCGTCTGGGCGACGCGGGCGGTGAGAGCAGCCCGAAGCTCGGCGCGAGCCCGGCGAGCGTTAGCCATAGACACGACGGGTGATCGAACGCGGAACAGCGGAAGAAAGATTCCGGCACACCCCTACCTGGCGCGCCAAATGTTGGATGTTGGGTTCCGGCAGACCCTTAAGGTTCGAACACTGGGGTGCGCGCGAAGATCTTCCCCCTACCAATCCACGTCTGAACGCCTCGTGTGAACCTAAGCTAAATGATGAACAACACAAGGGACACAAGATTTATACTGGTTCGGGCCACCGTTGTGGTGTAATACCCTACTCTAGTGTGTGGTGTGGTGGATTGCCTCAGGGGCGGATGATGAACAGTACATGGAAGAACTGCCTAGCGAGAGGTGTTCTTGAGCTGATGCGGTATTCTACTTGGGGTGGATCTCCCCGTCTCTAGATGATGTTCTGGATGCTTTCTACTGTGGTGACTAGCCCTATTTATAGGGGCCCTGGTCCTCTTCCCAAATATTGAACGGGAAGGGCGCCAACAACGGCTATTTTGAAGGGGAACATCTAGTACAAGTTATCCTGACTAAAGTTGGTCTTCGGCTGCCAAAGGCACTGGTGACGACACCGTCTTGGGCTCCACGGTGACCTCCTTCCTGCTGCTCTGCTGGTCTTGGTCTCGTTGCACTGTAATGGTAACCTTTTCCCGATGCCTCGGTACTCCGTGCCTGTGCTTGCCCCCTTTGCACCAAAGAGGAAACAAGGACACACTGCGCGATCGTCATGGCTTGCGTCACGAGCACCTCGTGAGGTACCCTTGCCTTGATCTCTCCGCCTCCTCGCGAGCCTGCCTGGCGAGGCCGCTCCTGAGGAGGCCTTGTGTCGTCCGCCCCGTGAGGCTTGGCCCCTTGCGAGGGTCTTGAGTTTTGCGCTGATGAATATGGGCCGTACTGGGCCACCACTCGAGCCACGCTGCAAGCCGCAGGCAGGCAAGTCTGGGGACCCCCGTTCCCAGAACGCCGACATTGAGGGGATGCTTTCGGAGATCAAGGCCTGGGAGGAGACCCTGACCAAGAGCCTGGAGAAGGAGAGGCTGCTGCGAAAGAATGAAGCTGCCAACCACGAAGATTTGGTGAAGTGCGAGAACCTCTAGATCAGCCGCCTCGCCGACGTCGCCAACAGGATCATCGAAAAGCTGGCTGATATGGGGATGTTGAATGTGGGGTACACCCCAGAGCCGAACGTGAGCCCCAACGCCAAGCTGACTCTGTTCTTCAAGGGAGTTCTTGGAGCCCTGGAGTAAGTCCGCTCTAATAGAGCAAGCTCCCTAGCCAAAGAGGCCCGGCTGCTTTGCCGGGGTGCCCTGACCAAGGTTCTCAACAAGGTGGTGTACTGGTGCCCCAACCTCGACTTCGACGCTGAGCTGGAGAGCTTGCCGGAGGATGTGGACCTCGCACCGCTCAAGGAGTGCATCAAGCCCGTCATCAGCCGCGTCGATGGAATCGAGAGGATGGGGGGCCAGCACCGGGACTAGGCACCCTGTTTCTCATCGCCGCTGCATGTTCACGACCAAGACAATTTATATCTTTAGTTAGAACCGCAACAACAATTGATGTAATATAACTCTGCAGTACTTTTGAAACGATGCGTGCTATTTTCCAATTCGATCTTTCTCCGTATGTCCACCTACGTTAATTGGGTAGGCTTCGCGGCACGTAAACCCATGCCACGGCACCTTGAGGACGGATCCCCAATAGCCTGCCGGGTGTGCATGCTGCCAGGCGAACCACCTTACCGTTCTGAGCGCGGCCGCTTGAGCTGTCGAGCGAACTCGAGACAGAACGAGAGCGTTGCCAATAGCGGAAGGCTACCCTGCTGTTTTCGACGTAGCCACATGAACTGTTGAGCAGACTCGAAACAGAATGAAGGCGTTGCCAATAGTGGAAGGTCCCCATTGCGTGCAGGTTTCATATACAGAAGGAAAGATCTCTCAAGGAGAATAGCCTTATATAAAAAGAAACACAGAAAGTATTTGTGTGACTTAGCTTCTCTGTCACCGCGCTAGCGTTGTTACATCCGCATATGATGCTGCCCGGTTGATCGCCTTCTTCCTTGGAAGCCATGGCGATGAAAGACTTCTGGACTAGCTGCTAGACCAGATTCTCACAACTGCGCCCCCTACCTGGCGCGCCAAAGATGTCGGTGGGAATGACACCTATGGGATCAACGGAATCCCTACTTTGGTTGGCAGGCGCGGGGTTGTGAGAAGAGCGGGTCTAAGAGCCAGCACAAAAATCGTTTACCCAGGTTCAGGCCACGGAGATCGTGTAATACCCTAATCCTACTTTGGTGTGTATTTCAGTGTTCTTGAGCTAGCTACGATGCGTGATTTTGCTCAAAGAGCCGAATCCCCCTCCAGTACACCTCAAGCTTCCTTTTACAGTCGAAGGAGGTGCCATAGTGGCACACATGAGGTGGAAAGGGTACAGTGTACAAGCTTATCGCCGGTCATTACGGGACAAGACGTATTAAATGCGCCCTTGAGGTGTCCCCTCGCTTTGTTGCCGCTTCGCCCTGCTTCGACACGCGCCCAGGCCAGCGAGGCGGGCAGTGCCATGTAGGCTGGCAGGCTGCTGAGCTGGCGCAGTGAAAGCGTCTTCACGAAGATCTGCATGCCACCACGCAGGTGCTTGCTGAGCTGGTCTTGGGGCCGCACGTCGCCACGCAGGTGCTCGCCCGGCTAGCTAGGCTGGCAGCTGCATGGGTACGGCAGTGGGGTCTTGGCGCGCGCGGTCCTGGCCGCGGACCCACTGATGTCCTCGACAAGGGTCTTGCCGGAGGTCCCGGCAAGGGTCTTGCCATGGTACTGCGGTCGTCCCCGACAAGGATCTTGCCGGAGGCCTCGTGGGTTTCCTCGGTGGGGATCGTGCCGAGGATCGCCGTCTTCTGGTCTTCATCTGATCTTGTGTGTTGATGGCCTTCACAAAGATCTGCATGCCACCATGGAGGTGCCTCCCAAGCCTTGGTTCCCATGTGGTTGATGATGTTGGAAACCACGGGATCAAGGGTAGCGCGCTCCGCCGGTGTCGGGCAAGTTGCCCCGGTAAGGCTCTTCCGGGGCTACGGAAACCGCCCCAGCAAGGGTCTTGCCGGGGAAGTTCGCCTCGCCGTCTTGCTCTTTGTGTTTCTGGTCTTGGCGTTGCTTGATTGATCTCGTGGTTTTGGCTTCCCTCCTCTACCCGCTAAGTGTGGCATGAAGCCTTCCGATTGCCGCCGCACAGTAAAGGGTACAAAGTAGAGCCCCTACTTCTGTAAACTGACACAAAGCAAAGACATCAAGCTCACGTTGGTGAATGGGTATCCGGCTCTGATTCCGACCATCACTCCGAAAGAAGTTATCACTTTGACTCCGAATATACTCAAGATGAAGGTGTTACCGGTCTAGCACTTGTGTCAACCAACTCCTACAACATATTTGACTCACCAAATGAAGGAATTGGAAGATGCGGCTAAAGGCCCAAAGGTACCACACCCCGAATATGTTGATTTCAATAGTGATGAAGATGATTTGCTAGGCGATGATGATTTACTTGTTGATAACTCTAGCTATGAAAACTATGATGAATTTGCTATTAATAATCAAGATAAAACAAATGACGATGCTAAGAAGGAGATTGATCATCTAACTAAAGAACTAAATGCTCTTAAGTTAGCTCATGAAACTACCTTGGAAGATCACCGAGAACTTTTAAAGACTCATGAGAAGATTCACTTTGAAAAGCTCAACCTAGAGAAAGAGCATGCGTTTTTAAAGGCAATCAATGATGATCTTCGCAAGAAAAGTTCTTCTTACATTGCCGAGCGTTTACTCTTGTCTACTTACATGCCACAAGTTAAATCTAGCAACAAAGGTAAGAAAGATTCTTCCTCTAGTACTAACAATAATCATGCTAAATCCAATGTTGTTGCTTCTAGTAGTTCTCTTGATTCCACTAATGATTCTCTTAGCCAAGTTACACTTGAGCAATAAAATAGCTTATTGAAGGGAATTATAGAGAAAGGTGTTTACAAGAGCCTAGCCAGAAGTAAGCAATTTGAGCTAATTGTACGCAAGCAAGGAAGGCACCGGAAGAACCAAGGTGTTGGTTTTGAACAAAAGTTCAATGCCAATGGAGTTGAGTGGGAAGAAGATCAATACCCAATACAAAGTTTATTCCTCGACAAGAGAAGTATGATCCAACTTCTTTCCAAGGGACACAAGCTCAAGATGATCTTCCACCACAAGACCACAAGCAAAAAGGCAAGGATAAGCTTCAAGAGGAGATTTATGCATTTGAAGAAGCTCCCAAGGCCTTGGTCAAGTGGGTTCCCAAGACTACATCAAGTTCTACTTCATCACGTACGACTACAACCCCAAGGATTCCCATCAAGATGATGTGGATCCCGAAGAATAAGAACTATAGAGTTGTTGAGGGTGACTCCGCCAACACACTTCACTCATATCATTTTGGCAAGAACAAACAACTTCCATATCTTGCACTAGTTCAAGGAGTCACAAACCCTCTTGTTGGTAAGACAAGGGACAAGGTAAGCTAATGATTTCATGGACATCATCTTGTGTGTACATCATTCTATGTCCATGGATATCCTAGTTTGTTCCTTGTGGGACTAACCCGTGTAGGTATTGAAAGTGCAACTCACTCCAATGGATTGCTCCGAATGATCTACATCAACATTGAGCGTCCACATCTTCAACACCTACATGAAGTCATCATGGGCAAAACCCAAGGTTAGTTCATCCCTCTTAGGGGGGATATCATATCTAGGGGAGCTTTACTCTAAGAATTGAGCTAAAGCAACTCTAATAGTGTGAACACAACAATGCTTTATGTAAAAGTGGTAACCCCTTGCGCTTAAACGATGAGTATGACCAATGATCAAATGTTCTCATTTGTCTCCTAAGTCAATATACTCATGTATAGATGACCTAGTCATCTCAAATTGCTTGATAGATGCTAGAGTGTTTGTGCATGCTTTGCAACATATTTCATTTGCCATTTTATTGTGTGAGCATGTTGGTTGCATATTTTACTCATTCAAGGACATCCACTTGTTGCTTTGATTGTTTGGCTCTTTCTCTTTTGCCAAGTGGATGGACAAGAATGCCTAAGAACCTCCTCTAGCTATCTATGCTTTTCTCGTCTCAAACTCTATTCATGCTACATCACAAAGTTTGATCAAGTCAAATTCGAACCACTCTGTGTGAGGAGCACTCGGAGTCCCCGATTCATCATAGACTTAAACTTCCAAAACCTCTTTGTGCATTTTGGTATGACCGAGTCATCCATTTTGGTCACAAAGAGTTCACTAAGTTCATCTAGGTTTTCATCTCGGTGCAACCGATTTGAACATTTCGGTCACACTGAGTTGCAGTAACCGCTTGCGATTCTGCATCTCGGTGCCACCGAGTTGTTCCACTCGGTCACACCGACAGGGTCGGGATATATATATCCACGGGTGAGATTTTGGAAATTTCTTCAAAAGCCCTCAGCCCACGCGTATCCTTCTCTGCCTCCTCGGGTCTCCGGATCGTCTCCTTGCCGCCAGTGACCTCCCGCCGCTGGATTCTGTTGCCGTCAACGGGAATCTGCTCCACTGTTGCCGCCATAGCGAACTCCAGCCGAACTATGGTATGAGTTCGACCCCTTGTGCTCTCTTTTTACCTCCGATTCTTAGCACAAGGTCAAGGCCATCATCATTGCCACGTATGAAATCAATCTATCCAGAGAAAACTTCCTTTAGGTTAAGTTTGACTCAAAAATTTAGGGTTAGGTCTCCTGGGAACTCATCTCGGACCGACCGAATCGTAGAAATCGGTCTCACCGATTTGGCTTAGGCCATTGCACATGCGCTTTTCAGTCTGACCGAAAACTGCAAATCGGTGTGACCGAGTTCAATTCTTTGTGAAACCCTAGCGATTTTGGTGCCACCGAACTGTGACTCGGTCTGACTGAGTTCACTAGTTTAGGTTCCAAATCTTGCTTCGGTATCACCGAGTTTATCAATTTGGTAGCTCCAAAATCATTTCAGTAGAGAACTAAAACTAAGTTTTTGACTCATTTGTTTTGCAAAAATCTTTGCAGTTTGTGATGCTCATCTACTCTACCTCATCCATATCTATTCACAGGGTTTGCTGTCAGTTTGCCTGCCAAGATGTCTGACCAGAGTGATAGCCAGAATAAATCTAAAGAGCAAATGCAAATGAGTGAGGGCACTAGTCCCTCAAGCAGTTATGATGAGGGCAGCAGGAGCACTCCAAGCAACTTGCCAAAGGCAGCCACCCGGACAAGAAAGAAGAGAACCTCAGACTCTGAGGATGAGGACTATGTAGCTGTTGCAGACGAGGCCACCTCAAAGAAGAAAGTGCTGAATAAAGAGTATGGCACTGCTGCTGCAACTAAGCCAGGTTTGAATAACAAGGCACCAACAAAGAGAGTCCCAATGTCAAAGCCAAGGAAAGTTCCAACAGGAGAAACCATGAAATTCACAATAGAATCAGATGATGGTAAGGCAGTTGGAGCTGGCAAGAAGAAGAAGAAGATGGCAAGAACCACTTTTGCAAAAGTTCTTGGAAACTAAACTATGGTAAGAGATTCAGAAGAAGAGGAAGAGGAAGAGGATGCTGCACCAGCACCCAAGTCACAAAAGCTTATGGGAGATGCAATCAAGTCAGGGGTTGTTACATCTAAGCCCAAACCTGCTCCCAAAGCTGCTGCTCAAACCACCAAGTCTGCACCTAAGAGAAGCACCAGAAACATCCCAGCTGAAGAGAAGAACAAGGCCCCAGTGCCTGAAGTTGAAGAAGAAGATGCTGAAGCCCAAGTGTTGAGAAAGATCAAACCAAAGATTCCAAACCACAATGACACTCATCCAGTGGCAGAGGACATGAACATCATAAAGGATGCAGGTCTGAGACTTTGGAGGAAGAATGATCCTTATGTTGTGAGAAGGAGAACTGTAGTGGACTACAGGTTCCACACCAAAGTACATCAAGATTTCTATGAGACCATTCTGCTTGACAAGAAGCCAATTGTCTGTGATATGAGATGGGTTGATTGGGAATATATTAAAGAGAATGAAGATCACTTTCCAGGTGTACATGACAGTTTCATATCTTGTGGAGTTCACAAGTTCATTGGAAAAAGCTCACCAAATGGAATGATAAGCTAATCATGCAATTCTACTCCACTGCTCATTTCTATCCAGATGGAAGGATAGTGTGGATGTCTGAAGGTACAAGGTACCAGTCAACTGTTGAAGAATGGGCAAAGTTGATCAATGCTCCAGAAGACCATGAGGATGATTTGGATGTGTATGCCAAGAAGAAGAAAGACCACAACTCCATGGCAAGTATGTATAAGGAAATTCCTGATGAAGCCCTGCAAACTCATAAGTTGGGCTCAGCGAAATACTTGTTGTCTGGTCTGCCTACTATCAACACCATACTAAGGCAAACATTGTTGCCCAAATCTGGAGATCATAGGATGATAAGAGGACATTCAATCAACTTGCTGCAAATTTTTGATGTGCCTCAAAAATTCAAGGTCACGAGTCTGATTGTAGAGATAATCAAAAGGGCAGCTGCTGACCAAAAAAGATCTTGTGGGTATGCTCCACACATTCAGGTGCTCATCAATTCAAAGATGGGCACAGGAACTTACTTGTTGGACAAGGAGCATTTACCTATCTACCCAGAATTTGAAGACAACACAGTTGTAATGGATGAGAATGAACCTTCATCAGTGCAAGCATTAGAGAAGAGAGCTAAGGCAAACGCAGAAAAAGCTGCAAAGATGCCAACTGTTGAAGAGGCATCTCAAGTGTTCTTTAAGAGCAAACAAGATCAACTTGGATATCCGATCCAATCTACTTTGAGGATTGAGAAGGGCTTGACCACCCTGACTCAGAATCAGGAGAGCTTGGAGAGGATCATTGAACAAAAATTCTATGATCTTGATGTAAAAGTGACTGGGATGTAAACAGCAGTTGAGCAGCTCCAAGAGGAAGTAGAGGAGAAGAAAGGGAAGGCAACTACAAATGCTTTTCAGTGAGTGCCAAGAGGTTAGAGGTCAGCTGCAGTGCCAGTACCAGATACTAGAGCTACCACATCAGCACCAGCAGCTACAGCTTCAGTGCCACCTTCAGCAGCCACTCCACTAGCTCCAGCTACATTGACAGAAGCTTTCATCCTTGGTGTCATATCTACACCACCTCATGGAGACAAAGCCGGAGAGACGCATAGCACTATGCATATTTTAACTTTTTGGTAACTTGTTGCCAAAGGGGGAGAAATATGTATAGATCATGGGATTCGAGAGAGAGTGTTGCTTTTTGTCTCTCTTGTTATTTGTTTGGTTGAACTTTATTGTGTGCTTGTTTGATACCTTATGTCCTTGTGTGAGATACTTGTATGATCATGTGTTTGATCATATGTTATTTTAATGCTTGCTTGGATGATATTATCTCTTATATCCATATGTGATCATTCACTTTGCTTGGTGATGAGTGCATGCTTTTACTTGCTATCATTTTGAGCGCTCCACCAAGATGTATGTGACATGGAAGAGCAACCCATGATACTAATCGATTGTGCATTTGCAATCAAAAGCAAATCTTAAATAATGCACAAATTTAGGGGGAGCTCTTGCTTATCACATACTTCTCAAAGCGAAGATGTATTTCAATGTTATTATCATTTGTCGAAGCTTTGATCTATATGTTGTCATCAATTACCAAAAAGGGGGAGATTGAAAGTGCAACTATCCCTGGGTGGTTTTGGTAATTATTAACAACATATAGCTCATTGAACTAATGCTATTTCAAGATGAATATTTCAAGAAAGTGCAATGATTTGGCATGGCATGGATAAGGAATGTGGACCCCTCAAAATGCTATGGACAAAGGATTGGCTCAAGCTCTAATGCTCAAGACTCTACATTTTAATTTTAGTGATCCAAGATCACATTGAGTCCATAGGAAAAGCCAATACTATTAAAAGGGGATGAGGTGTTTCTTAATGGCTTTCTTGCTCAAAATGCTTAGTGATATGCTCCAAAAACCCTCAACCACTTTCTCATATCCACATATGTCCCAAACCAAAAGTGAAACACAGCCCCACCAATTTGATCTATCCGGTACCAATGAGTTCATTTGACATAGCCACTACCAGAAACCATAGTCACTTCGATCTCACAGAGATGGGATTGCAAACTCTATATTTCCCTTTATAACATTTCGTTCTAACCGAGATGAGTGATCGGTCCCACTGAGTTCGCAATGCAAACTCTCTGTTTCCCCTTCGTAATGTTTCGGTCTCACCGAGATGAGTGAATCGGTCCCACCGAGTTTGCCTGACCAACTCTCTAGTTAGCTTATTACCAAAGTCGGTCCCACCGAGTTTGTGTAATCGGTCTCACCGAGATTACGTTATACCCTAACCCTAAAGAAATCGGTCCCACCGAGTTGACATGTCGGTCCCACCGAAACACCCAACAGTCACATTATGAACTAAATCGGTCTGACCGAGTTTTTTGATTCGGTCCCATCGAGTTTGGTAAATTGTGTGTAACGGTTAGATTTTGTGTGGAGGCTATATATACCCCTCCACCCTCTCTTCATTCGTGAGGAAAGCCATCAGAACATGCCTACACTTCCAGCATTCATTTTCTAAGAGAGAACCACCTACACATGTGTTGAGGTCAAGATACTCCATTCCAACCACACAAATCTTGATCTCTAGCCTTCCCCAAGTTGCTTTCCACTCAAATCATCTTTCCACCAAATCCAATCCTATGAGAGAGTGTTGAGTGTTGGGGAGACTATTGAAAGTGCAACTAATCCCCGGGTGGTTTTGGTAATTAATAACAATATATATATCACTGAACTAATAGTTACTTGAGAATCATTTCGAGAGTTCAATGATATGGGTATGGCAAGGATCAAGAAGTGGACCCTCAAAATGCTAAGGCAAGCATTGGCAAAAGCTCAAGACTCCATTTTGGTTTAGTGATCCAAGATCACATTGAGTCCATAGGAAAAGCCAATACTATTAAAAGGGATGAGGTTATGATGATGATCTGGTTGCTCAAGTGCTTAGTGATACATCTCCTAAACTATCAAGAACTTTCACCGCCATATACACTCATAAGTAGTCTCGGTCCCACCGATTTTCCAAACTCAGTCACCGAGATGAACCACCTCAGCCATAAGCCAAACCCTAGCAAACTTGGATTTTCCGATTCGAACTCGGTCTCACGAAACTTGAGTTGCCAAGCTTCAGAACCTTCATCATCAAATCGGTGACACCGAGATGATGCATCGGTCCCACCGAAATTGGCATGCTCTTGTCATTGCACGAATCGGACTAACCGAGATTGTTTTTTCGTCCCACGAAAATCCCAACGTTCACATTATTTGAACTATCGGTCTCACCGAGTTGTCCACTTCGGTCCCACCGAGATTGCTCAAATGTGTGTAACGGTTGGATTTCGTGGAGGCTATTTATACCCTCTACCCCTCTTCATTCGTGAAGAGAGCCATCGAAAGAACTACCACTCCTACCTTACATTTCGAGAAGAGAACTACCTACCCTTGTGTTGAGATCAAGTTGCTCCACTCCCACCATATGAAGCTTGATCTCTAGCCTTCCCAAGTTGCTTTCCACTCAATCCTTTCTTCCACCACAGCCGAATCAGTGAGGAGAGTTGAGTGTTGGGGAGATTATCATTTGAAGCACAAGAGCAAGGAGTTCATCATCATCTACAACATCTATTACCTTTTGGAGGGTGGTGCCTCCTAGATTGGTT
This sequence comes from Aegilops speltoides, assembly GCA_021437245.1. Classification (NCBI taxonomy): domain Eukaryota; kingdom Viridiplantae; phylum Streptophyta; class Magnoliopsida; order Poales; family Poaceae; genus Aegilops; species Aegilops speltoides. Next base: position 47,183,132 of record CM038144.1, read on the forward strand.
AGGTGTCGCTTGGGAGCCTCCGTCATCGAGATGTGGAGTTGAACCAAGAAGTTTGTAAGGGCAAGGAGATCGCCTACTTCGTGAAGATCTACCCCGAGTAAGGCTAGCCCTCCGTGGGCGTGAGGCCATGATGGAATAGACAAGGTTGCTTCTTCGTGGACCCTTCGTGGGTGGAGCCCTCCGTGGACTCTCGCCGTTACCCTCAGTGGGTTGAAGTCTCCATCAACGTGGAAGTACGATAGCACCACCTATCGGAACCACGAGAAAAATCACCACGTCTCCAAAATTGCGTTTGCTCTTCTCCACCTCTCTTTACTACATGTGCAATTTACTTTCCGCTGCCTATACTCTAGAATTGCATGTGTAGGGTGATGCTTGACTTGATCATAATTGTGAATCTGCCAAAAACTATTCTTTGTCAAAAGGCAGAATTTTTATATTGTCAAGTAGTCTAATCACCCCCCCTCTAGACATACTTTCGATCCTACAAGTGGTATCAGAGCTTTGGTCTCCATTGTATTGGTTTCCATTGCATTGGACTCAATAAGCTTGGTTTCACAACCTAGGAGAGTATGGCGTCTAGTGAGGGTAATTTTCAGAGAGGTCCTTACTTTGATGGTACAAATTTTGCTAGTTGGAAGCATAAAATGAAAATGCATATTCTTGGTCATAACCCAGCCGCATGGGGCATTATTTGTGTTGGTATGCAAGGTGAATTCTTGAGGAAGGAAAAGTTCGGATCGCGGCTTACAAGCGGAAGAATTGCGGATGTTGCAAAACAATGCTCAAGCTTGTGACATTCTCTTCAATGCCTTGTGTCCCGAGGAGTTCAACAAAATCAGCCGTCTTGAGAATGCAAAAGAGATTTGGGATACTTTGGTTGAAATGCACGAAGGTACCGAGTCCATGAAGGAGTCAAAGCTAGATATTCTTCAAGGTCAACTTGACAAGTTCAAGATGAAGGATGGTGAAGGAGTCGCTGAAATGTACTCTAGGCTTGCTCTCATCACAAATGAGATTGCCGGCTTAGGAAGCGAAGAAATGACCGACCGATTCATCATCAAGAAGATTCTCAGAGCTTTGGATGGAAAGTATGACACCGTGTGCACTTTGATCCAAATGATGCCAAACTACAAGAATCTCAAGCCAACCGAAGTCATTGGAAGAATTGTTGCTCATGAGATGACACTTAAGGATAAGGAAGAGCTTCACAACAAGTCAAGTGGTGCTTACAAAGCTACAAGTGATGCTCCCACAACCTCAAGTGACAAGTTAGTTTCCAATGAAGATATAAGCAATGGTCAAGAACTTCAACAAATTCTACAAGAATAGAGGCAAAGAGAGAAGCTCAAAGTCTAGATCATTTGATGAAAAGAGATCTTCTAGTCGTGATCGAATGCTACAATTGTGGAAGACCGGACACTACTCAAATGAGTGTCTGGCTCCCCACAAAAGAAGAGAAGAATCTCCAAGAAGAAGAAGCTCAAGAGATGAGTCACCGGAAAGAGAGAAGGAGCAGAGATGATCGTTATGAGCGAAGACCCTCTCGGAGAAGCAAGGATTCGGAGAGGAAAGACAAGTCATCAAGGAGCTACACAAGAAGAAAACATCAAGCTCATGTAGGTGAATGGGTCTCGGCTCCGACTCCGACAATCAATCCGAAGGAAGCTATCACTCCAACTCCGACTACAGATCAAGATGAAGGTGTTGCGGTCTTGCTCTCGTATCCTCCAACTCCAACTCCTCGACTTATTTGATTCACCAAATGAGGGAATTGGAAGATGCTTCATGGCTAAAGGCCCCAAGGTATCACACCCTGAATTCATTGACTTCAATAGTGATGAGGATGACTTGCTTGGTGAAGATGAGCTCTTGCTTGATAAATCCAGTGAGCCTAGTAACGATGAACATGCTAGTAGTCTTTATAGTCGAGAAGAGTCGAATGACAATGCTATGAAGGAGATTGAGCGTCTAACTAAAGAACTAAACACTCTTAAGTTAGCTCATGAAACAACTCAAGAAGATCATAGAGAGCTCCTAAGATCTCATGAGAAGCTACGCTTCGAGAAGCTCACTCTAGAGCAAGAACATGAGTTTCTAAAAGCAATCAATGACGATCTTTGAAAGAAGAGTTCTTCATATCTTGCCAAACGACTTCTCTTGTCTAATTTCTTGCCACCCATTAAAACTAAGCATGACAAGCATAAGAAAAATTCTTCTTCTAGTAGTAACAATAACCATGCTAAATCCAATGTTGTTGCTTCTAGTAGTTCTCTTGATTCCACTAACAATGTTTCAAGCCAAGTTACACTTGAGCAAGAAAATAGTTTATTGAAAGGATCATAGAGAAAGGTGTCTACAAGAGCCTTGCCGGAAGCAAGAACTTTGAGGAAATTATTCGCAAGCAAGGAAGGCACCGGAAGAATCAAGGAATTGGTTTTGAGCGAAAATTCAACGCCGAAGGTGTTGAATGGGAAGAAGGTAAATATCCTACTCCACAGTTTGTTCCTCAAAAGGAGAAGTATGATCCTACTTCTTCCAAGGTGGAACAAGCTCAAGATGACCTTCCACCACAAGACCACAAGCTAAAAGGCAAGGACAAGCTTCAAGAGGAGATTGATGCATTTGTTGAAGCACCTCAAGCCAGGGTCAAGTGGGTTCCCAAGGAAACGTCAAGTTCTACTTCGTCAAGCTCAACTACAACCCCAAGGATTCCCATCAAGATGATGTGGATCCCGAAGAAGAAGAACTAGAAAGTTCTTGAGGGTGACTCCGCCAACATACTTCACTCACATTCACTTTGGCAAAACTTGTGCAATCAACTTCCACATCGTGCACTAGTTCATGGAGTCACAAACCCTCTTGTTGGTAAGTCAAGGGACAAGGTAATCATTGCTTTCATGGACATCATCTATTGTGTACTTCAATCTATGTCCATGGATATCCTTGTTTGTTCCTTGTGGGACTAACCCATGTAGGTATTGAAAGTGCCCGAATCCAAAGGATAGCTCCCAACTCTTGATGATCTTCATCAACATTGAGCATCCACATCTTCAACATCTACATGAAGTCTTCTCGACAACCCAAGGTTAGTTTGACCCTTTAAAGGGGTTCTCACATCTAGGGGAGCTTTGCTCTAAAAATTGAGCTAAAGCATCTTCAAATGATGTGAACACATCAATGCTTTATGTAAAAGTGGTAACCCCACTTGTGCTTAAGCGATGAGTATGACCTATGATCAAATGTTCTCATTTGGCTCCTAAGTCAATATACTCATATAAAGATGACCTAGTCATCGACAAATTGTGTGTTAGTTGCTAGAGTTTTTGTTGTGCATGTTTGACACATATTTCATTGGCTATCTTATTGTGTGAGCATGTTGGATGCATGATTTTATCCATTCGAGGACATCCATTTGTTGTTTTGGTCGTTTTGAGTTTTCTGACCAAATGGATGGACAAGAATGCCTAAGTACCTCCCTAGCTATCTATGCTTTCTTGTCTCAAATTCTATTCATGCTTACATCACAAATTTTGAACAAGTCATTTTGGACCCTCGGGTGAGGAGCACTTTCGAGCCACCGATCCGTCAAGGGCTAATTTCCAAAACCTTCTAATTGATTTCGGTCAGACCAACTCACTCAAACTCGGTCGAACCGAAAGCATTTAGACTGATCTAGGTTTTCACCTCGGTGAAACCGAGTTGTGATTTTCGGCGTGACCGAAGTGGATAACTGCCTAGCAGTTATCCATCTTGGTGCCACCGAGTTTTACAACTCGGTCCCACCGACAGCAAAGGGTATATATACTCCGAGGGCCGCGCGCGTTGATTTCTCCTTCAAACGTTTCGCCCCCACACCCCTTGCTGCCGTCGCCTTGGTCTCCGGATCGTCGCCGTAAATGCTTTGTCGCCCTCGCCACAGTATCCGTCGCCGTCAGCGGACATCTCCTCCGCGCCGTTGCGCCGTGAAAAACTCCACCAAGTTAGGCTGAGTTTTGATCCCACGTGCTCCCATCTCCAATTCAATGCACGTTTGGATTGCCTAGAATCTTGCCACGATTGAAATCCTCCTGTACATCAGATTAGTTCGTTTGAACTAGATTCGAGTAAAAGTTTTAGGGTTAGGTTTCCGCCGAAGACATCTCGGTGAGACCGATTTTACATTTTCGGTATGACCGATTTGGCCTATGGCCATTACCTTTGCACCTTCGGTCCAACGAGTTGTGCAAAATCGGTGTGACCGAAATGAGGATTCTGTGAAACCCTAGTGTTTTCGGCAGGACCGAAACCCACTTCGGTCAAACCGAAAGTGGTGTGAAAGCTCCTGTTTAACACTTCGGATTCACCGAATCTTAAACTCGGTCTAACCGAAATGTCTTCTGTGAAAACCTAATACTAGAATTTGAACTCATTTGTTTGCAAAAACTTCTACATTTTGTGATGACTCTTCTTCTCTGCCTACACCTTATCTATTCACAAAGTTGTCGGCCATATGTCGATGCCGTGGATAAGTCGAGCAGTCGAGACACCCATTGCAGACATTCCAGAGGCAGGCACTAGTCCTGATCCTAGCAGCTCATCTGATGATGGTGAGAGGAGTACACCAAGTGGCTTGCCTCCTGCAGCCACCAGAGCTAGAAAGAAGAGAAATTCAGATGATGAGGATTCTGATTTTGTTTTTGAGGAAGAGGTGACCTCAAAGCCCAAAAGGAAGGTTGTTGCCAAAGAGCCACAAGGTCAACAAACTAAGAAGGGCACCAGCAAAGTCAAGCAGTCAACTGTTGCCAAGAAGCTGAATTTGGGAGAGGCAGCTGCAAGCAAAGTAAAGAAAACCTCCAAGAGAAAGAGGATAGTGCATGATGCAGCAGAAGAAGATGAGGATGAGGAAGCACCCCAGCCTCCTCCTCAGAAGCCTAAGTTCATGGGTGATGCCATTAAGGCTGGAGCCACATCAAAGCCCAAGCAATCTGCTCCAGCTAAGGCAGCTCCAAAGAAAGCTTCTTTGCCAAGCCCAAGAAGACCGTCGAAACATTCCAGCGTCTGAAAAGAACAAGTATGATGTGCCACCAGTGTGTCGGATGATGAAGGACCAGTTTTGCGAAACTTCGTCCAAAACTGCCACTACATAATGATGCTCATCCTCAAGCCGAGGATATGAAGGCAAGGAAAGATAGAGGTCTCGGGCTATGGAGACAAACCCGACCCATATGCCGTGAGGAGAAGAACTGCTGAGATCCCAGATTTCACACGAGAGAGCAGCAGGACTTCTATGAGACCGTCTTGATGGACAAGAAGCCCATAGTCGCAGACACAAGATATGTTATTTGGAAGTACATTGACAAATGAAGAACACAGAGATTTCTTTCCACATGTGCATGAAAGCTTCACTGCATGTGGAGTTGCAGATTTGTAGGTCAGAAATTGACCAGTTGGAACGATGAGATGATAATGCAATTCTATGCCACAGCTCACTTCTACCCTGATGGGAAGATTATATGGATGATTGAAGGCCAAAGATTTTCTTCTTCTGTTGAAGAATGGGCAGAAATTCTGAATGCTCCAGTGCAACGAGAAGATGACATAGATGTATATGGGATTCCAAAGAAGAATCATGAATCCATGAAGAACATGTACAAAGAGATTCTAGCAAAGTATTTGGGAATCTGGAAGCTCGGCTCAGTCTACTATCTCCAGGCAGGCTTACCTACCACAAATACCATTTTGAGGCATACCTTGATGCCCAAATCTGGAGATCATCGCAAGATCAGAGGATACTCTATCAACATGCTGCACATACTTGATGAGAAAGCACCTTTCAAGGTGATGGACTTGATGGTAGAAACCATTAAGAGGACTACAGCTGACCAGAAAAGGTCATGTGGATTTGCCCCGCAGATTCAGATGCTTATCAATGCCAAGTTTGGCACGGGCACATTCTTGTTGGATAGAGCACATTTACCGTTGCAGCCAGAGCATGAAGACAATGTTGTTGTGATGGATGAGGAGGATCCGACATCTGTTGAAGGTCAAGCCAAGATCGAAGCTGCTAAGAAAGCCAAAGTCGACAAGGAAGCAAAGAAGCAGCAGAGCTAAACCAAAGAGCTTTGGAGAGCAAATACTTGAAGCTACTCAAAGGATTGAACAACGCTCGCCAGCATTATACAGTCTCAAGAGAGCTTAGAGAGGATTGTTGAGGACAAGATCCATGCTCGGGGGCGTGAAGTCGATCAAGTACAAGTGACCGTCCAACAAGCTTGAGGCGACATTGAGGAAGCAAAGCGGGAGAAGGAAGAGCTTATCGTGAGATGCAGGATGACTTAGTCTAGGATGCTTATCAGCAGATCGCCGGTTCCCACAGACCCGATCAGCTGCTATTCGATGGATGACACCGGGACTACAGCTTGGACCTCCACAGCCCAGCGATTACTCCAACTCCAGCTCCAAAGACCACTCCTCCAAAGACAGACATCACCAAGTCTTCGCCGATCTTGTCATATCCACTCCGACATCAACCCAGATAGGAGCTGCCAGCAGAGTCCCCAGTGACGCTTAGCTCTATGCTTTTTCGAACTTTTTGGTAACTTGTTGCCAAAGGGGGAGAAATTGTATAGATCATAGGACTTCGAGAGAGAGAGAGAGAGAGTGCTGTTGTCTTTGCGCTTTTGCTCTTTCGTTCTTTTGCGGTTTCTTTGAGATACTTTTGGTTTACGAAACATTCAGTGTGTTTGATACTACGTTTGATTCTACCTTAATGAGTGCTTGGTCGTACTATGCTTTAATGTGTGCTTAATGCTTATCATATGCTATTCCTATCTTGTATGACCATTTACTCATGTCTTGGTGATTGGGTGCATGCTGTTCATTCTTATCATTTTGTGCGCTCCACCATGATGTATGTGACATGGAAGAGTGACCCATGATCCTAATCGATTGTGCATTTGCATTCAAATGCAAATCTCAAATAATGCACAAATTTAGGGGGAGCTCTTGCTTATCACATACTTCTCAAAGCGACGATATTATTCATTGATTATATCCTTTGTCGAAGCTTTGATCTATATGTTGTCATCAATTACCAAAAAGGGGGAGATTGAAAGTGCAACTAATCCCCAGGTGGTTTTGGTAATTAATAACAATATATATATCATTGAACTAATAGTTACTTGAGAATCATTTCAGAGAGTTCGATGATATGGGTATGGCAAGGATGAAGAAGTGGACCCCTCAAAATGCTAAGGCAAGCATTGGCAAAAGCTCAAGACTCCATTTTTGGTTTAGTGATCCAAGATCACATTGAGTCCATAGGAAAAGCCAATACTATTAAAGGGATGAGGTTATGATGATGATCTGGTTGCTCAAGTGCTTAGTGATACATCTCCTAAACTATCAAGCAACTTTCACCGCCATATACACTCATAAGTAGTCTCGGTCCCACCGATTTTCCAAACTCAGTCACACCGAGATGAACCACCTCAGCCATAAGCCAAACCCTAGCAAACTCGGATTTTCCGATTCGAACTCGGTCTCACGAAACTTGAGTTGCCAAGCTTCAGAACATACGTCATCAAATCGGTGTCACCGAGATGATGAAGTCGGTCCCACCAAATTGGCATGCTCTTGTCATTGCACCTAATCGGACTAACCGAGATTGTATTTTCGGTCCCACGAAAATCCCAACGTTCACATTATTTGAACTATCGGTCTCACCGAGTTGTCCACTTCGGTCCCACCGAGATTGCTCAAATGTGTGTAGCGGTTGGATTTTGTGTGGAGGCTATTTATACCCTCCACCCCTCTTCATTCGTGAAGAGAGCCATCGAAAGAACTACCACTCCTACCTTACATTTACGAGAAGAGAACTACCTACCCTTGTGTTGAGATCAAGTTGCTCCACTCCCACCATATGAAGCTTGATCTCTAGCCTTCCCAAGTTGCTTTCCACTCAATCCTTTCTTCCACCACAGCTAAATCGGTGAGGAGAGTTGAGTGTTGGGGAGATTATCATTTGAAGCACAAGAGCAAGGAGTTCATCATCATCTACAACATCTATTACCTTTTGGAGGGTGGTGCCTCCTAGATTGGTTAGGTGTCGCTTGGGAGCCTCCGTCATCGAGATGTGGAGTTGAACCAAGAAGTTTGTAAGGGCAAGGAGATCGCCTACTTCGTGAAGATCTACCCCGAGTAAGGCTAGCCCTCCGTGGGCGTGGCCATGATGGAATAGACAAGGTTGCTTCTTCGTGGACCCTTCGTGGGTGGAGCCCTCCGTGGACTCTCGCAGCCGTTACCCTCCGTGGGTTGAAGTCTCCATCAACGTGGAAGTACGATAGCACCACCTATCGGAACCACGAGAAAAATCACCGCGTCTCCAAAATTGCGTTTGCTCTTCTCCACCTCTCTTTACTACATGTGCAATTTACTTTCCGCTGCCTATACTCTAGAATTGCATGTGTAGGGTGATGCTTTACTTGATCATAATTGTGAATCTGCCAAAAACTGTTCTTTGTCAAAAGGCAGAAATTTTTATATTGTCAAGTAGTCTAATCACCCCCCCTCTAGACATACTTTCGATCCTACACATTTGAAGCACAAGAGCAAGGAGTTCATCATCAACACACCATCTATTACCTTTTGGAGAGTGGTGTCTCCTATATTGGTTAGGTGTCACTTGGGAGCCTCCGTCAAGATTGTGGAGTTGAACCAAGGAGTTTTTACGGGCAAGGAGATCGCCTACTTCGTGAAGATCTACCCTAGTGAGGCAAGTCCTTCGTGGGCGATGGCAGTGGTGGGATAGACAAGGTTGTTTCTTCATGCCTTTGTGGGTGGAGCCCTTTGAGGATTCGCGCAGCTGTTACCCTTCATGGGTTGAAGTCTCCATCAATGTGGATGTACGATAGCACCACCTATCGGAACCACGCCAAAAATCTCCGTGTCAACATTGTGTTTGCTCCCTCCAAACTCCTCCCATTTACCTTCAGATGCAATGTTTTACACTTCGCAGCTATACTCTTAGAATTGCATGTGTAGGTTGATTGCTTGACTTGTGTAAAGTTGCTAAAATCTGCCAAGACTTAAAATTGGGAAAAGGCTAGATTTTTATTTGGTCAAGTAGTCTAATCACCCCCTCTAGACATACTTGCGATCCTACATCTGCAAGCACTGCAATTATAAGTAACGAGTAAGATCGCCCCGCCGGAGGGCAAAAGTGCTCCTGCCCAAGTTTCGCCTCGAGACGGCAGCGCTTTGTCCCGAAAGTCCTCTCCTCATTTTTTCTAGGTCAAAATGACTTATATACCAGAAGATGGGCACCGGAGGCGGGCCGAGGAGGGCACAATCCACCTGGGCGCGCCTGGGCTCCCTAGCGCGCCCAGGTGGGTTGTGCCCACCTGGTGGGGCCCCTTGATACGTCTCCATTGTATCTACTTTTCCAAACTCTTTTGCCGTTGATTTTGACTCTAATTTGCATGATTTGAATGGAACTAACCCGGACTGGCGTTGTTTTCAGCAGAATTGCCATGGTGTTATTTTTGTCCAGAAAAAAAAGTTCTCAGAATGACCTGAAACTTCATGGAAATAACTTTTGCAATAAATAAAAATATTGGCGAAAGAATCAACCGAAGGGGGCCCACACCCTGGCCACGAGGACGGAGGGCGCGCCCTACCCCCTGGGCACGCCCCTATCTTGTGGGCCCCCTGGACCTCCACCGACCTAAACTCCAACTCCATATATTCACGTTTGGGAGAAAAAAATCAGAGAGAAGGATTCATCATGTTTTATGATACGGAGCCACCGCCAAACCCAATTCTTCCTCGGGAGGGCAGATCTGGAGTCCGTTCGGGTCTTCGGAGAGGGGAATCTGTCGCCATCCTCCATCACCAATTTCATGATGCTCACCACCGTGCATGAGTAATCCCATCGTAGGCTTGCTGGACGGTGATGGGTTGGATGAGATTTACCATGTAATCGAGTTAGTTTTGTTAGGGTTTGATCCCTAGTATCCATTATGTTCTAAGATCGATGTTGCTATGACTTTCCTATGCTTAATGCTTGTCACTAGGGCCCGAGTGCCATGATTTCAGATCTGAAGCTATTATGTTTTCATGAATATATTTGTATTCCTGATCCTATCTTGCAAGTTATAGTCACCTACTACGTGTTATGATCCGGCAACCCCGGAGTGACAATAGTCGGGACACTTCCCGGTGATGACCGCACTTTGTGGAGTTCATGTATTCACTAAGTGCTAATTCTTTGGTCCGGTACTCTATTAAAAGGAGACCTTAATATCCCTTAGTTTCCAATAGGACCCCGCTGCCACGGGAGGGTAGGACAAAAGATGTCATGCAAGTTCTTTTCCATAAGCACATATGACTATATTCAGAATACATGCCTACATTGTATTGATGAATTGGAGCTAGTTCTGTGTCACCCTATGTTATGACTGTTGCATGATGAATGCTATCCGACATAATTATCCATCATTGATCCATTGCCTATGAGCTCGTTTCTTATTGATCTTTGCTAAGTTACTTTTTTGTTGCCACTGTTACGATTGCTACAAAACTTCCATTATTACTTTTGCCACTGTTACCGTTACTTCCATACTACTTTGCTACTAAGTACTTTGCTGCAGATATTTAGTCTTTCAGGTGTGGTTGAATTGACAACTCAGCTGCTAATACTTGAAAATATTCTTTGGCTCCCCTTGTGTCGAATCAATAAATTTGGGTTGAATACTCTACCCTCAAAAACTGTTGCGATCCCCTATACTTGTGGGTTGTCAAGATCTTTTTCTGGAGCCGTTGCTGGGGAGCATAGTTCTATTCTCTGAGTCACCTGGGATTTATATTTGTTGATCACTATGAGGAATCTGAAAGACAACAAAACCAAGATCTATCCCTCAACTACGAGGGGAGGTAGGGAACTGCCATCTAGATCTGCACTTGATTCACCTTCTGTTTTGAGTGAACTTGCAACACCTACACCTGCTATTGATTCTGATATGTTGCATGTTATTGATGATGCCACTTTTGCTATGCATGATGCTTATGATAATACTACTTCTCTGCTTGATAATACTGTGCCACTAGGTGAATTTCTTGATGAACAACTTGCTAGGGTTAGAGAGAATGAAATTATTGAAACCGATGATACTATTGAAACTGGTGATGAAGATTCTCCCCCTAGATATGAATTGCCTATTGTACCTGAGGGTTATATTATGGATGAAGAAACTGCTAGAGTCTTTTTTGCTTTCAATGATAGATTGTATCTTAAGAAACTGTTAGCTAAGCTGAAAGAAAAGTCTTTGAATGCTAGAATGCAATATGATCCTGCGTTTGCTACTTCACCTATCTGTGTTAATGATAAGATTATGAATTCTCTGTCGATCCTGAGTTAATTACTTTGGTTGAATCTGATCCTTTCCATGGTCATGAATCTGAAACTGTTGTGGCACATTTTACTAAACTGATTGATATAGCCACCCTATTTACTCATGAGGAAAAAATTCGCTATTACTACATTCTTAAATTGTTTCCATTCTCGTTAAAGGGTGATGCTAGGATATGGTTTAATTCTCTTGCTCCTAGTTGTGTGCATAGTCCCCGGGATATGATTTACTACTTCTCTGCAAAATATTTTCTTGCTCATAGGGAACAAGCCGCCTTAAGGGAAATATTTAACTTTGTGCAAATTGAAGAAGAGAGTCTCCCACAAGCTTGGGGGAGGCTTCTCCAATTACTTAATGATTTGCCTGACCATCCTCTCAAGAAAAATGAAATACTTGATATCTTTTATAATGGACTAACCGATGCTTCCAGAGACCACATGGATAGTTGTGCTGGTTGTGTTTTCAGGGAAAGAACTGTTGAGCAAGCTGAACTGCTATTGAATAATATATTGAGCAATGATAATGATTGGACACTTCCTGAACCGACTCCTAAGCCAACTCCAAAGAAAAGAGGTATTCTATTTCTCAGTCCAGAAGATATGCAAGAGGCGAAGAAATCTATGAAAGAAAAAGATATTAAAGATGAAGATGTTAAGAATTTATCCCCTATTGAAGAAATACATGGTCTTGATGACCCGACATGGGTAGTAGAGGTAAATTCTCTCTGTAGATTTGATGAAGGTGACATTCCTCATAATAAGTCTGCTAGTCAATGCTTGGATGAGTTTGATAACTTTATTGTTAAACAAGAAAACTTCAATGCTTATGTTGGTAGATAATTGAAATGTAATGCTTATATGGTTGAACACTTGAGTGATTATATGTCTAGAGTTAAAAGTGATCTTAAACTCATTAGCAAACATGCTTCCATGGTTACAACTCAAGTAGAACAAGTACTTAAGGCACAAGATGATCTGCTCAATGAGTTAAATAATAAGAACAATGATATTGCTGTTAGAATTATGACTAGAGGTGGTAAAATGACCCAGGAACCTTTGTATCCTGAGGGCCATGCTAAGAGAGTTGAGCAAGATTCTCAGAGAAAGAACACTGATAGGACTTTGCATGCTTCTAATGAACCTATTATAGACACACCTGAGAATCCCAATGATATTTCTATTTCTGATGCTAAGACACAATATGGTGATGAACATGAACCTAGTGATAATATTAATGATGATGTTCATGATGATGCTCAACCTAGTAATGATAATGAAGTAGAGATTGAACCTGCTGTTGATCTTGATAACCCACAATCAAAGAATCAACGTTATGATAAGAGAGACTTTGTTGCTAGGAAGCACGGTAAAGAAAGAGAACCATGGGTTCAAAAACCCATGCCTTTTCCTCCTAAGCCATACAAGAAAAAGGATGATGAGGATTTTAAGCGCTTTGCTGAAATGATTAGACCTATCTTTTTGTGTATGCGTTTGACTGATATGCTTAAAATGCCTCCTTATGCTAAGTATATGAAACATATTGTCACTAATAAAAGAAAGATACCGGAAGCTGAAATTTCCACCATGCTTGGTAATTATACTTTTAAGGGTGGAATACCAAAGAAACTAGGAGACCCATGAGTACCAACTATACCATGCTCCATTAAAAGAAACTATGTTAAAACTGCTTTATGTGATCTTGGAGTTGGTGTTAGTGTTATGCCTTTCTCTTTATATGATAGACTTGATTTTAACAAGTTGACACCTAGTGAAATCTCTTTGCAAATGGCTGATAAATCAACTGCCATACCCATCGGTATTTGTGAGGATGTGCCTGTTGTGGTTGCAACCGTTACTATCTTAACGGACTTTGTTATTCTTGATATTCCCGAGGACGACAATATGTCTATCATCCTAGGTAGACCCTTTTTGAATACTGCAGGGGCTGTTATTGATTGCAACAAAGGCAATGTCACTTTTCATGTTAATGGTAATGAGCATACGGTACACTTTCCGAAGAAACTACCTCAAGTTCATGGTATCAATTCTATTGGAAATTTTTCAACTATTATTATTGGAGGTTTTGAATTCCCGCTTCCTACTGTCAAATAGAAATATGATATTCTTATTGTTGGGGACATGCATATCCCCGTTGAGGTAACCTAGTGTTATTCGAAAATTCTCCGGTTTTATGTTATTCGAAAGAGGTTTGTTAATAAGAATTGATCAACCTTGTTAATGGATTCCTTTTGACGCGCATGAGATGGATGAATTTAGGAAGCACAACTTTTTGTACCCTCCTTTTACTTTCTTTTATTTAGATTAAATAAAGCAAAAATAGTATTTTCTGTGTGTTTTCTGAATTATCCATGCAATAAAAAATACCTCGAAAATAAAAGTTCTCCAAATGCCCTCAAAATTTAGTACGATTTTTTATAGAATATTTGAGAATTTCTGGCACTGAGAACACACCAAGGGATGCACCAGTGAGCCACAAGGATGGAGGGCGCGCCCTACCCCCTGGGGGTGCCCCCTGTCTTGTGGGCCCCACGTGGGTCCTCTTCACTTATTGCAGCACCCATACACTTCGTCTTCCTCCAGAAAAAACATCATGTAGCTCAAACCCGTGTTCTTGCTCATTTTGCTGCCATTTTTGATCTCCTTGCCCAAAGCTCCATTCACAAAACTGCTTTAGGGGATTGTTCTTCGGTATGTGACTCCTCCAATGGTCCAATTAGTTTTTGTTCTAGTGCTTTATTTATTGCAAACTTTTGCTGCTATGGTGACCCTGTTCTTGAGCTTGCATGACAAATTTGTATGGTCCAAAGTGATTTTGATGCATGATATAGTCTCTAGGAACTTGTGGAAGTAGTTGCTATTAGTTTTATTGAGTTTGGTTCACTTTTATTTTGTGTCACTAAAAATTTCAGAAATTTTCCAGAGGAAGAAAAATGTTTAAGAAAATGTACCAAGGTGGTTCTTCGAGGAAGCAAGCCCCGAGGCTCGCGATACGTGAGCCGGACCTTGATCCACCAAGGGAAGCCCAAGTGTGGCCTAGTGAATGGCCATCGGATGAATATCTGGTCCATGCAGGCTTCAAGGATGAATTTTATGCGTATGTACGTATCTTGAGGACTTCGTATCAAATAAGTGTCGACAATACTATTACCTCACCGATTCCTTTGTGCGGAGGTTTGAATTTTCATCTAAGCGCAATACTCATACTGTTATATTTGACCTTTATGATGAATCGCATACCATGGACCTTGAAGATTTTAATACTGCCTGAAAAATCCCACAATGGGGCATTCTTAGTGAGCCTCACAAATCTGAATATAATGATTTCCTTGCTAGCATCACGGTGGGAGAAACTAGAAATATCACACAAGCTATCATAGGGAGCATTCATTTTCCCACCATACAATACTTTGCTCTCTTTATAGGTAGATGCATTAATGGTAAGCATGAGCATAGCCACCTTTGCGTCCCAGATCTTAGTATCCTCAAGAGTGCGGTATTAGGTGATAAGCGATATAACTTGGGGGGCCATTATTGCAAGGAGGCACTACTAGGGAAAAGCCTATACACAGAATCTTAGCAGCAGTGCGGTTCAAAATAGAGCGCTGCTGGTAAGTAGTTGTAGCGCTTATTACGTAAACTTCGCTGCTGCTAAATATTTAGCGATGAGCGCCGCTGAAAGCGCTGCTACAAATATCGACCGGCGGTGTTCCCCACCTCTAAGTAGCGATGGCGGTCGATCAAACAGCGCTCTTGCTAAGTGCATAGTAGTAGCGGTTTCCTCGAGATCGCTGCTTTGGTAAGTTTCAAATTGCCGCAATTTTTGTCCCATTAGCGATGGCGCCTTACAGCGTTAATGCTAAGTTCTTAGCAGCAGCAGCGTTTCTCACCAGCGCTCTGCTAACCCCACCAACCCCAACCCGTCCCTCCCTCCCCTTGCTTTTTTCCCTTCCCCTACCTCCCCTCTCCTCTCTTCCCTCCACCACATGCTCCCACTCTCACTTTTCCCTTCCCCTACCTCCCCTCTCCTCTCTTCCCTCCACCACATGCTCCCACTCTCTCTTGTTCTTCTCAATACTTCTCCCCATTACTCTCTCTCTTCTCTATCCACCTTCTCTCTCTTCATTACTCCTACATAACTACACCACCTCCATTAATGCATCTCCTTTCTCTTTTTCCTTCCCCCTCCACTAGTTGAAGTTGTCTCCTTCCAAATTAGGTAGCTAGGTAGATGTAGGATTTAGTTAAGTGACCTATTTGCCCCCTAACTAGATCTATCTTTGTCAAGAAGAGCTTAATTTGTGCACTTTTGATCTCCCTACAACATCATCTTCGGCCATCAAGATAGAGGTGATGAAACTTTCATGCTTTTGCAAAATGGAAATGTGTTTATGTGTGTGTGATATGTTTGTGGAAATTGTGTGTGTGGCATGAGTTGACGCCACCAAATTGTGCTTTTGAGTTGCCTATGTTTTGCGAAATGTCGATTTATTTCCGTTTGGCTAATTCGAACAAACTCTAGATCCATATATGTCCTATTTTTAGGAAGGTCATGCCAAATTTTTTATGACTTTGATGCATGCATGCATTTTTACAATCAATTTTTTATTATTACGTGCGAGTTGGCGATGGTCGATGGAGCGATGGTGGACAGGTGGTTGCGGTCGGCGGTGCAAGACATGAAAGAAAATAACCGGACAGAGGTTTTATGTTCGTGTCGAAAATGCAAAGGAATAGTTTGGCTCGACCCCCATGGCGATGGTGGTGTCGAGCGCACCTGCTCATGACTGGTTTCATGGATGGCTATACTAGGTGGATAATTGAAGATGAGGATGACGATGTTGAGGATGCCGACGGGCAGGAAATGATGACACGGGCAAGGCGAAGAGATGATCGATAATGGCGGCGGGAAGAGGCGGACATGGCGGCGGAGAAGGGCCGGACATGGCGGAGGAGAAGGGGCGGACATGGCGGCGGAGAGAGCGACATGGACTCCACGCAGCAGAGTTCGTTGGTACTAAGTTCAATTGTGCGGGACCCTCATGTTCAAGCATTGCCGCATGAGGAGACAATCTTGAGAGAGCTGCTTCTAGAGAGGAGGCTAAGCTGGAGCAAGCGGTGGTAGACTCGAACACTCCATTGTATGATGGTTGCAATCTGAGGTGACCGGTTGAGTTTCACGCTCCAACTCCTCGAAGACGAAGGCTAAAAACAAATGGACCGACACTAGCCTCGATGAGCATCTCAAGTACCTAAAGGATGTTCTTCCCATGGGTAATCTATGTCCTACTAGTGTTTATGAGGCCAAGAAGATCGTGTGCCCTCTTGATCGCCACATGTTAGATACCATGCATGCATCAACGATTGCATAATTTATCGGAAGAAGCACGGAAAAAACAAGCTGTCCGGTGTGCAATGCTTCTCGATACAAGAAGGCCGGAAGAAATGTCCCCGAAAGTTGTATGGTACTTACCGATCACTCCCGTCTCGGAGGTATTTTGTAGATCCCAAGGAAGCAAAGCTAATGCACCGCACGCGGAGAGGAAGAAGCTCGACGATGGAGATGATCCGAAGCTGAGACACGTGAAGGATGGAAGCCAGTGGAGAGCGTTGAACAGCTTCTATCGGTATTTTGAATGTGATGCAAGGAACATTGTGCTCGGCGCGTGTACCGATGGCATGAATCCGTTTGGTAACCAGAACACCAACCATAGTACATGGCCCGTGTTTGTATGGATGTACAACCTCCCCCCTGGTTGTGCATGAAATCGAAGTACATTCACATGAGCATGCTTATTCAAGGGCCAAAACAACTAGGAAATAATATTAATTTGTATCTGGGGCTACTTCAAGAGGAGTTAGACACGTTATGGAAAACACCGGCCAAGACATGGGACTCCAGCAAAGGTGAGTATTTCAACATGAGAGCCGCGCTGATCACGGCGATCTGAGGACTATCTCGATTCTGGATATGTGGCAGGCCAGGTGTGCCATGGATATTGCGGATGCACGCGGTGCATGGATGATACAACGTCTCGGCAGCTAACGTCAAGGAAAGATGGCGGTGCAGGAAAATCGTGTACATGGGGCATCGAAGATGGCTTGAACAGGGCGACCCGTGGAGAAACCGTGGAGATCTATTCAATGGTCACGCTGAGCATCGAGGACCTCCACGTAAGCGGGCGGTGCGAAATCGATGAGCTGTTGAAAACTGGAATGAGTGCCCCGCGCCGAAAGACGATGAGAAAGGCGCCAGAGCCGCTGCTGAAGGTATGGAAGGCGAGGTCGTGTTGCGGGACTTGGAGTACTTGCACAAACTCGATACACCTCATTGCCTAGATCAAATGCATATCTGTAAGAATGTCCTTGAGAGCTTGCTCGCAACACGATGAACATGCGGATAAGACCAAGGATGGGCCGAAGGCAAGAAAAGACTTGCAAGATTTGAAAATCAGGGAAGATCTGCACATGCCGCCCCGTAAAATGTCAGACGAGACAGAGACAGAGACAGAGGCACGGGAGAAGAAGGGCAAGAAATTAAAGAAAGAAGATTATTGCCCCCCTCTTGCTTCACCTTAAGTCGGTGAGATCAATCAATTCTTTAAGTGCCTTACGGAGTGAAAGTTAGTTCGATTCTTGTGGCAAGATAAGCGGATATCTGACACGGACAAGAAAAGGTTCAGCGGGATGAAGTCTCATGACTGTCATGTGATGATGACGCAGATACTACTGTTGCCCTTAGAGGATAATGGACAAACACGTCCGTGACACGCTTATTGGTCTCTGCAACTTTTTGACGTCATCTCGAAAGTCGATCGGTGTGAAGCAGCTCCAAAGGCTACGAGGAAGAGATCGTTGTGATCTTGAATGAGCTTGAGATGTACTTCCGCCCGCGTTCTTCGATGTGATGGTGCATCTGTGTGTCCATATTATGGATGACATAATAGACTGGGGCCGTCATTCCTGCACAACATGATGCCGTTTGAGAGGATGAATGGGATCATCAAAGGATTCGTTAAGTAACATGTCCCGTCCGGATGGAAGCATCGTCTGGGCTATTTGGCACAAGAGTGCATCTCTTTACGTGAGAATTTTCTATATGGCGCAGACCAGCCGCTTTGGTGTTAGTGTTGGTTTGCCCGTTAACAAGCACGATGGGAGGCTCGAAGGAGATGGTCACTTTAACGGTCGCGAGGAACTACACGTGGCATACTCAGATCGGCGCAGCGATTTTGACAGAGCAAACTTGGTAGTGCTACAACACCTAGGCGAGGTAGATCCTTTCGTGGCCTTTGCACAAAGAAATTATCGCAAAGAAGTATCGTGACGGGGGTATGCGGGACGGACGCCGAAGTTACTAGAGAGCACAACTCCACTTTCTGCATTGGTTCAAAGAGCATATTATTGCTAATCCCGGAGGAGGGCTCTAAGGACGGATTGCTCATATCGCCTTAGCACATGGCCCTCGCCCAACCTCGTAACCTATCGGGCATATGATATCAACGGATACACGTTCTACGGAGGCAAAAGGTATGGGCGGTGATGATCGAACTCGGGGGTGACGATGGAATGCATGACCGGCAGCGACAACGGCACAACCGAGCGATTTTATGGAAGGGTCGAGGAGATCTGGGAGCTTGACTACTCGGACTGCACAACACGGCGATGTTCCGTGTCGGATGGGCTAAGAATGTCGAAAGAAAGCGGGATGTTCACTACCATGACTATACCCGACGCCAAGAGCGCTACCGTCAACGCTATCGCAAAAAACGAGCCATGGGTACACGCTAAGCACGTGACACAATGCTTCTTCATAACTGACCCGCGCAATCCCAGCCGTGTTGTCGTGAGGAGAGGCAAAAGGAACATCATTGGAATGGATGGAGTCGCCAGCGAGGAAGACTATGATCGATCTGGCAACCCAATGAGGGAAGATGGCGATGATGATGAAGTATCGTCAAAGAAGAATCAATACTACATTACCTAAGAAAATCGTACTCCATGGAAAAGGCAAAGTCACAATGAGGGGCTCAATTATTCTTGACGAACAAGAAGGAAAGAAGCTGACTCAAAAACAAAAGCGTCGACCTTGAGGAAATGTATGTTATGGGTCCAATGATGTGTAATATATATATGTTCCTATTTTGTATACACACTTAGCCATATGATGTGTAATATATATGTTCCTATTTTGCATACATATTTAACCGTCAAATGATGCAATATATATCGCCTCCCTTCGTTCACTGCCTCGGAAATAAAAGTGGGATAAAATAAAGGAAAAGAAAAATGAAAACTGGCGATGGCGGCGGCGATAGCAGCGCGTTTCCACAAAACCGCTGCTGCTACAAACCATAGTAGTAGCGCGTTTCTTATAAACCGCTGCCGCTCGCACCATAGTAGTAGCGTGTTTCCCATAAGCGCTGCAGCTACAGATCATAGTAGTAGCGGCGTTTGACATAACGCGCTCTTTTCGTCCACTTAACCCAAAATTCTCACTCGCCCAGCTTCATCCCGCCACATTTCCCCCAAATCCCCACTCTCTCTCGGCCCCGTCGCTCCGCCCGCGCCCGACCGGCCCGGCGCTCGCCCCGACTCCGCCGACTCGGCGCTAGCCCGACACTCGCCCGTCCGGCCCTCGACCCGACTCGGCGCTCTCGCCCCGACCACGCCGCTCGCCCCGACCCACCGCTCGCCCCGACCACGCCGCTCGCCCCGACCCAACCGCTCGCCCCGACTCGGCGCGGCCTTCGCCCCCAACCCAGCGCTTCGCCCCGACCGTCGGCCCTCGCCTCCTCCTCCCCTGCACTCTCTGTAAACCCCCTCTCTGCTAGGGTTCTTCATGTTAATTAATTAGGTTATCTATTTAGTTATGAATTTCGCTAGGTTTCAAAATTAGCTGAATTTATATGGAAATTTGAACTGGACATGTGATATGTGCATATGTCATGTTTTGGACATGTCATGTTTGGAAAATGATCCGAGTGGCCTATGTTACGCCGAAATGTTGATTCATTTCCGTTTCGGTGAATTTCAGGCGCTCGATATGTCCATTTTTTAGCAAAGGTCATGTCAAAATTTCCCGTGAATAAAGGCATGATTTGTGCTACATAGTTGGCATATCGAGTGCTGGCACATCGATTTCTTTTTACGTCATTTCTCATTTATTCATACTTTTAGAAATAAATGAGGCCACTTAATCATAGGAAACATGTCGAACAACGAAGAAACTGGGCCTTGACCAAGATGCGAGCGAGATGGATTATGATGGTGAACAAGAGTACCTCGACTATTTGACGCTAAGCAAGGTTTGCAGGTCGGCCTCGATGATGGTACCGATGCCGACATCGACACCGACGGCGCCGGCACCGATGGCGGCGCCGAGACCGGTGGGGAAGGTACGGCGGGGAAGGTACCGCCCGATGCCGATACCGAAAGAGGAAGCATAAGAAGCAGAGGATACGAAAACCTAACAAACTAGGGATTGGACGACTTGTGATCACAAAGATGGCACAGCAAGTTTGAGCCGTTAGAGCGGAAGAACCTCGCAAGTGCTATGGGAACCAAGTAGGATGCATCCTACGGAATCTTGTGAGCATCAGCGACGATGACTTAAGGAGTAAAGAACATTTGACGCAGATTGCTCCTAACGAAGATGCACAAGAGATTCAAGTTCCCGACCGGGATGATAACATAGAACAACCATGGGATGATCCGAAGATGAAAAAGATTAACAATCACGCCATGGGCATGTTCAGCAATGATTTGGCCTCTGGAAAGGGAGGGTGAAACGAGCTATTGAGGCTGATGAACCCCTGTCCAAGATTACGGAGGAAAATCCGACACTTACGGAAGAGGAGTTCGAAAAGTTCAAGGACACTTGCGCTACCGAGGCAGCCAAGGCTAAGGCTGCGAAATTCAAAAGCCTTCAGCTCGGAACACGGAAGCATCGCCTCGGAAGCCGTGGCTACCTCGGTAAAAGGCCCATATGGGATAAGGAGGGCGCGAACGTGAAGCCGCGGGTCTCCTGACCCCTTCGCGAAGTTCACCAACCCCTTGGAGCATGAATTCATCGGGGCCCGCTACAAGTGGGACAAGGAGAAAAGGTTTTTTACGGACAAGATCACGAGGAAATTGATTAGACTCTGGAGAAGCAACACCGGCTTGCAGCGAAAGCCCTACTTCTTCGATGAGGCCCAAGTGGGACACCCCTCTCAACCGGCCTTGAGCGAACTTAAGGGACTCCCGTTGGACCAGCGGCCGCAATATGGTGTGTGTGCGCGGCGCCGAGACGGCGCCACGTGGAAGGTGTTTTACAACGACGGCCCGAGAGGCCAAGAAGCGAAAAAAAAGTTTAGTCAGGCGGACATCGGCGCAAAGGTGAAGCTTGCGGTCGAGAAAAAAGCAGTGAGGGCGCGAAAAAAAGCAGCCGAGGGCGAATATGAGTTGCTACACAAGAGCGGTCAATGTAGCATGAATCGCTGCGAAATGATTTGGCTACTAACTTGGTTCGATTATCATCAAGCGGGCGAAGGAAAATCGAGACAAGGCGGTACATGATTTCCCGATGCCCGGTTTAAATCGCGAACAACTCCATGAACAACAACACCATCGCACCATCACTTGCTCAAGCAACGGGCCTCCTCTCGCAGCCGCTCCGCTCATAGCAGCCCGTCCTCGGTCTTAAGCGCGCTAGGTGGGCCTTCGTCTTTAGCTGAGCTCGGCGCCGTCACGGTAATTACATGTCGCACCAACATATATATATATAGATAATATTCCATTTTGTTGCCTTTCGGTTGTTTTACACCACAGACATATGTGTTTGCGGCGAAAAAACCCCATGCACCATACTCTACTTGATCAAAGGCGGAAGGTGGGCGTGGGAAAGGGGATGATAATGGGCCCCTCTCAGCGCACATTCCACAACCACCCGATCCCGATGGGCACTTCAGGTTAGCTTGACCAGTGTGAAATCGGGCACGAGTTTGCCTCCTCGATGCAGCATGTGGGGAGCGGACGACGAGACCCGCCATGGATTGGACGATGCAAGGGTTGGGTGCTGCTATGGCGAAGAATCTTATTAAATGCAGGCGCCGCCGAGAGCACACCAATAACTACCACACATCAACAAGCATGTGCGAGACCACCACCCCACCTACGCAATTACCAGCTCTGTAGTAGTGCCGGGTGAGGCGGCGACGACATGATGAAGGGGTGCAATAATCTTGGCTGATGTACCAGAGAACAGAGAATGGATGATGAGGCGGAGGTCGACCCTATGGATTACCTCAATACAAATGTGTATGGTGTGACATAGATATGATGAGTCAACCATATGACGAATCGGGCTATCGACTTGCTAATGAGGATATGGATGATATGCCGGGCAGGGCCGTACCATGGAATGCAAAAGTCTCTCTTCATGAAATCCTCACAGGACACGCTTTGAAGATGCCGCCTCAACACAGGCTCAACTAGCCGGGCGCGAGGGTCGTCTTGTGCTTAGCCCGGGAACACTTGGGCAGGGGTTAAGGAAGGGTGCGGAAGGTGTGCCCAAGAAAAGGAGAGGAAGAGATCGGGAAGGTAATCGCCTCCAAACAAGCGAGAGCACACAGCAGCGAGCGATGCATTACGAAGGCGTGTACCCGTGAAAGGTGCGGTCATGTTCCATCTCACGGGCGAGCCGATGCTACCGCTGAAACCGCTGGAGGCACTATCGGGGATCTCGAGAGACTACATGACCATGTGTTGTCGTGAGAAAAGCCTACTAGCCTCAAAGGATCCGGGATATCGACATCGCGGCTCGTGTGCACGAGGGAAGTGCTACGTTGACACACGGCCCATGGAGGTGTTCTTCCTGCGGTTTGACCATATCTTTGAGATGTTTCTAACAAAGGCGGCTTGATCTTACTATCGTCCGCCTTTTTGCGCTACATATGAGCTCCGTCGTGAAGAGTGAAGAAGTCTCGCAAATCTGTGTGGTGGATCCGTACTACATGCACGAGTCTTTCTTGAGTCTCGGCGACTTTGGCGTGAAACTGCTAGGAGTACCTCCAAAACTTCATGGTACAGAATAAGGACCGGAAATTGTCCTCGTGCCTTATCATCCAAAGTAAGTCGATTCGGACAACCCTTTCGTACATTTCAATCATTCCTTCTCTCTCATATGGGGAATAATTTGAGGTGTCTTTTCCCGCAGCAGCAGGCGCGCCGTTCTTATCGTTCTTTACCCGCAAGTCTCCCACGCCGTGTATTTTGACCCTTGAGAGACTACGAGAAAAGGACTACACCCACATAATGAATATTCTAGATGATGCTCTCCAAGGCTTCAGCTATAGAGGTGGCCACGTGCATATCGAAACAAAGGAACAAGAAGATGGGTTTCACGCATAAAACTAACTTCTCCTGCATCCATGTCCCAAAACCAAGCAAGAAGGATGGATTCTACATCGTCCATCTCATGATTCAGTTCAACACGGATCACCAAAAGCTTCGCATTAACAGCAGAAATGATGATCATATCCACAAGTGGCTAGAATCTCATGGAGAAGCGAATTATAAACTTAGAGATGACTTCTTTCGCATCCAAAGCGACATTGCGACGATCATCATGAAAGAAGTCGTCGATGAGAAGGGGATGTTCCACCACGACCCTATATCGCGAGCTGACGTCCAAACTCGCATAGGCATGCAACGTCTAGACCTCACGCCGTTCAAGCAGCTAGGGTTCGTCCTCGATGATATGGAAGGTTGGAACTTCTAGTGATTTATGATGCCGATGATGATGATATGTGTCGGTTGAACTTGTATACTTTTTGTAGCGATGAAACTTTGTGATGTCCACGGTCCCTGCCGAACTTGCGTAACGCTACTTTTGTTAGTTGGCGTACGATGACCTGCGTACCTCTAGTTAATTAATTTGCGTCTTGTATATGTTGCATCTAGTTGCTAACCTTTCTTTTTGGTGTTTCTCTAGTATATTTTTTGCATATATATGATTGTACATCCTCTTCATGAACATGCATCTCTAACGGTACCTAGTTTCTTGATGGCGAGATGGAAATGCTATATCGTGTACAAAGGGAAGGTTCGGGGTGTACAACGAGTGGCATGAGTGTCGGCGCAAGTGAATGGGTTGTGGGCGCCAGCCATAAAACTTCAAAAGCAGACAAGAAGGAGAAGCTAGTTACTTGAGGTCCACACTAGCGCGAGAGGACTCGTAACCGCCACCTCATGTCTTGCATGGTTCCGCTCTCACTCATAGTGATAGCACTTCTTGCGTATGCCTTTGTTTAGATGGATAGCGTTGTTGTAGTTGCAATTATTCGAGACTTGCATGTATTGCTATTTTCGAGATGATAACAAGATATCACTTTGTGTTGGATGATGATTATGAAGAGACTATTTTTATGTACATGCTATGATTACATTTGTGGTCTCGCAGCATTTGTATGTGTATCATGATGAAATTTCTATGTGCTAAAGATTCTTCTACAAAGCGGTTCAAATACAAAACAAATATGCCAAAAAACTACTTAAATTAGCGATGGCGAGTGTACAAAAGTTAGCAGCAGCGCGCTATAGCGATGTAGCGTCCCGCCAAGGAGCGCTAGCGCTAATAGCGGTAGCGAGCTTCCCGCAACCGCGCTGCTGCTAGACTTGTATAGCAGTAGCGCGGGAGGGCATGCGCTACTGCTATGAGTTAGCTGTAGCGCCGTATTAGTAGCGCGGGTACCCGCGCTACTGATACATCTAAAACCCGCGCTGCTGCTAGCCTTTTCCCTAGTAGTGAGGTTACATCATAATGCTAAAGATGGAGATTTATTTTGTGGGATTTATGCAACTCATTTAGCTAATTATCTTGGTGTATCTATAAGAGAAAATGACATTGAGTTGCTGCCTATTTTTCTATATTATAATGCTATGTTATGTTACCAGTTTCTT
Source organism: Aegilops speltoides (assembly GCA_021437245.1). Taxonomy (NCBI): domain Eukaryota; kingdom Viridiplantae; phylum Streptophyta; class Magnoliopsida; order Poales; family Poaceae; genus Aegilops; species Aegilops speltoides. The sequence continues at coordinate 47,208,483 of CM038144.1, forward strand.
GAGAGGAGCGGTCAGTCCCTCCAGTACTGACTAATGTTTGAAAGATGGCGTGTTGTCCATATTACCCTTCCTGCTCATGCCTTCTTTAACTTTCAGGTAAATGGAAGATAATTTATAACCAGAGAGGAGGCAAACGAGTATGAGAGAACATCGGAGGCCGCTCGCCTCCAGGAAGCAGCTCGTCAGGAGGTAGCTGCCGCAGCACCGTACAACCCCAACTATGACTTCGGATATCATCCGGGCCAGTGGTGGCCTTAGACCAACTTAGGCCAAAAGCCTAAGCTTGGGGGAGTACGTATTTCTCACCGACATTACATTCATGTTCACACACTCATTCTAGTTGTTGGTGCTCATACTTTTTTATTGTATTATCCATGCTAGTTTATTTTCTTTTCTTGCTTTCTTCTTGAGTGTTTGAAAAACTATGAGGAGAAAAATTTGTTATAGTTTAGTTTACTTTCCATGCTTACTTAGTAGTAGTATTAAAACGAAAACCCAAAAAGATTTCTCGTTCTTCTTTTGCTTGTTGGGAGCTATCCTGTGTAAATAGTTTTTCTCGTTCTTGTTTTATTTCCTTCAGAAAAATAAAAACTGCAAAAACATTTCAGTGTGTTTCTTTGAAATTCTTTTCTTTTCTTTGGGGGTCGAGAGGAGAAGACCACGATGAAAATGATGAGTGGCTCTCATATGCATTATTGTTGATCTAACAAAGAGCCCATATTACCTTGTCTTCTCCTTTGAATAAATGTTCGCAGATTCCAGCTTAGTCCAATGCACATGCACTATTATTATTATTCACACCGTTCGGTCGTGCAAGTGAAAGGCGATAATGCCGATATATGATGAAATGATTGAGATGAGGAAGAGCTGGTATGAACTCGACCTATCTTGTTTTTGTAAATATGATTAGTTCATCATTCCTGATTCAGCTTATTATGAATGAAACATGTTTGCAATGACCATTAGAGATTATAGTTACACATGCCATGCTTATTAGCTAGGAGTTTATAATGGTTTACCTTGTGTGCCAAACTGTTATTAAAATGGTTGTGATGTAGTATGATAGGATGGTCCTCCTTTGAATGATTCGGGTGACTTAACTTGGCACATGTTCACGCATGTAGTTAAAAAAAAATCAACATGGCCTCCACAATATTTATGTTCATGGTGATTTATATCCTACTCATGTTTGCACTCAGTGTTGGATCTTAATGCATGTTTATGACTATTGTCGCTCTCTAGTTGATCGCTTCCCAGTCTCTTTCTGGCCTTCACTTGAACTAAGCGGGAATACTGCTTGTGCATCCACTTCCATAAACCCCAAAGTTGTTCCATATGAGTCCACCATACCTACCTATATGCGGTATTTACCTACCGTTCCAAGTAAATTTGCATGTGCCAAACTCTAAGCCTTCAAATGAAATTCTGTTTTGTATGCTCGAATCGCTCATGTAGCAACTAGGGCTGTCTATATCTTCCATGTTAGGTGGGTTATTCTCACGATGAGTGGACTCCGCTCATCATTCATGAGAAAATGGATGGTAATCGGGATGCCCAGTTCCATGCTCAAATCAAAATAATTGCAAACAAAACTCCCCCAGGATTTTTGTTAGTTTGATGGTACCCGTTGTTTCGGACCAGCCGTGGAATGTGCTTGTTGGTGGTGGGGGAATAAAACTTTACCATTCTGTTTGGGAACCGCCTATAATGTATCTAGCATGGAAGATGTCGAGATCTCTTGGTTGTTATGTTGACAATGGAAGCATGCCGGTCAAAATATTATTTATCTTTGTTTCAAAAACTCGAGCTCTGGCACCTCTGCAAATCCTTGCTTCCCTCTACGAAGGGTCTATCTATTTATTTTTATGTTGAGTCATCATCCTCTTATAAAAAGCACCAGTTAGAGAGCACCACCGTATTTTGTATGCATTGTTATTAATTGATATTGAGTATGACTGTGACTGGATCTCCTTTGCCATGAATTATAATGTCTAGTCAGTCCTTGATCTTCAGGGGGGCTCTGCATTTATGTTTTGCGATCTCAAAAAGGGCTAGCGAGATACGATCTTGTTATATCATATCACGACTGTTTTGAGAAAGTGTTATCATCCGAGATTTATTATTATTACTTGCTAGTAGATTGTGCTATTAATATGAGTAAATGTGAGACCTAAATGTTATTGTGAATATGGTTAGTTCATAATCTTTGCTGAAAACTTCAATGCTAGCTTTACATATTTGCAACAACAAGATCAAACAGAGTTTGTAAAAGTTTTTCTTTATCACTTACAGTTTATCAACTGAATTGCTTGAGGACAAGCAATGGGTTAAGCTTGGGGGAGTTGATACGTCTCCCTCGTATCTACTTTTCCAAACCCTTTTGCCCTTGTTTTGGACTCTAATTGGCATGATTTGAATGGAACTCACCCGGACTGACGTTGTTTTCAGCAGAATTGCCATGGTGTTATTTTTGTGCGGAAATAAAAGTTCTTGGAATGACCTGAAACTTCACAGAGATAACTTTTGGAATAAATAAAAAATATTGGCGAAAGAATCAACCGAAGAGGGCCCACACCCTAGCCACAAGGACGGAGGGCGCGCCCTACCCCCTGGGCACGCCCCTATCTTGTGGGCCCCCTGGACCTCCACCGACCTCAACTCCAACTCCATATATTCACGTTCGGGGAGAAAAAAATCAGAGAGAAGGATTCATTGCGTTTTGCGATATGGAGCCGCCGCCAAGCCCTCTTCTTCCTTGGGAGGGTAGATCTGGAGTTCGTTCGGGGCTCCGGAGAGGGGAATCCGTCGCCATCGTCATCATCAACGATCCTCCGTCACCAATTTCATGATGCTCACCGCCGTGCATGAGTAATCCCATCATACTCTTGCGGGACGGTGATGAGTTGGATGAGATTTACCATGTAATCGAGTTAGTTTTGTTAGGGTTTAATCCCTAGTATGCATTATGTTCTATGATTGATGTTGCTATGACTTTGCTATGCTTAATGCTTGTCATTAGGGCCCGAGTGCCATGATTGCAGATCTGAACCTATTATGTTTTCATGAATATATTTGTGTTCTTGATCCTATCTTGCAAGTTATAGTCACCTACTATGTGTTATGATCCGGCAACCTCGGAGTGACAATAGTCGGGACACTTCCCGGTGATGACCGTAGTTTGAGGGGTTCATGTATTCACTAAGTGCCAATGCTTTGGTCCAGTACTCTATTAAAAGGAGGTCTTAATATCCCTTAGTTGCCAATAAGACCCCAGTGCCACGGGAGGGTAGGACAAAAGATGTCATGCAAGTTCTTTTCCATAAGAACATATGACTATATTCGGAATACATGCCTACATTGTATTGATGAATTGGAGCTAGTTCTGTGTCACCTATGTTATGACTATTGCATGATGAATGCTATCCGACATAATTATCCATCATTGATCCATTGCCTACGAGCTCGTTTCATATTGATCTTTGCTAAGTTACTTTTTCCTTGCCACTCTTACGATTGCTACAAAACTGCTACTATTACTTTTGCCACGGTTACCGTTACTTCCATACTACTTTGCTACTAAATACTTTGCTACGGATATTAAGTCTTTCAGGTGTGGTTGAATTGACAACTCTGCTGCTAATACTTGAGAATATTCTTTGGCTCCCCTTGTGTCGAATCAATAAATTTGGGTTGAATACTCTACCCTCGAAAACTGTTGTGATCCCCTATACTTGTGGGTTATCACCCCTCTGGTAGTTATTTGCTCCAATAATTCTTATTTATTCCATAAAAAGTCCTCGCGAAGTTTCAGCTCATTTGGAGTTGTGCAGAATATGTAGCCTGGCGTAGCTTTTTAGGTCCAGAATTCCAGTTGTCGGTATTCTCCCTCTTTGTTTGAACCTTGCATATTATGAGAGAAAAGGTATTAGAATTACTCCAAAAAGCATTATTATGCATAAAAACATTGTAAATAACACTAGGAAACATGATGCAAAATGACGTATCAGCAATTCGTTCTCCCTTATATTTTGAAGTGGATTTTATTTGCATCTCTTTGTTACTCTCATCTAATCAATCATTTGTTAGAGGCTGCAATTCACCTCACTTGAGATGTTTTCCATAAGCCCACAACAAGGTTATTCTTTTCGTTGTTGATTTTCCATCAACCCCATTCAACCCATCTTTCAAAGGATGCTTTTCAAATTCAAATGTGGGAGAAGTTTTCATTTTCTTCTCTGTTCTTTTCTTTCATCGATCTAGCTTCTATTCATTCATTCCGGAGGCATTGTGATGTTGCTCTCTTCGACCAATCATCTCGTTTTCTCAAGATCATGTTCTTTTCTTTGCTTTTCCATTCAGCGGGAGTGTTGTGTCCTATATCCAAGTTCTTTTCATCTTATCAAGTTTTGCTCCTCTTTCAACCGGAGTGATGCCCAAATTCAACTTTTCGCATTCCTTGTATATCTCATTTCAACCAGAGTGGTTTCTAATTCTTTTGTCACTTGAGTTTTGATTCATGGCTTCGAACATCCAAGGTTCTCTGCGTGTTCCTTCATTCTCTTTTCAACCAAAAAATGCTTTCAAATTTGTTGCGCTCCTTCTTTCAAGTTTTTCAACCACCAAGGTTCTTTGGTTTCACTCGTTTGTCAAAGAAGCCACTTTGTTATACCTCTTCTTTCTGTTTTCATCCCTAGATCTCGGGGCGAGATCTCTTGTAAGTGGGGGAGTGTTGTGACACCCCGAGACCGACGCTCCAGAAGCCTTCCAGTTAATTCATTGTTGCCGTGTGATTTATTAGCTAGTTGCATTTCATCATGTCATCATGAGCATTTCATTCGCATGTTTTCATAAAACTTGCATCCGCTCGTAGTTGCCGCTTCTTCGTTGTCTCTGTTGACCTCCTCTCAGGTCAATCGGACCGCTCTCTTCTCTACTTTCTCTGAGCCCATCAAACTCCCCTCTCTTTCGTCAAACCCATCGCGTGCGCGTCCAAAACTCCCCCGAACCCGACCCGGGCAGTCATGACCAATGGGTCCGGATCATCTCCAAACATCCCCAAAACATGTTCGTTTTCTCATTTGAACTCCCTGGCATATTTATTCCGGGCCATCCGATTATGATCGGAGGGACCGAATAGCCCCTAATCTAACCCACCTGCTATTATGATCGGAGGGATCGAATAGCCCCTAAGCTAACCCACCTGCTATATATATACCGGATGAAACCCTAGCCCTAACCTGCCCCATCCATCCATCCCCTCACCCGCCGCCACCACCCTCTTCCTTGGGATTCCCCGATCCAATCCACACACTTCACCCAGCCGACCCGACCACCTCCCTCGTTTTCAGCACTGGGCCGACCATCCCCTGATCCAGGAGCACGAGCTCCCACACCTTGCTACCACGCCAACCAGAGCAGCAGCTCAGCCGGTGTCTAGGGCCACCTCGCGAGGACCCCGACGCCACCAGGCCACCGCCCTGCGCCCTGCCCTTCTCCTCCTTCCTTCCCGTCTTCTATTCCTAACCTCTTGGATCTCTTTCTCTTCCCTTTGCAGGAACCTCCCTGATGCCATGAACTCCGTCATGTCGCCAACCACATGGGGCCCAGCGCCCTCGTTCGTCGCTGGATCCGGGGACGCCATGCCAGGACCCATCCGTTCCAGGCCTCCCCTGCACCATTCCTAACCCCACCGACCTGGCGCCCAGGACCTCCCCTACAGTTGTCACGCCCGATACCTGCATCTACATCGAACTATGGACGATGATGCCTGCTCGATCCCCTACCTCGACTGTGTTGACTTCATTCGAGCCCTGCAGCTGGTCATCCGCCTCCCCAAGCCGTGCCTTGCCGCCAAGTTCTTTGCCGCTGCCGGAGTCCTTGCCTTCGACCATCATCGTCTTCATCCTATCTATGAGGAGACGAGCGCCGGAGCACCCACTTCCATTGACCGCATCGTCAACCAGCCGAGCGGGTCATCCTCCTTCGCGCGTGTGGGCCTCAGCCACCCGCATCCGGCCCAGCTCGACCAGCCCATCACCGAGCCGGCCTAGTGCCTCTGGTGAGCAGCTCCTCACAGCCCATCGCCCCTGTGCACTGCTTGTCCATCCTAGATCCATCAGTTTCGGCCCGATTGTTTTTTCTTATGTCCAACGAATTTTGCAGTTTATCCGGAGAATTACTGTTTTGCAGAAAACCCCTCATGTTCATGCATGTAATAACTAATTAACTGTGCATCTGATTAAAATGTTTTATATATGTAAAATGCTCAGTTTCTCATGTGCTTTCATAATATGCAACTTTCATCCATGTTAAAAATGTTTAAAATTGTTGTTTGCATTTAAGTTGCATAAATGACATGCTAAAATGGTTTATTTCATAACTAAATAACCGTAGCTCCGAATTAAATAAACTTTATATGTAAATGGGGTAGAAAAATGCATAGTGTAACATGGTTCAATTACTTTGCATGTTTAACAACTCTAAAATATGATTTAGGGTAGAACAGTACCAAATTTGAAATATGCACATGGGAATTTTCCAGAATTGTTGTTTGTTGTTTCAAGCCTCATTTAAATTGTCTAGATAGTGTACTTTGATTGTGTTGCACCTCTTGCCATGTTAACAACATTTAAAATTGTTGAGTAGCATAAACGAGAGCGAACTAATTAATCGAATGTGGTGTTTCATCAATATGCAACTCATGGCATATTGAGCTCCACTTAATGTGTAGTATTGTTTGTTGCACTTTGCCATGCCATGCATATTTAAATCGGACATGCATCATACTTGATTGTGCATCATGCCATGGTTATGATATGTATGTTTACCATGTTGTTTGCTTCTTTCCGGTGTTGCTTCTTCTTGATAGTTCCAGTAACATTGTGGTTGTGACGATTCGTTCGACAACGCTTGTTCGTCTAATTCATGGACTCGTTCTTCTTCCTAGCAGGATTTCAGGCAAGATGATCATTACCCTGGATACCACTACTATCTTTCCCTTGCTAGTTGTCTCGATGCTATCGCTATGTCTTGCTACCTACCACTTGTTTATCAAGCCTCCCAAATTGCCATGATAAGCCTATAACCTTTCCCACCATCCCAACAAACCGTTGATTGGCTATGTTACCGCTTTGCTCAGCCACTCTTATAGCGTTGCTAGTTGCAGGTTGTTCCATGTTGGGACATGGATATCATGGGATATCACAATATCTCTTATTTAATTAATGCATCTATATACTTGGTAAAGGGTGGAAGGCTCGGCATTTTGCTTGGTGTTTTGGTCCACTCTTGCCACTGTAGTTTCCGTCATACCGGTGTTATGTTCCCTGATTTTGCGTTCCTAAAACGGTCGGGGTATATTGGCCCCACTTGATAGTTCACTTTGAATAAAACTCTTCCAGCAAGGCTCAACTTTTGTTTTACCATTTGCCTAATAACAACTAAAACTTGCATAGGGACTTTCTGGACCCCGAGGATAATTAATCAACAACCCGGCTAGTGCTCCTCACGAGTGTTGGGCCAAACCAGGCAGTGGTGACCCACAAGTATAGGGGATCAATCATAGTCCTTTCGATAAGTAAGAGTGTCGAACCCAATGAGAAGCAGAAGAAATGACAAGTAGTTTTCAGCAAGGTATTCTCTGCAAGCACTAAAATTATAAGTAGCGAGTAGTTTGATAGCAAGATAATTTGTAAAGAGCAAGTAACAGTAACGGTAACAAAAGTGCACACAGGTAGCCCAATCCTTTTGAGGCAAAAGAGAGGCCAAATCGGTCTCTTATGATAAGCAAAGCGTTCCTGAGGGTACACGGGAATTTCATCTGGTCACTTTCATCATGTTGGTTTGATTTGTGTTCGCTACTTTGATAATTTGATATGTGGGTGAACCGGTGCTTAGGTGTTGTTCTTACTTGAACAAGCCTCCTACTTATGATAAACACCCTCGCAAGCATCCGCAAGTATGAGAAAAGTAATAAGGATAAACATCACCATAGCATTAAACTTTTGGATCCAAATTAGTCCCTTATGGAATAGCTCATAAACTAGGGTTTAAGCTTCTGTCACTCTCGCAACCCATCATCTAATAATTACTCCACAATGCATTCCCTTAGGCCCAAATATGGTGAAGTGTCATTTAGTTGACGTTCACATGACACCACTAAGGGAATCACAACATACATACCATCAAAATATCGAACACATATCAAGTTCACATGATTACTTGCAACAAGATTTCTCCCGTGACCTCAAGAACAAAAGTAACTACTCACAAATGATAATCATGCTCAATATCAGAGGGGTATTAAATAGCATAATGGATCTGGACATATAATCTTCCACCAAATAAACCATATAGTAATCAACTACAAGATGTAATCAACACTACTAGTCACCCACAAGCACCAATCTAAGGTTCCAGTACAAAGATTGAACAGAACAGATGAACTAGGGTTTGAGAGTAGATGCTGTTGTTGAAGATGTTGATGGAGATTGCACTCCCCAAGATGGGAGACTTGTTGGTGATGACGATGACGATGATTTCTCCCTCTGGGAGGGAAGTTCCCCCGGGGGAATCGCTCCACTGGTGGGCAAAAGAGCTGCTGCCCAAGTTCTGCCTCGAGACGGCGGCGCTTCGTCCCGAAAGTCCTCTCCTTATTTTTTTCTAGGTCAAAATGACTTATATACTAGAAGACGGGCACAGGAGGTGGGCCCGAGAAGGGCACAGCCCACCAGGGTGCGCCTGGGCTCCCTGGTGCGCCCAGGTGGGTTGTGCCCACCTGGTGGGCCCCCTATGGTACTTATTTGGTCCAATAATTCTTATATATTCCAGAAAACTTCTCCATGAAGTTTCAGCTCATTTGGAGTTCTGCAGAATAGGTAGCCTGACGTAGCCTTTTCAAGTCCAAAATTCCATTTGCTGGTATTCTCCCTCTTTGTGTGAACCTTGCATATTATGAGAGAAAAGGCATTAGAATTACTCCAAAAGAATTATTATGCATAAAAACAATATAAATAATAGTAGGAGAACATGATGCAAAATGGACGTATCAACTCCCCCAAGCTTAGACCTCGTTTGTCCTCAAGAGAAAACTGAAATCGAAAAACATCTCCACATGCTTAGAGAGAGGTGTCGATAAGAAAATACGGACATAGAAGCATCTTGTATATTATTACAATAGCAACAAGCTTTATCATAGAACTTTTGTCACATAACTTTTATCATAAACATCTCATGAATAAGTAACAATTCACCACAAAATCAAAGTATAAAACATAAACTATGTTGGGAACCAACAAACTATGTTCTCAGTCAACTTTGCAATTACAATTCTTCCTCTTTTCAGGAAGGGTCACATATTAGAGCCTTTTTGGCAAGTCCACATACTCAACCATCATATAGTACTCTATGATTGCTAACACTCACCTCATACACATGAGCAAAAAGTTTCAACCGGACACATAGAAAGATAGGGGCTTATAGTTTTTGCCACCCGACATATTCACCTCAAGGGTGATGTCAACAATAATAATTCATGCTACCCATATCCAACTGGATATATGTGCCTAGATCTTTCCTCACCACATGATGCTTGCCAAAAGAAAAAAGAAAAATGGATAGAGAGAAAAACTTTGACTCTTGCATAAAAGTAAATACATCAAAGTAAAAGATAGGCCCTCTGCAGAGGGAAGCAGAGGTTGCCATGCGCTTTTTGTTTGTATGCTCAATCTCTTAGTGCAAAAGAATGACACGTTATATTTCCCCTTATGATAGCAACCTTTATTATGCAGTCTGTCACTTTTATTCTTTGCCATCACAAGTTCGTACAAGCGCAATTTTCTCTTACACTAAATGATCCAGCACTTTTAAAAGCAATTTTTATTGCCCTTTTGGCACAGATGACAACTTACTTGAAGGATCTTACTCAATCCTTAGGTAGGTATGGTGGACTCCCAAAATAAGATTTGGGTTTAAGGGTTTTTGGATGCACAAGTAGTATCTCTACTTAGTGCAGAATTATTGGCTAGCAAAGATGGGGGGCAAGCACCACATGTTGAAGGATCTATGACAATATAACTTCTATATGAATATGAACAAACATAAATCATTACGTTGTCTTCCTTGTAAAATGTCAACAATTTTGGCATATAATATTTTGATGGGGGCTCACAATCACAAAAGATGTCCAGGATAGTGTATTTGCATGTGAATCTTCTCTTCCCTTATTAATTCTTTCATGAATTTGCATCATTGACCAATGTTATATATATTTGTGAATCTCCAATAATATTTCCTACTTATACTCTTCCTTATGTGATGCCATTACTTAACATAAGATTAGCATATGATCTTTTTCATTTATTTCCTTTCTTTTTATTGAACATGAAAGTAAAGTAAACAAAACTCAAACTAAAATTTATTATATATCTTGCACACGATTACAAGGATAGATCGCTAAGCAAACACTCGAAAAGATAGGATAGAACTAAACTTTTATTCATTTAAGCAAAAGATAACTATGGATCAAACTAAGATAAATAAAGGAAAAAGATAGTGGGGGTGATACGATACCGAGGCACCTCCCCCAAGCATGGAACAAGCCAAGGGGAGTGCCCATACCCGATACTCAAGTTTCCTTTGGTGATGAAGACGGAGGTGGTGGTGATGAAGTAGAGGGTTTGTCCTTCTCTTTCTCTAGCTTACATCGAAGAGTAAAGTTATCTATCCTCAATACATCGTTCTCCATCTCAAGCTTTATAATCCTCTTGCATAACGCCTCCATGCTTTCATGCTTGAAACAAGGAGGAACTGGTTCATCTTCATCCTCTTCATAGGAAAACCATATGTAGGGATAGGTGTCCATGAAGATGTTTTTATCTAAAGGCTAATAAGAAACTGTGCACTCTTCCTTGGAATCTTGAGATGACATACTTTCAGACCTGTCAGAAAACAGCGAGAAAAGAAGAACAAAAGATTTCTCTGCGATACGATGGTCAATAGGTTCGGGGGGTATATAAAGATTTTTTATCTTCGGAAACAAGTAAACGAAAGAAAAATGGAGTTCGGAAGGTACCCGAGGTGGGCACAACCCACTGGGTGCGCCAGACAAACCAGGTGCGGCCTGGTGTCTTGTGCCCACCAAGGTTACCTTCCTGGTTGTTTCTTATTTTCCAAATTTTTAATATATTCCAAAACTGACAAAAAATATTTTTGTGGATCTTTCGGGTCCGTTTACTTACCGTATCATGTACCTCCTATTTGTGAGTCATTCTGGAGTGCTCCGGAAGGTTTCTTTTATGTGCTCTCCTGGTGTCATAGTTTGGATAATATTACTTTCAACATTAATGGGCATGCCTAAGATATAATGTTTTACTCTTTGCCCATTGACAACCTTTGGGTTGGTACCTTCGGCATTATTTCTTCCAATGGCTCCAAACCGGTAAACCTCCTCGATAACATAAGGTCCTTCTCATTTGGGGAGAAGTTCGCCTGCAAAGAATCTGAAATGAGAGTTGTACAAAAGAACATATTCTCCAACTTCAAACTCACGCTTTTGGATTCTCTTATCATGCCATCTTTTCACTTTTACTTTAAATAGATTGGGTTCTCCATTCATCTAGTCTATTATCAAATAACCTATTTTCACCGGCAAGTTTGAAATCATATTTGAGTTCTTTAATTGCACAATTTGCTTTATGTTCTAACTCAAGAGGCAAATGACAAGCTTTCCCATAAACCATTTTATAAGGAGACATACCCATAGGATTTTATATGTTGTTCTCTAAGCCAAAAGTGCATCATCTAATTTCTTAGACCAATTCTTTCAGGGCCTATTGACAGTTTTTGTAAAATTAACTTTATTTCTAAGTTCAATTTGAGCACTAGACTGAGCATGATAAGGTGATGCAATTCTATGGTTAACATCATACTTAGCAAGCATTTCACGGAAAACGCCATGAATAAAATGTGAACCATCATCAGTCATTAAATATCTAGGGACTCCAAACCTTGGGAAAATAACTTCCTTAAGCATTGTAATAGAGGTGTTGTGATCAGCACTACTAGTTGGAATAGCTTATACCCACTTAATAACATAATCAACAACAACCAAAATGTGTGTATATCCATTAGAGGAAGGAAAAGGTCTCCCATGTAATCAAATCCCCAAACGTCAAATGGTTCAACCTCAAGTGAATAATGCATAGGCATTTCTTGACGCTTACCAATATTTCCAATTCTTTGACATTCATCACAAGATAAAACAAACTTACGGGCATCCTTGAAGAGAGCAGGCCAATAAAAACCAGATTGCAGTACCTTGTGAGCAGTTCTATCTCCCGCATGATGCCCTCCATAAGCTTCGGAGTGACATTTCTGTAGGACTTGTCCCTATTCATGCTCAGGTACACAACGTCTAATAACACCATCGACTCCTTCTTTATAAAGATGTGGGTCATCCCAAAAGTAATGTCTTAAATCATAGAAGATTTTTTTTCTTTTTTTGGTATGTGAAACTAGGTGGTATGTATTTAGCAACAATGTAATTAGCATAGTTAGCAAACCAAGGAGTATTATGAGAAACATTTATTGCAGCTAATTGTTCGTCAGGAAAGCTATCATTAATAGGTTGTGGGTCATCAAGAATATTTTCTAACCTAGACAAGTTATCAGCCACGGGGTTCTCAGCTCCTTTTCTATCAGTGATATGTAAGTCAAATTCTTGTAGCAAAAGAACCCACCTAATGAGTCTAGGTTTAGCATCTTTCTTTTCCATAAGATATGTTATAGCAACATGATTGGTGTGAACAATCACTTTAGAATCAACAATGTAAGATCTACATTTGTCACAAACAAACGCAACTGCTAAAAAGTATTTTCCAATAGTAGCATAATTTCTTTGGGAACTTTCTAGAGTTTTACTAGCATAATGAATAACATTTAGTTTCTTATCAAATCTTTGTCCTAGAACAGCACCAACATCATAATCACCAGCATCACACATAATTTCAAAAGGTAAGTTCCAATCAGGTGGTTGAACAATAAGTGCAGAAATTAAGGCTTTCTTAAGTGTTTCAAAGGCTTCAACACAATCATCATCAAAAACAAATGGAACATCCTTTTGTAAAAGATTTGTAAGAGGCCTAGAAAGTTTAGAGAAGTCTTTAATAAATCTCCTACAGAAACCAGCATGACGGAGGAAATTACAAATGCTTTTGATATCTTTAGGACAAGGCATTTTCTCAAATGCATCAACTTTAACTTTATCCGCCTGAATACCCCATTCAAAAATTTTATGTCCCAAGACAATACCTTCATTAACCATAAAGTGGAACTTCTCCCAATTCAAGGCAAGATTAGTTTGCTTGCATCTCTTGAAAACTCGATCATGGTTGCTTAAGCAATCATCAAAAGAAGTTTCGTAAATAGAAAAATCATCCATGAAAACCACAACAATATTTTCACAAAAATTAGAGAATATAGCAGTCATATATCTTTGAAATGTAGCAGGTGCATTGCATAAACCAAAAGGCATACGTCTATAAGCATAAGTTCCAAAAGGACAAGTAAAGGTGGTTTTCTCTTAATCAGGTTGTGAGACACGTATTTGAGAAAAAACAGAATATCCATCAAGGAAGTAAAAACGTGTGTGCTTTGAAATTTTTTCTAGCACTTGATCAATAAAAGGTAGAGGATAATGATATTTTCTAGTTGCTTTATTTAATTTTCTAAAATCAATGACCATTCTATAACCAGTGACAATTCTTTGTGGAACGAGTTAATTTTTATCATTAGGAACAACAGTAATACCTCCCTTCTTCGGGACACAATGAACATGACTTACCCATCTACTATCAGTTGTGGGATAGATTATACCTGCTTCTAGAAGCTTCAGTATTTCAGTTCTTACCACTTCTTTCATTTTATGATTCAAACGTCGTTGGTGATCAACAACGGGTTTAGCATCAGGTTCCATATTAATTTTGTGCTGACAGAGAGTGGGACTAATGCCCTTTAAATCATCAAGAGTATATCCAATAGCAGCTCGGTGCTTCTTCAGAACCTTCAATAATCTCTCTTCTTCATGTTCTGAAAGGTTATCACTAATAATAATAGGATATATCTTTTTCTCATCAAGATAAGCATATTTCAAAGTGTCTGGCAATTGTTTTAATTAATTCAAACACAGGATCACCTTTAGGTGGATGAGGACCTCCTAGAGTTTCAATAGGCAAATTGTGTTTAAGCATAGGTCATTGTTCAAAGAAAATTTTATCTTTCTCATTTCTTCACGTGTATGCATATCATTTTCATGGTCTAGCAAATATAGTTCTAGTGGATCAGTAGGAGGCACGGCAATAGAAGCAAGACCAATTATTTCATCCTTACTAGGCAATTCTTTCTTATGATGCTTTCCACTAAACTTAAAAAAATTAAACTTGTGAGATTCATCACCAAAACTAACACTGACAGTTTGTTTGTCACAATCTATCTTAGCATTGATGGTGTTCAAGAAAGGTCTACCAAATATGATGGGACAAAAATCATCGTGTGGGGAACCAAGAACAAGGAAATCAGTAGGATATATTATCTTCCCACACAAGACTTCAACATCTCTAACAATCCCAAGTGGTGTGATGGTGTCCCTATTAGCAAGTTTAATAGTAACATCTATGTCTTCTATTTCAGCGGGTGCTATGTCATTCATAATTTCTTGATATAAGGTAAAAGGAATAGCACTCACGCTAGCACCTATGTCGCATAAACCATGATAACATTGGTCTCCTATTTTAACTAATACAACAGGCATGCCAACAACAGGTCTATGTTTATCTTTTTCATCGGATTTGGCAATTCTAGTAGCTTCATCACAGAAGTAAATAACATGCCGATCTATATTTTCAACCAGGAGATCTTTAACCATAGCAACACCAGGTTCTACTTTGATTTTTTCAGCAGGTTAGGATGCTCTAATATAACTTTTGTTGACCACAGTTGAAACTTTAGAATGTTCCTTTATAATAACAGGGAAAGGTGGTTTTTCAATATAAGCAGTAGGAACAACTGAATCAACATTATAAATAATAGTTTCATCTTTAGCTATTACCCGTTCTTTAATTTCTTCTTTAATAGGTGGGTGATATTTAAACCACTTCTCTTTAGGGAGATCAACATGAGTAGCAAATGATTCACAAAAGGAGGCTGTCATCTCAGAGTCAAGTCAATATTTAGTGCTAAACTTTTGAAAAGCATCGGTATTCATAAAAGATTTAACACAATCATACTTAAGCTGAATACCAGACTCTTTACCTTTGTCTAGTTCCCAATCTTCAGAGTTGTGTTTAATTCTTTCTAAAAGATCCCGCCGGAATTCAATAGTCTTCTTCATAAAGGAACCAGTACAAGAAGTATCTAGCATGGATTGATCATCATGAGAAAGCCGAGCATAAAAATTCTTAATGATAATTTCTCTTGAGAGATCATGATTGGGGCATGAATATAGCATTGAATTAAGCCTGCCCCAAGCTAGAGCGATACTTTCTCCTTCATGAGGCCAAAAATTATATATATAATTCCGATCACGATGAACTAGATGCATAGGATAAAACTTTTGGTGAAATTCCAATTTCAATCTATTCCAATTCCAAGATCCAATATCATCGCATAGCCTACACCATGCCAATGCTTTTCCCTTCAAAGATAAAGGGAAAACCTTCTTCTTAGCTTCATCTCCGGGTAAACCTGCAAGCTTAAATAATCCACAATTTCATCCACATATATCAAGTGCATATCAGGATGTTCGATTCCGTCTCCTACATAAGGATTAGCTAGCAGTTGCTCTGTCATACCCGAAAGAATTTCATATCCAATATTTTCAGTAGGTGCAATAGGTTGAGGGGTAACTAATTGTGGTTCCGATCGAGGTGAAGATACCCCGAACAAACCTCTCAAAGGATTGTTCTCCATAGTAACAAGTGACAATAAATTTCAGCACGTAGTAATAATTTTTTTCTTACGGATTTCCATTTACCAAGAGAGCTTCACTACCGAGCAACGACACCAGAAAAGAGCCTTGATTACCCACAAGTATTGGGGATCAATCGTAGTCTTGATAAGTAAGAGTGTCAAACCCAACAAGGAGCGGAAAGAAATGACAAGTAGTTTCCAGCAAGGTATTCTTTGCAAGCACTGAAATTATAAGTAGCGAGTAGTTTCATAGCAAGATAATTTGTAACGAGAAAGTAACAGTAATGGTAACAAAAGTGCAGAAAGGTAGCCCAATCCTTTTGAGGCAAAAGATAGGCCAAATCGGTCTCTTATGATAAGCAAAGCGTTCTTGAGGGTACACGGGAATTTCATCTAGTCACTTTCATCATGTTGGTTTCATTTGTGTTCGCTACTTTGATAATTTGATGTGTGGGTGAACCGGTGCTTAGGTGTTGTTGTTACTTGAACAAGCCTCCTACTTATGATAAACACCCTCGCAAGCATCCGCAACTATGAGAAAAGTAATAAGGATAAACATCACCATAGCATTAAACTTTTGGATCCAAATCAGTCCCTTATGGAATATCTCATAAACTAGGGTTTAAGCTTCTGTCACTCTCGCAACCCATCATCTAATAATTACTCCACAATGCATTCCCTTAGGCCCAAATATGGTGAAGTGTCATTTAGTCAACGTTCACATGACACCACTAAGGGAATCACAACATACATACCATCAAAATATCGAACACATATCAAGTTCACATGATTACTTGCAACAAGATTTCTCCCGTGACCTCAAGAACAAAAGTAACTACTCACAAATGATAATCATGCTCAATATCAGAGGGGTATTAAATAGCATAATGGATCTGAACATATAATCTTCCACCAAATAAACAATATAGTAATCAACTACAAGATGTAATCAACACTACTAGTCACCCACAAGCACCAATCTAAGGTTCCGGTACAAAGATTGAACACAACAGATGAACTCGGGTTTGAGAGGAGATGGTGTTGTTGAAGATGTTGATGGATATTGCACTCCCCAAGATGGGAGACTTGTTGGTGATGACGATGATGATGATTTCTCCCTCCGGGAGGGAAGTTCCCTCGGGGGAATCGCTCCACTGGTGGGTAAAAGAGCTCCTGCCCAAGTTCCGCCTCGAGACGGCGGCGCTTCGTCCCGAAAGTCCTCTCCTTATTTTTTTCTAGGTCAAAATGACTTATATACCAGAAGACGGGCACCGGAGGTGGGCCAAGGAGGACACAACCCACCAAGGCGTGCCTGGGCTCCCTGGCGCGCCCAGGTGGCACTACAAAAAATACACTTCCTTGATGATATGTGTTTGTCATAGTAGGTCACGTTTTCTTGCATGCATGTACATCCATGACGATTTTATGACAGAATCAAGATTGTCATACATGTGTTGTCGTAGAAGTGTTCCATGACATTACCAAAATTATCATCACGGAAGTGTCCACTTCCATGACAATAAATCAGGCGTCATAGAAGTGCTTTCGTCAAGGGTGACCGACATGTGGCATCCACCATAACGAAACGCCGTTAAGCTATCGGGTTCGGTTTTGGATCCGATAACCTGTTACAGCCCCGACCAATGGGGATATTCCACGTGTAAAATCATCAATGGCTGGAGGAAACACGTGCCGGCTCACCATTGGGATAGATGTCATCCACTCATTGGACCGAAGGCACCTATGATACATCGACAGGTTGCACGGCCCAAAAGAGGCCCATTCCTGTGAAAAGGCCGGCCCGTTTGACTTGGTCAAAAAGTGGTGGGTCGGCCCACGAAAAGCCTGTTAACGGCCTGTTTGCATATAGCCCATTTACAGCCCGCTAACCCAGGGTCCGTTACGACCTATCCGAATTAGGCCCAGTATTGTCATATGGGCTGTCCAATATGATTCCAGCCCATTTTAACTTTTGGCCCATGTATGGCCCATGACGTCTTTCAGCCCATATGAGGCCCTTTGTAACTCTTGGCCCATTTACGACCCGTGGTGAAAGTGGCCCGTAATGAATAGTGTATCACTTTATACCCATTAACTGCCCATTATTCCATTGGGCCGTTTCAAGCCCATCTTATCTTTCGGCCTTCTCAGGGCCCATTTATTCTTGGGCTCATTTCCAGCATTCGGTTAGTTACGACCCGTTACTGTAATTTTCTGCTTGTGGGCCAAATTCAGCCTGTGGATACAGTCGGCCCGTTTGTGGCCCATTATTACGTTGGGCCCTTTTCATAGCATCATCAAAAACGGCCGATTAACGATGGCCTGTTATGGTCAGCCCATGAACGGACGATTCCAACTCTAGCCCGTTTACGGCCATAATGCGGTCTGTTATTGGCCAGTATTTGGCCAATCGATCATACAGCCCATAGATGGCCCATTGATGATACGGCTCATAGAGGGCCCATTGTGTCTACGGCCCGAAGAAGGCCCATTGTGTCTACGGCCCGTAGAAGGCCCATTGTTTCTACACCCCGTAGGAGGAGCATTGTTTCTATGTCCCGTAGAAGGCCCATTGTTTCTATAGCTTGTAGGAGGCCCAGTGTCACTACAGTAAATATGTAGCCCATGGTTATTGTGGCCAAGTTTTAAAAAATAGGTTATTACGGCCACTAGCAAACCGCGGAAAAGAACTGCACTCACTACAAGCAAACAAATAAATAAGACAACAAGGAAATAAATAAGCAAGCAACTTACGCTAGGCTATCACGGCTATTACACATATTACATCCACTGGGCATCAAAGTTCGCCACCTGTGCAAATATAGGGAACAAAGCAGCATATCATATACACTAGTTATCAAAGTTGGTGACCAGCGCAAATAAACGCCATGACAAAACAAGTCGAACTAAAACCACTTGAAGATCTCAAGAAAAATATCCAGGTACCCATAATGTCGGCAAGATTCTTAGCAAGCTTATTAACTTTCTCTTGTTTGGCGCTTAAATCCTCCAGTAACTTGTCATTTGCACCGAAAGTATGCATCTGAATTCTGCATGGACTTCCTCGATCGTTCACTTCTGTCGCAAAGACATCGATCGATGTCTTTCAACTTGAAGTTGAGACTCAAGAAGACGAACTGATTCAGGCAGCGAGTTCGAAGAGCTTGTGCCAGCAGTAGTGGCCAGTAACTCGAACACTACATCAAGACAGGACTTTTGGGTTCTCTCACTGTCGTCAAGATAGTTTTTATCAGCTTTCTTGGAGACTAGCAGGGAATTCTCACTATCTTGATCCTTATCTGCATTACTTCCTTTACCATTCCATAACGGGGTACTGTTCTCCAATATTTTGTCCGCATTCTAAAAGAGAAACAAGCAGACACATCACAGGTTTACCATGTTGTATATGAAACTCATTTTGGTAAATGAGTTCAGTAGTAAAGTGGACAGGATAATAGCATGAAACAAACATATATCTATGTACCATGGTCACTTTATGGTCTATATCATTCTAGTTTTTGTTGCCAAATCAAGATAGAGACACAGTTCAAATAATATTTGTTCAAGAGAAAGCAGAATAGACATGATATAAGTGTGGGAAACTATAGAGAAATAACAACACTTGTAATGTACATGACACGAGAACATAACTGTTTGTTCAACTGAAACTAAAATCAACATAGAGCAAGTTACAACAGCAAACCAGTTAAAGAAACAGGTTTAAAACATACCTGTTGCACCATTGGAGTTTCAATTCCATCCTTCAAATTTAAAAATAGTTGGTATGAGTAAATACAGTGATGCAAGAGCAAAGGAGTATGAACCATAGCTACAGAACCTGACCTGAGAACAAATCTTCTTCTCCTTTAAGCGTTGAGTTGGGATTCGGAGTGGTGGTCCTCGTGCTTCGGGCACTGCAGTTCCCTTACTAACTGCTCGTGTTTGGGTGCTCTGTGGTGGAGACGGTGTTGTGTGAACTGGAACTGGGTTACTATCTGCCGGGGTTGGGGTTAGAAGTGGTGTAGCTAGTTCTCTGTCCAACTGGGTAGGGGTACAATCTGCGCAAGTCTGGGTTATGTGTGGTGGGGCTGGTTCTTGGGAAAGTACAACCGTGGTTCTATCTACATCAACTCGTAGCACTATCTTTTCTTAAGACCGTGTTGTTACTCCCTTAGATACTGCCATCACCCTCTCCAATTCAAATGGCTGATAAACAAGAAAAGTAATTAAAAGTACACACATTGTATGATAGGCAGGTGCAATGGATAGTGGGGAATAAAAGAGGGCATGAAATAATTCACATTTATGTTGTCTAAGCAAACAGGATAGCATGACACAATTTCACATATATGATGGCTAACTAAATAGGATAGCATGACACAATTTCACATTATGATGGCTAACTAAAAAAGATGGAAAGACTTGGTTCAAAATATGATGACTATGCAAACAGGATGACATGATATAACTATATAATGTGTTTATTAAATAGGTTGGCATGCCATAATTCACATACATTCACGGATAGAATGATATAATTCAAAATATGATGATTGTAAACACTAAACAGGATGAGATGATATAACTATATGATGTCTTTATTAAATGGGTTGCCATGCCATAATTCAGATAGATGATGTGTATGTACTATGTAAACATGATGGCATGATATAATTCAAATATATGATTTATATAGTAAGCAAGTAAGCAGATGGCAATCCATATATGATGTAAAAACTAAGCAATGCAAGACAACATGCATGACATGGGTAATATAACCCTGCCAAGTTTGAACATAGACCTCAGGGGGGGAAATAGGACTGGTCATCAGTCTCTGAATCCTCCTCTGAGGAGCTCTCTGTAACTAGCAAGATGTCTGCTTCAGCAGGTAGCATTGCCTGCTATGAATACCTTGTTTTCACTCCAGATACTTCCATCGCCGCTTCAAATGGCTGATGCATAGGAAGAGTAGTTGAATATACAAACGTTGTCGACAAATGGAACATGTAATACAATGATAGCATGATATAATTCACATACATATATGATGACTGGCTAAGCAGGATGGCATTGCAAAATTCACATATATGATGCCTGGCTAAACAAGATGGCGTTGCATAATTCACATAAACGATGAATAAACTAAACAGATGGCATTCACATAAAGGATGTCTAAACTAAGAAGATGACATATTTCATGTATAAAGTAAGCAATGCAAGGCACCATATGCATGATATAACCAACATCAGCATGCCAAGTTAGAGCGAAGACCTCAAGGGGTAAATAGGAGTGGTCTTCTCCTTCTGAATCCCCCTCGGAACAGATATCTTCCTCTCGATTACAATCTGAAATGGGTGGGGGGGGCTGCCTTTGCACCTACCATGGAGCGACGTCTGCATGAAATTTTATTGCCACGCAAGGCTCGTCTCTTTTGCTCTACATGTTCAATTCCATTGTTTACAATAACTTTCATGCATAGGAATAAAACATAGTGAGATTATGTAAGGAGTGCATGCAGAAATCCAGAGTGATGGTAGCAACCTGTGGATAGACCCAAAACCGATAATAGCAGGCAGATAATGGCTTCCGTTAAAAAATAAAGATAATGGCTTCTTTACTGTTTGTTTCCCACCCAACATGAAACTCATAGTAGACACCAGAGATTAACCAGATAGTAGATAGATACTATTGATTGCGGCCCCGATATGTACCCCACAACCATTTAAAAACTCAAGTTTGACCATTAGTTTGGAGCTGACTCAGAGTCTAATCGGTGAATAGGATGATAAAGTAGCATGTAATATTAAGCGATGCATAACGTAAGCAGACACGAAAGAGTGTGACCTCTCTTGTGGACCTGTGTAGTCCTCGAGGTCATCTGCTCGGTTGATGATGGTAATGCAGTTTTCATGGCTGTCGGCGGCGGGGAAGAAGATTTGAGGCGGTGAAAGGCAGTCTGGAGGCCAGATCCCTGCTGTGCTGGACCCTTCTGTCGTTGGAGTAGCTGAGCTGGGGTGGGCGATGGCGCAGCAGGAGCGGGACAAACCACACAAGGTTTTCTTTGACAACTATCTGTAAGAGAAGTAATTCTGTAAGGGCTCGTTTTAATTGGAGGATTCCAACAATGCAGGATAGGAAATAGACAGGAATAGGATAGGAATGCACGTGCAAAATAGAGAATTTAAAAACATAGGATTTCTTCCAATCTAGGTGTTTGATTCACAAGAATTGGAAGATCACAGGATGCAAAGAAGCATGGTGAGATTAAGTCAAACCACAATAAAATGTATGGTTATAATGCTATTATGCTACAATCTCTTAGTCTTGTGCTTCATGAATAGGAATTTGAAAAGGAGGACAAGTGGAAATTAAAATTCCTACGGTTTTTCTTTCAAGGAGACACTAAAGGAACAAATCCTACAGTTTTCCTTCGCTCCATTCCTTTGAACTAAATTCATGAATAGTAGTACCATAGGAAACTTTCCAATTCCTATGTTTTTCATTCACTTTTCCTTTCAAGCACTGGCAATTCTAGTAGGCAGGCTTGAGCAAGGAAAAGCCTACACTAAAAAATGTTTTTGTGCTACTTCTATTACTTTGGACCCAGGCCACTGCCCTACTAGCTCAACTCCGAGGCCCATCGACAAATGCACAGCTCAAACGTGCAGAGATAAATAATGATGGCGTTCAAGAGAGTCCATCACGGATAGCTAAGTTGTCTAGTACCTCACTGCTTGTCATATAATAGGATAAAATAATCGTATTTCATGTTACTACGTGTGCTCAGTGGACAATATATATAATATGTAGAGTAAAAAGAGATGCAACAAGTGTACAACCTCTTTGGTGAAGCCATGTCGATCTCAGCGTGATTGGGTTGGCCTGTGAGGATGCTCCGGCTGACTTGGCTGTCGGAGGAGAGGAAGAAGATCCTAGGCGTCTAGAGATGGAGCCCGAGGTACTGCTCCACTGTGATGGAGGGTTTCGTCATTGGAGCAGCTCCGGTGAGTTGTACGACGCTGAGGCTGAAGCAGGACAAGAGAGACAACCTTAACATGAGTGGAATTCTAATAGCATCTCCAATAGATGACGTAAAATACATAACCACAAAGTGCTATCAGCCGCTCATCTCTGAACTTAACTGTTGAAACTGAATTTAACTGTCAAAACTGAACTTAACTATAGAAACTGAATTTTGTTGTTGAAACTAAATTTTACTGTCGAAACTGAACGCACTAGAGGTGAGGCTACACGTCAGTAAACTGACTTTTTCATCTCTGGTCAGTTGATTTAGCAGCCGTTGGATACAAAATCAAGGGCATGCAGTTCATCTTCAACCTCCACCCCCTGAGCCGCCAGCCACCACCGGCCAAACAGCCCCCCCCCAACCCCCCGCCGCCTGCGATCGGCGGTGCACCACCCCGCCCGCCCTGAAAACACTCCCCACCGCCGGTCCACCACTGCCCCGGCCATCCCTCTAGGCCCCCCGTGCCGAGCTTTTTCTCCGGCGATCCCCACGCCACCGCCCCACCACCGCCGCCAACCACCGCCCCCACCTTGAACCCTAAGATAGATAGTGGAATACCTCTCCAGCGAGCCCCCCTCCCCGTTGCGGCTGGTTCTTCCTTAACTCCGGCGAGCCCCCCACCCCCTGAAAATTGACTGACCCAAAAGTTGATTCAGTCGACTGAAGTGTAGCTAAATCGGAGCAGCATCGCAAGCAAGAGCAAGAGCGAGAGCAGCAGCGTGAGCAAGAGCAGACCAGGCAGGGGACCGAGAGCAAGAGCAGAGCAGCAGCGCGAGCGAGAGCTAAAGCAGCAGCAGCTCCTACTGATGTGTACGTCGTCGCTGAGGGAGCGACGCCATGGAGGAAGTGGCTGGCGACGCTGCCGTGGATGGAGCTGCGCCGTGTCGGCTCGGGACCAAGCACTGGCATCATCGTGAGATCGAATCAAGAAGAAAATGTAGTGATTAGTGTACAACCTCTTTCGTGGCGCCGATTAGGCCGCAGCTTCATCCGAGGAAACGGTGATGATGATGCTCTTCCGGTGGTGCAGGTGAAGACGGCGGTGTGGGAATGGAGGTGGTGCAAAAGACGAGGGGAACGTCGGGGCAGCTCCTTGGAGGTGGAGGACAGGATGGTTGAACCGGCGGGACAAGCAGATCTACGACGGATCCTCATCCGGTACGATGGATGAGGGACGTCGAGGTATTGCCGTGGACGACGTCGTCGGGGAAGAGGCTCCGGCTGGGTGGCGGACGGAGGATGGTGTGGGGCTTCGCGGGTTTTCGCGGCCTCGGTGTACAAATGGGTGGGCGGATGGGATGGGAGTGGGGAACCATGGCTTAGGGACGCGCTTGTCCGAAATGTGGGGTAAGTTACGAAAGTACCCCCACCAATTTGAGGTGGTTCTTTCGATTCAGGGGTATCACGGGCATTTCACGTGTCGGGATTTCATAGGAGGTGGGAGTTTTAACGCGCATTGTAATTTTGGAATAGCAAGGCGCGGGTTGAGATGGAGGGAGTTGTCGGAGCACAACGAGACAAAGATATATCTTAAATATTTCGGGCTAACAAGGCGCAGGTTGAAATTTCCGGACAAGCCTAACATGTACTGTACCAAATCAAATCGCACTACAAATGTCATTCAAAACTTTGAATTCATGTTATGTTCAATTAAAATAATTCGCTACATGTATAATGCATGCAACCTACTACTCAAATGAACGTTTTAGTGCATTCCAAACATATATACTACCGCTTCAATATGAACTAAATTTGAATTCGTTTCTCTATTTGAATAAGATCTACAATAATGATTGTAGTGAAGTCAAACCATTTGAATTCGTTTCTCTATTTTAATAAGATCTACAATCATCATTATTGTCAAGTTAAATCATCGTTTGTGTATTATCTTCACATCACACCACATGATTAGTCTTGAGTTACATATGAACTATGTGTACTATATGAACTCGAACTCAATTTTTCGAATCCACTTTATGTTGATTTCAAATCACAATACGTTTCAAGCTCTAGCTAGATCTTCATAATCTAAACCATGTCTCATATGTATAATGTGTTTATCACATAATGTATGGTGCCCCGCCCCCTACGCCTACAAGTATTTAGATGTGAGTTTTGCAAAAACCACACATTACCACAAATTCAAATAAAATGTGAGAATGTTCGATATATAGTATTGTTTAACTTGTTCGATATTTAGTTGTAAGCTGCAAACGCCACACATTATCACAAATTCATATAAAATGTGAGATTGTTCGATGTATAGTATGGTTTAGATTGTTCGACATTTAGCTGTGAGTTGCAAATGCCATGCATTATCACATTATGGTATAACATGTGCAAAACCACAACACCGTATCACCGCTATATTCATGCATGTGTATGTTTATAACACTATGATCTCCTATTCAAATATATGAATCCACTTTCATATCAAATTATGATCTTTGTTAGTCTCTTACACCCACACAATCCTCTAACCTTTGTAGCTACCACTAACTTTCTCTCGTGCATGCACACACCCTCCTCGCCCTCCCCCTCCCTCAGCATTCTTTCCATCATGCACATTCATATTTTTTAGGTCGTTCTCCCATAGTCTCCATAACTCCTTTACGACACACACCGATCGATAAACCTCTCCAGCGATGTCCGCCTACAACATACCCACGCACCTTCAATCTCCTCCTTTATGTGTCCTTGCCTCGTGTCTCTCATACGGTCCCACACACGTGTAAACTCTCGCCCCTCTTTTCATCGATCTCACAATCGCACACTCCTCCCCCTATCTAGCTAGTAGCTGGGCCTCTCACACCACGTCCTAGCTCCATTCTCTCTGTCTATCCGTCTCCCTGGGCCTTATTTGCCTCTAATAAATGGACGTACACCGACCGATCTCCCGCTATACATATAGCTAGCTAGGTCCTTATAACTCGTTTTTTTCCATGCGTCGATCAATCTACCTCATTAGTTATGTCTCTCCCTTCCTCTGACAAACAACAATTGATCTACCGATCTAGTTAGGTTTTCTTACCAAACACATGGTTTCCCTTCATCATCCATGGATGCGTCCCGACAGATCTATCATGCACAGGCACACACAGAAACACATCCCCACTCTTATTGATAATATTGCAGTTCCACCCTCAGTTTGTCTTGTAGGCTTCTCCCACCATCTTTGAGAAGCAACTCCATCACCCATCTAGCACTGTATCCCTCCCTCTCTCTCTCTCTCTCTATGTCTCTCTCTCTCTCTCTCTCTCTCCCATCCTATTTCCCGTCCTTCAGTTATGTATGGATGTCGATCGATCTCCCTCAAGACATAGCTGGGTCTCTCCTTCTCAACACATATACGAGTCGTTATACCTCTATAGTTAGGCCCCTGTCTCCCCCTCCCCCCACCCCCTCCCACACACACACACCGATTCATCGAGCGCTCTAGTCATGTCTCCCTGCCACACACAAACTAGACCTATGCCCTCTAATGTTCCGGTAGGTCAGTCGCCCTATATCTTTGACTTGCACACACACACAATTTCGATGGCTCTCTTCATCGATCTCGCACCCACCCACTTGATCCTCTCTTCGACTCTATCAATATCTATGACCCCTCCCTCTCTTCTCGTGGATCTCCCGACCTCTATATATGATATGGATAGGCCTCCATTTCAAACACATTGCATGCAAAATTTTCTTTGAGATGTCATCGACACATATTCCCACAAATACATTCATGAAATCAACCCCCCCAAACAAAAAACACTCATGAACGCACACGCCATCTGTCTAGGTTTGTATATCTCTCTCTCACACACACGTAGGTGGGGGACATGCACGAAGAGAAGAGGTGCACGCACGGCGCACGTACTCCCGTCTCTTTCCCAACCACACTCGCGCGGGTACACGGTGGAGCTCATTTCTGTACGAAAAGGCAGCCACATGGTAATTTGACACATGTACTAGTTGTCCACTTGATGGGGGGAGGATTGTCTACCACGGGTGAACAAACAAATTGCGACTTGACGCGTTATGTTAAAAAAGAGGCAAACCATGTGGGGCCTACCTTAGAGGCAAGGCACTATACACTGGAGTACTTTTAATGTGTCCCGTCAACTCGCAGAACGACGAGAGGCTTGCTTAGTATGCCGTCTCCCCCGCCCACGGGCGCGGTGGCTCGCAGGATGAGGTGAAGCTTGCTTACTACTAGTAGTACTATACGCCTTACACCCGCTCCCTCACCCACGCGCGCGGTGGCTCGCAGGACGAGGAGAATTTTTTTACTACGCCCTCCGTTTACTCCTCGTCCCTACCTTGGTTAGAGATATTATCATATTGTTTGGAATATATATGTCCTTTAGTAGATTTCAGTATGAACTACTAGTACATACTCCAAACACTGATGTATATAGATGTATTTTAGAGTGTAGATTCACTCATTCTGCTCCGTATGTAGTCAATATTGAAACGGACGTAATAGTACGCACTCTCCCTTGCCCCTCGACCCTCATCACATGGTGGACGTGCAACAATTCATTCGGTCTCATATAGCCAGAATGATATATACTGCAATACCATTGTTGCTCGACTTCCTGAAGAGGCGAAGAGCCAATCGCAAGGTTAATATCTTGGAGATGCCAAGCGCAAGGTATATAGGAGAACGAGTAGTAGGTTCCGCGTCATTTATAAATAAAGTTTTTTTCTTCAGTGGCACGTATGCAATATAATAGGTTCAGATGAAGAGAAAAGGAAACCGCTCCACTATATACATAGTCAGGACGGGCCAGCCTACACGGTTGCATGCTGGGGTTGCTCTCTTTACACTCTCCCGCACAAAACGACTGTGGCCACATCTCTAACATCCCAGTGGATCACGTACGCCGGGGGAAGGGGTGGATGCTTAGTGTAGATGCGGCCGCCATCGCCGATGGCGAAAATCCACTATCGGCACATCCCGATCAGGGGTCCCCGCCGTTCTCTCTCACAAAGTCGATGAGGTTGCCTTCGTCCCTTGCTCACTGCCGCGACGTGGGCAGTTGCCGCCTCCCACCGCCCTCCTCAAGGTTGAGCTACATCCCGACATCCCTCCGGTACAACTCCCTTTACAGCCGGCTTGCACCACTGCTCCAGCTGCCCACATCTCACTCCATGTGGATATTTCTCTACTTCTTTGCCCCGCACATACCTCTATTGGCTTCTACATACTATATTTGTGATGAGTTTATGTCTCATCAACTAGTCCCAGTAATCTTATTCTAATCATGCTTCTTCAATTTCTTTGCCATGGGGATTCTCATCTCGATTTTTGTGAAACTGCACAAAATGATCCGATGGTTAAAGGGTTGCAAACTTCATTTCTTGGGAAGCTCCAACTTTTGCCAGCAAATTAAAGCCTGGTTGGGGTTTACGGTTCAAGGTCTAGGGACTGCATGGATCATTTTTTTTCTTTAGTTGTCTCTGTTCCAAAATAAGTGTCAACTTTAGTAGTAGTACAACTTTGTACTAAAGTTTGCATAAAGTTGAGACACTTATTTTGGAATGGAGGGAGTACATATTGGCTATGATCTATCAATCATTGAGATGCAATGGCATGCATGTTAGTCTCCTTTGTATTTGATGAAATGTTGCAACGGGCAACCTTTGACGCAAGATACATGTAACAGAAGCTGGAAGCTTCATAGCATTGTACAAATTTATCTCGCTGATAAATTACAGTATGTACTATACTAGTACTATGTAAAGAGTTAGGTGTCGCACGGTGTCCAGAAAATATGGTGATAGTGTGAGCTGGGCCATGTAATCACTGAGCCTGCGTGTTTTCACTGCTCTTGCACTCCTCCATTGTAAGAATGGAGAAAATTGTAATCTAGTAGTACCTCCTTTCGCTGAAAGCATGGGACATCCAGCAGTCCTACCACCTCAGTAATAATGACCAATGAGCCGTCAATTCACATAGACCCAACAGTAAGTTGGACGGACGAAGAAACCATCACTCTTGAATCCACTTCTCCCTTCAATGCAGGCGCCGGTGAGAGGTCGTTTCCGCTCTGCACGGGCATGAATGCGGCACCGATTCTTTGGAGCGGCGCTGACCGTTTCGGGCGGGAAGCACGCGCGGGCGATGGAGGGGCTTTGGGTGGGCCAGGCTGGTCAGGAGCGGGCGTGGCAACTGTCCGCCTGTCCCTACCGGGCGCCCAGAAACGAGAGGATGCACCGACTCTCGCGGCTAAAATCGTACACTACAGACCATCTCTCTGTAGGAGTAGGTCGATATGTCGCTCTCTCTAACACACACACACACACACACACACACACAGGTTCATAGAATAGGAAAATCGTGTGAGTGCGAAGCCACAGGAAATGAGATACAAATGTAGTACGTACAAGAAGTGAAGAGGTGACGAATATTGCATCAAACCTCGACTGAGGAGTAGTACTCCCTCTGTCTAGGTGTTAAGTCATCTTATGGAAATCAGATATTCCCAAAATGTTTAGGCGTCCTCCATTAACTTTGCATCTCAATCCCCTCCTGGCCTCGTTGCTAGCAAGCGTTGTTAGTTAGGGAGCGTTTGGATCCTTAGGCTGGCCATTGTGGGAGTAACATAATTGGTAACATGCACTCGGGATTAGCAAACATGCTTATGTGGCACACAATTAAAGAAGAGAGAGAGGGTTAGAATAACATAGGTAGATACCGTATCATGTTAAATGCTATGCTACTTTGTGTCACGCATGGCAATAAATATGATCATCTATGATACTACTTTATGATATTATGCACTATGGAGGTAGTATCATACACTGGTATCATATGCATGATATGAATGTATGATACTCCCCACTATGAGTAGCCTTATCAAGAACAGCTTATAGCCTAGCCGGGAAAGGTTAGGCGTTTGGAACTGTTAAAATATGTTAGATTTTGTGGGCCAGCTAGCTTGGGTGGGCTAGAAAAACCTTGCTAGCTCAGGAGAGCCAGATCGGCTCGCTTCTGATGGCAAACTTCGCGTAGTAGTAACATAGACTAGTAACATATGCACGTTACTAGTCCAAGTTACTCACCACTATGACCAACCTAAGCAATGTAACCAAACGCTCCTTACTCTGCCTTCTTATCTCCCCAGGAACCCCAATGCATGGAGCGCAACTACGCATTGATCAGTCAAGAAATCAAAGTCGGCTTGCATGCGAGTTAATACGTGGCCCTGCATGGTAGATAAAACGACATCTCTTAGTTGTTTGGATTAATTGTTGCGTTTAGAGACAGAAATTAGGCCTTTGATTGGAGGAATGACCACTCAAGTTTCTCCTTCTCCTCCAATCTGCTTGCACCTTGGTCCCGCTGCACCTTATAACTTGACTTATTACACCTAGACGGAGGGAGCGGTACGAGATACGGTGGCACACTGACTTAGATCGAATACTGATGACCCACAAGTATAGGGGATCTATCGTAGTCCTTTCGATAAGTAAGAGTGTCAAACCCAATGAGGAGCAGAAGGAAATGACAAGCGGTTTTCAGTAAGGTATTCTCTGCAAGCACTGAAATTGTGGTAACAGATAGTTTTGTGATAAGATAATTGGTAACGGGTAACAAGCAATGAAAGTAAATAAAGTGCAGCAAGGTGGCCCAATCCTTTTTGTAGCAAAGGACAAGCCTGGACAATTTCTTATAATGAGAAAAGCGCTCCCAAGGACACATGGGAATTATCATCAAGCTAGTTTTCATCACGCTCATATGATTCGCGTTCGGTACATTGATAATTTGATATGTGAGTGGACCGGTGCTTGGGTACTGCCCTTTCTTGGACAAGCATCCCACTTATGATTAACTCCTATTGCAAGCATCTGCAACTACAAAAGAAGTATTAAGGTAAACCTAACCATAGCATGAAACTAGTGGATCCAAATCAGCCCCTTACGAAGCAACACATAAAATAGGGTTTAAGCTTCTGTCACTCTAGCAACCCATCATCTACTTATTACTTCCCAATGCCTTCCTCTAGGCCCAAATAATTGTGAAGTGCCATGTAGTCGACGTTCACATAACACCACTAGAGGAGAGACAACATACATCTCATCAAAATATCGAACGAATACCAAATTCACATGACTACTAATAGCAAGACTTCACCCATGTCCTCAGGAACAAACGTAACTACTCACAAAGCATATTCATGTTCATGATCAGAGGAGTATTAATATGCATTAAGGATCTGAACATATGATCTTCCACCAAGTAAACCAATTAGCATCAACTACAAGGAGTAATCAACACTACTAGCAACCCATAGGTACCTGAAAGTGCGTTATATCGACTAGAGGGGGGGTGAATAGGCGATTTTTATGAAATTCTTCACTGAGGAATTTGCCGGTGAGGAAATTCCTTAACGAAGAACTATTTGCAGCGGAATATGTACTCAGAGGTAAACATAACAGATTACACACATAGTCAGCATGATGAAATGAGGACTAGAATAGAGTACAGGAAGCGTAAACACAGGATAACAAGATGAAGACAATCAGACTGAAGAATTTGAACTGAGGAATTTGTGTAAGTCTTCAGTCAAAGTCTTCAAGCACAGATATGAACAACATGCAACACAGAATGAGGAAATGAATGAGTTGAGGAAATAGAACCAGTCAGTTGGTGAAGACAATGATTTGGTAAACCAGTTCCAACTGCTGTCTCAGTTGTACGTCTGGTTGGAGCGGCTGAGTATTTAAACTCGAGGACACAGAGTCCTGGACACCCAGTCTCTGAGCTGCAACTCAGGACACCCAGTCCTCACCGTATTCTCCTTGAACTAAGACCACGCAGGCCTCGTCCAATCACTCATGGTAAGTCTTCAGGTGACTTCCAAACCTTCACAGACTTGGTCACTCGGCGATCCACAATTCCTCTTGGATGCTCTAGACCTTGACGCCTAACCGTCTGGAAGAAGCACAGTCTTCAAAGGTAACAAGCGTCGGGTCCACGTAGGATCAATTTCTTCAGTGATGCTCAATCACTTGGGGTTTTTGTGGGTTTGGTTTTGGATTTTCCTCACTTGATGATTTTCGCTCAAAGTCCTCGGAGGATGGGTTGCTCTCAAATGACGAGTGTCAAGTTCTCTCGGAGCAGCCAACCAACTAGTGGTTGTAGGGGGGGCTATTTATAGCCTAGGAAGCAGCCCAACATGATAAGACATAAATGCCCTTTAATGATATGACCGTTAGGTGGATAAGATATTTTGGTCACTGCGCAAAAGACAAAGAACGATCGAAAATTTGACTTTCGAGTCCTCGGGGCTATCATGTTCCTCCTTTGTGTAGGCAATTCGCCTGGCGAATTCCTAACTCCTCGATCGAGCAAAGTCATCGATGACCGAAGAACTGCGTCTCATCATCAAGAATTTGACTAAACTGTATGAGATTTCCAATGGCTTCACTCGAAGGGATTGGTAGGTGTAGGAATTTGAGTTGAGCATCACATGGAAACTTTTCCTTAGTATTTCCTCGACCCCCTTTAACAGTACGGTGTTTCCTATGACTCAAGAAAGAGAAAATGAAACTCCGAAAATAAAAGTCTTCACGCTTCATATTCCTCGAATGACTTTCAAGTCTTCATGGTCACACCAATTTCTTCACTTTCAAAGTCTTCAGAATATCAAAGTCTTCAGTCGAAGAACTTCATTTTTAGGGGTCGACTTTCTCTGTAAATATCAAACTCCTCATAGACTTATAGACCTGTTGTCGGTGTCAAAACCGGCGGATCTCGGGTAGGGGGTCCCGAACTGTGCGTCTAGGCGGATGGTAACAGGAGACGAGGGACACAATGTTTTTACCCAAGTTCAGGCCCTCTCGATAGAGGTAATACCCTACGTCCTGCTTGATTAATATTGATGATATGGGTAGTACAAGAGTAGATCTACCACGAGATCAATGAGGCTAAACCCTAGAAGCTAGCCTATGGTATGATTGTTGAGATGTAATGTTGTGTCCTACGGACTACAGCCCTCCGGTTTATATAGACACTTTGGAGGGGCTAGGGTTACACAGAGTCGGTTACAATGGTAGGAGATCTACATATCCGTATTGCCAAGCTTGCCTTCCACGCCAAGTAAAGTACCTTCCGACACAAGCCGAGTCTTCAATCTTCTATCTTCGTGAGTGCAGGAGTCCGGCAGATATTGATAGTCCGGCTGTCCGGACACCCCCTAGTCCAGGACTCCCTCAGTAGCCCCTGAACCAGTCTTCAATGACGATAAGTCCGGCGTGCATAATGTTCGGCATTGCAAGGCGGGTTCCTCCCTTGAATAATCCAGAGAAGATAATGAACACCAGGATAGTGTCCGGCTCTGCAAAATAATTTCCACATTCCAACGTAGAGAGAATAAAACATATACACCGATCCAATCTGCTGACGTATTATGCGGCATGACATCACACCGGCACCAAGCCCTTGTTTGAATTACTGTACCACTTTGGCACGTTTAGCGAAGCGGTTTCCTTGGCACGTCCTGTCAAAGCAGAGATCGTGTTCCCCTCTTTCCGGGATTCTCATCAATACGTGCGTGGGTAACCCAACCGTGCCATTGATGGTGGCGCTTGGGGGATAAGCGAGTGTTACCAGGCCGGTGAGGGACGCATAGTTTTGTCCGTCTATATATAAGGGATAAGGATTTACCTTCTCACCTACGCCTTCTTCCTCCTTTGCTCATCCGTCCCTGCGAACCCAAGCTCCAACGCTCAAGCTCGCGCATTCCGCCTCGACCCTTCTCCGAACATGTCCGGAGGGGGAGGCAAGTGGATGACCTCCACCGCCAAGGAGGAGGACATCACCAAGCTTCTTGCGACGACGCCGGATACCTTTCCGAAACATTGCGCATCGGCTGCCCGACGCGGGGCAGCTCGCTCGTACCCCAGACCTCACGAGAGGTAGTTTTCCTTCCCCACTTCCTCCGCGGACTGGGCTTTCCGCTCCATCCATTCGTCCGGGGGCTCATGTTTTACTACGGCCTGGATTTCCATGATCTGGCGCCAACCGTCCTCAACATCTCGGCGTTTATCGTGGGTATGCGAAACCTTTCTCTGCATCCGGCCCCACTTCGGCCTATGGCTCAAGACCTTCAACGTCAAGCCGAAGATCGTGAAGGGGGCGCAAGCGGAATGCGGAGGCGCTATGTTGGGCAAGCTGCCCAACGTCCCTTAACTAGAAGGGACCTTCGTGGACTCCGTCAAGGTGGCAATCGGGTGGTTCTATATCACCGAGCCGCGAACCTACATGGGCGGCGGCCCCGAATTTAGATCTGGAATCCCCACGCAGCTCACCTCACGAAAGAGAAGGGCTTGCGGTGGGGTAATCCGTGGAGGTGACGGACTTGAACCTGCATCAAAAGCTGGTGAGCAACGGGCTCCGGCTCGTCGACGTAGTCCAGGTCATGCTCCTCCGTCGGATTCTCCCATGTCAAGAAAGGGCATTTACTCTGTGGGAGTTTAATCCGGAACAGCACCAGACGCTAAGCGGGCTCTTCGATACAACATACGAAGGTGCCTGGAGGGTGTTGTTCAAGAGCGCTGATGCGCCCGCATCCTCGACCGAAGACCGCGGATTCAGCTTGCGGTCTCCGACTGACGGGGTAAGTGATTCGACCCCATTACGGGACACTTGTAGTAATTTAGATTGACTCTAGTGAGGTTTTTAATCTGCCTCTTTCCTTCGACAGGAATGGATGGAGAAGGCCGAGCTGATTATCAGTCCGGCTCCCATGCCAAAAGAACCAGTGAACGCCCAATTAGCAAGGCTGCTGGTTCCGGCACCGTACGTGGTGCCGGAGAAGAAGGCCAAGAAGGTGGCCGCGGGGACTCAAAAGAGTTCCTGCAATCAAGCGTCTGACGACGACGAGGATTCCTCCCCCGAAGAAGAGGAGGAGGAGGAGGAGTACTCTCTCCCAGAGGAGGGGGAGAAGAAGAGGAAGGCCTCCCCAATCGGGGCGGCCGAAGGGTCCAAGAGGGGGAGAACCATCCCCCCGGACAGTTTCGCCAACATCAGCGTTGGCGAGGAGGAGTGGCCTCCAAGGGCCCGGCGTCCGGCAAAATCGTAAGTTTCCGGATCATTCATATGCCGTATTATAGTATGTCACGCAGTGTCCTTCTAAGGCCGCACTGTTTCTTTAGTCTGGCCGGTGACGACTTTCCCGACTCGATGAGCAGGTTGTTGGCGCCGTCGGATGTAAATTCCATCCCGACTGCCTCTACCCCACGCGCCAAAGACGACGAGGCGGAATCCCATAGGGGACGCGCCAGAGGAGGCTCGGGCGCCGTCGGGCAGCCTCCGGACTTTGTGCGGACTTCGACTCGGAACCCGAACGGTTCGAGTCCGGCAAGCAGCCCCTCAAAGGAGGGGCAGGACCGTGGCCGGGCGGCCTCCGTCCAACCGGAGGCACCGGACACTCTTCTTGGAGGCGCTCAAAGCGCCTCCATTGAGAAGAACACCGCACTCTTATGAGTGCGGTGATTGAGAAGGTCCAGCTCGCCAAGGGCGGGCTGACCGAAGCCTGCAACAGCCTTCTAACAGGCTTTGAGGTAAGAAGTTTAAAATTAAGTGATATAATACCGCATAGACAGTAGCCCCTGATGCTTAGTCCGGTGTTCGGAAAGAAAAGCAGGACTGAGGATCTTTAACAAGATATACATAGGGTTTCTAAAATATGTCAATATGGGTTTGCAGGCTGCGTTGTTGACCTCTGCCGCATTGACAGCGGAGGTCGAGGCGCTGAAGAAGGACCTTGAGCGGTCAGAGCAAGAGCTCGGCCATGCCAAGAGGCAGCTCAAGGAAAAAGAAGGTGAATAACACCACTTTAAATATGTACCTTACAAAAAAGGGTTTTGGTTGCAAACAAGATTAACAAGGATAAAATGTGCAATGCAGGGGCCACGAACAAGGTGGCGGCCCTGAAAGATGCCGTGTCCGTGGCCGAGCATAATGCGCCACGGAGGCGGATCGAGCGAGAAAAGCAAGCGGCGCCGGTGGCGGAAGTTCGGCAAGAGCTCCGGCTCTCATGAAAAAGCATGAGAGTTTGGGCGTGACTCAAGACTCGAGAGTCCGAGCTTGCCTCGCTCTCGAAAGTGCTAAATCCGCCAAGGCCGAGGCCCGTGAGGGCCCGTGAGGAGGTAGAGGACATGAAGATGATAGCAGCGGTAAGGCGTTTTCATGCGAGCAAGCATGTTAATGTAAATTACGGATACTTACCCGAATTCGAGCTCTCGGGGTATTTGCGGATCTGCCGCGTAGTGCGTCGATGCCGCTGTGTTCTATCGTGGCGAGGAGGGAGCTCAGCGGAGAAGGTCTTCGGTCTCGATCGCTGAGGCCGCCATCCGTGCCCCCAAGCGACCAGGTGAAGCAGCTGGTCGAACTCCTAAGGTAGTGAAGAGGCCATGAAGGGCCTCATAGTCCGGCAGTGGCTGGGCAGGCCATGCTCGGCAGCTACTTTGGCCTAGTCGGCGGCTAGTGGATGCATGCCCTAGGTTGGATGTGATCAAACGCCCGCTTTGCATTGAAGGCGCTCGTCGAGCCCTCGCCCGCATAAAGGTGCAATGGGGCAAGCTGGATGCGGAGAAGCTTCTCGGATCCGCCGCCGCCCGGCAAGGAGCACCGTCGCGGAGTGATATTATAAAGTAGTCTGAAGGAGCCCGCGATATCGCGGATGAGTGTCCCCTTAATGTAATCCTTGAGTGAACTCGCTGTGTGTTTATCCTGTGCGCCGAAAACTAAGTTTATATGCGCTATGGGCAACGCTTTGTTTAATTTAAAATATTACCTTATGTGCGGCCGTTTGTTAAATCTGAGAGATGGCAAGTCGTTGGCTTCAGCCCCCGAGCCACGAGTGCTGGGGTGTTCGGTGATAAACTTGAGCACTTTTGTTCCCATCTTTGGGTCCATCTAGGGAGGCGCTCAACACGACGAACCAGGCGACCGTACTTATAATGCTTGAACACTCTCACTTAGCCATAGAATTCTATAATTTTAAATTTCGGCGAAGCCCCTGGTATTCGGAAGACCGAATCTGGGGCGCTATCCACGCCTTCGTCAGACATCATCCGGAACTTCGCTCTAAGCGGCATGAGTCTTTAGGGACCCGAAAAGACCTCTCGAACAGCGACCAGTCTCTCGCCTTATCATGCCGGTCGGTTTAGCTTTCTCCTCGAGGCGTTAACCCGGCCAAACCGGGCGCAATCGCAGTGGTTCTCCTAGTGCTACCTTAGCCGACGGAACGGAACGTAAGGCACCAAAACATAGGAGCCGGGCAAACCCAACTATTGACCCAAGACATGATTCGGAGCTGATTCATATAATGCTATAAGTTCGGGGTGCCGCACTTGTGAAAGTGTTCGGACTTAATCACACCGTAATATGGGGAACAGAAGCCCCTGGTGTATTCGACCGTACCAAAGTGTACGGGTGCGATATGTCATATAGTGAACATTTGTAAAGGATAACACGATTGCCGTGAAAAGGTAATAAACTTGCAAAAAGGTAAGTGCTGCGTTATTTATGACAGAAGTTCTGCTAATAAAGAGGACTGATACAAATAGTGCGGTAAGCAAGGGATTCGGACTAAATTAACGTGTCCCCCTTCAGGGATAAGCTGCAGACTTGGTGTATGTAACTGAATTTAATGCTCGTAATGGAGACCACCTGAGTGTTCGTCGCAGCCTTCTTTAATCCCTGACTGTTGTATCGTGAGTTCGGCAAGTTCGCCGACGGGCAGGGCTTCTATTTGGTAGAGTCCTGCATATATAAAAAGAAAAGATAAAAAATAACACCAAGGGGGGCGCTAGCACGAGCCCCTGGTGCGGTCGAGCCGCACTCTTCCAACCTTGAGGTTAAGCCCCTCCCCTGCGCCCATGGTATCTCCAAAGCGTAATGATGTACGCGGGGTGTTATTCTTGTGGTCATATGCGGGCGAGGGTGGGGGCCGCATTGCTACGCGTGCTCCGATTGCGCCGGGTGGTCTTGGTTAGTGTTGCTCCGGGCGCGCTTTAATGTGTCCGGCTTTTTAGTTGCCGGACTAGAGAATTGCCGTAGAAGGCTGCTCAGATTTCGCGAGAGCAGCCAGTATGTTCCTCCGTCACGGAGGGCGTTCCGTATTCCCATTGACCGTAATGACTCCACGAGGGCCCGGCATTTTGAGCTTTAGGTATGCATAATGCGGCACCGCTGAATTTTGTAAACATCATGCGTCCGAAAGCAGGGCATGATAGCCGCTTCTGAGCGGGACTATATCGAAGATTAACTCTTCGCTTCGAAATTATCCGGGATCCAAGACCACTTCGGTGTGTGAGAGCCTGTCAGTTGGCTTCCACTCACAGGATGACACCTTTGAAGGTTGTCTTAGTAGGTTTGATCCTTGATGGGTCTATGCCCATTTTGCGACCGTGTCCGGATAAAGCAGATTCAGCTACCGCCGTCCATCAGGACTCTTGTGAGGTGAAATCCATCGACGATTGGGTCTAAGACCAATGCGGCGAATCCGCCATAAGCGTATGCTAGTCGGATGGTCTCGTCGATCGAAAGTGATCGGACAGAGGACCATGGATTGAACTTCGGGCGGCTGGCTCTATCGCATAGATGTCCGTAGTCGCGCTTCCTCTCCCTCTTGGGTATGTGGGTCGCGTAGATCATATTCACCGTTCGCGCTTATGGGGAAACCCTTCGTCTCTCTGTTGTTCGGCGGCGGTTCTCTTCCTCGTCGTCGCTTATTTAGCCCCTTGTCATTGTGTTCGCAATTAACTTGCGGCCTGCTGAACACCCAACAATCTCTATTGGTGTGATTAGCTGGCTTTTCGGGGTGCCATGTATCCGCATGAGCGGTCGAGTATTCTATCCAGATTGACGGGCCCGGGTTGTTCTTTTAAATGGCTTCTTCCGTTAACGGGTTTGGAGCCTCGAATCCGGCATTGACTGCCGTATCCTCTTTGTCGCCGCCATTAGTACGGCGCTTGTTTTTGATTCGACGTGACTGCCGTGATTGTCCTTGGAGTCGGACTGCCAGAATTTTTATGGAGATTATTGCTGCGGGCTAGCCAGCTATCCTCTCCAGCAAAAGCGGTCATTAATGATGTGAGGGCTGCCATGGATTTCGGCTTCTCCCGCCCCAGTGCGGGCTAGCCATTCGTCCCGGATGTTGTGTTTGAAGGCTGCAAGGGCCTCCGCATCCGGACGATCGGCGATTTGATTTTTTCTTCGTCAAGAACCGCGTCGTAACTATGCGCCGATTCGTCGCTGCTGAATAATGTGGCTTAGGTCGTCGGCGTCGGAGGTCGCACGATGTACCTTGGAAGTTATCAAGGAACGCGCCTCCGGTCTTCCCAACACCCAATCGACTCGTGGGCAGGCTGTTAAGCCAATGCCGAGCTGGTCCTTTAAGCTTGAGTGGGAGATATTTGATGGCGTGTAGATCGTCGCCGCGGGCCATATGGATGTGGAGAAGATAATCTTCGATCCACACCGCGGGGTCTGTTGTACCATCGTAAGATTCGATGTTCACGGGTTTGAACCCTTCGGGGATCTGGTGATCCATTACTTCATCGGTGAAGCATAACGGGTGTGCGGCGCCCCTGTATTGGGCAATATCGCGACGCAAATCAAGGGAGCGCTGTCTGCTGTGTTCGGCTCGGCCGGCGTTATGTCCGGCGCGACGGTATTCGTCGTGGATCGTAGGGCGCCCACGTGATCCATAGATGGATCTGGATTGCCTTGCTTTGTCCTCCAAGATGTCTCGCAAGTCCGGCGCGTTCCCTTTTGGCTTCGTGCTCCTGGATCGATGTCGGGGTACGGTCTTGGCTGGGGCCTTGAATGCTTCTCTGTCGCGACCACGGGGTGGTCGGTCAGCCATGTCGTGCGCTGGTGATGAAGGTACTTATGCTTCCTCCTCTAATCGGGGGAGCAGCTTGCGTCTTGGGTAACTTTTGGAGGGGAGTTCGAGTTTATACTCTTCGGCCGCGAGGACCTCGGTCCATCGATCGGCTAGCAGATCTTGATCAGCTTGAAGTTGTTGCTGCTTTTTCTTTAAGCTATTTGCTGTGGCTACGAGCCTGCGCCTGAAGCGCTCTTGTTCGACGGGATCCTCGGGTATGACGAATTCGTCATCGTTGAGGATCGCTTCGTCTTCGGAGGGAGGCATATAGTTATCGCCCTCAACCCCTTCGCCCGCCGCCCTATCGTGAGGGCTTGCTTCAAGTCCTCCCGCGCTAAGTCTTGCAGGAGGAGGTCGTCTTCGCACTCTCCGGAGTATTATTGTCTCCCGTGCGGATTCTCCATTCTTGTTGTGGCGGGATTTAGGCGGCGCCACGACGCCGGCGTTTAGGCTGCTTCTTGAAAGAATCTTCCTCCGCTGCTTTTTCGCCATCCCCTTCTTTCGGGGTGTCCACCATGTAGACGTCGTATGACGAGGTGGCTTTCGGTGTCCGTGGGCGCTGGTTCTGATCATCTCCAAAGATCATCGTCCATAGCGTCGATGTCATCGGAGTCGTAGTCTAGCATGTCGGTTAGATCCTCGACAGTGGCTACAAAGTGGGTGGTGGGTGGGCTCCGAATTTCTTCGTCGTCCGAACACCAACCGTCCCGCCATAGTCCGCCAGGATTCTCCGATAGCGAGAGATGCTTGAGAGAATTCAAGATATCGCCAAAAGGCGAGTGTTGAAAGATGTCCGCGGCGGTGAATTCCATAACCGGCACCCGATCTGGTTTAATTGGCAGGGGCGCGGGAGGCTCGGAGTCCGGCAAGGAGTCCGGCACCTCGGGCTCACGAGTTTCGCGGGGGACAAGATTGGTATTCGGCTCCATCGCCGTAGATATTGAAGCCCCCGGGGCGGCGTCTATCCACCGACCCTCGTCATGGGCGATCAGCTCCGGGCAAGTAGCCGGGGCAGATTCAAGTGCGGCCACCAAAGCACTGTGCGGCGGCAGAGCTAGATCATGCCCATCGTCACAGTGCGGTGCGCTTGGCTGTGGCTCGAGTCCGTCGAAGATCAAGTCTCCGCATCGTCGGCCGTGAAGTTTAGGCTTCGAATCGACTGACGGCCAGGGCGTAGCTTCGATCTGCTCGGATGGCCAAGAGAGTTGGCCCGATGCAAAGCCGCCAATATGAAGATCTGTCTAGGGAGGAAAGTCTCGCCTACGACAGCGTCAAAGGTTGAAGATGCCATCGAGCCTATTGGCGACGACACAGAGGAACTCTCAATGAAAGCACCAATGTCGGTGTCAAAACCGGTGGATCTCGGGTAGGGGTCCCGAACTGTGCGTCTAGGCGGATGGTAACAGGAGACGAGGGACACAATGTTTTACCTGTGTTCAGGCCCTCTCGATGGAAGTAATACCCTCGTCCCGCTTAATTAATATTGATGATATGGGTAGTACAAGAGTAGATCTACCACGAGATCAATGAGGCTAAACCCTAGAAGCTAGCCTATGGTATGATTGTTGAGATGTAATGTTGCGTCCCCACGGACTACAGCCCTCCGGTTTATATAGACACCGGAGGGCAAGGGTTACACAGAGTCGGTTACAATGGTAGGAGATCTACATATCCAGATTGCCAAGCTTGACTTCCACGCCAAGTAAAGTACCTTCCGACACGAGCCGAGTCTTCAATCTTCTATCTTCGTGATGCAGGGAGTCCGGCGGATATTGATAGTCCGGCTGTCCGACACCCCTAGTCCAGACTCCTCACTGTGTACACTCACAACGCATCAGTTATTTAACCTATAAGTCTTCAATACACCAAAATCACTAAGGGCACTAGATGCACTTACAATCTCCCCTTTTGGTGATTGATGACCACATAGGTTAAGTTTTCAACGGGATAAACATATGAAGTGTAAATACTGATATTGAGGAATTTGATTGCAAGATATAGAAGAACTCCCCTAATATGTGCATAATGAGGAATTTGCTTTTGAGGCAATGCATATTTGAAGATTTGAATCATGGAGATCTCCCCTATATCTTGTAATTCATACACATTTGATATATATACTATGAAGAATTTGAAATGCATGATGAAATATGGTGCTGATGAGATTCAAATGCATGCAATAGTATTGACTAGGAATGAGCATGCGGAATATCACATCAAAAGTTTCAGAGCTCAAATATCACATTCAGAGCTTAGTGCTTCAAAAGCATCGAGCATAACACGATCAAAATCGAGCATCGAAGCACGATCAAGAGTATCGAGCACATTGCAAAGTCAAGACAATGCACTCGATCAAAAGTATCGAGGCACCATCGGATTTAAGATTACAACTCGATCCAATAAAAATTTTGGAAGAACGAGAGTTGTAACTTAATAAAACGCCCATAGTATAAACCCGCTGAAGACTAACTCAGATTTCTCCCCTTGTCATCAAATGACCAAAAGGATCGGCCGAGGACTAACGCCCCTGAAGATATTCAAGTTGATGGAGGAGCGCCAGCATTGTCGGGGTTGGATGTTGAAGTAGGGCCTGCCGCAGTGTCGTCTAAATCTTCATATTCATCAGTTTCACATGATGAAGAATAAGAGCTGGCCACCAAATCAGGAACTTTGTGTGACGCCCGGGTAATCAGGCTACAGTAATCCCGTGTTAACGATGCCACGTCACCTCGGTTATTGTTGATAATCCCACGTTAGATCAAAACAGATTCAAATTCTAAATTTGAATTAAAGTTAAAACAATTAAAGTTTTCAAAAGTCAAGACTAAAATGTTCGATGTGTTGAAAATATTCCCTAACTATTTGTCATGAAGAAACCATGTTTTTATATAAGTCCTATATTTTTAAAATGAGCTAAAACAGTAGAGAAAGT
This sequence comes from Aegilops speltoides, assembly GCA_021437245.1. Taxonomy (NCBI): domain Eukaryota; kingdom Viridiplantae; phylum Streptophyta; class Magnoliopsida; order Poales; family Poaceae; genus Aegilops; species Aegilops speltoides. The sequence continues at coordinate 47,251,301 of CM038144.1, forward strand.
AAAGAAAAGGAAAAAAAAATAAAAAAAACAGAAAACAAAACTACAAAAAAAAAGAGAAGAGCCCCCCGGGCCAATTGGGCCAAACGGCCCAGCTGGCAAGCCCACTGGCCTGACCGGCCCGCCCCCACCCCTTATCCCCGAAACCCTAGCCCGTCTCCCCCTCACTCCCCACTCGCCCCACTCCTCTCTTCCCACGATCCCCTTCTCCTCCCATCTGGATCTGGGCAGAGCGCCCGAGCCCGCTGACCCCCGTAGCGCCCCGGCGCTCTTCCGTCGCCCGACAACCGCCACCTGACGAAGCCCCTCGCGGACCGCCTCCCGACTTCGCGGACCATCCCGTCTCCTCCCTTGCAGACGGCGCCCTCGACACGAGCTGGATCGGGGCTCGACCCATGGCGCCTCGAGCCCCGACGCAGCACTGCCGCCGCCACGCCACCACCAACTCGTCGGGCGCCGCTTCCCGTCCGCCTCCCGAGCCCATGCCGCCTCCCTTACGCTTCGCCAGTGAGCCCGTCCGCCCTCCTCCTTCCCTTCTCCCGCTTGCCGCGCCTAAGCGCCCACGCTTCGCGCCGCTCCACGCGACGGTGGCCGTGCCCGCCACGCCCGCCGCTGCTCCCTCGCTGCCGTCGCCGTGCCCAACCACCATCGCCACAGCCATGCGCGCTGTTCCCTCAGAGCTCGCCGCCTCCACGGCACCCTCATGCCGGCGCACTCGCGCCCATCTCCGCCGCCACGGCCGCCGCCCCGCGCTGCGTGCCTCGACCATCTCGGTTGCGTGCACCCGCCGGCGCCTCCCGAACACCTCGCTGGCTGCCGCTCGCCGCGCCAAGATGGCTCTGCGCCGCCGGCGCGGTGTGCGTCGTGGCGTGCCAGCTGCCTCGGGCTCGTGCCCGCTCGGGCGCTCACGCCATCGCCGCTAGTGTCCGCCCGCTAGGCCCCACAGGCCCTCGCCAAAGGGCCCCACGCCTGAAACGTTTTTAGAAAAAAATAAAATAATAAAATAAATTTAATTAATTAATTAATTAACTAAATTAATTAAGTTAATTAATCCTAGTTAATTAATCTAATTAACATGTTAAGTTAATTAAACAATAATTAGTTTAACTAAACCTACTTAACCTAACAGAGATGACAGTGGGTCCCATCGACCCACGCGTCGATTGACCAAGTCAATCGATGTTGATCACGACATCACCACGATGTCATGCCGACGCTATAATGGCATTTCCTAATTAAATTAATTTGTTAATTCTAAAATGAATTAAATCTTTAAAATTAATAATAAATAAACCGTAGCTCGAATGGAAAAACTTTGTACATGAAAGTTGCTCAGAACGACGAGACGAATCCGGATACGCAGCCCGCTCGTCCGCCACACACCCCTAGCATACCGAACACGCAACTTTTTCCTCCGGTTCACTGTCCGAAACGCTAAACACCGGGATACTTTCCGGATGTTTCCCCCTTCACCGGTATCACCTATCCCTACGTTAGGTCACCTCTAGCACAACGTATTACCGCTTCTTGCTTTTTGTTACATTTGATTGCTCTGTTATTTATTGTGTTCCCCCTCTGTTACTTCTTTCCGGTAGACCCTGAGACCGATGCCGGTACCCCTGTGATCGACTACACCGACGACCTCGTCCTTCTTGCCAGAGCAACCAGGCAAGCCCCCCCCCTTGATCACCAGATATCGCCTATTCTCCTCTATACTGCTTGCATTAGAGTAGTGTAGCATGTTACTGCTTTCCTTTGATCCTATTCTGATGCATAGCCTGACATTGTTGCTACAGTCATTGATACCTTACCCGCAGTCCTAAATGCTTAGTATAGGATGCTAGTTTATCATCATTGGCCCTACATTCGTGTCAGTCTGCCTTGCTATACTATTGGGCCGTGATCACTCGGGAAGTGATCACGGGTATATACTATACATACATACATACTACAGATGGTGACTAAAGTCGGGACTGCTCGAAGAGTACCCGCGAGTGATTCACGGATTGGGGGCTGTAAGGACCTTTGTCTGACGGCCCTCTCGTGTGGATCTTTGTGGCGGAGCGACAGGCAGGTTGAGACCGCCTAGGTGAGAGGTGGGCCTGCCTCGATCGGCGTCGCGGTTGATTCATAATAACACGCTTAACGAGATCTTGGTATTTGATCTGAGTCTGGCCATTTGGTCTATACGCACTAACCATCTACGTGGGAGTAGTTATGGGTATCCCGACGTCGTGGTATCAGCCGAAGCCTTCTTGACGTCAGCGACTGAGCGGCGCGCGCCGGATTGGAACGTAAGCCTGCGCTTGTATTAGGGGGCTAGTTCTGCTTCCGGCCGCCGCGAACGTCTGTGTGTGCTCGAGGCGATGGGCCCGACCCTCGCGGCGCTTAGGTTTAGACCGGCGTCTTGACCTCTCTGTTGTGCCTAGGTGGGGCTGCGGCGTGTCGATCTTCCGAGGCGGGCATGACCCAGGAAAGTGTGTCCGGCCAAATGGGATCGAGCGTGTTGGGTTATGTGGTGCACCCCTGCAGGGAAGTTTAATCTATTCGAATAGCCGTGTCCCTCGGTAAAAGGACGACCCGGAGTTGTACCTTGACCTTATGACAACTAGAACTGGATACTTAATAAAACACACCCTTCCAAGTGCCAGATACAACCCGGTGATCGCTCTCTAACAGGGCGCCGAGGAGAGGATCGCCGGGTAGGATTATGCTATGCGATGCTACTTGGAGATGCTACTGGAGATGTTACTTGGAGATGCTACTTGGAGGACTTCAATCTACTCTCTTCTACATGCTGCAAGACGGAGGCTGCCAAGTTTAGTCTTGACGTGATTAGCTATCCCCTCTTATTCGGTATTCTCGCAGCTTCAGTCCATCGATATGGCCTTTTACACATATACACATGCATATGTAGTATAGCTCCTTGCTTATGCAGTACTTTGGATGAGTACTCACGGTTGCTTTCTCCCCTTTTCCCCTTTTTCCTTCTTTTTCGGTTGTCGCAACCAGATGTTGGAGCCCAGAGCGACGCCACTGCCGTCGATGACGACTACTACTGGAGGTGCCTACTACTACGCAGGTGCTGGCGACGACCACTGTGAGTAGTTTAGGAGGATCCTGCAGGGGAGGCCCGCGCCTCTTCGATCTGACCCGGTTTGTGTTAGCCATCTTATGGCAACTTGTTTAACTTATGTCGTACTCGGATATTGTTGCTTCCGCTGACTTCGTCTATGATCGAGCACTTGTATTCGAGCCCTCGAGGCCCCCGGCTTGTATTATGATGCTTGTATGACTTATTTATGTTTCTAGAGTTGTGTTGTGATATCTTCCGTGAGTCCTCGATCTTGATCGCACACGCTTGCGTGCATGTTTAGTGTACGATTGAATCGGGCGCGTCTGAAGTTGGTATCGAGCCATTGCTGTAGAATCCCCTTTCCAACTCCTTGGCGAAGTTGAGTCTAGTCATTGCAAACTTTTACTAACATGGCTGTGCGCCCATGGGCCCACGCCGCCATTGGGTGGTACTAGGTTCTTTACTCCTCGACCTTTACTCGGATTCTCGAACTCTCTTCTATTCGGGTTAAACGATTTTTACAAAAATCTAACATTAGGTTCTCGAAAATACTTTCTCCCGGAGAGGCCCTTCAGTCCAGATGATCACTGACTGCACCAGAAGATTTCGAAGATACTCTCCGATTTTCTCTCGAGCCCTTGTGCCCGTTGCCTTTGCAATTCCCTACCATCGAAATATCCCCATGGATAAATACTTACACCTGTCGTGCTTACTTTTATTCCCAGTCGATCTTGTTATTACAAGATACCTCGAGAATATTTTGTGCCTCTTGCCTTGCGCCTTCCTTGCCACCTAAATACCTCTAAGAATAATTTCTCGCACCTTTCGAGTATCCGCCATCCCAGCTTGTTCGTGTGTTTCACAAAAGTCTTTGAAATACTATTCAATCCTCCAAAAATCCTTAGCAGCTTTATTGCTCGCAAATACTTGTCTACTAGCATTATGGATGCTTCCCATATATCCGCAATATTCACTAGTATCCTTTGACACCGCTATTTTGATCCTATTGATTCAACATGTGTGCGAATGCACACAATCATCTATCAACCCTTCTAAATTATCTTTCCGACTCAGACATCATTTTTGAACATGAGCTGGTTCTGGACTAAACTATTTGTCGGCAATTGTGCCTCTGGTTTATCCAACTTATCCATCCTTGATCAGAGCGACTGCTTCTGATCCTTTGTTTTGGAAATCATAATTCCTTTGTTCTCTAAGCATCGAATTATTCCGATGTTCTATAATATGATGCCCATGCATTCTTTCTAGAATACCGATACTCACCTCAACTCCGTTGTGGGTCGCCCGATCCATTGTTGGATTGCTATCCGATAGTGTCCTTTATATTCAATCACCTTGTGAGTTCTTCCCCTGATACATAGTGCCTTTGGTAAATTGTATCATCTGCTTGGCCAACCATGCTCTGCTTTCGAGCTGGTCGTATTTACTATTGAAGATTGTGGTATATGTTTCCACGATACCCTGACGGGTTGAACCTATTCCTTCTCTAAAACCATGTGAACCCGAAAGTTTTCACGAGTCATATTCTCCGGGTGATTTACGAGATAAAATTTCAACATTACAACTCCATCGAAAATGAGGAGGAATGATAGGTTATGCATTGAAGAAGTGGGAGTCGACCTTGAACTTTGTGTTCATGCCCATGGACACGATGTAGATCTTGTCATGTAAGCTTCTCAAACAATAATTATCCCTTGATATAATTTCATCTTATATCCGGGTTTGGTCTTTTGCAATCGTGGTTTCTGACCATATTGTTCTTCCTTGATCCAATTTCTTGGACAAGTTCAAGCACCTGTCTTCTGCGGATCAATACCCCAGTCCAACCTCTACTTTGATCCGTCTTCGAGTATTACCCCCTGGTATCTCGAGATTGTCACGGAACTTCATAACTTCTTATGAGTTCTCCATCAAGTACTACATTCTCATTGATTCCAATTTTTCACGTGCTTCGAGTTATTAATTAAACACTCAAGGACATCGATAACTGAATCGAGTCCGCATCGCGATTAAACAACTCTTAGTAATCTTCTTTGCTTACGAGTTTGTACTCGATCACGTCATCCCTAGCCTAATCGGCTATATCATTACCATGCTAAATTTTAACTGGGCTACCTGGTCCTTCCTTCCGGAGCACAAGTTTCGACGATGAGCTAAGCTTATGTCGATTTTCCTCGTCATATCATTTCGCCTTGAACAACAAACTTGATTTCGAGTTTGTGTCGCACTCCATGATTCCAATAACCTTCCGCTTCATCATTCCTTTGACTTGATGTCATCACGATCGATTACATCCTCATGAAATCTCTCGACAAATGTGTCGTGATCATCATCAACCTTATGAGCTCTTCCAGGATATCAATTGAGCCCATGATGAGAAATACCATCCTTGCCCCCGATGTTTTGAGATATCTTTTACCACTTTATGGCCTTCCGTTCAACACAAACTTGTTCGGTTTTGTGTTATACCTTGAGGTCCCTACTATATCCAGCATTTGTTCTTCTTTACCTTGGAGTATTACCATCTTTTAACTGCTCCGCCTCTTAAGGAATTCTTGGTATTGTGATGCTTCTCACCATCACCATTCTTTCTTGGTCCCCGTGTTGCTACCAACAAGTGTACGGTGTTGTTTGGATTCTGCACTTCTAGCAACCCTATTGCTTTGAAGTTAATGGTCGGCCGTTCATTCTTAGATTATTGGTTATTGAATCACCATTCTGACATTGGTCGTGCAACCCAGCCCATATTTCGGGTGCAACTTTCAACCAATGTTTAAATATGTATGTTTTGCTCGAGCCTAAATCATTATATCATTTGATCTGACAAATGATATCTCCTTGTTCACATAATTGTGGAAATACATCTTTTTGGAAATCTCGATGAGTTGTCGCTGAGTCCATCAGCCACCTCCACATCCTCTCCTTAGTTTAATGATGAACTCTCATTTCGGAACTCACTCCCATAGTTCATTCCCCGAGTCTGAGATATCCTGACACCAATCAGATCTGAATCTCGGTCAGATATGATGGTTGGAACATTTTTCCAAGAGTTATAACACTGGTCTTTTTATGACCCGGTAAGGTGATGTCATGCCCGGCACACCTGGCCGGATGACCTGCTATTATAGTTTCCTTATTAGCAAGGTTATCCATTCTTCCATGAGGAAATTGTAAGACTTACTCTACAAGTTTTCCTGATGGATCCTTCCTGTTTCCAAAGTCTGACCTTTGCTTGAAGACCATGTCAATACTATCTCGAAGCATGTCTGTGGTACTCTGATTTTCAACAAGAACATTTGAAGCCCAATGCTAAATGTTTCCTGCTCAATTATCCAAACGCCGTTGTATGGGTAATGTCTTGAAATTTCTCTCCCCTTACCTAAGGGGTTTTCTAAAATTATATCCTGACATGATATCATGCTCTGCTTGCTCTTGGGAAGGATATATCCCTGAAATATGTGTGTATACACATTTTCCTTTCCATTGTTTTATTTAAACCTGATAACCACTTTTCCTTTCCGTTGGTTTGTTTAAACCTTCTTGTGATCTAAGCAGTAATATTCTCCTGCTTATGTAAACACCCCGGTGTACAATTCATCGAAGATCCTTTTCTTTGTTGTTGATGACATTCCGAACCACCGATGGGTGATAACTTTGCCAATTGGTTCGCCTCGCTCAACGAGCATAAAATTGCTCCTTCGTTCCCGTCATTGGTATCGACATTGTTGACGCATATTTGGCAAGATATTCACCGACATGCCTCCTCGTCATGCGGCTATGCAAGATGTCACCACCCTTCCTATTTTGAACCACATGGTGGGCCCATAACCCACAGCCCACAGATCGAAACCCGACTCTCCCGCACCCCTGTTCCCAAGGTTGCTCCTCGCGTGTGGCCTCGTATGTAATTCACGAGCCATCTTCCGAGGGATCATCAAATCTGATGCCGGACGCAATACTTATTCCTGATTGCTTTGAGCCCTTTCACGCCCTATTTTAGGCATCGAATGGTTGCCTGCTCGCTCGAAACTTCCCATGAAGCCTCATTACTTTGCTCTCGATATTTTCTTAAGTTTCAATTCGAGAGTTGCTTTCTGCCACCTTCCCCGATGATATCGACCAGATAGTAAACCTTGTAGAGGTTCGTTCTCCCGGAATACCCCTTATTCTTTCGTAAGTACGATGGAACCCCCGAAGAAAGGGCAACAACTTCATCATGATGCATTGACGCATAGGAATGGAAACATCAATGGTATGGATCGACATCTTCGAGAAGAGAAAGCCAAGATGAGAAGACCCGCTAGATTCGTTACCAAACCTTCCCCCCCTTTCACTACCTCTTAAATCTCGGGACGAGATTTCTTGTAGTGGAGGAGAATTGTGACGCCTGTAATCAAAGCTCTGATAATCCCGTGTTAACGATGCCACGTCACCTCGGTTATTGTTGATAATCCCACGTTAGATCAAAACAGATTCAAATTCTAAATTTGAATTAAAGTTGAAACAATTAAAGTTTTCAAAAGTCAAGACTAAAATGTTCGATGTGTTGAAAATATTCCCTAACTATTTGTCATGAAGAAACCATGTTTTTATATAAGTCCTATATTTTTAAAATGAGCTAAAACAGTAGAGAAAGTAAAGAAAAGAAAAAAAAAATAAAAAACAGAAAACAAAACTACAAAAAAGAGAGAAGAGCCCCCGGGCCAACTGGGCCAAACGGCCCAGCTCGCAAGCCCACTGGCCTGACCGGCCCGCCCCCACCCCTTATCCCCGAAACCCTAGCCCGTCTCCCCCTCACTCCCCACTCGCCCCACTCCTCTCTTCCCACGATCCCCTTCTCCTCCCATCTGGATCTGGGCAGAGCGCCCGAGCCCGCTGACCCCCGTAGCGCCCCGGCGCTCTCCCGTCGCCCGACAACCGCCGCCGCACGAAGCCCCCTCGCCGGACCGCCTCCCGACTTCGCGGACCATCCCGTCTCCTCCCAAGACGGCGCCCGCCCCTCACGAGCTGGATCGGGGCTCGACCCATGGCGCTTCGAGCCCCGACGCAGCACCGCCGCCGCCACGCCACCACCAACTCGCCGGCGCCGCTTCCCGTCCGCCTCCCGAGCCCATGCCGCCTCCCTACGCTTCGCCTGTGAGCCCGTCCGCCCTCCTCCTTCCCTCTCCGCTTGCGCGCGCTAGGCGCGCCCACGCTAGCGCCGCTCCACCGCACGGTGGCCGTGCCCGGCTACGCCCGCCGCTGCTCCCTGCTGCCGTCGCCGTGCCCAACCACCACTGCCACAGCCCCGCGGCGCGGTTCCCCCTGTAGCTCGCCGCACTCCTGGCACCCTCATGCCGGCGCACCGCGCCCATCTCCGCCGCCACGGCCGGCCGTCCCTTCGCTCGTGCCCGACCATCCTCGGTTGCGTGCACCGCACGCGCTCCTCCCGAACACCCCACGGCTGCCGCCGCCGCGCCAAGCCCGATGGCTCGTCACGGCGCCGGTAAGGTGTGCGTCGTGCGTGCCAGCGCCGTCTCGCTCTCGTGCGCTCGGCGCCACGCCATCGCCGCTAGTGTCGCCCGCTAGGCCCCCTCACCCTCGCCAAAGGGCCCCACGCCTGTAACGTTTTTAGAAAAAAAATAAAATAATAAAAATAAATTTAATTAATTAATTAATTAACTAAATTAATTAAGTTAATTAATCCTAGTTAATTAATCTAATTAACATGTTAAGTTAATTAAACAATAATTAGTTTAACTAAACCTACTTAACCTAACAGAGAATGACAGTGGGTCCCATCGACCCACGCGTCGATTGACCAAGTCAATCGATCGTTGATCACGACATCACCACGATGTCATGCCGACGTCATAATGGCATTTCCTAATTAAATTAATTCATTAATTCTAAAATGAATTAAATCTTTAAAATTAATAATAAATAAACCGTAGCTCGAATGGAAAAACTTTGTACATGAAAGTTGCTCGAACAGCGAGACGAATCCGGATACGCAGCCCGCTCGTCCGCCACACACCCCTAGCATACCGAACACGCAACTTTTTCCTCCGGTTCACGGTCCAACGCTAAACACCGGGATACTTTCCTGGATGTTTCCCCTTCACCGGTATCACCTATCCCTACGTTAGGTCACCTCTAGCACAACGTATTACCGCTTCTTGCTTTTTGTTACATTTGATTGCTCATTATTTATTGTGTTCCCCCTCTGTTACTTCTTTCCGGTAGACCCTGAGACCGATGCCGGTACCCCTGTGATCGACTACACCGACGACCTCTCCTTCTTGCCAGAGCAACCAGGCAAGCCCCCCCCCTTGATCACCAGATATCGCCTATTCTCCTCTATACTGCTTGCATTAGAGTAGTGTAGCATGTTATCGCTTTCCTTTGATCCTATTCTCGATGCATAGCCCGACATTGTTGCTACAAATATTGATACCTTACCCGCATCCTAAATGCTTAGTATAGGATGCTAGTTTATCATCATTGGCCCTACATTCGTGTCGATGCGCTTGCTATACTATTGGGCCGTGATCACTCGGGAAGTGATCACGGGTATATACTATACATACATACATACTACGAGATGGTGACTAAAGTCGGATCGCTCAAGAGTACCCATGAGTGATTCACGGATTGGGGGCTGTAAGGACCTTTGTCCCGACGGCCCTCTGTGTGGATCTTTGTGGCGGAGCGACAGGCAGGTTGAGACCGCCTAGGTGAGAGGTGGGCTGGCCTCGATCGGCGTCCGCGTTGATTCATAATAACACGCTTAACGAGATCTTGGTATTTGATCCGAGTCCGCCATTTGGTCTATACGCACTAACCATCTACGTGGGAGTAGTTATGGGTATCCCGACGTCGTGGTATCACCGAAGCCTTCTTGACGTCGGCCGATCGAAGCGCGCGCCGGATTGGAACGTAAGCTGCGCTTGTATTAGGGGCTAGTTCGCTTCGGCCGCCCTCAAGAACGTCTTGTGTGTGCTCGAGGCGATGGGCGGACCCTCGCGCTTAGGTTTAGACCGCGCGTCTTGACCTCTCTGTTGTGCCTAGGTGGGGCTGCGACGTGTCGATCTTCCGAGGCCGGGCATGACCCAGGAAAGTGTGTCCGGCCAAATGGGATCGAGCGTGTTGGGTTATGTGGTGCACCCCTGCAGGGAAGTTTAATCTATTCGAATAGCCGTGTCCCTCGGTAAAAGGACGACCCGGAGTTGTACCTTGACCTTATGACAACTAGAACTGGATACTTAATAAAACACACCCTTCCAAGTGCCAGATACAACCCGGTGATCGCTCTCTAACAGGGCGCCGAGGAGAGGATCGCCGGGTAGGATTATGCTATGCGATGCTACTTGGAGATGCTACTGGAGATGTTACTTGGAGATGCTACTTGGAGGACTTCAATCTACTCTCTTCTACATGCTGCAAGACGGAGGCTGCCAGAAGCGTAGTCTTCGACAGGATTAGCTATCCCCCTCTTATTCTCGGTATTCTGAGCTCACCCACCGATATGGCCTTTTACACATATACACATGCATATGTAGTATAGCTCCTTGCTTGCGAGTACTTTGATGAGTACTCACGGTTGCTTTCTCCCCCTTTCCCCTTTCCCTTCTTTACGGTTGTCGCAAACCAGATGTTGGAGCCCAGGAGCAGCGACGCCACTGCCGATGACGACTACTACACTGGAGGTGCCTACTACTACGCAGGCTGCACGATTTACCGACCGGGAGTAGTTTAGGAGGATCCTGTGCGGGAGGCTGCGCCTCTTCGATCTGACTTCGGTTTGTGTTAGCCATCTTATGGCAACTTGTTTAACTTATGTCTGTACTCAGATATTGTTGCTTCCGCTGACTCGTCTATGATCGAGCACTTGTATTCGAGCCCTCGAGGCCCCTGGCTTGTATTATGATGCTTGTATGACTTATTTATGTTTCTAGAGTTGTGTTGTGATATCTTCCCGTGAGTCCCTGATCTTGATCGTACACGTTTGCGTGCATGTTTAGTGTACGATTGAATCGGGGGCGTCACACTTTGACTCTCTTGAATTTCTTCGGAGGTGGTGCAGACCAGTCATAAGCTTCCTGAAGACCCATAGTCTTCAATTCTTCTGCGGAATAGACATGATTAAGAACAGCCCAGGTGCGGTTGAGGGTTTCATGAAGGTAGTACTGGTTTTTCTTCACTGCATTATGCGTTGAGGTCATGTTGTGAAGAATTGCAGCAAATTGGCGCTTCACCCATTTCTGATTGCGTTCAACCTTTTGATGAAGACTGAGGAGTAACTCACGATCAGTCATCACCCTGGGGGCAGTTGCTTGAGGCTGTAGCTTGGTTGAGGTATTTGCGGCTGTATCATGCGTTGCAGAATCGTCATTGGTGGAGTAAGATGCAGCCTTGCGAAATTGACCATCCAATGGACGAGTGCCTTCATCAATTACAGCTGCTGCCTTGCCCTTGTCATCAGATGATGAAATTGGTTGCTTGAGGACTTCAATGGGCGGCAGGAAGCTGCCATGGTTCAGAGTGTCAGCCTTGTAATTCAGTGAAGATCTTGCCCTTATGAATCTCATGATCCAAGGTGCATATGGCTTCAGCTCAAAAGGTGACATTGCAACATTTGCCAGAGTCCTCATGAAGAAATCATGGAAGTTGACAGGAACGCCATGAATGATATTGAAAAGCAGGTTCTTCATGATGCCAACGACATCTTCTTCATTTGAGTCGTGGCCTTTGATTGGACTCATTGTCTTCGTCAAGATTCTATACACAGTCCGAGGCACATACAGCAAATCCTTTACGAGGAATTTGGTTCGAGGGGCTTGACCTGGCTTCAATGGCTTCATAAGCACTTGCATAAAGTGATCAGACAGTTCACGGTCATTGTAGAGGCAACGAGCAGATTCATGGGGAGGATCAAGAGGAAGGACACGAAGCAATTCAGTTGCTGGTGCCTTGTAGTGAGTATTCTCAGTCATCCAATCCAAAACCCATGAGTTGATGTCTTCAGCATCTCCGGTGATGTGTAGGGTGGCATAGAACTGAAGAATGAGTTCTTCATTCCAGTCACATATATCAGTGCAGAAATTCAGCAGCCCTGCATCATGAAGAACACGGAGTACTGGCTCGAAGCACGGCAGTGATTCCATATCCACATGAGGAATATGCTCATGGTCGAAGATCTTGTCCTTGTCAAATAGCACCGAGGAATAGAAGTTTGCTTGTGTTGGAGTCCGTAGCGTCTTTTCCTCATTCGAGCAGTCATAAGGATTGTAAGCGATGAAGAACACGTGCTCAGAAAAGAAGTCTTCAGCCTTGAATTTTTGCTTGCTTGAGAACGGATTCTCTGGCTTGGGCAGAGGAATATCAATGATTTGCAGCACAACCTCTGGAATCGCGATCTCAGGTTCTTCAGGCTGAGGAATTTCTGGTTCCTCTCCTTGTGCAGCTTTGAGGATCAGCGATGGGTTCTTCAAATAGCTAGTGGCTGGAATCTCTTCGCTGATGATGATGTGGGATGAGTTTCTTCAGAGCCCATTTGAACAATTGTAGCCGGGGACTGAGGAACTTGTTGAAGCGGAGTGAAGAGAGGAGTATTGGGATGCTGACTTTCCCATAAGTCATCGTTCATCACAGGTGTAGTGCACCCAATATCCACATCTTCATCTTCTGTTTCAATTTCCTCAACACCTGCCTCTTCAGCAGTGAATTGAGGCACGGGTGAGGAAACAACAGGAGTTGAAGGGAAGGCTTCCACTTCAATTTCTTCATCAAGCTGTTCTGAGATAGCAACAGATTGATTGTCTTCATCTGATCCGCTTGGGATCGTGTATTCTTCTCCAAAGGGAACAATTTCCTTGGATGACATGGAGGAAATGGGAATGGCATCAATAGGATTTTCAATCGAGCTGGTCATTGGCTCCATTTTCTTCGCAGCCGAAGAATTTGACGCAGGTGATGCCTTCCTTTTCTTCATCGCAGCTCGCTCAAGAGCCTTTGTCTTCTTCACTTCATAGGCGTAGGAAGAAGTGGAGATGGTGTTGGCGCAGGAGGAGCCGAGGATTGTGGTACGGTTTCTTCAGCACAACTTGTGCAGTTGCCCTATTTCCTTGATTCTTCAGCGCACCACTAGTGGATGCCACGGAATTTCTTCAAAGAAATGGAATGGAGTCATCAGCCCGGAACTTGTGTTTTCATCAAGACGCTGAAAGTCATCAGCAGTGCTGGCATGTTCTTCAGCAGGCTGAGCAGATTCTTCAGCCTGAGGATTTTCTTGTTGCGATGGAGCTGCAACAGTTGACATTTTCTTCGTCAGAGTGACGAATCTCACCTTGGCTCCTTGCCAATCAGCATTGTAAGCATCGAAATCCTTGTTGAGGGCTTGAATTTCAGATTGTGCTTTGAGGAGTTCTTCAGGAGTCAAGTTGATGATGTTCTTCCTCAGAAGCTTCTCCTTTCTGGCTTTTGCTCTCTTCAATTCACGAGTCTTTTCAAATTTCCATTTCTCTTCAGAGATGAAATGGTTCAGCATATGACTTTGACCAGGAGTCAGTGGCAGATCCGGAATGGGAGTGTGAGGATCCTGATGCCATAGGTCAATGAAGTCAAGGATCTTCTTCGGATCCAAAAGCAGAGGCACACTTGTTCTTTTGGCTCTAGCGGCCTTGGTCAATTTGTCCCTGATGATTTCTTCAAGTTCTTCATCAAAGGCTTCATCATCAGAGGGAACGTTGAATGCAACCTGTTTCTTCTTTGGACTTGGCCGAGGACCGCGTCCAGCAGTTGCTTTTGTCTTCAGCAGAGTGGGGCCTGTTGAGGACATTGGTGCAGCTAAGGAACTTGCTGAAACACCAGAAGCAATGGAGAATCCTTGAGTCCTTTGACAAGTAGCAAGATGCACAGGTGTTGAGGACTTGGAGGGAGCTGCTGAGGATTTTGAATGAGCAGCAGCAGTATGAGGAATTTGCCGTGAGGGCGCGACTGAGGAACTGGGCCGTGAGGGCGCTGACGGTGAAGCACTTGGCTTATGCAGGCTTCTTTGGCATTGATTTCTCGGCTTGACCGAGGGCTCAGCGAGCAGCAGCAGCAGAATCCTCATTGAATTTCCTCACTGCCTCCTTGGCCTGTCTTGCCAATTTGGCTTGGCGCCTGGACCATTCTTCAGGAAAGTCTTCACCACGCTTGATGCTGGTGGGATCAGCGACTTGGCAGTGCGGAGGAGCTCTTGGGCATGGAGGATTTAGAGCGAATTTCCTCATGTACTTGGGAGTGACATAGCGGTATTCTCGCCATTCTCGTGCCCATCTCCTTTCTATCCTCTGCATGCGACTTTATACTGGTTCTTAGGTCTCCTTGCCAAACTTGGATTCATCAAAAGTGAGAGTCTTTGTATATTTCCTCAGAATTTCAAAAGCAGTCATGACTTCCGGTTTCTTTCCTCCTTCTGCGGTCTCTTGCCTTCGCCATTTTCTTCTGTGAGGAATTTGAACAATAGAGCACTCTGAAGAAGTATGCAGTTTTTCTTCGAGGAACGCTGCAAATGAGTTAAGTTGATGAGAACCTAGTGATTCAGCAGCGGACATGAGTACCTGTGAATAGAGTGTAGGTGCGAGGAATTTGGAGAGGTCATATGCGTTCTCAGAAGATTTTTCAAAAGAACAAGTTTTGAGGAATTTGACCAGTTGAGCCTTGAGGAATTTCACTAAGCGTTTCGTCTTAGGTTCCAGAGTTGTACAGATTGAAAAATGCTTAGGGAGATAAATCAAGAACATACAGTGTGTGAGGTGTTCATATGTGAAGATTTGAAGAGCAAAAACACCTTTGAGGATTTTCAGAAAGATTTGAGAATCAACGCGAGTAATAAAAGTGACTTTTAATTACCCGAACTGAAGAACACGACGAACAGAGATGAACTGTAGTGAAGTTCGTCACGTTAGATCTTCCACGCCCTAACTTGGCAGAGGAAGACGGCTACGGCGGCGGCGGAGTGAAGATTTCCGCGACCGGCGTGAGTACGACGGCGATGAGGTCGAGGCAGTGAAGCTTTTCCTCACCGGCGGCGATGGAGTAGCGGCGCGCTTAGGGTTTGAGGAGAGCTCGAGCGAGAGACAGCGATCGAGCGGAGTAAATGAAGTGAGGAGGGTAAAGGGTATTTATAGCCACGGTGAAAAACTGTTCGCCCAAGATTTTGGACTAACATGCCCTGCCCTTTCTCCTTCACGCGACGTGTGTCACCCACGTCTTCGTGCGAGATGAGATCGTGTAAGATCGTGGGTGATTAAACTAATACATGGTGGGATGCGGAACGGTTTGAGCGGTAAAACCGAAAACTTGGATAAGATTTGTTTAAAAGTTTCGTTCACAATTTCTTCAGCTGTCAAGGACCAGTGAAGACTTTGAACGAGTTTCAATCAGAACGCACATGAAGAATTTGTGAATAGATTGGATTGAGTATAGCATAGAGGGGAAGGGTCCGATCACATTCACTTAGCAGAAATAGCAACTTGAAGAATTAGCAATAAGTGAATGTTGTAGAGGACATAAACTCATATATATATATAGCCAATGAAGAAAGACGACGGAAATACTGAAGATTTTGCAAAGTTGAAGAATTTGAAAAACTGAGGAATTTCAAAAATGAGGAAAAACTCAGATTGAAGATTTTCAACTTTTGTGGTGGCGAAGCCCACCGTATAAGAATGATGATTTCAGACACCGCGTACAATTGTCGTAGGGTTCTGAGAATCAAATTCTTCATTGATTTCTTCACACTTAGAGTGTTGTTCTTCATTGATTGAGGAACAACGTTTCTTCATGTGTTGCACATCTAAGTCATCAATTATGCATAAGGGCTTGGTGAAAATATCAGCCAGCTGTTCTTCAGTCTTCACATGCTCGATGAAGATGTCACCCTTCAACACATGATCACGAAGAAAATGATGACGAATCTGGATGTGCTTTGTCTTCGAGTGCTGAACTGGGTTGTGAGCAATCTTGATGGCACTCTCGTTGTCGTAGAGGAGAGGCACATTCTTCACGTTGACACCATAGTCCATGAGGGTTTGCTTCATCCAAAGCAGTTGAGCACAGCATGACCCAGCAGCAATGTATTCAGCTTCAGCAAGAGATGTGATGATACACGCTTCTGCTTTCTTCGAGGACCAACAGCACCAAAGATCGTCAGGAAATGACAAGTGCCGATGTTGACTTGCGGTCCACACGGTCACTAGCATAGTCGAGTCGTAATATCCAATGAGATCAAAAGCAGAGCCCTTGGGGTACCATAATCCTAGTGTTGGTGTGTGAGCTAGATATCAAAGAATATGCTTCACAGCCTTATGGTGTGATTCCTTCAGTGCAGCTTGAAATCGGGCACACATGCAAACACTAAGCATTATATCTGGCCTAGATGCACATAAGTACAATAAAGAACCAATCATGGAGCGGTATACCTTGTGATCGAAGTCAATACCATTTTCATCAGTGCATAGATGGCCATTTGTGGGCATAGGAATTTTGACGCCTTTGCAATCTTGCATGCCGAATTTCCTCAGTACACCTTTGAGGTATTTCTCCTGAGATATGAATATGCCATTGCGTTGTTGACAAATTTGAAGACCTAAGAAGAATTTCAACTCTCCCATCATAGACATTTGATATTCTTCACTCATCATATAGGCAAATTCATCACTATATCGTTGGTTAGTACAGCCAAAGATAATATCATCAACATATATTTGGCACACAAACAGTTCACCATCATATGATTTAGTAAATAGAGTAGGGTCGAGTGAACAGGGTGTGAAGCCATTCTTCACGAAGAATTCCTTCAGTGTGTCATACCACGCCCGAGGGGCTTGCTTGAGGCCATAGAGAGCCTTATTTAGTCTGAAGACTTTGTCAGGATTCTTGGGATCTTCAAAACCTGGGGTTGAGCAACATATACTTCTTCCTCAAGCTTACCATTGAGGAATGCACTTTTCACATCCATTTGATATAAGATGATATCATGATGGTTAGCATAGGCAAGTAAAATGCGAATAGCTTCAAGTCTAGCAACAGGTGCAAAAGTTTCATAGAAATCAATTCCTTCAACCTGTGTGTAGCCTTGAGCTACTAGTCGTGCCTTATTCCTCACCACAAGGCCATTTTCATCTTGCTTGTTGCGGTAGATCCACTTTGTGCCGATGATATTATGCTTGCGAGGATCTGGGCGATTGACCAATTCCCAGACATTGTTTAGCTCGAACTGATGTAATTCTTCTTGCATAGCCTGAATCCACTCCGGCTCCAGAAATACTTCATCTACCTTAGTGGGCTCTGAGATAGAGACAAAATCATAGTGCCCACAAAAGTTAGATAAGTGTGAGGCTTTTGAGCGGGTGAGAGGACCTGGTGCGCTAATGTCATCGATGATCTTCTCCACTTGCACTTCTTTTGCAACGCTGTGGATGAGTTGGTTGTCGCCGAGGATTTTGATCAGCATTTTCTTCAACCATTTTCCTCATCATGTTCTTCGTGTACATCATCTCGACGTTCTTCACGAATAGGAATGAATTCTTCACCGATTCTTCAAGAGGAATGACATCCTCGCTTGCCTTGAGCTTGATAGCATCCTCGGTGCTGGTTCATCTAACACGTAAGGTAGGTGCTCTCTTTGCAGCCATTAGTTTCATCGAACCGCACATCTACAAAGGTCAACAATCTTGTGAAGAACAATTTTGAAGACTCAGAGGTGTGCGAGTCCTTTCCAGAACCAAGCATAAAACCTTCATGTGCTTTCGGTGCAAATTTAGAATTGTGGTGAGGATCTCTAATCCAACATTTAGCAATCAAGACTTTGAAATAACTCACATTGGGTTTCTTGTCAAGAAGGAGTTCATAGGCGCCTTCTTGAAGAATTTGTGAAGATATACTCTGCTGATGATGTGGCGAGCAAGATCAATTGCATCAATCCAAAAACGCCGAGGCGCTTTTGTATTCATCAAGCATAGTGCGAGCCATCTCAACAAGAGTTCTGTTCTTGCGCTCCACGACGCCATTCTCCGAGGAGTATAAGGAGCAGATAATTCATGAGTAATACCAAGTTCATCAAGATAGGCATCAAGACCAGAATTCTTGAACTCAGCTCCATTGTCACTTCTGATATGCTTGATCTTCACACCAAAGTTGGTTGAAGCCCTCGAGGAAAATCGCTTGAAGACTTCCGCACTTCATGTTTGTAAGTAACAATGTGTACCCTTGTATATCGAGAATAATCATCAACAATGACAAAACCATATAGAGATGCATCATTAGTGACTGCTGAATAATGATTAGGTCCGAAGAGGTCCATGTGAAGCAATTCGAATGGATGGGTAGTGGTCATGATAGTCTTCGCTGGATGCTTGGCCTTGGTCATTTTTCCGGCTTCACATGCTCCGCATAAGTGATCCTTGAGGAATTTGACATTCTCAATGCCAATGACATGCTTCTTTTTCGCAAGCGTGTTCAAGTTCCTCATGCCTGCATGACCAAGTCGTCGATGCCATAGCCAGCCTTCTGAAGCTTTTGCAAGTAGACATACGGCTGGTTGTGGTCCTGTAGAGAAATCAACAATATACAGATCTCCTCTCCTAAAGCCTTCGAAGACTTTGGAATTGTCAGCTTCCATAATCACAACACAGCGATATTTGCCAAAGACAACAACCATATCAAGATCACAAAGCATTGAGACTGACATGAGATTGTATCCTAAGGATTCAACAAGCATGACTTTGTCCATGTGCTTATCCTTAGAGATAGCAACCTTACCTAGACCCAATACCTGACTTTTTCCTTTGTCAGCAAATATGATATGCTTCAGAGGTGACGGTGATAAAGGAGTATCCATCAATAGATTCTTGTCACCAGTCATGTGATTTGTACATCCACTATCGAGGACCCATTCAGTAGTTTTGGGTTGATCATCCTGCAGATGAATTAGTGTAACTTACAATCTCATATGCTTCATCAAGAAGAATATGATATCAAGTTCATCGATTGAATTTCATCAAGCAATAAACAGATATAGCAAGAGGAGGACGTGTGAAATGAAAGTTCATTTCATCATGATTCGCTGCGTCCTTTTCAGCATTTTGTCGTCCCCAAAGAAATTCTTTAGACGTTAGAGCACGCCCGAGACCTGACCTGCAGAAAAGATTAGTTCTTTTTCTTCACCACCCACATTTGGAGGGGTGGCAAAGAGTTCATCATCCTGCGAGCACCGTGTGAGAAAGGTGGCAAAGATGCCAAACCATTTCGCTTAGCATGAGAGGGATTAGGGTAAGCATATGAATAAGCAGAGTAATTCTTCGAGGACTTATGAACATAATGGTTTGAAGAATAATGCACATATTCATAGCCCTTAGCTTTGCCCTGCGAGACAGATTTGTTAGCACAATGATAATCATATGAGGACTTTGATCCAGTTGAGGAATTTGATCCTCGTGAAGAATTTGGTCCATATGAGGACTTGGATCCATATGAAGAATTTGATCTGGGGTTCCGTTTCTTCACAGGTGGTGTCATGAGGACATTCACCTGAAGACTTTCATCACAGCTTTTGGGAACCCAGATTTTCTTCATAGGGGAACCGTTCCTGCAGTTAGTGCCAACATATCTAGCAAATACTTCACCATTCTGATTTTTGAACAGTTTATAGTTGGAGTCAAATGACTCATCAGAAGAATGAGGAGATTCACATGTAAAGCCAGATAAGTTAGATGGATCAACTGGAGGTCCCTTTGCAGCAACCCATGAGGTTTTGGGATACTGCTCAGGCTTCCAATATGTTCCATCGACATTCAGTTTCCTCTCAAAGGCAATACCCTCTTTCCTAGGGTTTCTGTTGAGGATCTGCTTTTTGAGCACATCACAAAGTGTCTGATGCCCTTTGAGGCTTTTGTACATGCTGTCATGTACAATTCCTTCAGCCTCGCATTGTCAAGGATACTAGCAAAGTCCTCGGATGAGGAATTAGTGATAGCAGAGGCAGATGAAGAATTTGTAACATTTGAAGCATTTGAACATTCAGGTGAAGAATTAGCAGATTCACGTTCAATGCACTTTAAGCATGGAGGAACAAATTCTTCCTGAGAAGCACTGATTTGTTGAGCTAGTAATGAATCGCGCTCCTTCTGAAGATCTTCATAACATACTCTTAGCTTTTCAAGATCTGCCTTTCTTTGAATAGCTTCAAGAGAAAGCTTCTCATTGTCTTGCTTTTCTTGAAGAAATTCATAAGAAAGTTTCTCATGATCAGACAAGAGAGAGTTATGATGACCTTGAAGGTTATCATACTTAGACCGAAGTCTCTGAAGATTTTCATCGTGGCTTTAGTGCGATCCATTTCTTCACCCAACATATCATCACTTTTATCTAGCATGTTTTGAACCTTTTCAAGAGCCCGTTGTTGTTTCACAGCAATTTTAGCAAGTTTAGAGTAGCTAGGCTTAAGATCCTCATCAGATTCATTTTCACTAGAATCAGAGGAGTTGTATTTGAGTACCTTAGCTGCTTTTGCCATGAAGCAATAGGTGGGAGCGTATCCATCATTATCTTCATCAGGCTTGTCGGTGGAATCAGTTTCTTCAGTGTTGAAGATGGACTTGCTGACGAAAGCAGTAGCAACAGCCAGACTCGCCACACCAGACTCAGATTCTTCAGACTCCTCCTCTTCATCATTTTCCTCAGATTCAGCTTCAGAGTCCATTTCCTTGCCAATGAATGCCCGAGCTTTCTTGGAGCTCCCCTTCTTGTGAGATGAAGACTT
This sequence comes from Aegilops speltoides, assembly GCA_021437245.1. Classification (NCBI taxonomy): domain Eukaryota; kingdom Viridiplantae; phylum Streptophyta; class Magnoliopsida; order Poales; family Poaceae; genus Aegilops; species Aegilops speltoides. The sequence goes on from CM038144.1 coordinate 47,272,183, forward strand.
TGATGGTTTTGACGACGAAGATTTTGATGATTTCTTCTTCTTCTTCATATCATCAGAACTGTAGTCCTTGTATTTCTTCTTCTTCATTTCCTTTTCCCATTGAGGACAACCTTGAATATAGTGACCAGGCTTCTTGCATTTGTGGCGAAGTCTTCTCTTGTAGTCACTGGATGAAGAATCATTTCCTCTTGAGGATTTTCCAAAATGACCACGTCTTGTGAACTTCTGGAATTTCTTCACAAGGAGAGCTAGATCCTGGCTCAGTTCTTCAGGATCACCAAGGCTACTACCAGAATCCTCACATTCAGAGTTAGACACAACCTTAGCCTTCAGGGCACGTGGTTTGCCATAGTTTGAGCCATAGAGATCTCTCTTTTCAGCAAGCTGGAACTCGTGAGTGTTAAGCCTTTCGAGGATATCAGCAGGATCAAGTGACTTGTAGTCAAGACGCTCTTGTATCATCGGTCCCGAGTATCAAATGAGGAATCAAGCGATCTTAGCAGTTTCTTCACTACTTCATGGTCAGTGATATCAGTGGCACCGAGGGCTTGAAGCTCATTTGAGATGTCAGTGAGGCGATCGAAGGTTTGTTGGACATTTTTGTTGTCGAGTCTTTTGAAGCGGTTGAAGAGATTCCGAAGAACATCAACTCGAGAGTCACGCTGAGTTGAGACTCCTTCATTTACTTTGGACAGCCTATCCCAAATAAGCTTGGCAGTTTCCAAAGCACTCACTCTTCCATACTGTCCTTTGCTCAGATGGCCACAGATGATATTCTTCGCTTGAGAGTCGAGTTGTTTGAATCTCTTCACATCAAGAGCGGTCCGTGTTTCAAGGGACAGCGGGGACACCATTTTCCACAACATACCAGAGATCATTATCAATTGCCTCAAGATGCATCCGCATCTTGTTCTTCCAAAGAGGGGTAGTCCGTTCCATCAAAGGTAGGACACCCAGCCGAGACCTTGATCATACCTGCGGTCGACATAACTAGAACTCCAGGTGGTTAAACCAAAATCACACAGAACAAGGGAGTACCTTGCTCTGATACCATATGAAAGTGCGTTATATCGACTAGAGGGGGGGTGAATAGGCGATTTTTATGAAATTCTTCACTGAGGAATTTGCCGGTGAGGAAATTCCTTAGCGAAGAACTATTTGCAGCGGAATATGTACTCAGAGGTAAACATAACAGATTACACACATAGTCAGCATGATGAAATGAGGACTAGAACAGAGTACAGGAAGCGTAAACACAGGATAACAAGATGAAGACAATCGATCAAGAATTTGAACGAGGAATTTGTGTAAGTCTTCACCAAAGTCTTCAAGCACGATATGAACAACATGCAACACGTAATGAGGAAATGAATGAGTTGAGGGAATAGAACCACCGATTGGTGAAGACAATGATTTGGTAAACCAGTTCCAACTGCTGTCTCGGTTATACGTCTGTTGGAGCGGCCGAGTATTTAAACTCGAGGACACACAGTCCGGACACCCGATCTCGAGCCGCAACTCAGGACACCAGTCCTCACCGTATTCTCCTTGAACTAAGACGACGCAGCCTCGTCCCAATCACTCGTGGTAAGTCTTCAGTGACTTCCAAACCTTCACAGACTTGGTCACTCGGCGATCCACAATTCCTCTTGGATGCTCTAGACCTTGACGCCTAACCGTGCGGAAGAAGCACGCCTTCAAAGGCAACAAGCGTTGGATCCACGCAGATCAATTTCTTCTGATGCTCAATCACTTGGGGTTTTTGTGGGTTTGGTTTTGGATTTTCCTCACTTGATGATTTTCGCTCAAAGTCCCTGGAGGATGGGTTGCTCTCAAATGACAAGTGTCAAGTTCTTCGAGCAGCCAACCAACTAGTGGTTGTAGGGTGGGGGCTATTTATAGCATAGGAGCAGCCCGACATGATAAGACATAAATGCCCTTCAATGATATGACCGTTAGGTGGATAAGATATTTTGGTCCGCGGCAAGAGACAAAGAACGGTCGGAAATTTGACTTTCAAAGTCCTCGGGGCTATCATGTTCCTCATCAGGTAGGCAATTCGACTGGCGAATTCCTAACTCTCGCCGAAAGAAGTCATCAAGTGACTGAAGAACTGCGTCTCACATCAAGAATTTGACTCAACTGTATGAGATTTCCAATGGCTTCACTCGAAGGGATTGGTAGGTGTAGGATTTTGAGTTGAGCATCACATGGAAATTTTTCCTTAGTATTTCCTCGACCCCCTTTAACAGTACGGTGTTTCCTATGACTCAAGAAAGAGAAAGTGAAACTCCGAAAACAAAAGTCTTCACGCTTCATATTCCTCGAATGACTATCAAGTCTTCATGGTCACACCAATTTCTTCACTTTCAAAGTCTTCAGAAAGTCTTCAGAATATCAAAGTCTTCAGTCGAAGAACTTCATTTTAGGGTCGACTTTCTCTCAGAAATATCAAACTCCTCATAGACTTATAGACATGTGTACACTCACAAACGCATCAGTTACTTAACCTATAAGTCTTCAATACACCAAAATCACTAAGGAGCACTAGATGCACTTACAGTACCAATTTGTGGTTTTGATACAAGATTGGATACAAGAGATGAACTAGGGTTTTGAGAGGAGATGGTGCTGGTGAAGATGCTGATGGTGATTGACCCCCTCCCGATGATAGGATCGTTGGTGATGACGATGGTGATGAGTTCCCCCTCTAGAGTGAAGTTTCCCCAGTAGAACAGCTCCGCCGGAGCCCTAGATTGGTTTCCGCCAAGGTTCTGCCTCGTGGCGACGGAGTTTCGTCCCGTAAGCTTGCTTCTAATTTTTTCCAGGGTAAAAGCCTTCATATAGCAGAAGATGGGCACCGGAGGGCCACCAGGGGGCCTAGGAGACAGGGGCACGCTCAATAGAGAGGGGGCGCCCCCACCCTCCTGGCCAGGGTGTGGGCCCCCTCTGGTATTTTCTTCGCTCAATAATTCTTATTAATTCCAAAAGTGACTTCCGTGGAGTTTCAGGATTTTTGGAGCTGTGCAGAATAGGTTTCCAATATTTTCTCCTTATCCAGCCAGAATTCCAACTGCCGGCATTCTCCCTCTTCATGATAAACCTTGTAAAATAAGAGAGAATAGCCATAAGTATTGTGATATAATGTGTAATAACAGCCCATAATGCAGTAAATATTGATATAAAAGCGTGATGCAAAATGGACGTATCAACTCCCCCAAGCTTAGACCTCGCTTGTCCTCAAGCGGAAGCCGAATCAAAAAATATGTCCACATGTTTAGAGATAGAGGTGTCAATAAAAATAAAATATGGACAAGAGGGCTTCATGATTATTCTTATAACAGCAACATATATGGATTTTGTCATATGATTTCTTATGCTCAAGTAACAATCTATTCACAATGTCAAGTATGGAACATAAACTTCATCAAGAACTAACAAACTATAATCTCAGTCATTGAAGCAATTGCAATTTATCATAACATCATAAAGAGTCAAGAATAGAGCTTTTCAGCAAGTCCACATATTGAACTATCATATAGTCTTCTACAATTGCTAACACTCACGCAATACTTATGGTTATGGAGTTTCAACCGGACACTGAGAAAGATAGGGGCTTATAGTTTCGCCTCCCAACGTATTCACCTTTGGGTGATGTCAACAATAATAGTTCATGCTAACTTACATCCAATTGATATATATATATATATATATATATATATATATATATATATATATATATCGGGATCTTTCCAACATGAGGTGCTTGCCAAAGGATAAAATGAAGAAGGGAAAGGTGAAGATCACCTTGACTCTTGCATAAAGTAAAAGACATAAAGTAAAAGATAGGCCCCTCGCAGAGGGAAGCAGAGGTTGTCATGTGCTTTTAGGGTTAGATGCACAAAATCTTAATGCAAAAGAATGTCACTTTATATTGCCACTTGTGATATGAACCTTTATTATGCAGTCTGTCACTTTTATTACTTCCATATCACACGATCGTATAAAGCTTATTTTCTCCGCACTAATAAGCATACATATTTAGAGAGAAAATTTTATTGCTTGCACCGATGAAAACTTACTTGAAGGATCTTACTCAATCCATAGGTAGGTATGGTGGACTCTCATGGCAAAACTAGGTTTAAGGATATTTGGAAGCACAAGTAGTATCTCTACTTGGTGCAAGGAATTTTTGGCTAGCATGAGGGGGAAAGGCAAGCGCAACATGTTCGGAAGATCCATGAAAATATAATTTAACTGAGATGTGATAAAACATAAACCATTACGTTGTCTTCCTTGTCGAACATCAACTCTTTAGCATGTCATACTTAATGAGTGCTCACAATCATAAAGGATGTCCAAGATAGTATATTTATATGTGAGAACCTCTCTTTCTTTATTACTTCCTATTAATTGCAACAATGACCAAAACTACGTTTGTCAACTCTCAACAACTTTTATGCCTCATACTCTTCATATGTTGAAGTCATTAGTATCCATAAGATCAATATGAACTCTTTTATTTCTTTTTATTCTTTCTACTTTCTCAAGATCATAGCAAGATAGCAAAGCCCTTGACTCAACACTAATCTTTATTATAGATAGCTCACGGACTCGATTACATAAAGAGATCACAAAGCAAAACTCAAAACTAATTCATACCAAAACTTCAATCTACTAGATCAAGATATTACTAAAAGGATCGAACTAAGTAAAACGGTAAAGATAGGAGTGTGATGGCGATACGACACCGGGGCACCTCTCCCAAGCTTGGCAGTTGCCAAGGGGAGTGCCCATACCCATGTAATTATGTCCTCGGAGGTGGTGAAGAAGGAGTTGTTGATGATGTAGTCTTGTCGTCCATCTTCCGAGGCATAGGCTCGCCATCATAGAAGGATGATCGAGTCTCCGGGATCCTCAAATCTGCAGCCAAACTCATCCTCTTGAATCTATGTTCTCACAGTTTTGGTTTTGCAGGTCATAGATCTGGGCTCGGAGGTGCTCGATTTTCTCATGAAGCTTGAAGATGGTTTCCCCGATGTTCTTGGCGTCTAACTTGTGGTTGTTGGTGAATTACGCGATCATCATCTGGTTGGCATTGAGTCCACGCTCCACCATCCCTTGGCACTTGAAAACTTGTTGCTCCATACCTTCGAGCTTTGTCTCCATGCTTCCGGTATGCCTTGGTCCCTCCACATCGCGGATGTGCAGCACCCCCTAAAGCATCTCAATGGTTTGAGGGTGTTGAAGCACCTCCGCGAGATAGGGGTTGATAACCCTCTCAAAAAACTTGTCCTTGGGAGCGCTTGGAGATATCATGGTGCTCTAGATCTGTCAGAAAAACAGCTCGAAACGAAAACAAAAGATTTTTGCATGATACGGTGGTCAAAACCTTCAGGAGATTATATAATGAATTTTTACCGACCAAAATAAGTAATGTGCAAGAAAACGGAGTCCTGGAGGCACACGAGGTGCCCACAAGACAGGGGGTGCACCCAGTAGGGGGGGCGCGCCCTCCACCCTCGTGTGGGCCTCGTGTCCTTCCCGGATTACTTCTTGCTTTCCAAAATTCTTAAATATTTTAAAACGGAGAAAAATTGCCATTAGAATTGTTTTGGAGTCGGTTTACTTACCGTACCACATACCTATTCCTTTTCGGAGTCTGAAAGGTTCTGGAAAGTGTCCCTTATGTATTCCTCTGGGGTTACGATCTCAATAATATTAGTTTCAACATTTATAGGATTACCTAAGATATAATGTTTGATTCTTTGACCATTCACCACCCTTGGACTTGTGCCTTCGAAGTTGTTGATTTTTATGGCACCGGAATGATAGACCTCCTCGATAATGTAAGGACCTTCCCACTTAGAGATAAGTTTTCCTGCAAAAAATCTTAAACGAGAGTTGAATAGCAACACATAATCACCTACGTTAAACTCACGCTTTTGTATTCTTTTGTCATGCCATCTTTTAACTTTTTTCTTTGAACAGTTTGGCATTCTCATAGGCTTGGGTTCTCAATTCATTAAGTGAGCTAATATCAAATAATCTCTTCTCACCGGCAAGTTTGAAATCATAGTTGAGCTCTTTAATAGCCCAATATGCTTTATGTTCAAGTTCGAGAGGTAAGTGACATGCTTTTCCATAAACCATCTTATACTGAGACATACCCATAGGATTTTTATATGCAGCTCTATAGGCCCATAATGCATCATCAAGTTTCTTGGACCAATTCTTTCTAGATCTATCCACAATCTTTTGCAAAATTAACTTGAGCTCTCTATTACTCAACTCTACTTGACCACTAGACTGTGGGTGATAAGGAGATGCAATTCTATGATTAACATCATACTTGGCAAGCTTTTTACGAAAAGCACCATGAATAAAATGTGAACCACCATCAGTCATATGATATCTCGGGACTTCAAACCTCGGAAAAATAACTTCTTTAAGCAACTTAATAGAGGTGTTATGATCAGCACTACTAGTTGGAATAGCTTCTACTCACTTAGTAACGTAATCAACAGCGACTAAAATATGTGTGTAACCATTAGAGGCAAGAAAAGGTCCCATATAATCAAAGCCCCAAACATCAAATGGTTCAATAACAAGAGAATAATTCATAGGCATTCCTTGGCGTCTACTAATATTACCAATTCTTTGACATTCATCACAAGACAAGACAAACTTACGAGCATCTTTGAAGAGAGTAGGCCAATAAAAACCGGATTGCAATACCTTATGTGCAGTTCTATCTCCAGCGTGGTGTCCTCCATATGGTTCGGAGTGACACTTGTGTAGGATCTATTCCTGTTCATGCTCAGGTACACAACGTCTAATAACACCATTTACTCCTTCTTTGTAAAGGTGTGGGTCATCCCATAAGTAATGTCTTAAATCATAAAAGAACTTTTTCTTTTGCTGGTATGTGAAACTAGGTGGTATAAATTTAGCAACAATGTAATTAGCATAATCAGCATACCATGGAGCAGTACGAGAAGCATTTATGATCGCTAATTGTTCATTGGGAAAGCTATCATCAATAGGTAGTGGGTCATCAAGAACATTCTCTAACCTAGACAAGTTGTCTGCAACGCGGTTCTCAACTCCCTTTCTATCAATAATATGCAAATCAAATTCTTGGAGCAAGAGAACCCATCTAATAAGTCTAGGCTTAGCATCTTTCTTTTCCATAAGATATTTAATAGCAGCATGATCAGTGTGAATAGTAACTTTAGAATCAACAATGTAAGGTCTAAACTTATCACATGCAAATACGACTGCTAAGAACTCTTTTCCAGTAGTAGCATAATTTTCTTGGCAGTATCAAGAGTTTTACTAGCATACTGGATAACATTCAATTTCTTATCAACTCTTTGCCCTAGAATAGCACCTACAGCATAATCACTAGCATCACACATAATTTCAAAGGGTAAATTCCAATCAGTGGTTGAACAATAGGTGCAAAGATCAAAGCTTTCTTAAGTATTTCAAATGCTTCTACACAATCATCATCAAAGACAAAAGGAATATCTTTTTGCAATAAATTGGTCAGAGGCCTAGAGATTTTAGAAAAGTCCTTAATGAACCTCCTATAAAAACCGGCATGACCAAGGAAACTTCTTATACCTTTAATGTCCTTGGGACATGGCATCTTTTCAATAGCATCAACTTTAGCTTTATCAACTTCAATACCTCTTTCATAAATCTTATGCCCCAAGACAATGCCTTCATTAACCATAAAGTGGCACTTTTCCCAATTCAAGACAAGACTAGTGTCTTCACATCTCTGCAAAACTCGATCAAGGTTGCTCAAGCAATCATCAAAAGAGCATCCATAAATGGAGAAGTCATCCATGCATACCTCACGAATCTTTTCACGAAATTCAGAGAATATAGCCATCATACATCTTTGAAAGGTAGCAGGTGCATTACATAAACCAAAAGGCATACGTCTATAAGCAAAAGTACTGAAAGGGCAAGTAAAAAGTAGTTTTTGATTGACCCTCCGCTATCACAAGTATTTGAGAGAAACCAGAATAACCATCTAGAAAGCAAAAATGTGTATGTTTGGATAGTCTTTCTAGCATTTGATCAATAAAAGGTAAAGGGTAATGATCTTTCTTAGTAGCTTTATTTAATTTGCGGAAATCAATTACCATCCTATAATCTGTAATAATTCTTTGTGGGATCAATTCATCTTTATGATTAGGAACAACAGTAATACCTCCCTTTTTAGGAATGCAATGGACAGGACTTACCCAATCACTATCAGCAATGGGATAAATTATACCTGCCTCAAGGAGTTTTAGTATCTCCTTTCTTACCACTTCTTTCATCTTAGGATTTAACTGTCGGTGTACTAAGGTAGGGGTACCTCAGTACCCCAACTTGTGCACGGGCAGCCCCAGCTCCCCGCAGCTAGATCCATCAAATGCTTGCCGGAGACCATCTCCGCTCCACACCAAGCCGTTCAAGAACAAAGTATATAAGATAGAAACTCAAGACCCCGGCAAGAGGAGCTTGCCGGAAGGCCCTTCCCAGGCTCAAGACTACATTACTCCTGCAGATCCCCGGCGAGAGGAGCTCGCCGGGAGGACCAAAGATCACATCACGAGAAGACACGCCTGGCGCTGCTGCCTGGCAAGGACCCGGGAGCGGCAAGTCACAGAGCCCGACAAGCTCCCGGGCCCGGCAAGATCAAGACCCGGCAAGGCGCTTGCCGGGAGAGCTATGCTACGTGTTCAAGATTTCCAGCCCATCCGCCCACGCGTCGCCTCCAAATTTCTCCGGAGACGCGTGGCGGATGGCTGCGCTGCATGAGGAATGCGGTGGCACTCCACGGTGGTGGCTTCACGCCGTGGCGAAAAGGAGACGCAATGGCGGAGCTTTTGGGGCGACGGCGACGGGCATTTAATGCTCTTGTCCCCTCTGTCAAAAGTAGGTAGAAAGCACCGTAGCTGCACTTTGTTCCCGACTGCTCCAACTACCACCTCTTTTACGCTTTTACCCCTCTACCTCACGCTGACACTGCCGGTGACCCTTGCCCTATAAAAGGAGGCCCATGCACAACGAGGGGGTTCGGAAGTTAGGTTCCACGACCGCCACTCTCGCGTGAAGGATCGAGCCCTCGGCAACTCTAGCGCCGGGGTTCGCCGCTTACACACCACTCCACCGCTTTTGCTCGCATTCTTGAGCAAGATCTAATACAACACAATGCAGCAAGAGGGTTTCTACGCGACCATCGCGTCCGCTGGGTAAAATCCCGCGTGCATCGCCGATCCGCTCTCCGCGCAACCTCCGCCTGCACCTAACACACGAAGGGCCCGGCCCCATAGGTGCCGCGCCACCCATCGTCATGCGACATCTCGGCGCGCGCTGTAGGGCGCCGAGGTTATCGAACCTGATCCGGCGTTCGCGCGCCAGCACTCTTCATCAACCTCTCCAGCTTCGTCAGCAGCTTCATCGACAACTGCGTCATGGCCCCGAAGACGAGAGCTTCGAGGGTCGCAGACCCATCTCCGTCTTCCCCGCCGCCACCGGAACCAACGGCCGGCGGAGGAGACGCCGATGGAAGGGTGGACACCGGCGAGGGCGCTCGCGGTGCCACCAGATCCAGGGACAGGACGGAGGACCGCGCCTCGGCCTCCGTAGATCCGCGTCCATCTCCAGCATATAGCGGCCCAGCGGCGCCATACCGCGAGAAGGTGGTATCCGCCAGCTGGGGCGAGAGCAAGCAGGGGGTTCGCGGGACGCTCCGGACGGCTGTCCATGCATGAGTAAAGCGAAAGAGGTCGAGGCAGGATTCTGCTCCCCCTAACATTGTTAGGGACCCGAGTGTATCCGCCCCTCGCACCGCCGCTCCCGCCTCCTCGCCCCGCAAGCGCCTATCCTCGAGCGTTACGATGTCGCCAAAAGACGCGCTTATCGAGCTCTAAGTCCGCAAGGACGGCTCGTGCTCCATCCGACAAGCGCATTCCTCGAGCGCAGATAAGCCCGGTGAGGACAGCTTTGGTGTTCGCCCCGCAAGCGTGCCTCCCGAGCGCCGCGCGCCGCCATGGACACACCATTGAGCTCCACCAGCGCAAAAAAAAAAGCTAAGTCGCTCGAGCCTTCGTGCGAGCACTCTTTAATTTCATACTTTTATATGTTATACCCCTCGCGCATTCGCCCTTTGTACGCGAAACCTGTGCGCGGAGGAGCCTGCTTGTGGATGGTCGCACCCTTACTTCGCTTCGAACACGCTCAACGAGTTAAGAGTGAACCGCGACCGCTTCAAGGCCTGCTTCGCTTTCGAGCCTGCTCGGCAAGTTAAGTCGTCGCGCCGACACGGCAAGGTTGCTTGCCGGAGGCGACACCAGCCAAGCGGGCTGCTGACGTTCCGCACTCAGCAAGCGTGTTGAGCACCGGCAAGTTACCTAGAAGCGTAGGGCGAAAGCACACAAAGGGTGTAGGGCAGAGGGTATAACGTGGCGAGACATGCCGTGAAACGTCGTCCGTATGAGAGACTTGGGCGCAAGAGGAGCCAAGTCGTGGCCCAGTTGCGTACTTGTTTTGTTTCCGAGTCCGCTCAACAAACACAAGTGTGCTGCAACACCCTTATCTTGCTTCCGAGCCACGCTCAGCAAGTTAAGCGTCGCAACTGGCCCGGCAAGGTTGCTTGCCGGAAGCGACACCACCAGCGGGCTGTCCCGCGGCAAGCGTGTTTCCCCCGGCAAGCTCCCCAAGAGCGTAGAGTACAAACATACGAAAGACAAAGCCCGGCATCGTATTGCTTAGCCAAGATTTATATACACATGCACATACATGTGCGTTGAGCAATTGCATATCTACCTCAGCTATTTTCATGGCTAAAATTGCAGCAACAAGAAGGAACCAAAGATCGCACCACACTGGGGCCCGGCGAGTCGTGGTCGCCGGGCTGCGGATGCCAAGGTTCTTCGGCGAGCCAGCCTCATTGGGGCTGCGAAAGCATCGAGATTCGCCTCCGCAAGCTAGTGTCGCCGGGGCTGCGATTTCAGATAAGTTTTTTCATCCTCATCATGCATCCTCTCATGGACCGGGAGATGCGGATCTGCGTCTTTGAACGATCGTGTCTTGTAAAACCCGTGCGTGGAGGAACCGAGTCGTGACCGATTCGTGCTTTGGTTTGTTTCGAGTCCGCCAACAAACCCAAGTGTGCGCTGCACCTCTATCTTGCTTCCGAGCACGCTCAAGAAGATAGGCGTCATAATCGCCCGACGAGGTTGCTTGCCGGAGTGACACCACCAGCGGGCTGTCCATGATCGCTAAGCGTGTTCTCCCGGCAAGCTCCCCGATAGCGTAAGAACACACAAGGCACGCAGTCAAGTAAAAGACTCGGTCCGGCAAGCATTCCCCTCTTTTCATTAAAAACATCCAGTTTAGTACAAGTCCATAGAGGATGAAAGACATGATAGAGAGGATTACAAGTTCTTAAATGCAGCTAAATGCCCGAGGGCTTACAATTTGAAAAGATAAGGTGCCCTTGATCCCTCTCCTGTTTCTCTGTTCAGGAATTCAGGAGGTAGGTCAAGGAGCCCCCGGCAAGATAAGCTTGCCGGGGAAGGGAGACCCCGGCAAGAGGAGCTTGTCGGGGAAGGGCGAAAGGAGCGCCTAGGAGAGCGTGGCGGTGACGCCGCCGTGCCACAGGAGCTGCGCAAGGTGACGGGCATGGGGAACGCATGCCCGGGAGCCAGCGACAAGTCCCTGAAGGCCACGGAGAGCCACGGGCGCCAGAAGACCCCAAGAGAACACCCCAGGGGCCGGCCAGGAGCTTGGCGGAGTCGGGGCGCCGGAGGCAGAGCTTGAAGACGGAGTGGTGGGACATCGGCACGAGGGCACCTCGCCCTCGGACTCCGACTTAACGGCCTTGCCGCCGTCCCCCTCTTCCTCTTCTGCTGCCTCTCTACACCAGCCGCCAAGAAGACGGCCCCGGGGAGTTCAGGAGCCCGGCAACCCAGAAGATGGGGTTGCCGGTGGCGCGCGAGGCAGCGGTGTCCGACGCCTAGTCGGGCCCGCCATCCCCTCGCCGCCGCTGTCGCTCTCCTCCTCGCCACTTTCGCCGAGGAGGAGCCTTCGCTATCCGAGGAGCTGTCCACACAGCAGCGCACCGGGTCCCATAGTCGCCAAGACCTTGACGGCGAGGAGGTCACCATCCAAGAACGAAATGGAGGTGAACCCGCCGCTGCTATGGATCCGGCGAACGCCTTCCACCCTCGGTCGAAGAACATCACGCCGGGGCTTGGGACACGACACTCACCCGAGTGCCGCTGATCCCGCAGCCCCTCATGCGTAATTCCATCACGTCGGCGGATCCGCCCCATTGCGTCCCGCGAACGGGGCCGGCAACCGAAGGCGACGACGAGGCGCCCGGCGAAGCTTGATGAAGAACTCCCAAGGGTCGTCTCCGGTGTGGACCGCGCCGTGGTCAGGAGACGCCGGAGGAGACGGGGGAGGCTCCTCACATCGACCGCCTCTCCCTCGACCGCCTCGGCCACGCCCTCGGCCTCGACCGCGGCCACGCCCCCTCCCTCTCCCTCTCGTGGCCGGCTCCGCCGCCACGGGAGTAGGATGGGGAATGGTGCGCTGCCTAGAAGCAACCCGAGCCGCCACCGTTGAAGAGCCGGGGTTCCCTCCTTCCATGGCGGCAAGAAGAACAGAAGACGAAGGCGAAGGGAGAAATGGATGAGTGTGGCCGTTGTGCACCCCTTCCGCCCTATTTAAAGGGGCGAGGTGGGGACTCAACCGCCCCGCTCAACCAATCAGGAAGCGAGGAGGCCAAAGGTGCGGGGCCGACTCACCCTCTCCGCCCCGTGACGGCACGGTCTCCCACCTTCGCCGCCCACGACCCCCATGCATGGGGGCCGCGTGGCGAAAAAGCAGAGCCGGAGCGACAGGTGAAGCGACCCCGCTCTGCGCCACGATCACGGGGTGGGTGCCTTAAAGGCTGCATCGCCGCCCACATCTCCCACGGCGCCAAGAATCGACGCGTGCCGCTGCTATGGGAGGAGAGACGGCAGATGCAGCAGCGGATTCGGCACGCGCCATGGGCTTCACAAGCACCGTGCAGACTGTCTTGGGCCTGGCCCAACAGCGCTTCGGCACCGTGTATGGCCCAGCCCGGGGCTCCTGTCGGTGTACTAAGGTAGGGGTACCTCAGTACCCCAACTTGTGCACGGGCAGCCCCAGCTCCCCGCAGCTAGATCCATCAAATGCTTGCCGGAGACCATCTCCGCTCCACACCAAGCCGTTCAAGAACAAAGTATATAAGATAGAAACTCAAGACCCCGGCAAGAGGAGCTTGCCGGAAGGCCATTCCTGTGCTCAAGACTACATTACTCCTGCAGATCCCCGTCGAGAGGAGCTCGTCGGGAGGACCAGAAGATCACATCACAGAAGACACGCCCCGGCGCCGCGCGCGCCCCGGCAAGGACCCGGGGAGCGGCAAGTCACAGAGCCCGACAAGCTCCCCGGGCCCGGCAAGATCAAGACCCCGGCAAGGCGCTTGCCGGGGAGAGCTATGCTACGTGCCCGCACTCCAGCCCATCCGCCCACGCGTCGCCTCCAGCCTTCTCCGGAGACGCGTGGCGGATGGCTGCGCTGCATGAGGAATGCGGTGGCACTCCACGGTGGTGGCTTCGCCGCCGTGGCGAAAGGAGACGCAATGGCGGGAGCTTTTGGGGCGACGGCGACGGGCATTTAATGCTCTTGTCCCCCTCTGTCAAAAGTAGGTAGAAAGCATTGTGTAGGCACTTTTTCCCCAACTGTTCCAACTACCACCTCTTTTACGTTTTTACCCCTCTACCTCACGTTGACACCTGTCGGTGACCCCTTGCCCTATAAAAGGAGGCCCATGCACAACGTAGAGGGGGTTCGGAAGTTAGGTTCCACGACTGGCCACTCTCGCGTGAAGGATCGAGCCCCCTGGCAACTCTAGCGCCCGGGGTTCGGCCGTTTACACACACCACTCCACCGTTTTGCTCGCATTCTTGAGCAAGATCTAATACAACACAATGCAGCAGTAGGGTTTTACGCGACCATCGCGGCCCGAAGCTGGGTAAAAATCCCCCGCGTGCATCGCCTCGATCTGCTCTCCGCGCAACCTCCGCCCCGTACCGAACACACGAAGGGGCCCCGGCCCCATAGGTGCCGCGCCACCCATCGGCCGCGACATTAACCGTCGTTGAGGATCTCTAACTGGTTTGGCATCTTTCTCCACTTTTATTTTATGTTGGCACAAAGTGGGACTAATGCCCTTAAGATCATCGAGAGTATATCCAATAGCAACATGGTGCTTCCTCAAAGTTTTCAATAATCTTTCCTCTTCTTGCTCTAAAAGGTTAGCACTAATAATAACAAGATATATCTTCTTTTCATCAAGATAAACATATTTAAGATTACCAGGTAAAGGTTCTAGCTCAAACACGGGATCACCCTTGGGTGGAGGGGGATCCCCTAAGATTTCAACAGGTAGGTTGTGTTTTAGAATAGGACCCTGTTGAAGGAATACTTCATCTATTTCCCTTCTTTCATTCATAAACATATCATTTTCATGGTCTAGCAAATATTGTTCTAACGGATCAGTAGGAGGCACGGCAATAGAAGCAAGACCAATAATTTCATCCTTACTAGGCAATTCTTTATCACGGGGTTGTCTATGAAACTTAGCGAAATTAAACTCATGAAAACATATCCCCCAAACCAATTGTAACAACATCCTTTTCGCAATCAATCCTAGCATTAACAGTATTCAAGAAGGGTCTACCAAATATAGTGGGACAAAAGTCATCTTGTGGGTAACTAAGAACAAGAAAATCAGTAGGATATTTAAATTTCCCACACAAGACTTCAACATCTCTAACAGTCCCAACTGGTTTAATGGTATCCCTATTGGCAAGCTTAATAGTAACATCAATACCTTCTAACTCAGCGGGTACAATATCATGCATAATTTCTTTATATAAGGAAAAGGGTATTGCACTAGCACTAGCACCCATGTCACATAAGCCATGATAATAATGATCTCCTATTTTAACAGAAATAACAGGCATGCCTACAACAGGTCTATGTATCTTAGCATCGAGTCTAGCAATATTAGCAGTTTCACCACAGAAGTAAATAACATGCCCTTCTATATTATCATCCAAGAGATCTTTAAACATAGCAATACTAGGTTCAACTTTGATTTGCTCAGGGGTGTATAAGTTCTAGTATTACTCTTACGAACAACAGTTGAAGCTTTAGCATGATCCTTTATCCTAACAGGAAAAGGTGGTTTCTCAACATAAGTAGTAGGGACAATAGGATCATCATAAGTGATAGTCTTTTCTTCAACTGTAATAGGTGCAACTACTTTTACTTCAGTGGGAGGATTATATTTAAACCACTTCTCCTTAGGGAGATCAACATGAGTAGCAAAAGATTCACAAAAACAGCTACTATCTCAGAGTCAAGTCCATATTTAGCGCTAAATCCACGAAAAGCATCGGTATCCATAAAAGATTTAACACAATCAAACTTAGGTGTCATACCTGACTCCTTACCATCGTCGGAACCCCAATCTTCAGAGTTGCGTTCAAATCTTTCCAATAAATCCCACTTGAATTCAGTAGTCTTCAGCATATAAGAACCAGCACAGGAAGTATCGAGCATGGTGCGATCATTGAGAGAAAGCCGAGAATAAATTTTTTGAATAATCATATCTCTTGAGAGCTCATGATTGGGGCATGAATATAACATTGACTTAATCCTCCCCCAAGCTTGAGTGATGCTTTCTCCTTCGCGAGGCCAAAAATTAAATATGTAATTACGATCACGATGAACAAGATGCATAGGATAGAACTTCTAGTGAAATTCCAGCTTTAATCGTTTATAGTTCCAAGATCCCGTATCATCACATAGCCTATACCATGTCAATGCATCTCCCTTCAAAGATAAAGGGAAGACCTTCCTCTTAAAAACATCACCGGGTATACCTGCAAGCTTAAATAATCCAAAAACTTCATCCACAAAGATAAGGTGTAAATCAGGATGAAATGTTCCATCTCTTGCAAAGGGATTAGCTAGCAGTTTCTCTATCATACCCAAAGGAATCTCAAAGTAAACATTTTCAGTAGGTTCAGTAGGTTGAGGAGCAACTCTTTGCTCTACTGGTCGGGGCGAAGATGCCCCAAACAAGCCCCTCAAAGGATTAGTTTCCATAGTAACAAGTGACAGGAAATTTCACCACACTATATAAATGTTTCCTTACCAAGTTCCACTCACCAAAGGCGCTTCACTCCCCCGCAACGGCGCCAGAAAAGAGTCTAGATGACCCACAAGTATAGGGGATCTATTGTAGTCCTTTTGATAAGTAAGACTGTCAAACCCAACGAGGAGCACAAGGAAATGACAAGTGGTTTTCAGTAAGGTATTCTCTGCAAGCACTGAAACTGTGGTAACAGATAGTTTTGTGATAAGATAATTGGTAGCGGGTAACAAGCAATGAAAGTAAATAAAGTGCAGCAAGGTGGCACAATCCTTTTTGTAGCAAAGGACATGCCTGGACAATTTCTTATAATGAGAAAAGCGCTCCCGAGGACACATGGGAATTATCGTCAAGCTAGTTTACATCACGCTCATATGATTCGCGTTTGGTACTTTGATAATTTGATATGTGGGTGGACCGGTGCTTGGGTACTGCCCTTTCTTGGACAAGCATCCCACTTATGATTAACCCCTATTGCAAGCATCCGCAACTACAAAAGAAGTATTAAGGTAAACCTAACCATAGCATGAAACTAGTGGATCCAAATCAGCCCCTTATGAAGCAACACATAAACTAGGGTTTAAGCTTCTATCACTCTAGCAACCCATCATATATTTATTACTTCCCAATGCCTTCCTCTAGGCCCAAATAATGGTGAAGTGTCATGTAGTCGACGTTCACATAACACCACTAACGGAGAGACAACATACATCTCATCAAAATATTGAACGAATACCAAATTCACATGACTACTAATAGCAAGACTTCACCCATGTCCTCATGAACAAACGTAACTACTCACAAAGCATATTCATGTTCATGATCAGAGGAGTATTAATATGCATTAAGGATCTGAACATATGATCTTCCACCAAGTAAACCAATTAGCATCAACTACAAGGAGTAATCAACACTACTAGCAACCCACAGGTACCCATTTGTGGTTTTGATACAAGATTGGATACAAGAGATGAAATAGGGTTTTGAGAGGAGATGGTGCTGGTGAAGATGTTGATGGAGATTGACCCCCTCCCAATGAGAGGATCGTTGTTGATGATGATGGTGATGATTTCCCCCTCCCGGAGGGAAGTTTCCCCGACAAAACAGCTCCGCCGGAGCCCTAGATTGGTTCCGCCAATGTTCCGCCTCGTGGCGGCGGAGTTTCGTCCCGTAAGCTTGCTTCTGATTTTTTCTAGGGTAAAAGCCTTCATATAACATAAGATGGGCACCGGAGGGCCACCAGGGGGCCTAGGAGACAGGGGGCGTGCCCAGTAGGGGGTGCGCCCCTCACCCTCCTGGCCAGGGTGTGGGCCTCCTCTGGTATTTTCTTCGCTCAATAATTCTTATTAATTCCAAAAGTGACTTCTGTGGAGTTTCAAGATTTTTGGAGCTGTGCAGAATAGGTTTCCAATATTCACTCCTTATCTAGCCAGAATTTCAGCTGCCGGCATCTTCCCTCTTCATGATAAACCTTGTAAAATAAGAGAGAATAGCCATAAGTATTGTGACATAATGTGTAATAACAGCCCATAATGCAATAAATATTGATATAAAATCATGATGCAAAATGGACGTAACAAATACAAGTGCCCAAAATTGTGTGCATGTTATAATAAGGATTCACTTAAAATAGTACGTGAGCGAACAGAGGGATCAATTGGATAGTGTTCACAAGCAGTAGCGAGATGTGTGAGTAAGATACACCGCTGGCGCTTTTAATTTTTCTTATTAATTTGTTTGTTTCACCCTCTGACTGGTGGGACACAACATACTACGTGGAGAGAGGTAAGGTGACTAAGGCTACATTATTTCTGCACCACTGTGGATAGTCTTACCACCAAAGCCACATGGCACGATTATGATTTAAATCCCAGTGATTCCCACACAAAAAATAAAAAAACACGGCATGCTTGTCACACGAATGCAGGAATGTATAGAAGGTTATTTTCCTCTCGTTGAACATAACAGGAGGGTTGTGTAGCTGGTTAGCCTGTTCGCTCATCAAACTTGAGGTCTCGGGTTCGATAACTACTCTTGAGCATAATTCGTGCTAGGAGAATTCTTTGACTGGTCAAAATGGATGGATACGGAGCTATATGATCTCGTAGTGATTGTATAATCACCTCATCACGTATAAGTTGCAGCCTCAGCACTTGTTTTCTAGGGTTTGCACTCTTCACACTCTCTCTCCAGTATATATATACACGCTGGAGCCTCAGCGCTTGTAGTTGCTCTCTTCACACTCTCTCACCCTCTCCAGATCTAAACAAGACTTCGTTGGCCTCTCTCTCTCCCCTCACTGTTGGTCAAAGAGCCGGAAAGATCCGTCCGCCGGGAAGGGAAGGAGGCTTAACGTTGTCGCCGTCAGCGTGGGAGGGAATCCACTACCGGCGCAGTTGTTCAATTTCACCCAGCGGCGGCGCGGGAGGGCCTCCGACCCCTTCTTTTTCGCCGTCGTACATACTGTGGGCCGAACGGCCTCCGGTCGCCCACCGAACCACACCCCAAGAACCTTAAGGTATAATTTACTTATTCCACATGCATTGCTCTAGCTGCATGTGGGTTTTTTCCGCTTCTGCACTCGAATCTAGGTGTTGGATCAAACATGAAAGTAGTGGGGAAATTTGTATAGCATGAATCTAGGACGTGGTTCAAAGAGGAAAGGAATGGGGGAAAGTAGTGGGGGAGAGAGAGAGGCCAAAAAGTCCCAAAAAGACTCTCCCTCGGGGTCTTCTTTCTTTAGTCCCAAATGCCCAATTTTGGTCCCTAAAAGTCCCTCCTGTTTGGTTTAGATGGGACTGACACGGAGTTTTTTTAGTCCCTACACCAAAATGTCCCTATAAACAAATACCCTCTAATAATGCCGCTAGAAAATTGATGCAATGCCACAGTTAAAAGCAAATTACAAGTTTAACAAATTTTATTGTTAATATAATCTCTTTGTTAATATTAATCAATGCCACCATTTGAGAAATGCTACTATCTTGCTTTCTTTCCCATTTAGATAAGTTAGATGCTTCTTTTTCTTGGCTTTTGTGTCATCCACCGTTATTGACCACTAGTTGTTTCCTTCGCACCTCTATGTAAACAGGGTTATCTACTTCACCTCGTTGCCATTGTGACCTTTTGTTGCACTGCACAAAACACTTTTGTTTAAGAGTGTTTTGTGCAGTCCAACCAAAATGTCACACTGACAACGTTGCTTGATTGCTTGATCTTAGTAGAATTGCACAAGAGGAGATCTTATTTCCTATCCGTGTTGGCAAATTTGGTTCAGATCTTCTTCTTGTGAGTTGTTTGAATTCCGCATCATGAGAGGTCAGTACTAGCCTTCTTTCACATGATTCTGCAGTGTGCTTTCATATGTTGTGCTACTTGTACGGTAATGTTGCTTGATTTTAGTGAACTGCACAAATGGAGACAAGACTTCCAATCTGTATGTGCACCATAATATCCCATTGAGGTAAGATAAGGATATTTCACAACTGTTGGCCTGTATTTGGCCACTTTCATCAGAAAATTAATGTCATTGTTTAGTGCTATACTTGTGCTCCCTAATTGACATGTGAAATCTTACATTGAAGGCGAAGCTTGTCTGTTATTGAACCAAGTGATGAAGGGGAAGAACAAGCGCAAGAAAAATAAAAATCAACTCCTGGTGCTGTAATGAAGCACTGGAACTGTGATGACACAAGTAATGATATAGTTTTGCATCTTAATTTATTGTTATGTCTGGAATGAGCAACTGTTTTGCCACTGATTTGATGCCACTCTTAATGTAATACATAATTATCTCTACTTGTGCAAATAGGGATCTTCTTTGAAGATACCATATATTTTAGTGGAACTGCACAAGAAGATGTTGGAAACATTAAACTAATCGAGGAGTATATAGTAAGCATGGCCACCACAGTAGATAGCAACAAATGTTATGGAGAAGTGCTTCATCTGTATGCTCTACACAATAAGCCTCCTGACAAAGGTTGGTACTCGCCCACGGATTTCATCCATATGATTGAGCATTGTCATCTCTATTGGTGTTGTGCCACTGTTTAGATACTGTCATGAAAAAGTGGTATTGTCCTTGAGAAGTGCTTCATCTGTGTTGTTTTAAATATTTCCTTTCCTTTTTTTCGAGCAAATAGGGATGCTAGCATTTAGTTGTCCTCTTGTCTTTGCACAATAGGATCATCCTCCGTTGAAGAAGAATATGGAGTACGTGAAGTGACTAGTTCCGATTATGCCAGAATGAAGAAGCCCTATCTATCTTCTCATCAGAAGGAGCAGTTGAAGGATGGTTACATTACTCCCCACAAGACCAAACTAACTTCAGCTCAGAAGGACTGACAAATCTCCATTTTCTTGCTGTGATGCGCAAGTACAATGTCGTCGGATGTCGGGTTCCGACAAAACCTTAAGGTTCGAACACTGGGGTGCGCACGAAGATCTCCTCCTATCGAATCTCGCTCTCAGCCTCGCCGCGATCCCTGAACTAGGTCGGCGAACTCACAGCACAAGAGACAAGATTTATACAGGTTTGGGCCACCATTGTGGTGTAATACCCTACTCCTGTGTGTGGTGGTGGATTGCCTCTTGGGCTAATGATGAACCATACAGGGGAAGAACTGCCTCGCGAGGAGAGGAGTTCTTGTGGTGGTGTGGTGTTCTGCTTGGGAAGGATTCGATCCATCTCTAGATGAGATGCCATTCTACTGTGGTGGCTAGCTCTATTTATAGGGGCCCTGGTCCTCTTCCCAAATAATGAGCGGGAAGGGATCCAACAACGGCCATTTTGAAAGGGGACAACTAGTACAAGCTATCCTGACTAAAGGTGGTCTTCGCTTGCCAAAGGTGCTGGTGATGATGCCGTCTTGGGCTCCACGGTGACCTCCGTCTTGCTGTCCTGCTGGTCTTGGTCTTGTTGCACCGATATGGAAACCTTTGCCTGATGCCTCGGTACTCCACGCTTGCGCTTCCCCCCTTTGCCCCAAAGAGGAAACGAGGACACTGCGTGGGCTGGCGCCCGCCTGGTGCCCGTCTGGTCTTGATCGTCATGGCTTGCATCATGGGAACCTCGCGAGGTACCCCTTGCCTTGATCTCTTCGCCTCCTCGCTAGCCTACCTGGCGAGGCCACTCCTGAGGAGGCCTTGTGTCATCCGCCCGCAAGGCTTGGCCCCTCGCGAGGGTCTTGAGTGTTTGGTTTTGGTGAAGACGGGTCGTACTGGGCCACCAATTGATCCACGCAGCAGGCCGCAGGCAGGCAAATCTGGGGACCCCCGTTCCCAGAACACCGACATTAGCCCCCGGGCCCAAGGCGCGCTCGGACTTGGCTTAGCAGTGAAGCCAAAGGGCAAGTGCGGTGCGCTGCGGGCCCAAACAGCCTGCGGCCTTGGTTGCCGCCTGGCGACTGATTGGACGTGGGCGTCTCCGCTTCCCCACGCTGCCTCGGCAACTACCCGATTTGACGAGTCCCTGCTGCATGCAAAAAGAGTAACCATTACCTGCGATCATGGAGGTCGATGGTTGGCCTTCATGGGACTATAAATGAGGATGGGCGAGAGCCCCCCCTGCCCGTCTCTTCTTGCTCCGCCTGCTTCTTCTCCCCTGCTCCATCTCCATCCTTGACGCTAATGGCACCAATCCGCAGATTCTCGGCCAAAGAGAAGGGGAAGGCTCCCCGGGAGCGACCTGACCCGCTCCCGCCAAAGAAGAGGTTGGCCCACCGCCGTGGTGAAGTCGTGGAGCTGGAGATGGCGAGGCCTTGGTGCGAGCGGCCACCTCCTGGGTTCCCTCTACCCCTGTACGCCCAAGCCGAGGGCTCTGGAGAAAGGGATGGCGAGCGACGCCGCCCGCGCCGCAGGCAAGGTCGACGAGCCGTGGCGGCGCGCGCCATCGATCCTGGAGTCCACGCCGCGGACTCCTCTCGCGACCTCGTGCTGCACGCAGCGATGCCTCCAAGCACCTGGATTCGCTTCCCTTCATTCTTCGCCACCCAGATGCCGCCGAGGGGGTCTCTCGAGCTTTGGCTGCAGCACGCCGACTGTGGCACTCCGGCGACCAGAGCGGAGGTTGAAGCCGTTGCCCCAGGAAAGGTCTTCATGACTCGAGGCTGGGGCGAGGTCGCCCGGGTCTGCCAAATGGGGGCGCCCTCGTGATTCATTTTGAATACGATGGCGCCTCCTTGTTGTCCTTCAAAGTCTTCGATGCAGAAGGCCGCCGCCTAGAGTACTGCCCCAGAGGAGGCAGTCAGGATATTGATGTGGCAGGGGCTGGGCCTGCCGCTCCCTCCCCCTACAGCTCCTCTGGCAGCAGCAGCGATGCTTGGGAGTCCAGTGACTCTCCCGAGATCTTCGTGAACTCAGAGACGAGCGACGATAGCTACGTGCCCTCGAGCTCGCACCGCGCCCGGAGTAAGGCGGCAGCATCAGGCCATCGCCGCGGCTGATCTGGATGGGGTTGGCGTCGGCCTCCCATGGCCCACTGTTGATGATGGTGTCGGCCATGGTGGCGTGGGTAGTTAGGGCTCCTTAGGATTCTCGTCTCTTGTTCCCTGTGAGGAATCAAGAAAACACCCCGTGGGGGCATGTAAAGGGTCCGCGATGCCTTTTGATGATATGATCCTCATTATGAAACCGTGCGGATGCTTGTCCTGTCCCGGCTTGGTTCCCCCTTTCTAACCTCGCGATAACTTAGCGCTCTACGCTGACAGGTCCCGGTCCCCAGGCAGGCTGCAGCCGTCACTGGTATGCCAGGTCGCGATGCCGTGGTCAAGGCCAGGAGGTGAGCGGACCGAGGTCCAGTAAGAGCCCCTAAGGCGCAATGCTCAGGAGGTCCCCTTTAGCATCCAAGCAGCCGCCAAAAGATGAGAAAGGAAAGCAATGTTGCCATCACAAAACCACAGCAAGTGAAGATTTCACGTCGCAACGATTAGCTGTTCCAGGCGTGAAACTTATCTTGGTAATATGGAGTCGCTCCCTTGCGTAGCGCCGGACTTGTACGTTGAAAGCTATGGCGGAGCTAGGTTAGGCCCTCGCGAGCTTTCCCTTTCTTCCCCACACTCTCCTTTGTGCTCTATGTCCTCAGGTCCTGGCCTTCGAGCGAGCTCAGCCGCCGCTGGTATGCCAGGTCGCGATGCCGTGGTCAAGGCCATGGGGTGAGGGCTGGAGAGCCAGTAAGAGCTCCTGAGTCGCAATGCTCAGGAGCCCCCTTTTAACGCGCAAGCGGATCGCGTGGGAAAGAGAGAGAGAGCTCGTGGTGCCGCCTGCTGTAGACCTCATGAGGTTCCTATAATCAGCACGAGGAAAGCACGAGTTGCCATTGTGATTGCCGGCCGACCATTGGTTGCTTCGAGAGAGGTGAGGGCACTGAGGACCCGGTGAGGTGGCGTGTGCGGGGCTGCCACGGGCCAGAGCTCGACCACTCAGATTTGTCGATGTTGCAGGGATGGACCCATGCGCAAGTGCCGTGCCAGTGTGAGCATCTCCAGTGGTAGATGTCAATCGAACAGGCGATAATCACAGGCAGGTTTAGGCGTGAAAGGCAAATCAGCTTAGGTAAACGCAGAATGGATACATGCCACCGGGACAGGCCCGAGTGGCTTGGGGATGATGCAGCCCAAGATGCGCCCCCAGCAAGGTAAACTGAAGACATAAGAAAAAGGGATACATGCCGTAGGGACGGACCCACACGGCCTAGGAATGATGCTGCCCTGAGGGCGCTCCCAGCTGAAATGAACTTGGAAGATGTCACTTGGTTCCATTATATAGGAGGTGTTGGAGCAGCTGAAGATGCGCGATGAAGAGGCAGACTCTCACAAGCCGCTGGAGCCCTGAGCCTCGGGAGGCTCTACGGGTCCAGGTGGCTCCTCGAGGACCATCTCCATCTCCGCTAGGACCGTGTGATGCTTGGCCTCCTGAGCCGCCAGAATGCTCTGCAAGTGATGCTGGAAAGTGGCAGCCGCGTTCGGCAGGCCGAAAGGCATGCAAACATAGCTGTGCGGCGGACCCTCGCAGCGTCCCACACGCGAGGGCCAGAGATGCTCCTGAGACGCGGTTCAGTTGAGCCCTAGAACGTCGATGCAGACGCAGCGCACCATCCTCGCCTGGATGGGGGGCCACGCCAGGCAAGCGGTGGTCGCCACGCGTGGCTCTTGCTTCCTGAAGCTCCTGAGTAGTCTTGGTGATGAACTCCAGAACGTTGGGCTCTTCATGACGTCATCTTCTGGATCCGTCTTAACTCGGCGTGACATCATCCTTCCTTTAATTCATTTTCTATTCCATCGTATCCTTCAACGAATCTCTTCTTTTATTGATTGTTCCGAAAATCGAGGCGTCAGGGCCGCTGGATAGTAATTCTTATCTCCTTGTTTCCCGCGCCATCTCAGTTATCCTCTCCCTATAAATAGACGCGACTTAGGTCTTTCATTTTCCTCCTTCCAGTCGTCTTCTTCCTCTCCTCTCTGCCACCCGAGCTCCGCCGCCGCCGCCGTCGAACCCCTCGTCTTCATTGACTCAGGCCGCTGCATCAACCTGACTCTGACCAGAAATCGACGACGAACCTCCATAGCTCGTCCACATCTGTGAGTTCCTCTCCTTCCCTTTCTGTAGATCTGCATTGGAACCCTGTTGAGTTCATCGGTGTTCATCACCGCCCGATGCAAACCCTCGCTAATTTGCACCTCCAATGCCCTGTTTAGATCGTAAAAACTATGTAGAACTGCTGTAGTAAGTGTTTGTGTTGATCTTGCGTAGAAACAGATCTCATTTCCCTTGTTTGGAAACCCTCTTCGAGTGCATGAACTTCTCTGCCCTGTTTCTAGGTCTAGAAAATTTTCCTTCGAGCAATAATTTGATCCGTAATAATAGCCGTAAATCTGTGAAACTTGTTTCTATCACCTGGAAAGCTTCTTCTGGAAAATGCCCTTTAAACACCACTGTCCAGGTGTCCGGTTTAAATAAGTGATACTGAACTGTAAGCCTTGCCTTCTTCTCATGATCTTAAGAATTCTTGAATTGCTCTTGACACTTGTAGCGGCTTAAATATTGTTGCACAATCACCCTTATATCATTAGGCCCCTTTCCTAAGCCGCCACTTTAAATAATTTAGATATTTCTCCCGGGTTAAAGTTGAACCGGAACTTTCTTATTTTGTCGTAGGCCAACTGTTGTCATGGCTCCTAAGGCGGCCAAAGCCCCTGTGACTTGCAATTGGGTTCCATCCACAGTGACCAAAAGCAAACTTGCCGAGTTCGTGAAGTCTGGCCATCTGCCAAAGAAGGAGGTCATGTCTTATCGTGCCCCTAACCCGTCTGAGGAGATACCTCAACCTAAAGATGGGGAGGTAATAGTGTTCACGGATCACATGAACCGGGAATTTGCCCCTCCCGGCTCAAAATTCTTTAGGGAAGTTCTGAATTTCTTTGACCTTAGACCTCAAGACATCGGACCCAATTCCGTGTCAAATCTTTGCAATTTTCAAGTCTTCTGCGAGGTGTACCTGGGAGAGGAGCCAAGTCTACTTTTGTTCAGAGAACTTTTTTATTTGAACCGGCAGAATGAACGTGCCAACGGGCCTAGCCTTGAACTTGGCGGCATCTCAATCCAGTGGCGGAGAGATTGTCTTTTTCCTTATGCTGAACTGCCAAGTTACCCAAAAGATTGGAACCAGACGTGGTTCTACTGTCAAGACACATCACCGGCTCATGAGAGTCCACTGCCCAGCTTTCGCGCCCTGCGCCTTGAATCCAACCATCAGCTGGCGGATAAGTTGACTGCTGTTGAGCGCCTGCCTCTCAATCCCACTATTAAGAAGATTAAAGCTCTTTTAGGCAACAGGTTAAGTGGCATTGATTTGGTCCGGGTCTGGGTCACCTGACGGATACTACCATTAAGCCGCCGCTCCGGCTTAATGTGTACTTGCACAGGCGAGAAGGATGACCCAATGCGTCATAGTCCTGATGACTTACCAGATGATGTGGTAGATGCTACAGATCCGATCATTTGTTGAAAGAGGGCATCAGAATTAGTAATACCTTCGGCTTACTTCCCTTCTGCAAGAAGACCCCGGCCCCTGCGGTAAGTTACCAATCTTCATAAGCACTCTTTAACATGTTATACCTTCTTGTACTTATGATTCCTGATCTTTTTCCACAGGCCTGTGATAATTTCTGGAAGGTCAAATATGATCACGAGGCTTCCAAACAAGCCAAGGCGGCCAAGAAAACCGAAAGGAAGGCCGCCAAGACGGGCACCTCAAAGAATAAGAGACCCAGCGCCTCCGATATGCTTAAATTGGATGACTCTTCTTCGGATGTGGAAGAGGTAATCCTTTGATTTTCTTAACTCCTTTGTTATTACTTTACTAATATTCTACCCTTTCAGGAGGATACAGGGAACAGTCAGCAATTGACGAAGCGGTAACTATAATCTCCTCCGACTCAGAGCCTTTGACCAAGCAAAAAATCAGAAGGGTGACCCGGAAAGTAAGATTTTCACATCCTTTAGCTTACCAAGATCCTCAATTTCTTTTGAAGCAACAATAGCTTGAGAACCGGAGGCAGACTCGGGCCAATCAAGACGCTGAACTTTCCTCCGGCTTACCCGATGTAACCAGGAAGCGTCGGACCGAGGTTATCTCTGATTCACGTTCTGTTTTACCTTTGGTGGGTTTGATTCGCCAACCTCTCAATTCATCTGACTCCAATTACCAAGATACCTCTCCTTGTTCTGACGAGTCGATGCAATCAAACATGCCGGCTTTCAAAACGGCTCCCGGATAATGTAACCTTTCTTACTTTCAGTTTTACCGGCTTACGCTTTAATACTCATCCTTCTACCTTGGTTTACAGCCTGCAAGTGAAGCCCAGCAAGAGGGCAAAGAAGAATAAGCCGTCCCAAGACCCGGTGGTCACTGAACCGGTGCTTGACTCATCCGCTCCTGATAGCTCCACTCATCAGCCACCGCCTGAACTAGCTTGTGATATTCCGTGCCAACCTCTGACCCTCCTGCAGAAGATGTTATCCACAACTCTGATAACCCAGAAATTCCTAGCCCGATCAAGACGACTGACTCGGAAGTTGAATTTCTGAGAAGTCAATATATTGAACCGGGTCGGCCTACTATTCTTGCTCAATGCACTGCCAAGGAGGAGTTTGCCCAGCATCGAAAAGCCAAACAAGATATCACTGATTATACTAACCTAAGCATTGGTGATATAGTCTTGGGCTATCTGAACCAAGTGCACAATAGTCGTGACCTGGAAATTGACATGGTGAAACAAATACAGCACAAATCTGAGGTATAACTTATGCTTTTTCCTGAATCTTACTTACTGTACCAGCACCCAAGTCTATTGCTTATGAATGAATATGTTTTAGACTTAGAGATCTACTTACTATTAGTTTGTCCGGTTTATAGTGAATACATTTAACCCGGTGATAGCATGAGACTTTGAATTTGTGTTACACATTAGCCCCCAAGTGTCAAGTATCTTTACTTGTAGAGTGCTTGAGACTTAATATGTATAACTTGGTAGGATAGGTTAAAAAATTCTTCAGCATACATTAGCCCCCAAGTGCCAAGTATCTTTACTTGTAAAATGCTTGGGACTTTGAATGTTACCTAACCGTGATCCTTACCATAACCTGGTGTCAATGCAGGCCACCATAAGTCAATTTGAGTCGGAGCTTGCTGATCTGAAGAGCCAGCTGAAACTTCAAGAGCTTGAAACTCAGAAAGCAAACTCCAAGTTTGATTTCAGCATCTCTGAACAAGAGAAATTGAAGAAAATTTTTGAATCGGAGAAGAAAGCTTGGGTTGATGAGAGGGCTTCACTAGTGACTCGGGCCGAAATAGCAGAAGCATCTCTTGCAGAGGCAACCACCGAACTGTCCGACTTAAAACGGCAGATATCTCAAATGGTCTCAGCCATCTTCGGTAAGTCACTCTGAGAAACCTTTAAACATTTTAATCTTCCAAGGATGATTGTAATAGTTATCCCCGGCTCATTGTTATACTTGTGAACATACAGGCCCCAGGAGTACCAACCTCAAGCAAAACATGCTGATCAAGCTTAAGGCGGTTTGCACCTTAGTGGAACAGCTGTACTCCGGGGTCACAACGTGCCTTGGCCGTTGTGGCCTTATCAAATACCACTCCTCGCCTCCTACAAGATGTGCTGAAGCATCTCGCAGTGCTACCTCAACGAATTCAGGATTTAAGGCAGGCATCAGCAAGAGCCGGAGCCGTGGCTGCATTAAGCCGGGCAAAAGCATGGGTGCCAGAACTTGACTTGGCTGATCTCTCTCTTGGATATCCAAGCCTGAAGGAGGACGGCGCTGTATTTGATGATCAAGACTTCACCGCCTGTGTCAAAGTCGTACGTCCCTTGGCAACTCTCATTGGGAATGACACTGATCTTACTAAGTATTCGCCGGGCTATGATAGCGAGAACCGGAGAATCCCAAACGTCCCATACGACCAAGTCAGCATGATCCCTCTAACGCGTAAGCATACCTTTGCCCCTGAAGTGGACCCGGCCGGTTTAATAGATGATGAGGCTGAATTTGAAGCCTTGAGCGGCATTGACTGGGCCTCGTCCACCTTCCAGGACAAAACAACTGGCGGAGAGACGGAGAAGGATAACCCGGAGTCGTCAAGCCCGCCGAAGGAATGAGTTGCCAGGCGTTTTATAACGTTTGCCAAAACAATGCTTCACTTATTGAGACTCGGGGAGTCTTGTAATAGGATAGAAAAAACTTCTTAATGCTTGTCATGCCCTCGCGCCTGTTTATGGTGCTTATTACTTTTGTAAGCCGCCATCACTATATTCCTCTGGCGTATGTTAACCATGTATTTCCTTGATGTTTAACTTGCTTTGCCTTATCCTGCACATAAAATAAGAAAAAAATTCTGGGCGGCTTACTGCACCAAGGGGTTATAGAGTATTGGTAACCCGGAACATGACCAAAAGACATCATATATAGGCCGGTTCATGATTACTTAAAATATAATCACAACAGCATACCTGTGACCCTTTTGATAGTCTTCCCGGCTCATTTGATGCTTTACCTGGCACCTACGATCCTGGGATGATCAACATTAAACCGGAAGAATCAAGAACCATCTCCTCAAGAAGGTTTGGATGATAGTGAAAGTAATTATATTTATAAGCAATGTTCACAGGCTCCTGATTCGAATACGATCAGAGAACCGTCCCAAAGGGGTTAAGCTAAGATTCAGATATGATCATATAGCCCCCAGTGGCTTTGGCGATGCCGATCAAGTGGGTATCGACAGCTATGTTCTCTTTGATTCGAATACGACCTATGTTTGAACACGAAGCCCCCAAGTGAACATAAGAGTTGTTTAATGACGCTGATTCAAATACGATCCACGTCAGACCCAAAGGGGTTAAGCTATGATTCAAATATGATCAAGAAGCCCCCAAGTAGGTTTGGCAGTATGCCGATCAAGTGGGTACCGACAGCTATGTTCTCTTTGGTTCGAATACGACCTATGTTTGAACAGGAATCCCCCAAGTGACCATGGCTAGATTCAGATATGATCATAAGCCAGTCCAAAGGAAAAGCCGGATTCAGATGTGACTCGTTCCCTGTTGGTTGTCTCCACTACCTGATAAAGAAGACACATAGAGTTTTGAGGGAAAAAAGGATGGAGGTCCTGCTTTATTTCTTTATATAATACTAGCACATATGCCCGTGCGTTGCAATGGGAGAGATATTTTCTATGAGAAGCAACGGGAGAGAAAATTGATGTGTCCATCAAGAACGATCTCTACAGCGGTGCGACAGAGCAAGAAGTTGCGGTCTATTCGCGGGTAATGTTTGTCCCGCGAGATCATGATAGTAATGAGGTTGGTCGGCATGGCGGCGACCACCTAACTCGTGCCTTTTTTCTCGGGGTCAGCCTCCATCTTGGGGTTGTGGCTGTCCACCAAGAACGATCTCTGCAGCGGTGCGACAGAGCAAGAAGTTGCGGTCTTCTCGCGGGTAATGTTTGTCCCGCGAGATCCTGATAGTAATGAGGTTGGTCGGCATGGCGGCGACCACCCAACTCGTGCCTTTTTTTCTCGGGGTCAACCTCCATCTTGGGGTTGTGGCTGTCTCCTTATTTGGTAGCTATGTGGTGACATTGAGGCACGGTTGCTTCGACCACTCTCTCCTATGATGGAGTAACCCGGTGGATTACTAATTGTAGAGCATAAATCCTATTTCATTAGTATATTTAGTGCATAATCAGGCATCAACGTCCCTTCTTTATTAGGGTTTATTCTTTTTGATTATTTTAGCGCTCACATGCCCACAACCTTTTTATTCGAGCCAAACCAACATATTCTCTTTAATTGGCACTTTCAAGCTACCACCGGCAATAATTTATGGAGTCCCTCTTTCTGCTCATGATTCTCGAGATAAATCCTTATTTTGGTACAACCTTCTTATTTGCAGACAACCTATGGACATAAAAAACTGATGGGATTTAGTATAAAGTTCCAAGGTGATACTATTCTCATCATAATTGCAAGATAGCAGAGTTGGTTTTGTCCATCAGCATAATTGAGAAGGTCAATAGTTCAACCCCATGGGAGCTTAAATATATTTTTTCTGAGCAGCTTAAACATTTTTTTGCTGTTCCGTCTGACATAAAAAGAAATGCATGAGTAGGCCCAGTTCGTCCCCCCAAGGACAAACAAAAAAAATTCAGAAACTATGTGCAGGCAGAACAAAATCTATACGTACATTTAATAGGAGGACCAATCATTTTTACATAACAAAGCCACCCTAACTCAGTTGCACCCGCCCGAGAAGCTGGATGCAATGTCGCAAGTTCTATTCCTTACAACCGCCAAATATTTTTGGCTCCCTCGGGGAGGATCGATGGGCCAGATGAGGACGACCCAGTAGGGCAGTGCGATTGAGGTCAAATACAACATGTGCGATGAAGCATTTTTTTTTACTTTTTTCTTGGGCCAACTATGTGGGAGCTACTATATGATGCTAGTGAGTGGGACACACATCCTTTCGTGTACGGGCCAGCGCACTGGCAGGCATAAGGATGCCTGTGTTTGTAAGACGCCAATAAAAATCCAAAAATAAATATGAGTAGAAGGATTGAATTCATGCCCTCAAAGACCTGACCACGTGCTGCTACCACTCGAACAAACGAGTCCTGCTAACCACTGGCTAGCACGAATATTTAAGAACATGCTGCAACGTTAGATTAGACAAAAATTTTGATTTTTTTAACTTCTCAAAAAATATAAATTTCTGAATATTCTGGGAAACATGAATAATGTTGGGAATGCCAACAAAAATAAAGTTTTGCACATTTTTTGAAATACGAAAGAAAAATTGGAACATTTAAAGTTCACAACTTTATTTGAGAACATGAACCTTTCTAAAAATATGAACATTTTTAAAATTTGTGAACACTTGAAAATTAAACATGTTTCGAACCTTCTGAATTTTTTTAGGAAATGTGTTTCTTTAAACTGAGACATTATTTGGAATTTAGGGACATTTCACGAAAACAATAATATGTTTCGCATTTGAAACATTTTCTAACATGCATTTAAAAAAATCTTGAACAACTTCGGAAAACACAAAGAAAATTTTGATTTTTAAAATTTGTACCAATTTTTGGAATAAAAACAAAGATTTCAAGTACAGAGAAAATTTTAAAACAACATTTTTCCGAATTATGAACTTTTTTAAAACTATGATTTATTTTGCGAATTATGATTGTTTTTGAATATATGGAATTTACGCAAAAAAGGAAAAGAAAATAATTTTGAAAGGAAAGAAAAAAGACACAGGAAAGAAAAAGAGAAAGGAATAAAAAAAGAAAATGAAAACAAAATACAGAAAAAAACGTAAACATGTTAGGACAGCTTCGGCCCCCTTTATAAAACACCGGCTATTTGTAGCTCGTGCGAGATATAGAATTTTTTCAGTTGCTTGTGCAGTATAATTAATTAGCTGTGGCTTTGCTGGGCCACAGTGAGGGTGGCCCACGTTTGAAATTCTGTCATTTTTCCTTGTTTAATAGACGAACGGACTATTTTTTTAGTACCACCTCAGATAGAAAAAAAAAAACTTTTCGACGGTGAACGGATGAAAAATGTTGAGAAAAGCAGCTTACTTTACAAGAAAATAATTCAAAATTGGAGCTTATTTAAAATGCAATTTTTTCTTACGAATCTTAAACAATTTTATAAAATGCATTTAAAAAATGGGAACATTACTTTTCATTTAAAAATTTCAGTGTCCTTTCCAGCAAGCTCATGTGCCAATGTATCTGTCCTTCGTCCAACATAATAGATCCATACTTCATACATCTTATTACTACATGTAGTTTCACACACATTTATAAATTGTCACGACTGAATGTAAAGAGCAATATGGGGCTATTTAAAATATTATAACGTTGAATTCGTGAACATTTCACTATAACAAGAATTTTTTTTTTCAAATTTGGAACATTTTTTAAACTACAATTTTTTCAGCACATAGATGCACAAAAAATTAGTACCACCTCGGATAGTAAAAAATGTCTTTTTGCTGGTGAACGGATGAAAAAATAGAAGAAACACACCTTTCTTTATTAGTAGGTATAGATATAGAAATACTTAAAATTTGGAGCATTTTTTAAAATGCAATTTTTTCTTAAGAATCTTCAACAATTTTGTAAAATACAATTTTTTAAAAATAGGAAAATTACTTTTCTTTAAAAACTTCAATGTCCTTTCCAGCTAGCTCACGTGCCAATTTATCCGTCCTTCGTCCGACATAATAGATCCATATTTCATACATCCTATTACTACATGTAGTTTCACACACATTTATAAATTGTCCCAACTGTATGTAAAGAGCAATATGACGCTATTTAAATTATTATTGTGTTTAATTCGTGAACATTTCACTATACCAAGAACATTTTTCGAATTTGGGACATTTTTGAAACTACAATTTTTTTTAGATATCTCGAACATTTTGATAAAAAACTACGATTTTTTGAGTTTTGTACAAATTTCGAAACGAGATTTTTTTATTAATATGTGAACATTTTTAAAACGGGAATTAAATTTTGGAATTCTGAATATTCTTCAAAAATTTAAACAAAAAAGAATTCTAAACATTTTATAAAATTTTAATTGATCAACAAAGTAAAAAATAAAAAATAAAATTTAAAAATAAAAAAGAGGAAAAGGAGAGAAAGGAACATAAATTTTAAACAGAAAGAAAACAAAATGGGAAATGGGCCGCCCATTCCAGGGCTATTTGTGCGAAGTTCGGACTATCTGCCGCCGCATGCGGCAAATAGGATTTTCTCAGCTGCGTGGGCAGGGAAATAAGTGGGCTGACTTGTCTGGGCTATTGCACGCGGCCCATGTACGACATCCGTCCTTCGTCCGACATAAATAGATCCATACTTCATACATCCTATTACTACATGTAGTTTCACACACATTTATAAATTGTCACAACTGTATGTAAAGATCAATATGGGGCTATTTAAAATATTATTACATTGAATTTGTGAACATTTCACTATACCAAGAACATTTTTCGAATTTGGGACATTTTTGAAATTACAATTTGTTTGAAAATATCGAAAATTTTGATAACAAACTAACATTCTTTAAGTTTTGTACAAATTTCGAAACGACATTTTTTATGAATATGCGAACATTTTGAAAACGGGAATAAAATTTTGGAATTCTTAACATTCTTCAAAAATTTGAAAAAAAAAGAAATTCTAAACATTTTATAAAAAAATTAATTGATCAAAAAAGAAAAAAAAGAAAAAATGAAACTTAAAAATTAAAAAATAGGAAAGCAAGAGAAAGGAACATAAATTTTAAAGAGAAAAAAACACACAAAAAGGGAAATGGGCCGCCCATTCGAGGGCTATCTTTGCGAAGCTCGGACTATCCGCCGCCGCATGCGGCAAATAGGATTTTCTCAGCTGCGTGGGCAGGGAAATAAATGGGTTGACTTGTCTGTGCTATTGCGCACGGCCCATGTACGAAATTCTGGACAAACCGTATTTCATTTTTCAGCACATGGATGCACAAAAAATTAGTACCACCTCGGATAGTAAAAAAATCTTTTTGCTGGTGAACGGATGAAAAAATTGGAGAAACGCACCTTGCTTTATTAGTAGGTATAGATATACATCGTCAAAAAATATATACATCTTGAAAGCCGGTGGCTTAAGTATAATAAGGCCGGAGATGAGCTATATTCCACGGCCGGCGGGTCTCCTCCTCCGACTTAAGTGAGTCTTTGTGCTCTCGAATATCGATGAGGTAATATGACACGTTGTGCAGATTCTTGCTGACCACAAAGGGCCCTTCCCAAGGCGGGGATAACTTGTGCATATTAGACTGATGCTAGATGAGCCGGAGCACCAAGTCGCCTTCCTGAAAGGTTCTGCTCCTAACCCGACGGCTGTGATAGCGACGCAGGTCTTGTTGATAAATCGCCGAGCGGGCTATTGCCAAGTCTCGCTCCTCATCCAGCAAGTCAAGTGCATTCTGACGAGCTTCTTCGTTGTCAGCCTCAACGTAAGCCGCCACGCAGGGTGAATCGTGCCGGATGTCACTTGGCACGACCGCCTCTGCACCATACACCATAAAGAAAGGCGTGTAGCCTGTAGATCTGTTAGGCGTAGTGTTGACGCTCCATAACACGGAGGGTAACTCCTCCACCCAACAACCCGGAGTCCGTTGTAGGGGGACTAAGAGCCGGGGCTTGATACCTTTCAGGATCTCTTGATTCGCTCTTTCTGCTTGACCATTGGATTGAGGATGGGCAACAGCCGAAACATCAAGCTGGATATGTTCTCTTTGACAGAACTCTTCCATAACACCCTTGGAGAGGTTAGTGCCATTATCAGTTATGATGCTATGTGGGAAACCAAAACGAAAGATCACCTTTTTCATGAATTGAACCGTCGTGGCTGCATCACACTTACTGACCGGCTCTACCTCAACCCACTTGGTAAACTTGTCCACTGCCACCAAGAGATGTGTCTTTTTATCCTTAGACCTCTTGAAAGGTCCAACCATGTCAAGCCCCCAAACTGCAAACGACCAAGTGATTGGGATCATCCTCAATTCTTGAGCCGGCACATGAGCTCGTCGTGAGAACTTTTGACAACCATCACATTTGCTGACCAGATCCTCCGCATCAGCATGAGCCGTCAGCCAATAGAAACCATGACTAAAAGCTTTGTCTACGAGAGATTTTGACCCGGCATGATGGCCACAATCCCCTTCATGGATCTCACAAAGTATTTCTTGGCCTTCTGTAGGTGACACACAGCGTTGAAACGCCCCCATGACACTTAGGTGATGTAACTCGCCGTTAACAATCGTCATAGATTTGGAGCGCCTGATGATTTGTCTCGCCAAGGTCTCATCCTCAGGCAATTCACCCCGGGTCATATAAGCCAAATAGGGCACTGTCCAATCCGGGATAATGTGAAGAGCCACCACCAGCTGTGCTTCCGGGTCTGGCACTACTAGCTCTTCCTCGGTAGGCACCTTGACAGAAGGGTTATGCAAAACATCGAGAAAGGTGTTGGGCAGCACCGGCTTATGTTGGGATCCCAACCGGCTTAAAGCATCAGCCGCCTCATTCTTCCTTCGATCGATGTGCTCCACTTGATAACCTGTGAAGTGACCAGCCATAGCATCTACTTCACGACGATAAGCCGCCATAAGGGGGTCCTTGGAATCCCACTTGTCTGACACTTGTTGAGCCACAAGATCTGAGTCGCCCAAGCATCTTACCCGGCTTAAGTTCATCTCCTTAGCCATCCAGAGACCATGGAGTAAGGCCTCGTACTCAGCTGCATTGTTAGTGCATGGAAACATAAGCCGGAGTACATAACAAAAATTTTCACCTCGAGGGGAAGTTAACACCACTCCAGCCCCCGAGCCTTCTAGCTGCCTAGACCCATCAAAGTGAATCGTCCAATATGTGTTATCCGGCTTCTCCTCAGGGGCCTGTAACTCTGTCCAATCATTGATAAAGTCCACCAAGGCCTGAGACTTAATAGCAGTACGTGGTATATACTTCAAATCGTGAGGCCCAAGCTCAATGGCCCACTTGGCAACTCGTCCTGTGGCCTCCCTGTTCCGAATGATATCTCCCAAAGGGGCAGAACTTACCACAGTTATAGGGTGACTTTGAAAGTACTGCTTCAACTTCCGGTTGGCCATAAACACCTCGTAAACAAGCTTCTGCCAATGTGGATACCTTTGATTAGATTCAATGAGCACCTCACTGATGTAGTAAACCGGCCATTGAACCGGATGCTCCTTGCCAGCTTCCTTACGCTCCACCACCATGGCAACGCTGACGGCTCATGAACTGGTAGCCACATATAACAGCAAAGGCTCTTTATCAATTGGAGCTGCGAGAACCGGCGGTTCAGACAATTGTCTCTTCAAGTCTTCAAAAGCAGCATCAGCGGCCTCGCTCCAGACAAAAGTGTCAGTTTTCTTCATCATCTGATACAATGGAAGGGCCTTCTCACCTAACCGTCTTATGAACCGACTTAAAGCGGCAACACAACCCGCCAGCCGCTGAACATCATTGATGCACACCGGCTTAGCCAGAGATGTAATCGCCTTAATCTTCTCCGAGTTAGTTTCGATGCCTCTATTTGATACCAGAAAACCCAAGAGCTTGCCCGCAGGTACGCCAAATACACTCTTGGCCGGGTTAAGCATCATCTTGTAAACCCGGAGATTATCAAAGGTCTCTTTCAAGTCAGATATCAAGGCTTCCTTTTCTCTGGACTTCACCACAATGTCATCCACGTAAGCATGAACATTACGCCCAATTTGATCGTGCAAACAGTTCTGTACACATCTCTGATAAGTCGCCTGAGCACTCTTGAGTCCAAACGGCATAGATACATAACAGAAGGCCCCAAATGGAGTGATGAAAGCTGTCTTCTCCTGGTCCTTAACTGCCATTTTGATCTGATGATAACCAGAGTAAGCATCCAGAAAACTCAAACGTTCACAACCCGCCGTAGCATCAATGATTTGATCAATACGGGAGAGCAAAGGATCACCGGACAAGCTTTGTTTAAGTCCGTGTAGTCCACACACATCCGCCAGGTGCCGTTCTTCTTGAGGACAAGCACTGGGTTAGCCAACCACTCCGGGTGAAAAACTTCAATGATAAACCCGGCAGCCAAGAGCTGGGCGACTTCCTCTCCAATAGATTTCCGTCTCTCTTTGTTAAAACGCCGAAGAAACTGCCTGACCGGATTATACTTCGGATCAATATTGAGAGCGTGCTCAGCGAGTTCCCTCGGTACACCCGGCATGTCAGAAGGTTTCCATGCAAAGATGTCCCGGTTCACACGGATGAACTCGATGAGCGCGCTTTCCTATTTGGGGTCCAAATTGCTGCTGATGCTGAACTGCTTAGAAGGGTCACCCGGGGTAAAGTCAACGAGCTTTGTCTCAGCAGCCGACTTAAACTTCAACGCCGGGTTGTGCTCTGTAGTTGGCTTCTTCAGGGATGCCATATCCGCCGGGTCAACATTATCTTGATAAAATTTGAGCTCTTCCGCTGCGCAGGCCGACTCAGCATAAGTCGCGTCGCCTTCTTCACACTCCAGCGCTACCTTCCGACTGCCATGTACAGTGATGGTGCCCTTGTGACCCGGCATCTTGAGCTGCAAATAAACATAACACGGTCGGGCCATAAACTTAGCATAAGCCGGCCGCCCGAACAGGGCGTGGTATGGGCTCCTGATTTTGACCACCTCAAACGTCAACTTCTCAGCTCTGGAGTCATATTCGTCTCCAAAGGCCACCTCCAGCTCAATCTTGCCAACTGGGTAAGCCGACTTACAGGGACCACTCCATGGAAAACAGTGTTGGATGTTCTCAGATTTTTATCAGTTAATCCCATGCGTCGAAAGGTCTCATAATAGAGGATATTGATGCTACTACCCCTGTCCATGAGCACCTTAGTGAACTTATACCCACCAACCTGAGGTGCCACCACCAAGGCCAACTGACCCGGGTTATCGACCCGCGGAGGATGATCTTCTCTGCTCCATATGATGGGCTGCTCTGACCACCTCAAATAACGAGGGATTGTCGGCTCAACAGAATTGACGGCCCTCTTATGAACCTTTTGGTCACGTTTGCATAAGCTAGTGGTAAATACGTGATACTGCCCACCATTCAACTGCTTCGGGTTGCTTTGATAACCCGACTACTGCTACTGCTGCTCTCCTTGACCAGACTGTTGTTGGTTATAGCCTCCTCCTTGACGTCCCTGAAAGCCGGAACCTGAGCCGCCACCTGGGCCATGGAAACCGCCATCTCCTGAACCACCACCAGACCCATTATGGCCATCATAGGTGTTGGAATTCTTAAACGCCTTCATGATCGCGCAATCTTTCCATAGGTGCGTGGCAGGCCGCTCCCTGGTGCCGTGTCTCGGGCAGGGCTCATTGAGTAACTGTTCAAGAGATGGGCCTGACCCGCCGGATCGAGGCGGTTTGCCCTTACGTCTCTGATTGTTACCTTGCACATTGGCATTGGCCACAAACTCCGGGTTACCGTCCGCCTTACGCTTATTGCCGTTTTGATTCCCCGGGTTATGCTGCTGACCCTTTCCATTGCCGTTCCTTTTTCCCTTCCCTGTCTTCTCATCGTCAGACGCGGGATCCTTGGTTCTATCAGAATCGGCATACTTAACTAAAGCTGCCATCAGCGTGCCCATATCCTTGCAGTAATGTTTAAGGCGCCCCAGCTTTTGCCTCAGCGGCTCAAAGCTGCAATTCTTCTCCAACATAAGGACTGCAGAGCCGGCATCCATATTGTCAGATGAATGAATTGTCTCCTTGACACGGCGCACCCAATGGGTGGTGGATTCGCCTTCCCCTAGCTTACAATTCGTTAAGTCCACAATCGGCATAGATTTCTTACAGGTGTCCTTGAAGTTCTGGATGAACCGGGCCTTTAACTCTTCCCATGAGCCAATGGAATTGGGTGGCAAACCCTTTAACCAAGACCGGGCCGTTCCATCTAGCATCATGGTGAAATATTTAGCCATCGCCGCGTCACTGACTTCCAACAACTCCATGGCCATCTCATAACTCTTGATCCATGCCCCGGGCTGTAAGTCGGCCGTGTAATTTGGTATCTTTCGAGGTCCCTTGAAATCCTTGGGCAGACGTACATTGCGCAGAGCCGGTACCAAACCAGGAACACCACCGGTTCTAGTGGCTACTCCCGCCTCAACAGAAGTCGTTGGATACTCCGGATGTCCCGATAAGCCGCTGTTGAGCATTGCTGAGCCGCCCGTTCGTTCTCTTGTCGTATTCGGTCTTGCACCAGGTGATAGCCACCGGGCTGGTTATGGCGTTGGGCGTTGCTTGACAAAGCCTCGGACTCCATGTGCCTGTTGTAACTCGGGCTCTGGTTCTGATGAGGCGGTGCTAACCAAGGCGGGGGAGTTGAGTGTTCTGTCCCGGCTATAAGAATAGGTCTCCTGCTGAGCTAAGGTCGTCTGGAGGAGTTCTCTAACTCTCCGGGTCTCCACTACCGCCGGGTCATCACCGTCCATAGGAAGAGCCGCCAAACGTGTTGAAGCTACGATTAAGTTCTCCATGGGGTTGGAAAAGTGACCCGGTGGGATCGACACATAACGCGGCGGTGGCATGCTCACATGAGGTGGTTGCATCTCCCGAGGCTGAGTCGGCCCTCCTGTTCTGGCTGTCATAAGCTGATTGGCCTCCAGCGGGTTACTTGGGCCGGCTCCGGGTGTAGCAAAAGGAACCCGAGGGTCGTAATTCGGAGGTAAACGGGACTGAGTTTTCTGATGTCTCCTCCTCATTACCTCATTGGATGCGTTTAGACTCATCGTGAGCTGGTAAGCTTCGATTTATAAGCGTTGTGCGGTCGCCGAGAGCCGCTTTGCTCAGTAGCTAGTCTATTATCCTCACCGCCAAGGCCTCCTTGGCTGAGCTATCTCCTCACGCACCTGTGCTACCGCTGCATCATGCTCATCTTTGTCTGCAGGAATAACCGTGGCGGTTAACAGGGCCGTAAGCTTGTCCATGAGGTCTATCAGCACCTAAGCCGGTGGGCGTACGGGGCCGCCTGCCCCGGCTGCTCCTAACCCGGACGTTACCGCTTCACAAAGAGTTGTAGAGTTTGAGCCAGCCGAGTCCCAGCCATGAAGACTCCGGCCCATCTTGGCGGCTCACAGGGTCCGAATATCGATGCCATCGGAACAGCCCCCGAGCACGCCGTCTTGCACTTGGTACAACGAATCTGTTGAACCGGCGGACGAATCACCGTCTGAGAGGACGGCTGTCTCGCCCCTATCTTCAGATCCTTCAGAGAGTTCCTCTTCGTGGATGCAACCCACGAAGGCACACCTCATGACCAGTTGAGTCCGGGTCTTCCTCTCACGCTGAGCCATCTCGACAAGGTCGGTGCAGTTGTCCGACTCAGGGCCCGGCTCACTGGTCCGGCCGATGAAGACATGGATTCTGCCAAAGGGGACCCGGTATCCGTACTCAATTGAGCCGGCATCGGTACCCCAGCCTTCGTCGTCGATGTAGATCTTGCCGCGATGACTCTTGGTCATCCGTCCCACCACGTATCCCTTGAGCCCTTCGAAGTTTCCCTTCAAGAACTCAAATCCACCGTGCGCTGGCCCCATGGTGGGCGCCAACTGTCGTGAAAGGACTTAGTTGTGGAGCCATTGCAACTAGGAAGCTTGAAGGGGTTAAATCAGGACAAAGGACACAAGAGAGTTTATACTAGTTCGGCCCCTTACGGTGAAGGTAAGGCCTACGTCTAGTTGAGTTTGGTATTGATGTTTTGATGACCAGGGAGCGAGATACGCTATGCCTGGCTCTCGATGAGTTGTTTCTTGCCCTAAGCCGCCAGCAGGTCGTCCCCTTATATACACGGGTTGACACCATGTGGCCTACAGAGTCCCGGCCGGCTCATAAACAGTGTCCGGCTCGGTGACTAGTTAAATCTACCTTATGATACAAGTCATGTCATCATGGCGGTTTATTACAACGGGCCTTAATTCGCCTGTGGGCCTTAAGCCCTTTATTGAATTGCCATCTTCATGCTTGGTCTTGGGCTTCTCTCTGATGAGTCTTCTTTGTGTAACCCGGCCCCTCCTGGGAGGCTTATACAAATAGTTATATCCCCAACAAGATCTGAAATAAAATACACCAACTGCATGCGTAACCGTGATCATCTCTTTTTGACGGAGTTCGGGAAGAGAACACACTGGGGTTATGTTTGACTCATAAGTAGTTCAGGATCACTTATTGATCATTACTAGTTTGCGACCGTTATGTGTAGTCACTCTCCTTATTCTTGTACTCGTAAGTTAGCCACCATACAAATTCTTAGTGCTTGCTGCAACCTCACCACTTAACCATTCCATACATGTTAAGCTTTGCTAGTCTTGATACCCATGGTAATGCGATTTCTCGTGGCTCACAGATTACTACAATAATAGTTGCAGGTACAGGTAATGCGATGGTTTGACGCGAGAGCGCTGCTTGATCTATTTAGAGTTCTTCTTTTGCTTCTTCTTCATCGATCAAGGGATAGGTTCCGGCTCGGGAGCCTGGGATTAGTAGGGTGGATGTCATTCTTCTTTTTCATTTGATTTCATCGGTAGTCGGATCCTGCTCTTCTGTATGATGATTGCTATGTATTGATGTATCCATGTATTCATGTTGTAGCTTGTGGCGAGTGTAAGCCTTTATCTTGTATTTTCATCTGTTCAGTACATGGTATGTTGAAATGATATCCACCATGCTATGCGCTCGAAATGCGGTTGTGCCCCAATCATGAGTTCATCACGTGATTGGGATAGAATCGCATCTTGGGCGCTACACTTGTGTTAAGGATACATCACAACTATGCTTAAGTACACATGATCTCCATTTTCACTTCAATATATGTGCTCTTTTTGTATATGTATCAAATCTCCACCTTTTGTACTTCATCTCGGATGAGTTTGATTTTCATAGATTATATCATTGAATAACTTAGTACCATATATGCACGTTGTTTTGGTATTTAGGTCTCCTATCATTAGAAGGTAGCCGCGCTCTGTGCTGACCAATGTCCTTCAGCCTCTCTGGTAATTCACTGTTTAGTGTGCCTGCCATCTCCTTCTGTTAATTTTTAATATTCTTATACTATTTTTCGGACGGAAGGTCATTGTTACTTTTATGCACACATATAAATGCTTGTTATGTTATGTTTAGTCCCTCCTATGATTTGTGCATGAAACTAGGTGCATGTTATTACGATATGTATTGTTTTGAATAGTAGTTTGAATAGGTCCAAGCAAACAGTAGAGCAATGATGTCTGCTAGAACTGCGTCGGTATTTCCCCAAAGAGGAAGGGATGATGCAGTATAGCGATGGTACGTATTTCCCTCAGTGATGAGACCAAGGTTATCGAACCAGTAGGAGAACCTTCTCACATCACTTAAACAGCACCTGCACACAAATAACAAATACTCGCAACCCGGCGTGTTAAAGGGGTTGTCAATCCCTTTTGGGCACGGTGCCTCAAGATAGGCAAATAACATGAGGTAAAACTGGTAGACAGGATAAATAGATCGCAAAACAAATAAATTGCAGCAAGGTATTTTTGTATTTTTGGTTTAATAGATCTAAGAAAAATGCAAAGGAAAATAGATTGCAAAGGCAAATATGATGAAAAGAGACCCGGGGGACGTAGGTTTCACTAGTGGCTTCTCTCGAGAAAAATAGCAAATGGTGGGAAAATAATTACTTTTGGGCAATTGGTAGAACTTCAAATAATCATGACGATATCCAAGAAATGATCATTATATAGGCATCACATCCAAGATTAGTAGACCGACTCCTTCCTCCATCTACTACTATTACTCCACACATCGACCACTATCCAGCATGAATCTAGTGTATTAAGTTCATGGACAAACGGAGTAATGCAATAAGAACGATGACATGATGTAGACAAGATTTATCTATGTAGATATAGACCCCCATCGTTTTATCCTTAGTAGCAACAATACATACGTGTCGTTTCCCCTTCTGTCACTGGGATCAAGCACCGTAAGATCGAACCCACTACAAAGCACCTCTTCCCATTGCAATATAAATAGATCAAGTTGGCCAAATAAAACCCAAATATCAGAGAAGAAATACGAGGCTATAAGCAATCATGCATATAAGAGATCAAAGAAGACTCAAATAACTTTCATGAAGAAAAATATAGATCTGATCATAAACTCAAAGTTCATCGGATCTCAACAAACACACCGCAAAAAGGCATACATCATATGGATCTCCAAGAGACCATTGTATTGATAATTAAGAGAGAGAGAGAGGAAGCCATCTAGCTACTAACTACAGACTTGTAGGTCTACAAAGAACTACTCATGCATCAACTGAGAGGCACCA
Source organism: Aegilops speltoides (assembly GCA_021437245.1). Lineage (NCBI taxonomy): Eukaryota > Viridiplantae > Streptophyta > Magnoliopsida > Poales > Poaceae > Aegilops > Aegilops speltoides. Next base: position 47,315,956 of record CM038144.1, read on the forward strand.
ATGGAGTGGTGAACTCCTCTGTGATGGTGTCTAGATTGTATCTGGTGGTTCTAGACTCAGCGACGGCTGGAATTGATTTTCGTCGACTCCCCCAGGGTTTATGGAATATTGTGGTATTTATAGAGCAAAGAGGCGGTTCAGGGGGCACCCGAGGTGGGCACAACCCACCAGGGCGCGCCTGGGCCTCCTGGCGCGCCCTGGTGGGTGCTGCCCTCCTCGAGGCACCCCCAGGTGCAACCTTGGCCCACTGGATCTCTTCTGGCCCCAAAAAAATCCTCAAGAAGTTTCGCTGCGTTTGGACTCCGTTTGATATTGATTTCCTGCGATGTAAAAAAACATGCAGAAAACACTAACTGGCACTGGGCACTATGTCAATAGGTTAGTACCAAAAAATGATATAAAATGATTGTAAAACATCCAAGAATGATAATATAACAACATGGAACAATAAAAAATTATAGATACGTTGGAGACGTATCAGCATCCCCAAGCTTAATTCCTGCTCGTCCTCGAGTAGGTAAATGATAAAAACAGAATTTTGATGTGGAATGCTGCCTAACATGTTTATCACATTTCTTTTCTTTATAGCATGGACATATGGACTTTATATGATTCAAAGCAATAGTCTAGTTTTGACATGAAGACTTTAATACTGAAGCATACCAACAAGCAACCATGTCTTTCAAAATATCAACACTAAAGCAAGTTATCCCTAGCCCATCATGCTCAATCATTGCTCCATTCATGAAACACATTCAAATATTAGCTACACCCAATGCTCAAATATGATCATAGTGCCCCTTAGTTGGTGCTTTATAAGAGAAGATGGAGACTCAAATTCAAAATAAAAATTGCATAAGTAAAAGAAAGGCCCTTCACGGAGGGAAGTAGGGGCCAGAGCTCAAAGCTTAAATTGAGAGACAAAAATATTTTTGAGAGGCATACTTTTCCCACCAATGAAAACGACTTCGAGATCTCAACACTTTCCATGCTAGATACATCATAGGCAGTTCCCAAACAGAAAATAAAGTTATTCCTTTTTCCACCATTACTTTCACTTTCCATGGCTAGCCGAATCCACGGTTTCCCTCCATACCTACACTTTCCAAGGAATTTATTATTTGACAACATAAAGTAAATTCATTATTCATTTCGAGACTGGGCATCCCTAATACCTTTGTCGTACTCTCGCGCAATGACAAGTGAATAAACACTCATTGTCAGAATAATACATCTAGCATGGAAAATATTGGTCACCCTTCACCGCCTCGTGAGCGGTAGAGCACACAAAAGAGAAATTTATTTTGAAAATTGGAGATGACACATGCAATTTGCTTAGAACGGCATGGAAATACCGCATATAGGTAGGTATAGTGGACTCATATGGCAAAACTAATTTAAAGGGTTTTGGATGCACAAGTAGTGATCATACTTAGTGCAAAATGAAGGCTAGAAAAAAGATTGAGAAGCGACCAACCAAAAAGCAAAAAATCTCGTAGCCAAGCATTAAGCATAAGTAACACCGAATAATGCACCATAAGTAGGATATAAATTTCATTGCATAACTATTGACTTTCGTGCTTGCATAGGGAATCACAAACCTTAACGTCAATATTCTTACTAAAGCACAATTACTCATCAACATGACTCACATATCATATCGTCGTATCTCAAAACCATTACTAAGAATCAAGTTTATTTGTCCAATGATCTTCATGAAAGTTTTTATTATATCCTCCTTGGACATCTATCACTTTGGGACTATTTTCATATGTTGCTTTTGATAAGCTCAAACAAATATAAGTGAAGATCATGAGCATTATTTATTTCTCTCAAAATAATCTAAGTGAAGCAAGAGAGAATTTATTAAAAAATTACTAACTCCCAAATAAATCTAAGTGAAGCATGAGAGAATTTCTTCAAAAATAATAAAGCACGCCATGCTCCAGAAGATATAAGTGAAACACTAGAGCAATCCATGGCTCTAAAAATTAAAGTGAAGCATAGGAGCAAGCATAGCATAATTTTTGGATCTCTCAAAAGGGTGCGTTCAGCAAGGATTCAACACTTAAAACATAAAGAAAAATAAGCAAAGACTCATATCATACAAGACGCTCCAAGCAAAACTCATATTATGTGACGAATAAAAATATAGTTTCAAGTAAAATACCGATGGTCGTTAGAAGAATGCGGGGATGCCACTCGGGGGCATCCCCAAGCTTAGTTTCTTGCTAATTCTTGAATATTATCTTGGGGTGCCTCAGGCATCCCCAATCTTAGCCTTTTGCTAATCCTTATCCCTTCATCCATCATAAGATTACCCAAAACTTGAAAACTTCAATCACACAAAACTCAAACAAAACCTTCATGAGATCCGTTAGTATAAGAAAGCAAACCACTACTATAAGTAAAGTTGCAAACCTATTCTTATTTTGTTTTCGCATTCTATCTACTGTATTCCAATTTTCTATGGGAAAAACTCATCAAAGAAAACCATAGAATCATCAAAACAAGCACACAACGCAAAGAAAACAAAATCTGTCAAAAACAAAACAGTCTGTAGCAATCTGAATATTTCGAATAATTTTGTAAATCCAAAAATTCTGAAATAAATTGGTAGACATGATAAATTTGTCTATTAATCTTCTTCAAAAAGAATCAACTCAAAAGCATTCTTATGTCAAAAATGAAAAATAATCTCATGAGCGCAAAAGATTCTGTTTTTCAGCAAGATCAAATCAACTTTCACCCAAATCTTCCCAAAGGCCTTGCTTGGCACAAACACTTAATAAAACACAAAAAACACAATCATTGCAGTAGAATAATTGTGCTAACACACAAGAACATAAATCAAAAAGCAAAAATAGTTTTTATTCATTGGGTTGCCTCCCAACAAGCGCTATCGTTTTACGCCCCTAGCTAGGCATAACGCGTAGGATCTAAGTTTTATCACCCTTATCCTTCTTTCCCTTGGAGGTATTTGTGTCGGGAGGTTCTGTAAATAAGACATAAAACACATTATCCATGGAAACCTTAGCACTATCAAGTTGCTTTTTAAATAACCCCTTTGATTTCCGGCAGTAATCCAAGAATAGTGTTGATTAACATTGTTAAAAACTTGTTGGATCATATCTAAAACGGGGACTTGCTTTTTCAGATTCTCATCAAAGATTTGGTTATCTCCAAGCAAGTGTCTTAAAGCATAATCAATATTATAAATAATTTCATCAATCATATGTTTTTCATAATGCATGCCATAAAAATCAAAGATTTCCCTGGCTTCCCGTATTATGTAGTCAAATTCATTCATCAAAACAAAAGTGGCTAACTTTTTTAGCTTTAGGATCCTTTATAACGGGCAATTCATAGCAATCTTTGCAAGGTAGGATGAGTATGAATAATTCTAGTTTCAAGTTTCAGAACAAGTGCCGAAATAGCTTCCGCATTAGATTTAGTCCTTTTAAGTATAGAATATCATTGAGACTTAATTTTCCGACACAATTAAAAAATTATTGGATATGTTCTTTTCCCATAAAATTCCCTTGCCCCAAGACAAAAGTTTTGGCATCCAGATTACCAGTACGCTCCATTTTAGGAGTTAGGCCATCATCTGTTTCTACCATACCAAAGTAACTCATGGTGAGAGGTTCAAGCAAATAAAAGATCTGACGAGAAAATGGTGAACAAAAAAAGGGCGAATAAAATGGTAAATTTCTGTGAAGTGGGGGAGAGGAAAGCGAGAGCAAAGTGGAAAATAATGTAAATTGCAAGGAGATGAGATTTGTGATTAGGAACCTGGTTGATGTTGAAGATCCTCATCAGCAACGGCGCCAGAAATTCCTTTTGATGTCTGCTAGAATTACGTCGGTATTTCCCCAAAGAGGAAGGGATGATGCAGTATAGTGACAGTAGGTATTTCCCTTAGTGATGAGACCAAGGTTATCGAACTAGTAGGAGAACCACCTCACACCACGTAAACAGCACCTGCACACAAATAACAAATACTCACAAACCGACGTGTTAAAGGGGTTGTCAATCCCTTTTGGGTACGGTGCCTCAAGATAGGCAAATAACGTGAGGTAAAACTAGTAGATAGGATAAATATATCATGGAACAAATAAATTGCAGCAAGGAATTTTTGTAGTTTTGGTTTAATAGATCTAAAAATAAATGCGGAGGAAAATAGATCGCAAAGGCAAATATGATGAAAAGATACCCGGGGGCGTGGGTTTCACTAGTGGCTTCTCTCGAGAAAAATAGCAAACGGTGGGAAAACAATTATTGTAGGGAAATTGATAGAACTTAAAATAATCATGGTGATATCCAGGCAATGATCATTATATAGGCATCACGTCCAAGATTAGTAGACCGACTCCTGCCTGCATCTACTACTATTACTCCACACATCGCCCGCTATCCAGCATGCATCTAGTGTATTAAGTTCATGGAGAAATGGAGTAATGCAATAAGAACGATGACATGATGTAGACAAGATCTATCTATGTAGAGATAGACCCATCGTTTTATCCTTAGTAGCAATGATACATACGTGTCATTTCCCCTTCTGACACTTGGATCAAGCACCGTAAGATCGAACCCACTACAAAGCACCTCTTCCCATTGCAAGATAAATAGATCATGTTGGCCAAAGAAAACCCAAATATCGAAGAAGAAATACGAGGCTATAAGCAATCATGCATATAAAAGATCAAAGAAGACTCAAATAACTTTCATGGATAAAAATATAGATCTGATCATAAACCCAAAGTTCATTGGATCCCAACAAACACACCGCAAAAGGTTTACATCATATGGATCTCCAATAGACCATTCTATTGATAATCAAAAGAGAGAGAGGAAGCCATCTAGCTACTAACTATGGACCTGTAGGTCTACAAAGAACTACTCACGCATCATCAGAGAGGCACCAATGGAAGTGGTGAACCCCTCCGTGATGGTGTCTAGATTGGATCTGGTGGTTCTGGACTCTACGGCAGCTGGAATTGATTCCCGTGGACTCCCTAGGGTTTCTGGAATATTGGGGTATTTATAGAGCAAAGAGGTGGTTCAGGGTTCACATGAGGTGGGCAAAACCCACCAGGGCACGCCTGGGCCTCCTGGCGCACCCTGGTGGGTGCTGCCCTCCTCGAGGCACCCCCCCCAGGTGCAGCCTTGGCCCACTGGATCTCTTCTGGCCCAAAAAAACCTCAAGAAGTTTTGCTGCGTTTGGACTCCATTTGATATTAACTTCCTGCGATGTAATAAACATGCAGAAAACAGCAACTAGCACTAGGCACTATGTCAATAGGTTAGTACCAAAAAATGATATAAAATGACTATAAAATGATTGTAAAACATCCAAGAATGATAATATAACAGCATGGAACAATCAAAAACTATAGATACATTGGAGACGTATCAAGCAATTAACTGTTTGTGCATAGGATTGAACCATAAAAGGTTAGTGTTTAGTAGGCTTTGTCTACCAGGCAGGAACTGTAGGAGAATTAGAATGAATACCATATGCAAAAAATACGACTCCCTATGTAACTATGCAATCTAATTGCCTTGCAGTATCAACAGATAACCAAAAAAGATTATCATAGTTTGCATTCTTTACTCTGGAAAGGAGGCACATTGTAAAAAAATGTGTAGTATGAAGTATTATGACATTTTCAAATTGCTAGGAATTGTTTCACTGGGGAGGCACTAACGATGAGGTGAGCCATTGCCGAGGAGACGCCATGGACACACCCTCCCCCTCCCCCCCCCAAAACCACCGCAGGGGAGGAACGAGGGGTCCCCATCTCCATAGGAATGAGCCGAGTAGCAGTGGACGCAATTTTCGCCGGAGGGAAGTCAGTCATCCGCGAGCGTGATGGAGCCACACCGCCAATGGGAAATAATATGACAGCGGCAGCAGCTGTCAGCAGACAGAAATCTTCTCCTAAGGCTGTGGCGATCAGCTTGGTTTGGCCTATGTCGACAGGAAGGGGAAAGAGATAGGTGAAGAACTAGAGGCTATTTTCAACGCATATGGGGCATGCGACGTGTCAATCATTTCAAAGGCGTTGTAATGTTGCTCAATATCGGTTGGTATTGACATTCATTTCCACATCTCAATTCAGAGGCCATCAAAATAGTCGTATTAAGGAGGCTCGATACCAATTGCAAAATCTGAGCCTCGAAACAAACATCCAAATGGGGCCTTAGGCTATTATTTTGTATGTGTGATTTCAATCCTTGGGTAAGTGCCTTTGTACGGCTGGAACCATCAGCTCTCATACAATGCTAAAAAAGGAAAACGAGAAGAGTTTAGTATTTTTGATGTATAACATTGAAAAGTTGTTTTGAGAAACCACCGAATTTGTCATGTCTTTGAGGTGGGAGTGCCGAATGTTGCAAGCCATCCGAAATTGGTGAAAGAAAACTAAAGCGGAATTGGAGCAGGGTGATAACATAGCAAAGTGACATGATGAACGAAGAGTTGAATCCGAGAGGCTAGTTTCATTTGTTGGCCCATGGCAATGCATGGGTGTTTAATTACTAACATACTAGTGGGTTCTCTATCCACAATTGTCGTATTCATAATTCAGGATGCATCCCATCAATATTCAGTTATCCATGATGACAAGGTGGAAAACACAAAAGAATAGTCTGTGATGCTCGAAAACAATATCCATTACAAGATACATAACTACAAATGTAGGGAATAGTGAATAAAAATGACATGCCGACGGTGCCACGGGAATTAAACCAAGTTCAAATGTAGTATACAAAAACATGAACAAAACCCTTTACCGATTGTATAACATCACTTCCACCAAGGTGGTTGGTGGTCCTCATCACTATGTGGCCTAGATGCCCGGTGAAGTATCACTTTTGTCTAGATTTTGCACGGGCCCTTGCTCGGGCCTGGTAAACTCTTCTTCCATTTGTCGCTCAGGAAGTACCAGCAGATTGTGCTTTGTAGAGATCCCAGAAGAACACCATCCACGATGGGAATGCAAGGTGTTGACTTGCCAGTCTTCATGTCAAAGACCATGCCCTGATCCCTACCCCTCCCGCCGATCCAGTACACACAATCAGCCTTGAGTCCCGGAATGCCTTCTGCATATATCGACACTGAATTGTTCCTCCCAATAAACACCGAGTGTCCCCTTAAGTTGGACACAATGTCCCAACATGGTCGGCGATGGGGGTCATACCTCAGAACAAATATTTCATCATGTGCTACACGACATCGACCCCCTTCCTGCAGTTGCAAAGTAACCGTGCATGACGCATTCCTCCAGATTTGGTACAGGTTACCATCGCAGAACACCAGGTTCTTGACACTAGTGAAAGTTGAGATTGTGTTGTATGGCGGGGCGAAACTGGTGGTGGCGTCAAACAATAGGTTGTTTCCCATAGACGAAAACAATGACTTAATGGTGGCCGGCGCATTTAGATCCGGTCCTGTCCCATGCATCTGGATGATTTTCCTATTATGCACTACAGGATATGGCGATGTGTCGCCCTCGAGGATGATAGGTTCCCGGCGGCGGCGTTGCGGTAGGAAGAGCACATGGACGTCTCCAAACCGAGTGAGGCAGTAGACCCTACCATTTTCATGGTAGAGGAGGTCGACGAGCTGGTCTTCAACAGTGAGGCGGATGGGGTCGAGGATGGACCACCTCCTGGCCCCTGCGGTGACGTAGGCAACCCTATCGATGTCACAGATCACAGCGGCCACGAAGTCGTCAGTGGCAGGGTTGGGAGCGAAGACGATTTTGGAGACAAGGCGGCTATCATAAACAAGCGGGGGTAGGAGGATCTCGGCGGCCGTGATGGGGTGGAAGAGGCTGAGCAGGCTACGGACATTGTCGATGCGAACAGAGAGGGCGAGCCATCCGCTGCAGCAGCCGAGACAGGTCCTGGCCGACGGGATGGTGGTGAGCTTGAAGGAGCGGCGCGCGGCGGGGCAGAGCTGGCCCGAAGGGATGGCTTTGAGCTCGAAGGAGCGGCGTGCGAGGATTGAGGTTGCGGTGGTACGACGCTTGATGGCAGTGGCGGTGTAGCGCTTGGCAGGGTCGTCGCCATGGTCGATGAGCAGGGATGGCGATGGCGGCGCAAGCGTGCCACGCCATGTCGTGCAGGTGCCCCGCGCACTCGCGTACCACTTGAGGTCATCAAGGCCGTCGGCGATGCGGCAGACAAGCTCCGGTGGCAGGTCCGCCCAGGGCGGGCATGGCGGCATGGTGGGGCTAGGATTTTGGCGAGGTCGGAAAATTTCTAAATAAATAATGAGGGGCTTTCGCCCACGCAAACAAAGAAAGAAAGAGAGAAGTTGTGTGCCCTGGCTTACGATGGTCATCTTTTAAAGCGTCCGAGTGAGCCAGAGAAACGTGCATGCAAAAAACTGCTTCCAGAAATTGCGGTAATAGCTCTATTTTCTGCTATTTTTGGTAAGTCATGATTTGCTTCCATCATATCAATATAAAACTTAATTAATGGTTCCAGAAATTATGTAAAATGCATAATTTTGTTTTCCTTGGTAAGTCATGATTGCTTTGTATTTTTCCTATTATTTTTGGTAAATCGTGATTGCTTGAAATAGACATATACTCCCAAAATCCCAAATTAGTTGACTCAGATTTGTCTAAATACAAATGTATCTAGACACGTTTTAGTGTTTGATACATCTGTATCTGAATAAATCTAAGTCAGCTAATTTGGTACGGAGGTTGTACAAAAGATTAATGCTTTCCAGAGATTACAGATTTGCTACCAACAAACAACTAAAATATTTTTCCTTGTAGAATTAGGGTGGCATGGACACTTTAATGTTTGCAAACATACCACCAACACGCTCGATCATCATAGTGTGGTCCGTCCATTGCGAGTCATGTGGGTTGTTTCAAGCTTTGCCCCAGCTCCCCAACTCTAGCTTGTTGGGAATCGTTGCATGGAAAACAGAAAAAATTCTACGCACACGCAATGATCTATCCATGGAGATGCATATCAACGAAGGGGAGAGTATGTCTACGTACCCTCGTAGACCATAAGCGGAAGCGTTTCACAACGTGGTTGATGTAGTCGAACTTCTTCACGCTTCAACCAATCAAGTATCGAGCGCGCGACACCTCCGCGTTCTACACACGTTTAGCTCGGTGACATCCCTCGCCTTCTTGATCCAGCAAGACATCGAGGTAGTAGACGAGTTCCATCAGCACGACGGTGATGGTGAAGTGATCTCCGCAGGGCTTCGCCTAAGCACTACGAAAATATGATCGGGGTGTAAATGGTGGAGGGGGCGCTGCACACGGCTAGGCAATTGTCTGGGATGTGCTAGGTGAAGGAAATATGCCCTAGAGGCAATAATAAAGTTGTTATTTTATATTTCCTTATTGATGATAAATATTCATTATTCATGCTAGAATTGTATTAACCGGAAACTTGATACATGTGTGAATACATAGACAAAACACTGTGTCCCTAGTATGCCTCTACTAGAGTAGCTCGTTGATCAAAGATGGTTAAGTTTCCTAGCCATGGACATGTGTTGTCATTTGATGAACGATATCACATCATTAGGAGAATGATGTGATGGACAAGACCCATCCCTTAGCATAGCATAATGATCACTCAGTTTTATTGCTACTGCTTTCTTCATGTCGAATACATATTCCTCCGACTATGAGATTATGCAACTCCCGGACACCAGAGGAATGCCTTATGTGCTATCAAACGTCACAATGTAACTGGGTGATTATAAAGATGCTCTACAGGTATCTCCGAAGGTGTTTGTTGGGTTGGCATATATCGAGATTATGATTTGTCACTCCGAGTATCGGAGAGGTATCTGTGGGCCCTCTCGGTAATGCACATCAGATGAAGCCTTGCAAGCAATGTGACTAATGAGTTAGTTGCGGGATGATGAATTACGGAATGAGTAAATAGACTTGTCGGTAATGAGATTGAACTAGGTATGAAGATATCGATGATCGAATCTCGGCCAAGTAACATACCGATGACAAAGGGAATAACGTATGTTGTCATAGCAGTTCGACCGATAAAGATCTTCGTACAATATGTGGGAACCAATATGAGTATCTAGGTTCCGCTATTGGTTATTGACCGGAGAGGTGTCTCGGTCATGTCTACATAGTTCTCGAACTCATAGGGTCCGCACGCTTAACATTTGATGACAATATATATTATATGACTTATGTGTTTTGGTGAACGAATGTTGTTCGGATTCCTGGATGAGATCACGGACATGACGAGGAGTCTCGAAATGGTCGAGAGGTAAAGATTGATATATTGGAAAGGTAGTATTTGCACACTGGAAGTGTTCCGGAATCTATCGGGTACATATCAGAGTACCGGAGAGGTTACCGTAACCCCCCAGGGAAAGATATGGGCCATACGGGCCATATGACGGAGGCACACCAGCCCACAAGGGGTGGTGCGCCCCCCACTAGGGAAGGAGGCCGAATTGGACAAGGAGAGGGGGCGGCGCCCCCCTTTCCTTCTCCTCCCCTCTCTCCTTCCCTTTCCCCCTCTAGTAAAAGGAAGGAGGGCCGAATCCTACTAGGACTCCAAGTAGGACTCCTCCTACTTGGGGTGCGCCTAGGGCCGGCCTCCTCTCCCTCCCTCCTTTATATACGGGGGCACCCCTACAACACACATCAATTGTTCCAAGCTGTGTGCGGCGGCCCCCTCCATAGTTTACGCCTCCGGTTATATTCTTGCGGTGCTTAGGCGAAGACCTGCGCGGATCACATCACCATCACCGTCACCATGTCGTCATGCTGACGAAACTCATCTACTTCCTCGACCCTCTGCTGGATCAAGAGCTCGAGGGACGTCATCGTGATGAACGTGTACAGAACTCGGAGGTGCCCTACATTCGGTACTTGATCAGTCGAAACGAGAAGACGTTCGACTACATCAACCGCGTTAAGCAAATGCTTCCGCTTTCGGTCTACAAGGGTACATGGACACACTATCCCCCTCTTGTTGCTATGCATCTCCTAGATAGATCTTGTGTGAGCGTAGGAAATTTTTTGAAATTGCATGCTACGTTTCCCAATAGTGGCATTCGAGCGAGGCCTATATGTAGATGATATGCACAAGTAGAACACAAAGAGTTGTCAGCGGTGATCGTCATAGTGCTTACCACCAATGTCTTATTTTGATTCGACGATATTGTTGGATGAAGCGGCCCGGACCAACCTTACATGACCGCATTCATGAGACCGGTTCCACTGACAGACATGCAACTAATTTTGCATAAAGGCGGCTGGCAGGTATCTGTTTCTCCAACTTTAGTTGAATCGAGTTTGACTGTAGCCGGTCCTTGTTGAAGGTTAAAACAGCAAACTTGATAAATCATCATTGTGGTTTTGTTCCGTAGGTAAGAATGATTCTTGCTAGAAGCCCGTAGCAGCCATGTAAAACTTGCAGCAACAAAGTAGAGGACATCTAACTTGTTTTTGCAGGGCATGTTTTGATGTGATATGGTCAAGACATGATGTGATATACATTGTTGTATGAGATGATCATGTTTTGTAAAAGTTATCAGCAACTGGCAGGAGCCTTATGGTTGTCGCTTTATTGTATGAAATACAAATGCCATGTAATTGCTTTACTTTATCACTAAGGGGTATGGATAGTCGTAGAAGCAATAGTTGGCGAGACGACCAGGACGCTATGATGGATATCAAGGTGTCAAGCCGACTTATTCATGGAGATCATGATGTTGCTTTGGCGATGGAGATCAAAATCACAAGATGATGATGGCCATATCATGTCACATATTTTGATTGCATGTGATGTTTACCTTTTTGCATCTTATTTTGCTTAGTGCGGCGGTAGCATTATAAGATGATCCCTTAACTAAATTTCGAGGTATAAGTGTTCTCCCCGAGTATGCACCATTGTGAAAGTTCTTTGTGCTGAGACACCACGTCATGATCGGGTGTGATAGGATCTACGTTCACATAAAATGGGTGCAAGCCAATTTTGCACATGCGGAATACTCGGGTTAAACTTCACGAGCCTAGCATGTACAGACATGGCCTCGGAACACTGGAGACCAAAAGGTCGAACGTGAATCATATAGTGGATATGATGAACATAGATATGTTCACCATTGATGACTACTCCATCTCACGTGATGATCGGACATGGTTTAGTTGATTTGGATCAAGTATCATTTAGATGACTTGAGGGATGTCTATCTAAGTGGGAGTTCTTAAGTAATGTGATTAATTGAACTTAATTTATCATGAACTTAGTCCTGATAGTTTTCGCATATCTATGTTGTAGATCAATGGCCCGTGCTACCGTTCCCTTGAATTTTAATGCGTTCCTAGAGAAAGCTAAGTTGAAATATGATGGTAGCAACTACACAGACTGGGTCCGTAACTTGAGGATTAGCCTCATTGCTGCACAGAAGAATTATGTCCTTGATGCACCGCTAGGTGAAAGGCCTGCTGCAGGAGCAGAAGCTGGCATTATGAACGTTTGGAAAGCTCGATCTGATGACTACTCGTTAGTTCAGTGTGTCATGCTTTACGACTTAGAATCGGGACCTCAAAGACGCTTTGAATGTCATGGACCATATGAGATGTTCCAGGAGTTGAAGTTAATATTTCAAGCAAATGCCCGAGTTGAGAGATATGATGTCACAGCCCCAGTCCAGGCCTTGCTTGTCTTTGCAGTAGTATCCATGCATCATGTTTAAATTTTATGAAACTTGAAATGGGGATGCTTAAACCCTAGCACCAAATGAATTCAACTAGGGTCAAAATAAAATCTTTTTCATTGAACTCAAAATGCCCTCTAAAAATGTTCAACATTTCTGGTTTGAGGTGGAAGCATCTACCAAAAATGGTTTATAATTTTTGCAGGACATATTTGGTCACTGAATTAAATCATATAGTATTTGCATTTGGGCATTTAAATGCTATTAAATATTTTAAATGCTCAAATAATCATAAACTAAAATGTTTACTGTTTTATATATTCTAAATAGTAGCCATGATTAGTTTCATGATTTTTGGATCGGTTTAAGTATTTTAAATAAAGCCCTAAAGACTACAGAATAATAGAAAAACTGAAACAGAAGAGAGAGAGAGGAAGCCCACCTGAGCCACTTACCTGGCCAGCCCAGCCAACAGGCCCAGCCCACCAGGGGCAGCGCTGTCTTCTTCCACCTGCTAGTAGGAGAAGCAGCTGCGTGCCCGACGCCCGCTGCGCCACCTCCAGGCTGCCTGCCTGCGCCTCGATCCCTCCTGGAGACGCCACGCACCCCCTCCAGGCTCCCTCACTCTGCCTCTCTCCTCTCCTCCTCTGGCTCTCTCGCACGCTACCACCGAGCACTACCGTCGCCGCCGCTCACTGCCGCTGCGCCCACCGTCGTTCCCTTGCACCGTGGCCGTGAACCCGAGCTCCGCCCGGACCCAAGCCCCTCTACGTCGACCCACTGAAGCCCGGATGCCCCCAAGACGATGTCGCGGCGCTTCTTCCCCGACCACGGCCGCAGAATGCCGCCGTCCGATTCGCCCTCTCCGCCGTCTCCCTGAGCACGCCGACCTGCTCTTCGAACTCACCGTGAGCCCCTGTCCATTTCCCCTCTCTCCCTCTGCCCGTCCACGCCTTCTAACTACCGTGGTTGTCGGAGCCGACAGCTCCTCGCCGCCGGTCATGTCGCCACCGCGACTATGGCCGTGCAAGCACGCGCCCGAGCTCACCGCTGCACTCGCCGCACTCCCGCTAGTCGAACAAGTCCGTCCACGGCTCTTCCCGCGCCCCGCACCGCCCACGCCGTTGTCACCCGAACTCCGGCGCCGCCACGAGCTCGACCCCGGCGAGCTCGTTCCACCCCAGCCCCTCTCCCTTGGCTCTCTGGATGCGCAAGAGCGCGGGCTCCCTCCTGGTGCCCTCAGCGCGACCAGCCGCAGCCTGTAGCGCCGCCCCGACAAACTCCGACGAGCCACCGCTGTCCTTCAATGTCGCCGGCAACTTGATCCGGCGACGCTGACGTGGCGTGATTAGGTTAGATCTAATCCACTCGCTAATTACCACCGCAGCCACTAACACCTGGGCCCTGCTGACTAAATAACCCTGGATTAGCTCCTGTTTAGATTAAACTAACCCTACGGGCCCCACAGTCGGTTTGACCGCCACGCCACACGCCGATCGCCCCACGCGCGAAATCGACCCACCGACATGGCCGCCGATCGGCCCACATGTCAGCGACACTAACCAGCCCCAGTCAATGATCAGTGGACCCCACTGGTCAGGTTTGACCTGGACGACCCCGCTGACGTGCTGACGCAGTAAATCCTTTTCTGGATTTATTCTTTTATAGGAAATTCCAGAAAATAACCAAAACTTCTAAAATTCATAGACACTCAACCGTAACTCCAAATGAAATAAATTATATATGGAAAATGATCAGAAAAATCCAATCTTTCCACCTGTACTAGTTTCATGCATGTCATAACACTTCAACCTTGCTGTTTAGGCGAAAGAAGCTAATGCACTTATATCACTCTTTATTTTTTGTGATCATTTGAATCCTTGGTTCAAATGGACTCAAACCTTTATGTCCCAAGTTGCATTAGACCTATCACACATCATATTGCCATGTCATAGCATGCATCATATTGTGCATTGCATTGATTGTGTTCTTTTCTGTGTTGCCGGTATTTGTCCCCTCTCGATAGACGTGGTTTCGACGATCAGATCGATGACACTGATGAAGAGCTATATTATCTTCGGAAGTGCCAGGCAAGCAAAACCCCCTTGTTCATTCCGATACAATCCAACCCTCTCGCTCCTGCTCTCTTTTACTGCATTAGGACAACAATGATTCAACTGTTACTTGCTGCGGTAGCTGAACCCCTTTATCCTTTGCATGACCTGTCATTGCCACAAGAAATGATGAAACCCACTAGCATGAGTAGGAGTTGTTTGAGCCTGATGTGCCTACTCATTCATGCTTGTTTGTCATGCCTGCTCATGCTTAGAGTTGAGTCGGTCGGATTCATCGGGAATGAATCGAGGTGTGTGAACATGTCCTATCGTGTGTGAGCTAAGTGTGTGAACACGATCTGGTAAAGGTATCGGTGAGAGGCCATGTAGGAGTACATGGTGGGTTGTCTCATTGAAGCCATCCTCAGGAACTGAGTTCTGTGTTTGTGATCCATGATTCAGCTACTACCATACATTGGGCCCTGAAATATGACCCCGCTCGACTTCTTATTCACCCTTGTCCTCTGTCCAGGAGTTGCAAGTAGTTTTTGGTGTTTGTAGCCTACTGGAGGCCGTGGACAGCGCTGACCATAGGGGTGGGCTGTGATGCGGTAGGTACGTGGCACGGTGTACCGGATGCCCGTTTGGTATCTCGGGAACCCTGTTCACATCGTTTGGGGCTGTGAGCAAAACTTCGGCCGGATCTCCTCATGGATGGAGCCCGAATAGGCGATAAACCTGGACTAGAGACTTGAGTGTTTAGGTAGGTCGTGGTCTACATCCACGTCGGCTTTCGCTTGAAGTCTGCCAAGCACATGTCGTGTGCAGACGCTAAGTGGTGGAAACATGTATGAAGAAGTACACCCCTGCAGGGTTAACATCATCTATTCGAATAGCCGTGTCCGCGGTAAAGGACTTCTGGGTTGCCTATAACAGTTCATAGACAAGTGAAAGTGGATACTCTAAAATATGCAAGATAAGCGTGAGTGCTATGGATGGCGTTCTCGTAGGGACACGGGAGCGGACCCATAGTGGTGTATTGATATGGTGAATATGTGGACTCGTGCGCCACCTCAAAAGAGTTACTTGCGTAGTAGTTCAGGATAGCCACCGAGTCGAGCTGGCTTGTGCTGCTTAAACCCCACCATCCCTTTGTTGATAATGATGCATATGTAGTTAGTTACGATGTAATTCTTCTGGGTACATTTGTACTCACGCTTGCCTATTTTATGTTTTTGCAGAGAGACTTCAGTCTCGCTAGTAGTTCCACGTGGACTTGACGCTTAGCTTGTTACCTCAGCTACGATCTTATGCCCTTGGCAGATCTCGTAGATAGTCGCTTTCAAGCCTTTTTCATTTATAGATGTCGTACTCGGACATGTTAAGCTTCCGCTTGTGCTTTGATTTGTATGCTTCAATGTTGGGTCATGAGACCCTGTTTGTAATATCTCACTCCTCGAGCCTAATGAATAAATACTTGAGTCGAGAGTCATGTTGTGATGCCTTGTTGTATTTGCACATATCGAGCATATTGTGTGTATGTTATTGAAATGCTTGGTATGTGTGGGATCGACTATCTAGTTGTTTATCTTTAGTAGCCTCTCTTACGGAAATGTCTCCTAGTGTTTCCACCGAGCCATGGTAGCTTGCTACTCTCGAACACTTAGGCTGGCCGCATGTGTCCTTCTTCGTTCCTATGTCATCCCTTTCGAGAAATGTCACGCGATGAATACCGGAGTCCTGTTAGCCCGCCACGGTTGACCGAGTCCTGCTAGCCAGTCTTACTGCCTGGATTCACTCGCCGATGACCAACACGCTCGATGTTTGGGTCATGGATGCCCGTCCTGTAAGTCTATGCCACTTTGGGTTTACGACTAGCCATGTCAGCCGGGCTCCTTATCATATGGATGCTAGCGACACTATCATATATGTGTGCCAAAAGGCAAAACAGTCCCGCAAAGGTAAGGCGACACCGTGGGAATACCGTGCATGAGGCCGCAAAGTGATATGAGGTGTTACATGCTAGATCGATGTGGCATTGAGTCGGGTCCCGACAGCTTTGGTATCAAAGCTTGATTGCTCAGAGGATTACCAAGCCAAACTGGTGAAGTTGTGTCTAGAAATGCTTTAGTTATGTAAGGAATTGATTGTGGGATGGAACGTAAGGCTCTTTTTACTCCTTATACCTCATGGCCTTCTGATCTGAGTCATCCTCTTCTCTTCTACGGGGATTAAGAACTAGGCCTTCTCATCTATCTATCAGGATGACGTGTTACTAATCCATAGACTTATAGAATTGTTAGTTTCAAATCTCAGTTCAGTTTTACTACTTCCGTATGTTCATAATTGTTGATCTCGAAACCTTGATATTGTGCTTCGGAGTGGCTATGCCACCATTTTTGTAGTATGTCTCAAATCTTTTTGAGCCGTTATGCTGTCTGAGTCATCCCAGGTTTCTAAACAATCTGATGCACTTGCAAATCCTTTCCCTCTGGTTTTGATGTTCCTTTGGGCCAGGTTAATCACACTAATTGCTGAGTTGAGGTATTCTATTGCCTCGACATATATGTTGGAATTATTATTATGACCCTAGGTGTCTAGAGTATCACCTAGTAATCTAGCCACGTTTTGTGTCCCTTGTGATGATTCTGGCCATTATTCTCGAAAAGCATCCCGTGATGCCATTTAGTTCGTAGGTATTCTATTTCTGGGTTTTGAACCCGAGATTCACCCCACTTACCTCATGTTGATAGTGTTTGCTAGTTCCTTTAGGTTATTAGTAACCTTTGCATTAGTCCTCGAGGTCCGTGGTATTTCCTTCTTCCAAATACTACGAACCACTTACGACAGATGTTTGTTGGATCAAAGATCACAACAGGAGTGCTCTCGATGGGTTCTCCATTCTATATTGTGAATCTGCTAGTTCTACCTTCTGCATGGGTTATCTGGAAGAGATGTTGAGCTTTGCTCGACATACTAATCTATGCATCCACAACTCAGAAAGACATATGTTCCTTTGAGTTGTCCCTCTTCAGTCGTATTCCGACCTTCGTCTATCAAATGATAGTCAGGAGTAATTGTGCATTCGTGTTATTGATGCTTATTATTCTTGTGGTCCGTCAAGCCATACTACTCGGAATGATAAGGAGAAACAAACTCCAGTACCTCATCCATATCTAGGATTGGGTCAAAGCAGTTGTATTCCGTAGATCAAAATGCAATCAAGCTTTTGATCCCTTCTACCCTGAAGTATTACCCTCTTTACGTCAGGATCGTCATGAGAATTGCACTATCTCTTATGAGTTCTTAACGCAGTAATACTTCTTGCCATCATTGTTCATCCCTCAGTTTTCGTGTTATTGTAAACGGAATGCCGACAAGTGTACTGTGATGTGTGAAATTAATACTTCGAGCAACTCGTTGCTTGGTAGTAAATGGACAATATTCTCATTCTTAGCATGTTGGTTATTAAATCATCATCCTAAGATTGATCGTGCTACCTAGTCCTTATTTCTGGTGCACTCCTCGATCAATGAGTTAGGGTTATTCAGTCCCTTGCTTATTTGATCATATCGTCTTTCTCTGGAAGGCAAGATTGTTCTCGAGCTTAGTAACATATCGGTGGTTCGTGATTCTCCGAATGTCTTCTCGGAGGTATCAACAGGATGTCACCCGACCGCTATGTTGAGCTCGTGATCAAGTTGGTTTTCGAAACCAAACGTTCTCCAAGAATCTATGTGGGATACCCTTGAGCTAGTTGGTCAAGCTAAACAACAACTTGGAGAGTTGGAAGATAAAAGCTTGTCCGACTTAGTTCGTGTTAAGGGATATCTTGTGTGTGTGTTGAAGAAAGATGATATCTTCACCAATTGATCCTCGAGACCGGTTGTTGGAGCTATTGTCTTGCCAAAACTTGATTTGAGTGTGAGCTATTCTCAAATCAAATCAGAACCAACGATGTTCGTAATGTTGTCTTACTCGTGGATTTTCCTCGAGCATACACCATTATGTCTTTTGGGTCTGACCAATACTATCACCTTGTTCACATAGTTATGGAATTCCATCTCCATGGGAATCTGGATGAATTGTTGTTGAGCCCATCGACAACACCCTTATCTCCTCCATGATTTTGTTGAACATTAAGCTAGTGTTGGAAACTTTTGAAAGCATTTCTTCATGCTAGCTCATGAAGCATATGCATGGATGGAAGAAGTGACTTCCTCTAATTTATGGGCATTTGATGCAAGTTGCCGCCGTGAATTTGATAAAGTCAACGTTGTTTCTTTGGAATCGTCCCAAGTTGGTCACACATGTGCAAAGTATACTATGGTTTGGTAGATTAATTACCTCCACTCCATATGTATTCCGTAGCACACCAAGCCACTGATTGATTTGTTCAAGGTGAAGAAGTTCCTTCCTAAGAGCTAGACTTATGTAAGGATTTCGATATCCTCGATGATGGTTCCCCACCTGAACTCGGTAGTGTTTTATTATAAGACTACTACGTGGTCATGCTTGTCTGGGACAATGTGTTCACATGTTTGTAGCAGAACCAGCTCATGTTTTGGAGCTTACCACCGTAGTCCATTTCCCGAGAATCTCGGAACGTCATCTCGACGATTTGTGTTGCAAACTTTCATTCTTCTTTCTAGACTTGATGAGTCTAGAATATTCTGACACCAACCGGATCTGAATCTCAGGCAGATATGATGGTTGGAATGTTTCCCAAGAAATATAATATTGGTCTCTCTGTAATCCGGTAAGTGGATGTCGTGGCCAACATACCCCCCCGCCGGAAGACCTATTATTGTAGTATCTTGATTGAAGTAGTTGGTCACCTCCACATAAGGACTTCGTAGGATTTACTCCTTAGTTGTTCCTTATGTATTCTTAAGTTCCCGAAGTCCGATCTTTTACTTGAAGTTCTGGGAACCAAACCATTTTAATTAATGGGTTGCACTAGAACATCAAGGAGAACATTAGAAGCGGAGTGCTAAATGTCTCTCGGTCGATCATCCAGATTTCGTCCCCTTGGCCCCGCTAAGGTGAAATCTGAGAAAGTGTTGTCTTCCTTTGTATCTGCATCCTCCACCGGTATTCGTCATGGTAGTATGTTGTGTTGCCAGGATCCCTAACACGGATATTGGTAAAACCTTGATGAATATGGAAATGCTCAAGTTCTTGAGAGCACGCGCAAGCTCTAGGTTTTATTGTCGGCATTAATTGCATAGTGCTCTCAGTTTCCTCGGTTATGCTATAACCCTTTCAACAGTGGACTCACTCTCTACTGTTGAGCTTCTCCCCAGTTACTAAAATCAACCCTTGTGTTGTTTTCAACAAGGTAATCCACATCATCCATTCTAATCCGGTTATGCCATTCTACCGAACCCCTCTAAACAATCGCTCGAGAATTGCCTTAGGCTGGTATAAAGATTTTCAATGATCTCTAAATCAAAGGTAATTCTTTTTGCCACTTAAGGGGATATTTCTACGAGTTACCTTCCTAAGGTGTCTCATTGTGGTATCATGGCAACTATTTTCCTCGCTACTCTGAAACCTCATCAATTGTTTCTTCCGTCCTTCATGATGTGTGTTTTCCTCTCAGCTCAAGAGATGTCCTACATCTCATTCCGTGAGTTGATCTTGTGATCATTAAGATGATCCATCCTTGTAGAGTGTCTCTGTCCTCGTGTTGGATGAAGATCTCAAAAGCAAAGACGTCAAGATCAATTGGAGCACTGAATCAGCATCCTCGAGAAAGACAGTTGGATCATGAAGTTTGTGATACTTAGTGTCCCCTTTGTCTTCTTACCTCGCGTTTTGAATCTCGGGACGAGATTCTTGTTTAGTGGGGGTGAGTTGTCACAGCCCCAGTCCAGGCCTTGCTTGTCTTTGCAGTAGTATCCATGCATCATGTTTAAATTTTATGAAACTTGAAATGGGGATCCTTAAACCCTAGCACCAAATGAATTCAACTAGGGTCAAAATAAAATCTTTTTCATTGAACTCAAAATGCCCTCTAAAAATGTTCAACATTTCTGGTTTGAGGTGGAAGCATCTACCAAAAATGGTTTATAATTTTTGCAGGACATATTTGGTCACTGAATTAAATCATATATTATTTGCATTTGGGCATTTAAATGCCATTAAATATTTTAAATGCTCAAATAATCATAAACTAAAATGTTTACTGTTTTATATATTCTAAACAGTAGCCATGATTAGTTTCATGATTTTTGGATCGGTTTAAGTATTTTAAATAAAGCCCTAAAGACTACAGAATAATAAAAAAACTGAAACAGAAGAGAGAGAGAGAGAGGAAGCCCACCTGGGCCACTTACCTGGCCAGCCCAGCCAACAGGCCCAGCCCACCAGGGGCAGCGCTGTCTTCTTCCTCCTGCCAGTAGGAGAAGCAGCTGCGTGCCAGACGCTCGCCGCGCCACCTCCAGGCTGCCTGCCTGCGCCTCGATCCCTCCTGGAGACGCCACGCACCCCCTCCAGGCTCCCTCACTCTCCCTCTCTCCTCTCCTCCTCTGGCTCTCTTGCACGCTACCACCGAGCACTACCGTCGCCGCCGCTCACTGCCGCTGCGCCCACCGCCGTTCCCTTGCACCGTGGCCATGACCCCGAGCTCCGCCCGGACCCCAAGCCCCTCTACGTCGACCCACTGAAGCCCGGATGCCCCCAAGACGATGTCGCGGTGCTTCTTCCCTGACAACGGCCGCCAAATTCTGCGGTCCGATTCTCCCTCTCCGCCGTCTCCCCGAGCACGCCGACCTGCTCTTCGAACTCACCGTGAGCCCCTGTCCATTTCCCCTCTCTCCCCGTGCCCATCCACGCCTTCTAACTACCGTGGCTGTCGGAGCCGACAGCTCCTCGCCGCCGGTCATGTCGCCACCACGACTATGGCCATGCAAGCACGCGCCCGAGCTCACCGCTGCACTTGCCACATTCCCACGAGTCGAACACGTTCGTCCACGGCTCTTCCCACGCCCCGCACCGCCCACGCCGTTGTCACCCGAACTCCGGCGCCACCACGAGCTCGACCCCGGCGAGCTCGTTCCACCCCAGCCCCTCTCCCTTGGCTCTCTGGATGCGCAAGAGCGCGGGCTCCCTCCTGGTGCCCTCAGCGTGACCAGCCGCAGCCTGTAGCGCCGCCCCGACAAACTCCGACGAGCCACCGCCGTCCTTCAACGTCGCCGGCAACTTGATCCGGCGACGCCGACGTGGCGTGATTAGGTTAGATCTAATCCACCTGCTAATTACCACCGCAGCCACTGACACCTGGGCCCCGCTGACTAACTAACCCTGGATTAGCTCCTGTTTAGATTGAACTAACCCTACGGGCCCCACAAGTCAGTTTGACCTGGCCACGTCACACGTTGACTGGCCCCACGCGCCAGAATTGACCCAGCTGACATGGCCGTTGACTGGGCCCACATGTCAGCGACACTAACCAGCCCCAGTCACTGACCAGTGGACCCCACTGGTCAGGTTTGACCTGGACGACCCCGCTGACCTGCTGACATCACGATGACGTCATGCTGACGCAGTAAATCCTTTTCTGGATTTATTCTTTTATAGGAAATTCCAGAAAATAACCAAAACTTCTAAAATTCATAGAAATTCAACCGTAACTCCAAATGAAATAAATTATATATGAAAAATGATCAGAAAAATCCAATCTTTCCATCTGTACTAGTTTCATGCATGTTAGAACACTTCAACCTTGCTGTTTAGGCGAAAGAAGCTAATGCACTTATATCACTTTTTATTTTGGGTGATCATTTGAATCCTTGGTTCAAATGGACTCAAACCTTTATGTCCCAAGTTGGATTAGACCTATCACACATCATATTGCCATGTCATAGCATGCATCATATTGTGCATTGCATTGATTGTGTTCTTTTCTGTGTTGCCGGTATTTGTCCCCTCTCGATAGACGTGGTTTCGATGATGAGATCGATGACACTGATGAAGAGCTATATTATCTTCGGAAGTGCCAGGCAAGCAAAACCCCCTTGTTCATTCCGATACAATCCTACCCTCTCGCTCCTGCTCTCTTTTACTGCATTAGGACAACAACGATTCAACTGTTACTTGTTGCGGTAGCTGAACCCCTTTATCCTTTGCATGACCTGTCATTGCCACAGTAAATAGATGAAACCCACTAGCATGAGTAGGAGTTGTTTGAGCCCTGATGTGCCTACTCATTCATGCTTGTTTGTCATGCCTGCTACTGCTTAGAGTTGAGTCAGGTCTGATTCATCGGGAATGAATCAGAGGTGTGTGAACATGTCCTACTATGTGTGAGCTAAGTGTGTGAACACGATTTGGTAAAGGTATCGGTGAGAGGCCATGTAGGAGTACATGGTGGGTTGTCTCATTGAAGCTGTCCTCAGGAACTAAGTTCTGTGTTTGTGATCCATGATTCAGCTACTACCATACATTGGGCCCTGAAATATGACCCCGCTCGACTTCTTATTCACCCTAGTCCTCTGTCCAGGAGTTGCAAGTAGTTTCTGGTGTTTGTAGCCTATTGGAGGCCGTGGACAGCGCTGACCGTAGGGGTGGGCTGTGATGCGGTAGGTACGTGGCATGGTGTACCGGATGCCCGTTTGGTATCTCGGGAACCCTGTTCACATCGTTTGGGGCTGTGAGCGAAACTTCGGCCGGATCTCCTCATGGATGGAACCCGAATAGGCGATAAACCTGGACTAGAGACTTGAGTGTTTAGGTAGGTCGTGGTCTACATCCACGTCGGCTTTCGCTTGAAGTCTGCTGAGCACATGTCGTGTGCAGACGCTAAGTGGTGGAAACATGTATGAAGTACACCCCTGCAGGGTTAACATCATCTATTCGAATAGCCGTGTCATGTAAAGGACTTCGGGTTGCCTATAGTAGTTCATAGACAAGTGAAAGTGGATACTCTAAAATACGCAAGATAAGCATGAGTGCTATGGATGGCGTTCTCGTAGGGAGACGGGAGCGGACCCATAGTGGTGTATTGATATGGTGAATATGTGGACTCATGTGCGCCACCTCAAAAGAGTTACTTGCGAGTAGTTCAGATAGCCACCGAGTCGAGCTGGCTTGTCTGCAGCTTAAACCCCACCATCCCCTTTGTTGATAATGATGCATATGTAGTTAGTTCTGATGTAAGTCTTGATGGGTTCATTTGTACTCACGTTTGCCTATTTTATGTTTTTGCAGAGAGACTTCAGTCTCGCTAGTAGTTCCACGTGGACTTCGACGTTTAGCTTGTTACCTCAGCTACGATCTTGTGCCCTTGGCAGGATCTGGTAGATAGTCAGGCTTTCAAGCCTTTTTCATTTATAGATGTCTGTACTCAGACATGTTAAGCTTCCGCTTGTGCTTTGATTTGTATGCTCTGAATGTTGGGTCATGAGACCCCTGTTTGTAATATCTCGCTCCTCGGAGCCTAATGAATAAATACTTGAGTCGTAGAGTCATGTTGTGATGCCTTGTTGTATTTGCACATATCGAGCATATTGTGTGTATGTTATTGAAATGCTTGGTATGTGTGGGATCTGACTATCTAGTTGTTTATCTTTAGTAGCCTCTCTTCTCGAAATGTCTCCTAGTGTTTCCACCGAGCCATGGTAGCTTGCTACTGCTCCGAACACTTAGGCTGGCGGCATGTGTCCTTCTTCGCTCATGTGTCCGTCCCTTCGGGAAATGTCACGCGATGAATACCGGAGTCCTGTTAGCCCGCTACAGCCGGTTCACGGAGTCTGCTAGCCCAAAGCTACAGCCTCGATTCACTCACCGATGACCGACACGTTCGATCTTTGGGTCATGGATGCTGTCCCTATAAGTCTGTGCCACTTTGGGTTTACGACTAGCCATGTCACCGGGCTCCTTATCATATGGATGCTAGCGACACTATCATATACGTGTGCCAAAAGGCACAAACGGTCCCGGGCAAAGGTAAGGCGACACCCGTGGGAATACCGTGCGTGAGGCCGCAAAGTGATATGAGGTGTTACATGCTAGATCGATGTGGCATTGAGTCGGGGTCCTGACAGCTTAAGTCTCCAACAACTTATATAGCTACAAGATGGACGAGAATAGTTCTGTCAGTGAGCACATACTCAGAATGTCTGGGTATCATAATCACTTGACTCAGCTGGGAATTAATCTTCCAGATGATTGTGTCATTGACAGAGTTCTTCAATCACTGCCACCAAGCTACAAAGGCTTCGTGATGAACTACAATATGCAAGGGATGGAAAAGACTATTATCGAGCTCTTCGCAATGCTAAAGGTTGCGGAGGTAGAAATCAAGAAGGAGCATCAAGTGTTGATGGTTAACAAGACCACTAGTTTCAAGAAAAAAGGCAAGGGAAAGAAGGGGAACTTCAAGAAGAATGGCAAGCAAGTTGTCACTCCCAGGAAGAAACCCAAAGCTGGACCCAAGCTTGAAACTGAGTGCTTCTACTGCAAAGGGACTAGTCACTGGAAGCGGAACTGCCCAAAGTATTTGGCGGATAAGAAGGATGGCAAAGTGAACAAAGCTATATTTGACATACATGTTATTGATGTGTACCTTACTAATTCTCGTAGTAGTGCCTGGGTATTTGATACCGGTTCGGTTGCTCATATTTGTAACTCAAAACAGGGACTACGGATTAAATGAAGATTGACTAAGGACGCGGTGACAATGCGTGTCGGGAATGGTTCCAAGGTCGATGTGATCGTCGTCGACACTCTACCTCTACATCTACCTTCGGGATTAGTTTTAGACCTGAATAATTGTTATTTGGTGCCAGCGTTGAGCATGAACATTATATCTAGACCTTGTTTAATGCAAGATGGTTATTCATTTAAATAAAAGAATAATGGTTGTTCTATTTATATGAGTAATATCTTTTATGGTCATGCACCCTTGAAGAGTGGTCTATTTCTGTTGAACCTCAATCGTGATGATACACATATTCATAATATTGATGCCAAAAGATGCAAAGTTGATGATGATAGTGCAACTTATTTGTGCCACTGCCATTTAGGTCATATCGGTGTAAAACGTATGAAGAAACTCCATGCAGATGGACTTTCGGAATCACTTGATTATGAATCATTTGATACTTGCGAATCGTGCCTTATGGGCAAGATGACTAAAACTCCGTTCTCCGGAACAATGGAACGAGCCAATGACTTACTGGAAATAATACATACCAATGTATGCGGTCCAATGAGTGTTGAGGCTTGTGGCGGGTATCGTTATTTTCTAACATTCACAGATGATTTGAGCAGATATGGGTATATCAACTTAATGAAACACAACTCTGAAACATTTGAAAAGTTCAAAGAATTTCAGAGTGAAGTGGAGAATCATCGTAACAAGAAAATAAAGTTTCTATGATCTGATCGTGGAGGTGAATATTTGAGTTATGAGTTTGGCCTTCATTTAAAACAATGTGGAATTGTTTCACAACTCACACCACCTGGAACACCACGGCATAACGAGGTAATTGTACCTTCTCTCAATTTGGAAAGTAGCTCATCCGAGAAATCCGTTCCTGTGATGCCTACACCAACTGGAGATGAAGCTAATGGTAAGGATCATGAAACTTTAGATCAAGTTGCTACAGAACCTCGTAGGTCGACCAGAGCATGATCCGCACCTGGTACGGTAATCCTGTTCTGGAAGTCATGTTACTTGACCATAACGAACCTACAAACTATGAAGAAGCTATGATGAGCCCAGATTCCAATAAATGGCTTGAGGCCAAGAAATCTGAGATAGGATCCATGTATGAGAACGAAATGTGGACTTTGGTGGATTTGCCCGATGATCGGCGACCCATAGAGAATAAATGGATCTTCAAGAAGAAGAATGACGCTAATGGTAATGTTACTGTCTATAAAGCTCGACTTGTCACAAAAGGTTTTCGACAAGTTCAAGGAGTTGACTATGATGAGACTTTCTCAACCATAGCGATGCTTAAGTCTGTCCGAATCATGTTAGCAATTGCCGCAATTTATGATTATGAAATCTGGCAAATGGATGTCAAAACTGCATTCCATAATGGATTTCTTAAAGAAGAGTTGTATATGATGCAACCAGAAGGCTTTGTTTATCCTAAAGGTGCTAATAAAGTTTGCAAGCTCCAGTGATCCATCTATGGACTGGTGCAAGCATCTCAGAGTTGGAATATACGCTTTGATGGGGTGATCAAAGCATATGGTTTTATACAGACTTTTGGAGAAGCTTGTATTTATAACAAAGTGAGTGGGAGATCTATAGCATTTCTAATATTATATGTGGATGACATATTATCGATTGGAAATAATGTAGAATTTATGGATAGCATAAATGGATACTTGAATAAAAGTTTTTCAATGAAAGACCTCGGTGAAGCTGCTTATATATTGGGCATCAAGATCTATAGAGATAGATTAAGACGCTTGATAGGAATTTCACAAAGCACATACCTTGATAAAGTTTTGAACAAGTTCAAAATGGATCAGTCAAAGAAAGGGTTCTTGCCTGTATTACAAGGTGTGAAGTTGAGTCAGGCTCAATGCCCGACCACTGCAGAAGATAGAGAGAAAGTCATTCCTTATGCCTCATCCATAGGTTCTATCATGTATGCTATGATGTGTACCAGACCTGATGTGTGCCTTTCTATAATTTTAGCAGGGAGGTACCAAAGTAATCCAGGAGTGGATCACTGGACAGCGGTCAAGAACATCCTGAAGTACGTGAAAATTACTAGGGATATGTTTCTCGTTTATGGAGGTGACAAAGAGCTTGTCGTAAGTGGTTACGTCGATGCTATCTTTGACACTGATCCGGATGACTCTAAGTCACAAACCGGATACATAATTTTATTGAATGGTGGAGCTGTCAGTTGGTGTAGTTCCAAGTAGAGCATCGTGGTGGGATCTACGTGTGAAGCAGAGTACATAGCTGCTTCGGAAGCAGCAAATGAAGGAGTCTGGATGAAGGAGTTCATATCCGATCTAGGTGTAATACTTAGTGCGTTGGGTCCAATGAAAATCTTTTGTGACAATACTGGAGCAATTGCCTTGGCGAAGGAATCCAGATTTCACAAAAAGACCAAACACATCAAGAGACGCTTCAACTCCATTCGAGATTTGGTAAAGGAGGGAGACATAGAGATTTGCAAAATACATACGGATCTGAATGTGGTAGACCCGTTGACTAAGCCTCTTCCACGAGCAAAACATGATCAACACCAAGACTCCATGGGTGTTAGAATCATTACAATGTAATCTAGATTATTGACTCTAGCGCAAGTGGGAGACTGAAGGAAATATGCCCTAGAGGCAATAATAAAGTTATTATTTTATATTTCCTTATTAATGATAAATGTTTATTATTCATGCTAGAATTGTATTAACCGGAAACTTGATACATGTGTGAATACATAGACAAAACACTATGTCCCTAGTATGCCTCTACTAGACTAGCTCATTGATCAAATATGGTTAAGTTTCCTAGCCATGGACATGTGTTGTCATTTGATGAACGATATCACATCATTAGAAGAATGATGTGATGGACAAGACCCATCCGTTAGCATAGCATAATGATTTGTCAGTTTTATTACTACTGCTTTCTTCATGTCAAATGCATATTCCTCCGACTATGAGATTATGCAACTCCCGGACACCATAGGAATGCCTTGTGTGCTATCAAACGTCACAATGTAACTGGGTGATTATAAAGATGCTCTACAGGTATTTCCGAAGGTGTTTGTTGGGTTGGCATAGATCGAGATTATGATTTGTCACTCCGAGTATCGGAGAGGTATCTCTGGGCCCTCTCGGTAATGCACATCAGATGAAGCCTTGCAAGCAATGTGACTAATGAGTTAGTTGCGGGATGATGAATTACAGAACGAGTAAAGAGACTTGTCGGTAATGAGATTGAACTAGGTATGAAGATATCGATGATCGAATCTCGGCCAAGTAACATACCGATGACAAAGGGAATAATGTATGTTGTCATAGCGGTTTGACCGATAAAGATCTTCGTACAATATGTGGGAACCAATATGAGCATCTAGGTTCCACTATTGGTTATTGATCGGAGAGGTGTCTCGGTCATGTCTACATAGTTCTCGAACCCGTAGGGTCCACGCTTAACGTTCGATGACGATGTGTATTATATGAGTTATGTGTTTTGGTGACCGAATGTTGTTTGGTGTCCCGGATGAGATGACGAACATGATGAGGAGTCTTGATGACCCACAAGTATAGGGGATCTATCATAGTCCTTTCGATAAGTAAGAGTGTCGAACCCAACAAGGAGCAGAAGGAAATGATAAGCGGTTTTCAGCAAGGTATTCTGTGCAAGTACTGAAATAAGTGGTAACAGATAGTTTTGTGATAAGATAAATTGTAACGAGCAACAAGTAACAAAAGTAAATAAAGTGCAGCAAGGTGGCCCAATCCTTTTTTAGCAAAGGACAAGCCTGGACAAACTCTTATAATAGGAAAAGCGCTCCCGAGGACACATGGGAATATCATCAAGCTAGTTTTCATCACGCTCATATGATTCGCGTTCGGTACCTTGATAATTTGATATA
This sequence comes from Aegilops speltoides, assembly GCA_021437245.1. Lineage (NCBI taxonomy): Eukaryota > Viridiplantae > Streptophyta > Magnoliopsida > Poales > Poaceae > Aegilops > Aegilops speltoides. The sequence goes on from CM038144.1 coordinate 47,345,286, forward strand.
TGGGTGGACCGGTGCTTGGGTGCTGTTCTTACTTGAACAAGCATCCCACTTATGATTAACCTCTATTGCAAGCATCCACAACTACAACAAAAGTATTAAGGTAAACCTAACCATAGCATGAAACATATGGATCCAAATCAACCCCTTACGAAGCAACGCATAAACTAGGGTTTAAGCTTCTGTCACTCTAGCAACCCATCATATATTTATTACTTCCCAATGCCTTCCTCTAGGCCCAAATAATGGTGAAGTGTTATGTAGTCGACATTCACATAACACCACTAGAGGTTAGACAACATACATCTTATCAAAATATCGAACGAATACCAAATTCACATGACTACTAATAGCAAGACTTCTCCCTTGTCCTCGTGAACAAACGTAATTACTCACAAAGCATATTCATGTTCATAATCGAGGGGTAATAATGTGCATAAAGTATCCGAACATATGATCTTCCACCAAATAAACCAACTAGCATCAACTACAAGGAGTAATCAACACTACTAGCAACCTACTAGCACCAATCCGGACTTGGAGACAAGAATTGGATACAAGAGATGAACTAGGGTATGGAGATGAGATGGTGCTGGTGAAGATGTTGATGGAGATTGCCCTCTCCCGATGAGAGGAGCGTTGGTGATGATGATGATGATGATTTCCCCCTCCGGGAAGTGTCCCAGCGCAGAACAGCTCGCTGGAGCCCTAGATTGGTTCCGCAGGTTCCGCCTCGTGGCGGCGAGTCTCGTCCCGAAGGTTGCCTTCTATTTTTTTTCTCATCGAAAGACTTCATATAGGAGAAGATGGGTGTCGGAGAGCCACCAAGGGGCCCACGAGGTAGGGGCGCGCCCAAGGGGGCGCGCCCCCCACCCTCGTGAGCAGGGTGTGGGCCCCCTGTCCTTCATCTTTGGCGATGATTTTTCTTTATTTATTTTAAGACATTCCGTGGAGTTTCAGGACTTTTGGAGTTGCGCAGAATAGTCCTTCAATATTTGCTCCTTTTCCAGCCCAGAATTCCAGCTGCTGGCATTGTCCCTCTTCATGTAAACCTTGTAAAATAAGAGAGAATAGCCATAAGTATTGTGACATAACGTGAAATAACATCCCATAATGCAATAAATATTGACATAAAAGCATGATGCAAGATGGACGTATCAACTCCCCCAAGCTTAGACCTCGCTTGTCCTAGAGCGAAAAGCCGATAACAATAAATATGTCCTCATGTTTAGAGGTAGAGGCGTCGATAAAAATAAAATACGGACATGAAGGCATCATGATTATTTCCATAACAGCAACATAAATAGATTTTGTTATATGATTACTCATGTTCAAGTGATGACGCCAAAGTATGAATCAGAAACCTTATTGAGCACCAACAAATTATAACCTCAGTCATTGAAGCAATTGCAATTTATCATAACATCGGAAAGAGTCTATGTCAGAGCTTAAAAGCAAGTCCACATACTCAACTATCACTTAGTCCTTCATAATTGCTAACACTCACGCAATACTTGTGGTTATGGAGTTTTAATCGGACACAGAGAAAGATAGGGGCTTATAGTTTTGCCCCACAACTTTTTACCTCAAGGGTAATGTCAACAATAATAATTGATGCTCCCCCACATCCAATTAGATATAGATATATATATATATATATATATATATATATATATATATATATATATATATATATATATATATATCATGTTCTTTCCAACATGCTGAGCTTGCCAAAGGATAAAATGAAAAAAAGAAAGGTGAAGATCACCGTGACTCTTGCATAAGGTAGAGGATAACAATAAAATATAAGCCCTTCGCAGAGGGAAGCAGAGGTTGTCATGCGCGTTTAGGGTTGATGCACAAAATCTTAATGCAAAAGAACGTCACTTTATATTGCCCTTGTATGTGAACCTTTATTATGCAAATTCATCGGTTTTATTAAGGCCCACAACAAGTTCGTACAAAATTTATTTTCTCTGCACTAATAAGTCATGCATATTTAGAGAGCAATTTTTATTGCTTGCACCGATGAGAACTTACTTGAAGGATCTTACTCAATCCATAGGTAGATATGGTGGACTCTCATGGCAAAATTGGTTTAAGGGTATTTGGAAGCACAAGTAGTATTTGTACTTGGTGCTAAGAATTTGGCTAGCATGAGGGGGAAAGGCAAGCTCAACACGGTAGAGGAATGCATGACAACATACTTTATCTCAGATGTAAGAAAACATAACTCATTATGTTGTCTTCCTTGTCCAACATCAACTATTTAGCATGTCATATTTTAATGAGTGCTCCCAATCATAAAAGATGTCAATGATAATATATCTATATGTGAAACCTCTCCTTCCTTATTACTTCCTATTAATTGCAACGATGTCCAAAGCTATATTTGCCAACTCCCAACAACTTTTAATCATCATACTCTTTCTATGTGGAGTCATTACGTTCACTAAGATCAATATGAACTCTTTGATTCTTTTTATTCTTTTTCTTCTAATCACCCAAGATCATGGCAAAATACTCAAGCCCTTGGCTCAACACTAATCTTTATTGTATAGCTCACGGACTCGACTACAAAGAAGGACCATAAAGCAAACTCAAAACTAGATCATGCCATGACATTATTCTACTAAATCAAGATACTACTAATAGGATCAAACTAAAAAATGGTAAAGATAGGAGTTGTGATGGTGATACGATACCAGGGCACCTCCCCCAAGCTTGGCAGTTGCCAAGGGGAGTGCCCATACCCATATGATTATATCTCCTTCTTTGTTGTTGACGGTGGAGGTGTTGTTGATGATGGAGTTGTTGCATTTTTCTTCTCTAGCTTGCGTCTGAGGCTAAAATTTTCATCCCTCAGATCCTCATTCTCGAGCTCAAGTTTCATTATCTTTTTGCATAGTGATGCCTTGTTGTCCTGCAAAAAATGAGGTGGGATAGATTGGACCTTATGGAGGCTTGACTTCTTGAACTCCACATACATATCACCAGGTTGAGGTAGGGGATAGTCCTCTTCGTGTGAACTCGTTTCATCCTTCCTCTTTGGATCATAGTCTTCTTCTTCCTCCGTGGTCCAGCCATAATGCTCCACATCCCCATATACCTTGGGATTTGCAATATAATCAGCCATGTAGCTCTCTCCCTCCGAATCTTGGGAAGACATCTTGCTCTAATCTGCAGCAGCAATAGCTCGAAACAAAAACAGAGGATATTTGCGTGATACGGGAGTCAAAACCTTCGGGAGTATATATAATGATTTTTTACCGACCAAAATATGTATCGTGCAAGGAAACGGAGTCCGGAGGGCACACGAGGTGCTCACGAGGTAGGGGGTGCGCCCAAGGGGTAGGGCGCGCCCTCCACCATCGTGGAGGCCTCGTGTCCTCCCCGGACTGCTATTTATTTTTCTATTTTTCTAAATATTCCAAAACAAAAAAAATATTGCCTTAAAAAATGTTTTGGAGTCGGTTTACTTACCGTACCACATACTTATTCCTTTTTGGTGTCTGGAATGTTCTGGAAAGTGTCCTTTATATATTCCTCCGGTGTTACGGTTTCAATAATATTAGTTTCAACATTTATAGGATTACCTGAGATATTGTGTTTGATCCTTTGACCGTTTACCACCTTCGGATTTGTGCCCACGAAGTTGTTGATTTTTATGGCACCGGAACGATAGACCTCCTCGATAACGTAAGGACCTTCCCATTTGGAGAGAAGTTTTCTTACAAAAAATCTTAAACGAGAGTTGTATAGCAATACATAATCACCTACATTAAACTCACGCTTTTGTATCCTTTTGTCATGCCATCTTTTAACTTTTTCTTTAAGAAACTTGGCATTTTCATAAGCTTGGGTTCTCCATTCATCAAGTGAGCTAATATCAAATAACCTCTTCTCACCGGCAAGTTTGAAATCATAGTTGAGCTCTTTAATAGCCCAGTATGCCTTATGTTCTAGTTCGAGAGGTAAGTGACAAGCTTTTCCATAAACCATTTTATGCGGAGACATACCCATAGGATTTTTGTATGCAGTTCTATAGGCCCATAATGCATCATCAAGTTTCTTGGACCAATTCTTTCTAGACCTATTGACAGTCTTTTGCAAAATTAATTTGAGCTCTCTATTGCTCAATTCTACCTGACCACTAGACTGCGAGTGATATGGAGATGCAATTCTATGATTAACGTCATATTTAGCAAGCATCTTACGGAAAGCACTAGTTGGAATAGCTTCTACCCACTTAGTAACGTAATCAACAACAACTAAAATATGTGTATATCCATTAGAGGCAGGAAAAGGTCCCATATAATCAAAGCCCCAAACATCAAATGGTTCAATAACAAGTGAATAATTCATAGGCATTTCTTGACGTCTACTAATATAACCAATTCTTTGACATTCATCGCAAGACAAAACAAACTTACGGGCATCCTTGAATAGAGTAGGCCAATAAAAACCGGATTGCAATACCTTATGTGCAGTTCTATCTCCAGCGTGGTGTCCTCCATAAGCCTCGGAGTGACACTTGCGTAGGATATGTTCCTGTTCATGCTCAGGTACACAACGTCTAATAATACCATCTACTCCTTCTTTATAAAGATGTGGGTCATCCCAAAAGTAGTGTCGCAAGTCATAGAAAAACTTTTTCTTTTGTTGGTATGTGAAGAAAGGTGGTATAAATTTAGCAACAATATAATTAGCATAATCAGCATACCATGGAGTGCTACAAGAAGTGCTTATGACATTTAACTGTTCATCAGGAAAGCTATCATCAATAGGTAGTGGGTCATCAAGAACATTCTCTAACCTAGATAAGTTGTCTGCAACGGGGTTCTCAGCTCCTTTTCTATCAACGATATGCAAATCAAATTCTTGCAGCAGGAGAACCCATCTAATAAGTCTAGGTTTTGCATCTTTTTCTTTCATAAGATATTTAATAGCAGCATGATCTGTGTGAATAGTTACTTTAGAATCAACAATATAGGGTCTGAATTTATCACAAGCAAATACAACTGCTAAAAGTTCCTTTTCAGTAGTAGCGTAATTTCTTTGAGCATTGTCTAGAGTCTTACTAGCATAATGGATAACATTTAATTTCTTATCAACTCTTTGCCGTAGAACATCACCTACAGCATAATCGCTAGCATCACACATAATTTCAAATGGTAAATTCCAATCAGGTGGCTGAACAACAGGTGCAGATACTAATGCTTTCTTAAGTATTTCAAATGCTTCTACACAATCATCATCAAAGACAAATGGTATGTCTTTTTGTAATAAATTGGTCAGAGGCCGAGAGATTTTTGAGAAGTCCTTAATGAACCTCCTATAAAATCCGGCGTGACCAAGGAAACTTCTTATACCTTTGATGTCCTTGGGACATGGCATCTTTTCAATAGCGTCAACCTTGGCTTTATCAACTTCAATACCTCTCTCAGAAACTTTGTGCCCCAAGACAATACCTTCATTAACCATAAAGTGGCACTTTTCCCAATTCAAGACAAGATTAGTTTCTTCACATCTCTGCAAAACTCGAGCAAGATTGCTCAAGCAATCATCAAAAGATGAACCATAGACGGAAAAGTCATCCATGAAAACCTCACAAATTTTCTCGCAAAAGTCAGAGAATATAGCCATCATGCATGTTTGAAAGGTAGCAGGTGCATTACATAAACCAAAAGGCATACGTCTTTAAGCAAAATTACCAAAAGGGCATGTAAAATTAGTCTTTGATTGATCTTTAGCCGACACAGGTATTTGAGAAAAACTAGAATAACCATCTAGAAAGCAATAGTGTGTACGTTTGCATAATCTTTCTAGCATTTGATCAATAAAAGGTAAGGGGTAATGATCTTTCTTAGTAGCCTTATTTAATTTGCGGAAATCAATTACCATCCTATAACCTGTGATGATTCTTTGCGGAATCAATTCATCTTTATCATTAGGGACAATAGTAATACCTCCCTTCTTAGGGACACAATGGACAGGACTTACCCATCGACTATCAAGAACGGGATAAATTATACCGCCTCCGAAGCTTGAGTATTTCCTTTCTTACCACTTCTTTCATTTTAGGATTCAAACGTCGTTGAGGATCACAAACTGGTTTGGCATCAGCTTCCAAATTTATTTTATGTTGACATAGAGTGGGACTGATGCCCTTAAGATCATCCAGAGTATATCCAATAGCAGCACGGTGCTTCTTCAGAGTTTTCAATAATCTTTCTTCTTCATGCTCTGAAAGGTTAGCGCTAATAATGACAGGATATATTTTCTTCATCAAGATAAGCATATTCAATATTATCAGGCAACGGTTTAAGCTCAAACACGGGATCACCCTTGGGTGGAGGAGGATCCCCTAGGATTTCAATAGGCAAATTGTGTTGTAGAATAGGTTCCTATTTAAAGAATACTTCATCTATTTCCCTTCTTTCATTCATGAACATATCATTTTCATGGTCTAGCAAATAATGTTCTAAAGGATCACTAGGAGGTACGGCAATAGAAGCAAGACCAATAATTTCATCGTTACTAGGCAATTCTTCCTCACGATGTTGTTTACTAAATTTAGAGAAATTAAACTCATGAACCATATCATCCAAGCCAATAGTAACAACATTCTTTTCGCAGTCTATCTTAGCATTAACAGTATTCAAGAAGGGTCTACCAAATATAATGGGACAAAAGCTATCTTGTGGAGAACCAAGAACAAGGAAGTCGGCGGGATATTTGGTTTTCCCACACAAGACTTCAACATCGCTCACAATTCCCACTGGTGAAATAGTATCTCTATTGGCAAGTTTAATTGTGACATCAATTTCTTCTAACTCAGCAGGTGCAATTTCATGCATAATTTCTTTGTATAAGTCAATGGGTATAACACTAGCACTAGCACCCATATCACATAAGCCATGATAACAATGATCTCCTATTTTAACAGAAATAACATGCACGTCTACCATATGTCACGCCCAATATGCGACCCTATCCAAAAGGAACTCGAAGGTCCCACCAAGAATAGACCCGCATATAGAAACGCTTTTGCAAGGTGGATATCATTACATCAACATTACATAATAGATGGGGATACATACATAAGGCATACAATGCCACACGAATACAACATCATACATAAGATCACCATCCGACTACGGATGAAACACAAACAGAAACTCAAACGACATCCACCACTGCTAGCCAAAGCTGCCGACCGAACCTATCCCCGATCGAAGAAGAAGCGTAAGAAGAACTCCAAACAAGCAAACATCGCTCTCGCGTCATGATCATCGCATAACCTGTACTCAGAATCTGTTGTTGTAGTAATCAGTGAGCCACGAGGACTCAAAGAATCCCATTACCATGGGTATCAAGACTAGCAAAGCTTAATGGGAAAGGAAGGGGTAAAGTGGTGAGGTTGCAGCAGCGACTAAGCATATATGGTGGCTAACATACGCAAGTGAGAGCGAGAAGAGGAGCAAAGGAACGGTCGTCAACTAGTAATGATCAAGAAGTGATCCTGAACACCTACTTACGTCAAGCATAACCCAAAGACCGTGTTCACTTCCCGGACTCCGCTGAGAATACACCATCACGGCTACACATGCGGTTGATGCGTTTTAATTCAGATCTGGTGTCAAGTTATCTACAACCGGACATTAACAAATTCCCATCTGCCACATAACCGCGGGCACGGCTCTCGAAAGTTTATACCCTGCAGGGGTGTCCCAACTTAGCCCATGATAAGCTCTTGCGATCAACGAAGGATATTCCTTCTCCCAGGAAGACCCGACCAGTCTTAGAATCCCGGTTACAAGACATTTCGACAATGGTAAAACAAGACCAGCAAAGCCGCCCGATGCACCGACAATCCCGATAGGAGCTGCACATATCTCGTTCTCAGGGCAACACCGGATGAGCAATCCGTACAACTAAAACCAGACCTCAAGTTTCCCTGAGGGGGCAATGCAAAGGGCTCTAGTTCGGACCAACACTTAGAGAAGCACTGGCCCGGGGGATATAATAAAGATGACCCTTGGGTTAATTACTCCCAAGGGAAATGTAGGTGGTGGTGAGGCAAATGGTAAAACCAAGGTTGGGCCTTGCTGGAGGAGTTTTATCCAAAGCGAACTGTCAAGGGGGTCCCATAAATCACCCGACCACATAAGGAATGCAAAATCCGGGAACATAATACCGGTATGACGGAAACTAGGGCGGCAAGAGTGGAACAAAACACCAGGCATAAGGCCGAGCCTTCCACCCTTTACCAAGTATATAGATGCATTAATTAAATAAGAGATATTGTGATATCCCAACATAGTCCTGTCCACCATGGAGCAATCTTCAACTTCACCTGCAACTAGCAATGTTATAAGAGGGGCTGAGCAAAGCAGTAACATAGCCAAACAAACGGTTTGCTAGGAAGGGTGTCAAAGGTTAGAGTCTGACATGGCAAATTGGGAGGCTTAAAGAGCAAATGATAGGTAGCGCAGCAAAGCGATAGAACGAAGCAACTAGCATAGCAATGATAGTAGTGAGATCCAGGGTAGCGGTCATCTTGCCTGAAATCCCGCAAGGAAGAAGAACGAGTACATGAAGAAGATGAAGCCATGAAGACGAACCAAGCGTAGACGAACGAATCCTCACGATCGCAACGAAACGGGAACTATCAAGAAGAAGCACACAACATAGTAAACACACCACACATAGACAAGACATGATGCACAACAAGCATGATGCATGACAAAGCTACATGAAGCTACTCATGGCAAGAGATGATGCATATAAGAGCAACACATCAAAGCAAGTTTAAATGAGGCCGGGAACAACATATAACAAATCCGGTAAGTCCTCGTATGTAAATTTTGAAGTTGGTCCAGATCTGAATAAACCTTATGCTCAAGTTGTTAAACAGCAAGTTAAGATGCACCAAGATGATCTACACGAGATTCTAGTCAAGTTACATATAAAGTTCATCAGATTTGGAGCTACGGCCTAGAAGATATGAGCAAAACAAGTAAAACATGGCATTGATGCAAAATGCAAACAAACATCAAGAAAACACTCAAAACAAGGATGCAACATGATAATATGAAACTACATGCAAATCTAAGCAAGTTTCATATAGAGCACACTCAAAACGGAGCAACGGTTCAACACACGCACACTATACAAGATATGACAACAATCTGTCCAAAACAGTAACTAGGCATATTACAAGCACCAAAACAACAAGCTACAGCATCCCAACGAGAAAACAAAAGGCATGGGCATGAATTACAGGTAAAGCATGACAAAACATGAACACTGAGCTAAATCCATAAAACACTAGAACATGCTCAAAAGGACATGGCAAGATTGCAAATAATAACAGTTTCAGACTTAACAGGAATAACATCAGGTTGCAATGTTTAGAGCTATCAAACAATATGCTACAGGAACTTATCATGGCAACCAAAGACATGGCATGCTACTACTAAATACATAGAACAAAAATCCCTTACTGACCATGGGCCAAAAGGGCACAGAAAATATGATGGCACCCATGTAAACATGGCAAATGATATGACAGATTAAGACATGACAGGAACAACAACAAGTAGGCATGTTGGTGAGCTTGAACCACTCACCACAGAGCAATACATGGCATTACAAGGCAACCAACAGTAAGAAGACATGTTTATGGAGCTAAGCATGGCAATAGCAAGTTCATAGGGTGCATGGATCACTAACAACAATCATGGCAACATTGAACTTAATGTTAATAGGCTGACAACAACATTATTTAGCAACTTTGGAGCAAGATTACAACAAGTTACATCAGGCTATAAATGCAACCAAGGGCATGAATGGATAGAGCATGACATATATAACAAATCATCCTTAGTGGACATCTCCAGATTATGCATATAATGACTTGTAGCAGCAGGTTTACATAGCAAAAAAAATATAACAGAATCAGCCTAGCAAAACAGCAACAGCAAGTACCCCACTTAACAAGCTTGATGCACTCACTACAACACTCACAAAAATACATGGATGGCACCCCTGTGAAGATGGCATGGCATAGATCAAAATTCATGTAGAGCTCATGTACATAGGTGCACACATCAAACATGCCAAAAATGACAAATGAGCAAGTTATAACAGTTTCAGCAGATTAACATCACATAGCACTCTTGCGACGATGCTTAGGGCATCAAGATGAGCTCAAATGAAAATGATGCAATGAGATGAAATGAAGCACTCGTCGAGACGAACAATTTGACATATTGCACGCACGAAATGGAGCAGTATGCATGGAGTTATGGCATGTCAAAGTATGCATCAGAATATCAGGAATTTCGGGGACCAGAAAAGCAACCTCGGGGGGGAAAGTCAATGAGCGGCGGATCTCGCCGGAATTTCGCCGAAGATGGAATGGACGACGGCCGGAGTCGAGGGAGAGGTCGGGGAAGCCGGGGGAGGGCGGATCCGGCCGACCCCTGGCCGGATCTATCGGAGGAGGGCACGGGGCCACGGCGGCGGCGATGGTTGCCAGGGAGGCGGCGACAGGCCGCGGATGGTGCGGAGGCCGAGGCCGGGCGGAGGCGGGCGCTGGTCGCAACATGGCAATGGCGGCGGCCGGACGCGCAGGGCGCAGCAGCGTCGCCGGGCGGAGGAGGATGGCGGCGGGCGGCCGGGGAGATGGCTCGCGATGGCGGGCGCTCGGCGGCGACGCGACGGGCGGCGCGGCCCGGCGAGGCACGGCAGCGCGGGATGGCGGAGGCGGCAGCGGGGCCTGGAGGCGACGGCGAAGCGCTCGGGCGGCGGCGGAGAGACCCGCGGGCCCTGGGCATGCCGCAGGCCGAGCAGGCCGCGCTGCGGGCGGCGAGCGGACACATGGCGCCCCCGTTGGCTGGAGCGGCGGCGGCGGACGCGTCCGGCCCGGGCGACGTGTCCGGCGCGGAGGAAGAAGGGGCTAGGGTTTCGGGAAGGATTTCATCCGCGAATTTTCGGGGGGAGGGCATATTTATAGATAGAGGGAGCTAGGAGACTCCAAATGAGGTGCGGTTTTCGACCACACGATTGTGATCGAACGACCGAGAGCATGGAGGGGGTTTGGATGGGTTTTTGGGCCACTTTGGAGGGGTGTTGGGCTGCAAAGAGAAAGGGCTTTAACGGTTCCCCAGTTAACTGTTGGAGTATCAAACGACCTCCAAATGGCACGAAACTTGACAGGCGGTCTACCGGTGCTATACCAAGGCCGCTTGGAAAACCTCAGGCCATTCCGAGAAAGCTTAACACCCACTCACAATGAGAGACAAAAAGGGAACGCCGGAGGACATAGGAGTGCCGGATTGCAAAACAGACAACGGGGAAAAATGCTCGGATGCATGAGACGAACATGTATGCTAAATGAAATGCACATGATGACATGATATGAAATGCATATGATGACATGGCAAAGTGCAACATGCAAGCAAATGACATGGCAATGACGGCGAATAACTGGCAGACACCTGGCACATCGAATCTGGGGCGTTACAACACTCCTCCACTAACAAGAGATCTCGTCCCGAGATCTTAGGACCGAGACGGAAGGGAAAAGGGATGAGGTGAAACAAGAACTCAATAGAAGAAGCAAAGAATCGAGAGCACTCGAGAAGAAGAGAGGAATGACGAGAATGACGAGAATCGAAAGCTCACGGAATCAGATACACTATGAAACCACTCCGGTTAGAACGAGGTAAGTAACGAATACGGCTGAAAGGATTTAGGCAGCACTCTGGCTGAAACATGGAGGAATAGAACACGAGCTTGAGAGGACGGAATGATACTTGATGAAGACATGACACAAAACCTCCGGAAAGAATTGAAAGAATGGAGCGAAAAGAACTTAGAAGGAAGGTGAGGGAGTCCTGGACTAGGGGGTGTCTGGATGGCCGGACTATCATCATCGGCCGGACTCCAAGACTATGAAGATACAAGATTGAAGACTTCGTCCCGTGTCCGGATGGGACTTTCCTTGGCGTGGAAGGCAAGCTTGGCGATACGGATATGTAGATCTCCTACCATTGTAACCAACTCTGTGTAACCCTAGCCCTCTCCGGTGTCTATGTAAACCGGAGGGTTTTAGTCCGTAGGACGAACAACCATTACAACAATCATACCATAGGCTAGCTTCTAGGGTTTAGCCTCCTTGATCTCGTGGTAAATCCACTCTTGTACTACCCATATCATCAATATCAATCAAGTAGGAGTAGGGTTTTACCTCCATCGAGAGGGCCCGAACCTGGGTAAAAACATCGTGTCCCTTGTCTCCTGTTACCATCCGCCTAGACGCACAGTTCGGGACCCCCTACCCGAGATCCGCCGGTTTTGACACCGACATTGGTGCTTTCATTGAAAGTTCCTCTATGTCGTCACTGATAGGCTTGATGGCTTCTCCTATGGACTAAGGCCCTCCGGTTTATATAGACACCGGAGAGGCTAGGGTTACACAGAGTCGGTTACAATGGTAGGAGATCTACATATCCGTATTGCCAAGCTTGCCTTCCACGCCAAGGAAAGTACCTTCCTGACACGAGCCGAGTCTTCAATCTTCTATCTTCGTAGTCCGGGAGTCCGGCGGATATTGATAGTCGGCTGTCCGGACACCCCTAGTCCAGACTCCTCAAGAGTCCTCGAACCAGTCTTCAATGACGATAAGTCCGGCGTGCATAATGTTCGCATTGCAAGGCGGGTTCCTCTCCTTGAATAATTCGAAAAGATAATGAACACCAGGATAGTGTCCGCTCGCAAAATAAATTCCACATTCCAATCGTAGAGAATAAAACACATATCTTGATCCAATCTGTGACGTATTACGCGCGTGACATCACACCGCTACAAAGCCCTTGTTTGAATTACTATACCACCTCGACGCTTAGCGAAGCGGTTTCCTTGGCACGCCCCGTCAAGCGGATCGTGTTCCCCTATTCCGGATTCTCATCAATACATGCGTGGGTAACCCAACCGCGCCATTGATGGTGGCGCTTGGGAGATAAGCGAGTTTTACCAGCCGGTGAGGGACGATAGTTTCGTCCCGCCTATATATAAGGGATAAGGATTTACCTTCTCACCCACGCCTTCTTCCTCCTTTACTTATCCATCCTGCGAACTCAAGCTCCAACGCCTAAGCTCACGATCCCACCTCGACCCTTCTCCGAATATGTCCGGAGGGGAGGCAAATGGATGGCCTCCACCGCCAAGGAGGAGGACATCACCAAGCTGCGCGACGCGGATACCTTTCGGCGACATCGCGCGCCGGGTGCCCGATCGCGGGCAGCTCATCCCTACCCGGGGCCTCATGAGAGGGTCGTCTTCCTTCCCCACTTCCTCCGCTGGACTGGGCTTTCCGCTCCATCCATTCGTCCGGGGCTCATGTTTTACTACGGCTTGATTTCCACGATCTGGCGCCAACTTCGCCCTCAACATCTCGGCGTTTATCGTCGTGTGTGAGGCCTTTCTCTGCATCCGCCCCACTTCGCCTGTGGCTCAAGACCTTCAACGCAAGCCGATGGTTGTGAAGGGGCGCATGAATGCGGAGGCGCCCATGTTGGGCAGCGCCCAACGTCCCTTGGCTAGAAGGGACCTTCGTGGACTCCGTCAAGGGGTGGCAATCGGGGTAGTTCTACATCACCGAGCCGCACAAGCCTACATGGGCGGTGGCCCCCGAATTTAGATCTGGAATCCCCACGCAGCTCACCTCTTGGAAAGAGAAGGGCTTGCAGTGCGGTGATTCGTGGAGGTGACGGACTTCGAGCCTACATCAAGAAGCCGGTGAGCAATAGGCTTCGCTCGCCGACGTGGTCCAGTCATGCTCCTCCGACGGATTCTCCCATGCCAAGAACGGGCATTTAATCTGTGGAGTTTAATCCGAACAGCACCAGCGTTGAGTGGGCTCTTCGATACAACGTCAAGGCGCTGGAGGGTGCTGTTCAAGGGCGCCGGTTTCCCACATCCGCCGATCAAGACCGCTGGATTCAGCTCAGATCTCCGGCGACGAGGTAAGTGATTCGATCCCATTACGGGACACTTGCAGTAATTAGATTGACTCTAGCGAGGTTTTTAATCTGCCTCTTCCTTTGACAAGAATGGATGGAAAAGGCCCAGCTGCTCATCAGCCCGGCTCCCATGCCAGAAGAACCAGTAGATGCCCGCTTAGCGAGGCTGCTGGTTCCGGCACCGCACGTGGTGCCAGAGAAGAAGGCCAAGAAGGTGGCCACGGGGACTCGAAAGAGTTCCTCAGAATCAAAGCGTCTGACGACGATGAGGACTCCTCCCCCGAAGACGAGGAGGAGGAGGAGGAGTACTCTCTCCCGGAGGAGGGAGAGAAGAAGAGGAAGGCCTCCCCAATCGGGGCGGCCGAAGGGTCCAAGAGGGGGAGAACTATCCCCCCGGACAGTTTCGCCAACATTAATGTTGGCGAGGAGGAGTGGCCTCCAAGGGCCAGGCGTCCGGCAGGATCGTAAACATTCAGATCATTTATATGCCGTACATTGTATGCCATGTAGTGTCCTTCTAACGCCGCATTCTGCCTGTAGTCCGGCTGTTGACGATCTTCCCGACTCAATGAGCGGGTCTTTGGCGCCGTCGGATGTAAATCTATCCCGACTGCCTCTACCCCGCGCGTCAACGAGGACGAGGCGGAATCCTGAAGGGACCCGCCAGAGGAGGCTCCGGGCGCCGTCAGCGCCCTCCGGACTTTGTGCGGACTCTACCTCGGAACCCGTGGCGGTTCCAGAGTCCAGCAAGCGCCCTTCGAAAGAAGGGCAGATCGTGGCGCCGCGGCTCTCGCCAAACCGAGGCGCCGGATAACCTGCTGGAGGCGCTTAAAGGCGCTTCCATCGAGGAAGAACACCGCACTCTCATGGGTGCAGTGATTGAGAAGGTCCAGCTCGCCAAGGGCGGGCTGACCGAAGCCTGCAACAACCTTCTAACAGGCTTTGAGGTAAGAAGTTTAAAATAGTGTAATGTAATACCGCATAGATAGTAGCCCCTGATGCTTAGTTTGGTGTTCGGAAAGAAAAGCCGGACTAAGGATCTAACAAGATATACGCAGGGTTGCTAAAAAATGTGTCAATATGGGTTTGCAGGCTGCGCTGTTGACCTCTGCCGCATTAACGGTGGAGGTCGAGGCGCTGAAGAAGGACCTTGAGCGGTCGGAGCAAGAGCTCGGCCATGCCAAGAGGCAGCTCAAGGAAAAAGAAGGTGAATAACACCACTTCAAATAAGTACCTTACAGAAAAGGGTTTTGGTTGCAAACAAAATTAATAAGGATAATATGTCTAATGCAGGGGCCACTACCGAGGTGGCAGCCCTGAAGGATGCTGTGTCCGTGGCCGAACGCAATGCGTCTACGGAACGGACTGAGCGAGAAAAGCAAGCGGCACTGGTGGCGGAGGTGCGGCAAGAGCTCCAGGCTCTCATGGAAAAGCATGAGAGTTTGGAGCGTGACTCCAAGACTCGAGAGTCCGAGCTTGCCTCGGCTCGAAAGTGCCAAGTCCGCCAAGGCCGAGGCCCGTAAGGCCCATCAGAGGTAGAGGACATGAAGAAGATAGCAGTGGGTAAGGCGTTTTTCATGCGAGCAAGCATGTTAATGTAAATTACGGATACTTACCCAATTCGAGCTCTCGAGGGCATTTGCAGATCTGCCGTGTAGTCCCGATGCCGCTGCATTCTATCATGGCGAGGAGGGAAGCTCAACGGAGAAGGTCTTGGTCTCGGTATGCTTGAGGCCGCCATCCGTGCCCCCAAGCGACTAGTCAAGCAGCTTGGTCGAACTCCACAAGGTAGCCGAGGAGGCCATGAAGGGCCTCACAGTCCGGTGTGGCAGGGCTGGGCAGCCATGCAGCAGCTACTTTGGCCTAGTGCGGTGGCTGGTGGATGCATGCCCAGTGCTGGATGTAATCAAGCGCTCGCCGCATTGAAGGCGCTCGTCGGGCCCTTGCCCGCATAAAGGTGCAATGGGCAAACTGGATGCGGAGAAGCTTCACGGATCCGCCGCCGCCGGCAAGGAGCATCGCACGCCGAGCGATATTATAAAGTTGTCTGAAGGGAGCCTGCGATATTGCGATGAGTGCCCCGAAATGTAATCTTTGAGTGAACTCGCTGTGTTTTTATCCTCGGCAATCGAAAACTTCGCTTATATGTGCCATGAGCAACGCTTGTTGAATTTAAAATATTACCTTCAGGCGGCCGCTTGTTAAATCGAGAGATGGCAAGTCGTTGGCTTCACCCCCAAGCCACGAGTGTTTGGGTGTTCGGTGATATACTTGAGCACTCTTGTTCCCATTTTGGGTCCATCTAGGAGGCGCCAACACGACGAACAAGGCAACCGGACTTATAATGCTTGAACACTCTCACTTAGCCATAGAATTCTATAATTTTAAATTTCGGTGAAGCCACCGGTATTCGAAGACCGAATCTGGGCGCTATCCACGCCTTCGCTTGGACATCATCCGAACTTCGCTCGAAGCAGCATGAGTCTTTAGGGACCCGAAGGACCTCTCGAACAATGACCAGTCTCTCGCCTTATCATGCCGCCGGTTTAGCTTTCCATCGAGGCGTTAACCCGGCTCAACCGGGTGCAACCGCATGGTTCTCCAGGCTACCTTAGCCGACGGAACGGAACGTAAGGTACCAAAACATGGGAGCCGCAAACCCAACTATTGACCCAAGACATGATTCGAGCTGATTCATATAATGCTATAAGTTCGGGTGCCGCACTTGTGAAAGTGTGCGACTTAATCACACCATAACTGGGAACATAAGCCCTGGTGTATTCGGCCGCACCAAAGTATACGGGTGCAAGATGTCATATAATGAACATATGTAAAGATAACGCAATTGCAATGAAAAGGTAATGTACTTGCAAGAAGGAAGTGTTGCGTTATTTATGAAAGAAGGTCTGCTAATAAAGCGGATGATACAAATAGTGCGAAGAAAGGGATTCGGACTAAATTAACATGTCCCCTCCGTGGATAAGCTGCAGACTTGGTGTATGTAATCGAATTTAATGCTCGTAATGGAGACCACCGAGTGTTCGCCGCAGCCTTCTTTAATCCCCGATCACAGATCGTGAGTTCGGCAAGTTCGCCGTCGGACAGGCTTCGTTAATGGAGTCCTGTATGCAAAAAGAAGAAAATATAAAAAATAAAACCAAGGGGGGCGCTCGCATGAGCCCCTTGTGTGGTCGAGCCGCACTCTTTGGTCCTTGTGGTTAAGCCCCTCCCCTGCGCCCATGGTATCTCCAAAGTGTAATGATGTACGCGGAGTGTTATTCTTGTGATCATGCGCGGGCGAGGGTTGGGGCCGCCTTGCTACGCGTGCTCTGATCGCGCTAGGTGGTCTTGGTTAGTGTTGCTCCGGGCGCGCTTTGATGTATCCGGCTTTTTAATTGCCGGACTAGAGAATTGCCGTAGAAGGCTGCTCAGCATTTCCGCCATGAGAGTCATTGTATGTTCCTCCGTTCGGAGGGCGCCCGTATTCCCATTGACCGTAATGACTCCACGAGGGCTTGGCATCTTGAGCTTTAGGTATGCATAATGCGGCACCGTGTTGAATTTTGTAACGCGTTCGTCCGAAAGCAGGGCATGATAGCCGCTACGGAACGGACTATATCGAAGATTAACTCTTCGCTCGAAATTATCCGGGATCCAAGACCACTTCGGTGTGATGAGCCTGCATAGCTTGGCTTCCACTCTGGATGACACCTTTAAAGGTTGTCTTAGTAGGTTTGATCTGGATGGGTCTATGCCCATTTTGCGACCGTGTCCCGATAAAGCAGGTTTAGGCTGCCGCCGCCGTCCATTAGGACTCTTGTGAGGTGAAATCCATCGACGATTGGGTCTAAGACCACGCGGCGAATCCGCCATGGCGTATGCTGGTCGGGTGGTCTCGCCGATCGAAAGTGATCGGACAGAGGACCATGGATTGAACTTGGGCGGCTGGCTCCATCGCATAGACGCCCCAGAGTGCGCTCTTCCTCTCCCTCTTGGGTATGTGGGTCGCAGAATCATATTCACCGTCCGACTTGTGGGGGAAACCTTCATCCTCTATTGTTCGGGCGGCTGGGTTTCTTCCTCGTCGTCGCTATTTAGCCCCTTGTCATTGTGTTCGCAATTAACTTGCCACCGCTTGAACACCCAACAATCTCTATTGGTGTGATTAGCTGGCTTTTCGGGGTGCCATGTATCCGCATGAGCGGTCGAGTATTCGGTCCAGATTGGACGGACCCGGAGTGGTTCTTTTAAATGGCTTCTTCCTTTGACCGGGTTTGGAGCCTCGGAATCCGGCATTGACTGCCGTATCCTCCTTGTCGTCGCTGTTAATGTGGCGTTTGTTTTTGATTCGACGTGACCTGCCGTTGTTGTCCTTAGTGTCCGGACTGCCAGAATTTTTGCGGAGATTGTTGCTGCGGGCTAGCCAGCTGTCCTCTCCCGCGCAAAAGCGGGTCATTAACGATGTGAGGGCTGCCATGGATTTCGGCTTCTCCTGCCCCAAGTGCCGGGCTAGCCATTCGTCCCGGATGTTGTGTTTGAAAGCTGCAAGGGCCTCCGCATCCGGACAGTCGACGATTTGATTTTTCTTCGTCAAGAACCGTGTCCAGAATTGTCTGGCCGATTCGTCTGGCTGCTGAATGATGTGGCTTAGGTCATCGGCGTCTGGTGGTCGCACATATGTACCCTGAAAGTTATCAAGGAACGCGGCCTCCAGGTCTTCCCAACACCCAATTGACTCTGCGGGCAGGCTGTTAAGCCAATGCCGAGCTGGTCCTTTAAGCTTGAGTGGGAGATATTTGATGGCGTGGAGATTGTGCGCCAAGGGCCATATGAATGTGGAGAAGATAATCTTGATCCACACCTCGGGTCTGTTGTACCATCGTAAGATTCGATATTTACGGTTTGAACCCTTCGGGATCGATGAACCATTACTTCGCTGCTGAAGCATAACGGTGTGCGGCGCTCAGATTGAGCAATATCGCGGCGCAGCTCGAGGGAGCGCTGTCTGCTGTGTTCGGCCCAGCCGGTGTTATGTCCGGCACGACGGTATTCGTCGTGGGTTGTAGGGCGCCCACGTGATCCATAGATGGATCTGGATTGTCTTGCTTTGTCCTCCAATATGTCTCGCAAGTCCGGCGCGTTCCCTTTTGGCTTCGTACTCTTGGATCAATGCCGGGGTACGGTTTTGGCTGGGGGCCTGAATGCCTATCTGTCGCGACCACGGGGTGGTCGGTTAGCCATGTCTTGCGCTGGTGATGAAGGTATGTGTGCTTCCTCCTCTAATCGGGGGAGCAGCTTGCGTCTTGGGTAACTTTTGGAGGGGCGTTCCAGTTTATACTCTTCGGCCGCGAGGACCTCGGTCCATCGATCGGCTAGCAGATCTTGATCAGCTTGAAGCTGTTGCTGCTTTTTCTTTAGGCTATTCGCCGTGACTATGAGCCTGCGCTTGAAGCGCTCTTGTTCGACGGGATCCTCGGGTACGACGAATTCATCATCATTGAGGCTTGCTTCGTCTTCGGAGGGAGGCATATAGTTATCATCCTCAACCCCTTCGTCTGCCGCCCTGTCGTGAGGGCTTGCTTCTGCGTCCTCCTGCGCTGAGTCTTGCAGGAGAGGATCGTCTTCGGCACTCTCCGGAGTGTTATTGTCCTCGGTGCCGGAATCTCCATTCTTACTGTGGCGGGTTTTAGAGCGGCGCCGCTGACGCCGGCGTTTGGGCTGCTTCTTTAGAGAATCTTCCTCCGCTGCTTTTTCGCCATCCCCTTCTTTTGGGGTATCCACCATGTAGACGCTATATGACGAGGTGGCCTTCCAGCCCACTGTGGGCGCTGGTCTGATCGTCTCCGGCATCGCCGCCCATAGCGCCGATGTCATCGGAGTCGTAGTCTAGCATGTCGGTTAGATCCTCGGCAGTGGCTACAAAGTGGGTGGTGGGTGGGCTCAATTTCTCCATCGTCTGAACTCCAACCGCCCCGCCATAGTCCGCCAGACTCTCCGATAGCGAGAGATGCTTGAGAATTCAGGATATCGCCAAAAGGCGAAAGTGCCGAAGATGTCCGCGATGGTGAATTCCATACCGCGCCTAATCCGGATTAATTGGTAGGGCGCGGGAGGCTCGGAGTCCGGCGAGGAGTCCGGCGCCTCGATCACGAAGTTTTGCAGGGACAAGATTGGTATTCGCCCATCGCTGCGGATGTTGAAGCCCCAGTGGCGTCTATCCGCCGCCCTCGACATGGGCGGTCGGCTATGGGCTAGTGGCCGAGCGGATCCGAAAAGGCCACCAAAGCACCGTCCGTGGCGAGCTAGATCATGCCCATCGTCACAAAGTCGGCGCGCTTGGCTGTGGCTCGAGTCCGTCGAAGATCAAGTCTCCACGGTCATCGGCCGTGAAGTTTAAGCTTCGAATCGACTCGACGGCCAGGGCGTAGCTTCGATCTGCTCCAGATGGCCAAGAGAATTGCCCGCAGTGCAAAGCCGCCCGAATCGAAGATCTGCCCGGGAGGAAAGTCTCACCGACAGCATTGATGGTTGAAGATGCCATCGAGCCTATCGGTGACGCATACGGAGGAACTCTCAATGAAAGCACCAATGTCGGTGTCAAAACCGGCGGATCTCGGGTAGGGGGTCCCGAACTGTGCGTCTAGGCGGATGCTAACAAGAGACGAGGGAGTCCTGGACTAGGGGGTGTCCGGACAACGAAGAAATTCAAAGCCCACCCACCACCCACTTTGTAGCCACTGTCGACGATCTAACCGACATGCTAGAACATGACTCCGAAGACATCGACGGTATGGACGACGACGCCGGAGACGACCAAGAACCAGCACCTACCAGGCACCGGAAAGCCACCTCAATCCATGATATATACATGGTGGACACCCCAAAGGGGAGCGATAACGAGGAACAACGGGACGCGGCGAAGGATAATTCCCCCGAAAAACAACCAAAACAGCGATGCAAGCGCCACCCCAAGTCTCGCCTCGATAACAGCAGCACTCATAATGACCCAGCCATAGCACAGGGCAAACCAGTGGGCGATGAACATGCAACCAAGCAGCCATCCGAACATGATGAATTGGATAATCAACTCATCCTCGGCGAAAACAACAGTCCAGACGATCTCACACCGAACACACCACCGGAGCATAAGAACCTCCAAAAAAGGCTTGTTGCCACTGCAAGAAGTTTCAAGAAGGAGAAACGGAAGATCAAAACGGCGGAAGACATACTCAGAATGAGGTGGAGCAAAGTACTCAAGACCGCGGACAAATATGGCAATAGCCACCAAATAAAGAGCTACCCGAAGCGCAAGCTGCTGCCCGAATTCGACGAGGAGGCCGTAGAGCCCTCACAAGCAAAAAGCAAAGAGGCCGCCTGGCCGGATAGACGACCAGATGACTGGCCAATAGCGGCAAGTGGCGCCGCACATAAGCCGGCACATGGCAGACATAAAGATCCTCGCAAAACGGACGGCCCGGTCAGGTCCATTTACGGGCCAAAGAAGAGGGGCCCAGGAAGCAACACAACACGCCGAGTGTTCGAAGATAATGGCACACCTAAATACAGGGACGCCGCACACCCACTATGTTTCACCGATGAGGTGCTGGATCATGAATTTCCAGCGGGGTTCAAGCCCGTAAACATAGAGGCATACGATGAAACAACAGACCCCGGAGTCTGGATTGAGGATTACATCCTGCACATACATATGGCTAGAGGAGATGATCTCCACGCCATAAAATATCTACCCCTCAAGCTCAAGGGGCCAGCTCGGCATTGGCTCAAAAGCCTCCTAGAGAATACCATTGGAAGTTGGGAAGAGCTCGAGGATGCGTTTAGAGCAAATTTTCAGGGGACTTATGTCCGCCCTCCGGATGCAGACGATTTAAGCCACATAACTCAACAGGCCGGAGAATCAGGGCGCAAATTCTGGAACAGGTTCCTCACAAAAAAGAACCAAATAGTCGACTGTCCGGACGCCGAAGCCTTAGCGGCTTTTAAACATAATGTCCGAGACGAATGGCTCGCCAGACACCTCGGCCAAGAGAAGCCGGGAACAATGGCCGCGCTAACAAGCCTCATGACCCGCTTTTGCGCGGGGGAAGACAGCTGGCTAGCAAGATGCAGCACCAGCGACCCAAGTACATTCGAGATCAGAGATGGAAACGGAAAATCATGGCGCAGAAAGGATCAGCGCCGAAATAAAGAAAAAAGCCCAAAGAACATGGCGGTCAACGCCGGATTCAAAAGCTCGCAGCCGAACAATAAAACACTGCCTCTTAAGGACAACAGTGATGAGCTATCCAACCTAAACAAAATTTTGGATCGGATATGTCAAATCCACAGTACTTCCGAGAAGCCTGCAAACCACACCCACCGAGATTGTTGGGTTTTCAAATAGTCCGTCCGACTCAACGCCGAACACAAGGGGCTTGACGTGCCAAGCGAGGATGACGACGAACCCCACCAGCAGAGCGCCGGAAAACAAAAGACATTCCCACAAGAAGTCAAAACAGTAAACTCACTTCATGTGATAATACGGAACAACAGTGCGACACCCGCCAAAGTAGGTGTCGCATGGTCCACCCCAGCGGAACCTCGAGATTGGATGTCAAAACCAATTACTTTCGACCACCTGGACTATTCCAGAAGTATTCGAAACGCAGGATGGATTGCTCTGATATTGGATCCTATAATCGACGGACTACAATTTACACAAGTCCTAATGGATGGCGGCAGCGATTTAAACCTGCTATATCCGGAGACAATCCGCAAGTTGGGGGTAGACCTTACTAAAATTCGACATAGCCGCACTTCCTTTAAAGGAGTGACGCCAGGCCCTTACGCCAAGTGCACGGGCTCCTTACTACTAGAAGTTGTGTTCGGGTCACCCGACAACTTCCGACGCGAAAAGCTAATCTTTCATGTCGCCCATTCAAAACTAGCCATCAAGCACTATTGGGACATGAAGCTTTTGTCCGCTTTAACGCAATACCGCACTACGCGTCTCTTACACTTAAAATGCCCGGTCCACGCGGCACCATCTCATCAAAAGGTCGTTCAAGACCCCGGACACGGCTAGGCGAGTCCGGCATAAAATAAACCAGGGGCTCCCAAGCCGCACACCCCTTCACAAGGGGCTGTGCGTATGAGCAATAAAGAGCTAACAAAAGCTCAACTTTATTCATTTATTCATACTCTGTTTTAAATACATTTTTGACACGATTTCTTTTCAAACTAAGTTCCTCTCTTTTACAGATGAACAACGTGTTACACCCGTCCGAGATACAAAGATAACGGAGACACAAAGCAGACGCAAGAGGGACCCGCTGCAAGGATTCTTTTCAGATTAAGACCCTGCATAAACCTTTTTTACTGTCTCTTGTTGCTATACATCCCCTGGTTTCTCATCATAACCAGAGAGGAGGCTGACGTTTTGGCATAGGCCGCGTCAGAGAGTGTACCTGGACACTAGGGGCTTAGGGCATTGATCTGCCCGTCATCATAAAGACCGAACACCTCAGAGAGTGTTCGGCGTCTCGAATTAGGCCTTATATGCATCAGCTCCGAATCATGTCTTTGGTCAAATGTTGGATTTGCCCGGCTCCTGTGTTTTGCTACCTTACGTTCCGTATCATCGGCTAACGCGCACCAGGAGAAATATCGCGATTGTGCCCCGCCGCCGGGTGAGCACCTCAAGAGAGAAAGCCGAAACCGATCATGATGTAGCGAGAGACTGGTCAACCACTCGATCGCCCTCTGGAATGTTTAGAATTCCTCCGCTTTGACGAAGGACCGCTTCCCGGTCAGGCACGCACGCGCCCCAAATCCAGAGAGTGCGGTGCCCCTAGGGGCTATATCGTAGCCCCACCTTCGAACTCCTATGGCTAAGTGAAAGTGATAAAGCATTATAGTCCGGTTGCCTCGTTTGCTATGCTACCACCTCCTTCACAGGACCAAGACGTTGGATTAAGTGTGAAAATGCGCTATTCGCAAACACCCCCGCACCATGTGAGTGGGGGCTGAAGCCGAAGACTGCCATCTTTCAGGTTATACATAAGTATACATTAACGGCCGCACAGGAGATATTTCAATACTTGAACGCACAAGTACAAAAAGCGCTTATATTATAAACATCGTTTTACAAACCATAAAGTTCATTTGAACATGACATTTTTTAGCACTGCGACTCTATTATAGGAGCACCACGCAGAACTTCCCCGAAATAGTGCTCGGCGAGTAACCGGCTCTCGTCCGAACCCCGGGTTGCAACATCGGTGGCATCCATTTCCTTCCAGTGTGTCTTCACACGGGCGAGGGCCATCCGTGCACCCTCTATGCAGGCCTTTATATGCGGCACCGCCCCAAGGAATTGCTGCAATAAGCCGAAATAACTCTTCGGCTTGGGCCTATCCGGCCAGACATGAGCCACGATATCCGTCATGGCAAGTCCGGACAATCTATTTAGCTCAGCCCACTCAGCCAACCGATCGGTCAGCGGAAGTGAACGCTCCGGACTATGGAATTGAGACCAAAAAAGCTCTTCCGTCTCGGGATCCTTCTGACTTCGGAAGTGCACAATAGCATCTGCCGCACTCGCCGCTAAGTCCATATAAGGATCCTCCGGACCCCACGGTGGCCAAGCCGAGCGCATTTCGATCTCAGAACCTCTGCGCAATCAGAAGGGCTGGCCAGCCACAATATCTCCGGCCTGGCACAGCTCCTCCTTTATAGCCCTCATTGCAGAACGGGCATCCTTGGCTTCGGCGGTGGCCTTCCTCAGGTCTTCTTTCTATGCTCGGTGTTCTTTTTCAATAACCTCATAGCGGTCAGTAACATCTTTCAACTTCACGGCCATTTCGGCCATCTCCTCCCTGCTTCGGCAGTGAGCAGCCCTTTTGGCCGCCCTCGAGGCAGCCGCATCACTCCTTCTGGCCTGCTCCTTGGCTCGAGCAAGTTCTGCCCGAAGGCTCTCCACAGCAGCGGCACCATCTGCATTGAGAACACATGTTGTAAGGAGTGGGCTTCGGCTCCCTTACTAGGTGACCACAGAGAAAAAACCTACCTTGTGACTCGTCAAGTCGCTTATTGACCAGCGCGATGTCCGCATCCGCAACATCGAGTTGCCGCTTTAGTTCGGCAACTCCATCAGTCCGGCTGGCCACCGGACTATCCGCCACCTGCATAGGAAAGGCGAAAATCAATACCTGCGATTTTGATCCTCGGCACGCTGTCGCTCTCGACAACCTACCGAGTCTCAGGGGATACTATCTATATAGGGCGCACTTTATGTGTAAAACTGTCAAAAGGTATGTCATTTTTACGTACCTCAAACCCCGCCAGCAAGCTTCTGACGGCATCATGCAACCCGCCTTCGGCGGACGAAATTCTTCCAATCACCATACTCATCAATGTACGGTGACTTTCTGAGATAGACGCCCTCTCAAGCAGATCCTTCAGCTCCCCCGGCCGCACACCAGTTGGTGCCGAACTCTCCGGCCCTGCCGGACTAAGGGATACCCTCCGTGATGACACCTCAGGTTCGTCCGCCCTATCCGATGGTGTGGCAGATGGAGGCGTCTCGCTCTCCATCATCTCCAGACGAAGGTCCCCTGAAGACGAGCTCATCTGATAAGGACGAGATCCGAACTACAAGGTAAAAACTTCGGCTATCCTCAGAAGCAAAAATAGGGATGTCTCTTATTACAGAATCCCCCTTTTTTCTACTTACGGCTCACTGGAGGGCTGATTCCTTAGGGGAGATAGTGCGGCCGGGGCCTCCCCGGACGCAGGACCCTCTGGTGAAGATCTCTTCCCCCGCTTCAAGGCCTTGGCCTCCGGGTTTTCGGAAGCAGTCCTCTTCTCCCCTTGGAAGGAGGGATTCTCGATTCCCCCTTTCTCAAAAGCCTCCTTGGTAGAGGCGGTAATGTACCTGTTCTCCCCTTCGCCTTCCTCTGAAGACGCAACCTTCAAAGATCCGCCAAGACGGATCCGCGCGGTCTCCGGAGGGGGCCGACATCAGATAGTTTTGCTTGCGCTATCCACTCCTATTCAAGAGACGATGGGTTAAAAGGCAAATTCAAGAAGGCGCAAACAAACGGTGTGTCCGGATGCAGGGCCACTTACCTGAGCATCCGGGCGATTGCAGCTTAGGCCGGAATCCTCGGTCAATTCCGCAAACATCTCTTGTGATCCGAAGAACAATTTATACATCTCCACGGGTGTTGTACCCATGAAGTGTTGGAGAGCACGTGGCCCCTCTGGATTGAATTCCCATAGGCGGAGGGGGCAACGCTTGCAGGGCAGAAGACGCTGAATCAGCATAACCTGCATCACCATGACCAGATTGATCTCCCTCTCTTGGAGGTCTCGAATCCGGCCCTGCAATAAAGGTACGTCCTTTGACGGCCCACAGTTGAGCCCTTGGTTGACCCACGACATCAGCCGCTGTGGAGGGCCCGAGCAAAAGATGGGCAGCAACTTCTCCTTGCTGCCCCTAGGAGCGGTAATATAGAACCACTCCTGTTGCCACAAGCCGAGCTCCTCCTGGAAAGAGCCCTTGGGCCATGGAGCATCGGCCCTTCGCTTAAACCGCCCGCCAAGACTCAGCTTGACGCCTCAATCATCTTTGGCTCCATGTTGAAGGTCTTGAGCCACAAACCAAAGTGGGGAGAAAAGGGAGGAAGGCTTCAGAGACGATTTATGAATGATGAGATGTGGAGGATAGACTCCGAAGCCAGGTCATGGAATTCCAGCCCATAGTAAAACATGAGCCCTCTCACAAAAGGATCCGTCGGGAAGCCTAAACCCCGACGGAGGTGGGACACGAACATGACGCTCTCGCCGGGCTCGGGAGTAGGAATGACTTGCCCTTTGGCGGGCAACCTATGCGGAATCTCACAGGTCAGGTACCTGGCTTCTCGCAGCTTTAGCACGTCCTCCTCCATGACGGAGAAGGGCATCCACCGGCCCTGAAGGTCAAAGCCGGACATTGTTGAAGGTCCGAAGCGCTCGAATCTTGGGCTCTTGGAGTTGGAGCTCGGGGCGAGGGACAGATTCGATTGAGGATTGAAGAAAAGAAACGAGCCTTGGTCTCATTATAAAGAGGGGGAATACCAAGAGCCATCCCCGTGACCGTTTGGGACTCACCTTCGATAGAGGAGGCATGGCAACGAGCACGGTTGGGTTACCCACGTCCGTATTGATGGGAATCCCGGAATAAGGGGAACACGATCTCTGCTTTGACAAGACGTGCCAAGGAAACCGCTTCGCTAAATGCGCTGAGGTGGTATAATAAAAAATGATTCAAGTAAAGGCTTGGTGGTGGTGTGACATCGTGCCACAAAATACGTCAGCAGATTGAACTTGTGTACATATTATTCTTTCTACGGTGGAATGTGGAATTTATTTTGCAGAGCTGGACACTATCCTGGTGTTTGCAATCTTCTATGAATTATTCGGAGGAGGAACCCGCCTTGCAATACCAAACAATATGCGCGCCGAACTCATCGTCATTGAAGCCTGGTTCAGGGGCTACTGAGGGAGTCCTGGACTAGGGGGTGTCTGGATGGCCGGACTATCATCATCGGCCGGACTCCAAGACTATGAAGATACAAGATTGAAGACTTCGTCCCGTGTCCGGATGGGACTTTCCTTGGCGTGGAAGGCAAGCTTGGCGACACGGATATGTAGATCTCCTACCACCATGAATCGACTGTAACCCTAGCCCTCTCCGGTGTCTATATAAACCGGAGGGTTTTAGTCCGTAGGACGAATAACCATTACAACAATCATACCATAGGCTAGCTTCTAGGGTTTAGCCTCCTTGATCTCATGGTAGATCCACTCTTGTGCTACCCATATCATCAATATCAATCAAGCAGGAGTAGGGTTTTACCTCCATCGAGAGGGCCCGAACTTGGGTAAAAACATCGTGTCCCTTGTCTCCTGTTACCATCCGCCTAGACGCACAGTTCGGGACCCCCTATCCGAGATCCGCCGGTTTTGACACCGACAGAAGGATTGAACAAAATTGTTGAGAAAATCAACAACGAAAGAATAAGCTTGTTGTGGACTTATAGGTAACATCTCAAGATCATAAGGTGATAACCGGCCACAAACGGAAATGATTGGATAGCTGAGAAGAACAAAGAAATGCAAAAGTCTACTTCGAAAGAATACGGAGAATTAATTGCACTTCGAGACGCAAGAACAAAAGATACTAGAACTCCTTGAACAAGAATCTTGATGAACTCTTGAAGAAAGAATTAAATCATGAAGAACCACCATGAGGAACTCCGGTGACAAAAGGATGATGAGATAGAAATGAAGGATGAAAGAATAAAGATTGAAGCCTTGCGATGATTCAGATGGAGGTTCCGACGAGATGGCCGAGGAAATTTGAACTCCGGAAAAGAAAAGATGGAGAACACTTGGAACTAGAATTTATTCATCAAGAACAAACTCCGAAGGAAGGGATTACTCACTTGGATAAAATAAGAATAAGATTTATTGTATGCTTATCCTTAATCAAATTAAATTTATGACAAGCAATGGATTTTGCATACTACTTATTCTTCTTGAAAAGGATTGAGGAGTATATGGCGCCACCTTTAGAAAGGTCTTCAATGAACCATCGGTAGATTGGAAAGAACGAATGAATTAATATGGTAATCAAAGAAAATGAATCTGAAAGAACCACCGTAAGAATTCAAAAATGGCTGATGAAATAGGTTGAATCACCGAGAAGAATTAGAAGAACAAATAAGATCGAGGGGATTTAGATACAAAAGAACAAAGAGATCATGAGCTGATTAAAGAACACTTGAACGAAGCACCAGAAGAATATTGAGACTAACGAAGGGGCACGGATATGGAATAATTGGAGAACGATATTGAAAAAAACTTAGAACGGAGAGATATTCCGAAAAGATGGCCTCCGAATGATCGAGAGAGAAAGCAACTCCTGAATGCTCCGGAAGGATGAAAAGAATTTGCATGACTTGAAACAATTTGATAGGATAACATCGAGCTAGCACCACAAATCTCCGGGGAACGGACAAGATTTAGAGGAAAAACTCTTCTTCGGTCTTCAAATGATGACGGAAAACACCACCAAAATTACTGAGATACTCAGGGAGAATGAAAAAAACCGAAAAGGTTGAGCCAACAATGAAAAGAATTTGAAAGCGATCTTGGAGAAGGCATGTGACTGATGGGATTCATTCTTACGTCACACTTGAAAAGAATTGAAAATAACTCCGGGGGAATTAGAAGAGTCAGGTAAGATCCTAGGAAAAGACCTGTGGGTTAGGGCCCACTGAAGCGATAACACCGTTGGAAAGGGATGTTGAAGAGATAGATGATACACCGGAACAATTGAAATATTTGAATGAGGTGGCAACCTCGAATTAATTCGAACACAGACGAATCTTCTGAGATGTCTTGAACACTCCGGAAGGATAAACTGGCGAGAGGCGAACGAGCAAGGAAAACACTTGAGCCAAGGAAAAGAATAAGATCAACCCGAAAAACTTGAATTGAGTCCACCGGTTGGGCTGCTTTGAAGGCGTGTTGGGCTGCAAAGAGAAAGGGCTTTAGCGGTTCCCCAATTAACCGTTGGAGTATCAAACGACCTCCAAATGGCACAAAACTTGACAGGCGGCCTACCGGTGCTATACCAAGGCCGCTTGGCAGACCTCGGGCCATTTCGAGAAAGCTTAACACCCGCTCACAATGAGAGACAAAAAGGGAACGCCGGAGGACATAGGAGTGCCGGATTGCAAAACGGACAATGGGGAAAAATGCTCGGATGCATGAGACGAACATGTATGCAAAATGAAATGCACATGATGACATGATATGAAATGCATATGATGACATGGCAAAGTGCAACACGCAAGCAAATGACATGGCAATGACGGCGAATAACTGGCAGACACCTAGCGCATCGAATCTGGGGCGTTACACCACAGGTCTATGTTTATCTCTATCATAGGGTTTAGCAATTCTAGCAGTTTCACCAGAGAATTGAATAACATGCCCATCAATATTATCAGACAAGAGATCTTTAACAATAGCAATATTAGGTTCTATTTTGACTTGCTCAGGAGGTGTATAAGTTCTAATATTGCTTTTACGAACAACAGTTGAAGTTTTAGCATGATCCTTCATGCTAACAGGGAAAGGTGGTTTCTCAACATAAGAAGTGGGAACAATAGGATCATTGTAAGTGACAGTCTTTTCTTCAACTTTAATAGGTGCAGCTACTTTTACTTCTATGGGAGGATGATATTTAAACCACTTCTCCTTGGGGAGATCAACATAAGTAGCAAAATATTCACAGAAAGAAGCTACTATCTCAGAGTCAAGTCCATATTTAGTGCTAAACTTACGGAAAATATCGGTATCCATAAAAGATTTAACACAATCTAACTTAGGTGTCATACCTGACTCATTACCTTCGTTGAGGTACCAATCTTCAGAGTTGCGTTTAATTCTATCCAATAAATCCCATCTAAATTCAATAGGCTTCATCATAAAAGAGCCAACACAAGAAGTATCGAGCATGGTGCGATTGTTATCAGAAAGCCGAGCATAAAAACTTTGCATAATCACTTCTCTTGCGAGCTCATGATTGGGGCATGAATATAACATTGATTTAAGCCTGCCCCAAGCTTGAGCGATGCTTTCTCCTTCGCGAGGCCAAAAATTATATATATAATTGCGATCACGATGAACAAGATGCATAGGGTAATACTTTTGATGAAATTCCAATTTCAATCTTTTATAGTTCCATAATCTCATATCATCACATAGCCTGTACCATGTCAATGTGTCTCCCTTCAAAGATAAAGGGAAGGCCTTCTTCTTAACAACATCATCGGGTATACCTGCAAGCTTAAATAGTCCACAAACATCATCCACATAGCGTAGATGTTCACCAGGATGCGTTGGTCCATCTCCTGTAAAAGTGTTAGCTAGCAGTTTTTCCATCATACCCGAAGGAATCTGAAAAGGAGTTTCATTTTCAATAGGTTCAGTAGGTTCAGTAGGTTGAGGAGCAACTCTTTGCTCTACTGGACGAGGAGAAGATACCCCGAACAAGCCCCTCAGACAATTACTTTCCATAGTAACAAGTGACAGAAAATTTCAGCACACTATAGAAATTTTTCCTTACCAAAGGCGCTTCACTCCCCGGCAACGGCGCCAGAAATTCTTCTTGCTACCTCTTGAGCACTGCGTTGGATTTCCCCGAAGAGGAGAGGACGATGCAGCAAAGTAGCGTAAGTATTTCCCTCAGTTTTTGAGAACCAAGGTATTAATCCAGTAGGAGACCACGTACAAGTCCCGCGTACCTACACAAAACGATAGCTACTCGCAACCAACACGATTAGGGTTTGTCAATCCCTTCACGGTCACTTACGAGAGTGAGATCTGATAGAGATGATAAATAATATTTTTGGTATTTTTGATAGATAGATGCAAAGTAAAAAGTAAAAGGCAAAGTAAAAACAAAGCAAGAAAATAAAGCGATAGAGATTGATATGATGAGAATAGACCCGGGGCCATAGGTTTCACTAGTGGCTTATCTCAGGAGCACAAATATTCTACGGTGGGTGAACAAATTACTGTTGAGCAATTGACAGAATTGAGCATAGTTATGAGCATATCTAGGTAATGATCATGTATATAGGCATCACGTCCAAGACAAGTAGATCGAAACGATTCTACATCTACTACTATTACTCCACTCATCGACCACTATCCAGCATGCATCTAGAGTATTAAGTTAAAAACAGAGTAACGCCTTAAGCAAGATGACATGATGTAGAGTAGAGGGATAAATTCATGCAATATGATAAAAAACCATCTTGTTATCCTCGATGGCAACAATACAATACGTGCCTTGCAACCCTTTCTGTCACTGGGTAAGGACACCACAAGATTGAACCCAAAGCTAAGCACTTCTCCCATTGCAAGAACTACCAATCTAGTTGGCCAAACCAAAAAGGATAATTCGAAGAGACTTGCAAAGATAACTCAATCATACATAAAATAATTCAGAGAAGAATCAAATATTTTCCATAGATAATATTGGATCATAAACCCACAATTCATCGGTCTCAACAAACACACCGCAAAAAGATGATTACATCGAATAGATCTCCACAAGAGAGGGGGAGAACATTGTATTGAGATCCAAAAAGAGAGAAGAAGCCATCTAGCTACTAGCTATGGACCCGAAGGTCTGAAGTAAACTACTCACACTTCATCGGAGGGGCTATGGTGTTGATGTAGAAGCCCTCCGTGGTGGATGCCCCCTCGTGAGCTCCTAACAGGCACCAAGATGGGATCTCGTGGATCTGAAGGTTGCGGTGGGGAATTAGGTTTTGGCTCCTGTTCGATCGTTCAGGGATACGTGAGGTATATATAGGAGGAAGGATACGTCGGTGGAGCGTCAGGGCCCACGAGGTAGGGGCACGCCCAGGCGCCCTCCACCTCGTGACCGCCTCGCACTTCTTGGAGTAGGGTCCAAGTCTCCGGATCACGCTCGGTGAGAAAATCACGTCCGAAGGTTTCATTCCGTTTGGACTCCGTTTGATATTCCGCTTTCTTGAAACACCAAATTGGCAAAAAACAGCAATTCTGGGCTGGGCCTCCGGTTAATAGGTTAGTCCCAAAAATAATATAAAAGTGGAAAATAAAGCCCAATATAGTCCAAAACAGTAGATAAAGTAGCATGGAGCGATCAAAAATTATAGATACGTTGGAGACGTATCAGGCATCCCCAAGCTTAATTCCTGCTCGTCCTCGAGTAGGTAAATGATAAAAAAGAATTTTTGATGTGAAGTGATACTTTGGCATAATTTCAATATAAATCTTCTTACTTGTGATATGAATATTCAGATCCAAAAGATTCAAGATAAAAGTTCATATTGACACAAAAATAATAATACTTCAGGCATACTAATCAAAGCAATCATGTCTTCTCAAAATAACATGGCAAAAGAAAGTTCATCCCTACAAAATCATATAGTTAGGCTATGCTTCATTTTCTTCACACAAAGATGTCCCAACTTCTATACCCCCGATGACAAGCCAAGCAATTATTTCATACTCAAATAATCTCAAACTTTTTCAACCTTCACGCAATACATGAGCGCGAGCCATGGATATAGCACTATGGGTGGAATAGAATATGATGATGGGGATTGTGTGGAGAAGACAAAAAGGAGAAAGTCTCACATTGACGAGGCTAATCAACGGGCTATGGAGATGCCCATCAATTGATGTCAACATGAGGAGTAGGGATTGCCATGCAATGGATGCACTAGAGCTATAAGTATATGAAAGCTCTACAAAAGAAACTAAGTGGGTGTGCATCCAACTTGCTTTCTCATGAAGACCTAGGGCATTTTTAGGAAGCCCATCATTGGAATATACAAGCCAAGTTCTATAATGAGAAATTCCCACTAGTGTATGAAAGTGACAAAATGAGAGACTCTCTATCATGAAGATCTTGGTGCTACTTTGAAGCACAAGTGTGGTACAAGGATAGTAGCATTGTCCCTTCTCTCTTTTTCTCTCATTTTTTTTATTTGGGCCTTTCTCTTTTCTTTTCTCTTTTTTTTTATTTTTCATATGGAGTCTCATCCCGACTTATGGGGGAATCATAGTCTCCATCATCCTTTCCTCACTTGGGACAATGCTCTAATAATGATAATCATCACACTTTTATTTTTCTTACAACTCAACAATTACAACTCGATACTTAGAACAAGGTATGACTCTATATGAATGCCTCTGGCGGTGTACCGGGATGGTGCAATGAATCAAGAGTGACACGTATGAAAAATAATGCATGGTGGCTTTGCCACAAATACGATGTCAACTACATGATCATGCAATGGCAATATGACAAAAGTAATGTATGTCATGATGATGATGGTGGAAGTTGCATGGCAATATATCTCGGAATGGCTATGGAAATGCCATGATAGGTAGGTATGGTGGCTGTTTTGAGGAAGATATAAGGAGGTTTTTGTGTGATAGAGCATATCGTATCACGGGGTTTGGATGCACCAGCGAAGTTTGCACCAACTCTCAAGGTGAGAAAGGGCAATGCACGGTACCGAAGAGGCTAGCAAAGGCAGAAAGGTGAGATTGTGTATAATCCATGGACTCAACATTAGTCAAAAGAACTCATATACTTATTGCAAAAATTTAGAAACCATCAAAAATCAAGTAGTACGCGCATGCTCCTAGGGAGATAGATTGGTAGGAAAAGTCCATCACTCGTCCCCGACCGCCACTCATAAGGATGCACAAGCCAGGTACACTCCATGTTTCAAATTTGTTACACAACTTTAACCATACGTGCATGCTACGGGACTTGCAAACTTCAACACAAGAATTTCTCAAATTCACAATTACCCAACTAGCACGGCTTTGATATTATCACCTCCATATCTCAAGACAATTATCAAGCATCAAACTTATCTTAGTATTCAATTCTCTCAAAAGAAAGTTTCACATATCTTGAACACTAAGTATATTAACATTAAGCAAATTACCATGCTATTAACGACTCTAAAAATAATCTCAGTGAAGCATGAGAGATCAATAGTTTCTCTAAAACAAATCCACCACCGTGCTCTAAAAGATATAAGTGAAGCATAGAGCAAAAATTATCACGCTCAAAAGATATAAGTGAAGTACTATGAGCAAAACTATCAAGCTCAAAAGATATAAGTGAAGCACATAGAGTATTCTAACAAATTCCAAATCATGTATGGCTCTCTCAAAAGGTGTGTACAGCAAGGATGATTGTGGCAAACTAACAAGCAAAGACGCAAATAATACAAGATGCTCCAAGCAAAACACATATCATGTGGTGAATAAAAATATAGCTCCAAGTAAATTACCGATGGAAGTGGACGAAAGAGGGGATGCCTTCCGGGGCATCCCCAAGCTTTGACTTTTTGGTGTCCTTGGATTCTCTTGGGGGTGCCATGGGAATCCCCAAGCTTAGGCTCTTGCCACTCCTTGTTCCATAATCCATCAAAAGAATTCACCCAAAACTTGAAAACTTCACAACACAAAACTCAACAGAAATCTCGTGAGCTCCGTTAGAGAAAGAAAACAAAGAACTACTTAAGGTACTGTAATGAAATCATTATTTATTTATATTTCTGTTAAACCTACTGTATTCCAACTTATCTATGGATTATAAACTATTTTACTAGCCATAGATTCATCAAAATAAGCAAACAACACACGTAAAACAGAATCTGTCAAAAACAGAACAGTCTGTAGCAATATGTAACTAACGCAAACTTCTGGAACTCTAAAAATTCTACCAAAATAGGAAGTCCTGGAAAATTAGTTTATTGAACAGCATCAAAAAAATCAACGCAAAATCACGTTCCTGTGATTTAACAAAATTATATTCGTGCGTGCAAAGTTTCTGTTTTTCAGCAGAATCAAATCAATTATCATCGTAGGTTATCCTATAGGTTCTACTTGGCACAAACACTAATTAAAACATAAGACCACATCCAAACAGAAGGTAGATGGATTATTTATTCCTAAACAGAAGCAAAACACAAAAAACACAAAATAAAATTGGGTTGCCTCCCAACAAGCGCTATCGTTTAACGCCCCTAGCTAGGCATAAAAGCAAGGATAGATTTAGGTATTGCCATCTTTGGTAGGCAGTCCATAAGTGGCTCTCATGATAGATTCATATGGTAATTTTATTTTCTTTCTATGGAGGTGTTCCATACCCTTCTTTAAGGGAAATTGGAATCTAATATTTCCTTCCTTCATATCAATAATTGCACCAATCGTTCGGAAAGGTCTACCAAGAATAATAGGACATGAAGGATTGAAATCTATATCAAGAACGATAAAATCTACAGGCACATAATTCCTATTTGCAACAATAAGAACATCATTAATTCTTCCCATAGGCTTTTTAATAGTGGAATCTGCAAGATGCAAGTTTAGAGAGCAATCATCAAAATCACGGAAATCTAGCAAATCACATAAAGTTTTGGGAATAGTAGAGACACTAGCACCCAAATCACACAAAGCATGAAACTCATAATCTTTAATTTTAATTTAATTAGTAGGTTCCCATTCATCATAGAGTTTTCTAGGGATAGAAACTTTCAACTCAAGTTTTTCTTCATAAGATTGCATCAAGGCATCAACAATATGTTCGGTGAAGGCCTTATTTTGACTATAAGCATGAGGAGAATCTAGCACGGATTGCAACAAGGAAATACAACCAATCAAAGAGCAATTTTCATAATTAACTTCCTTGAGATCCAAAATAGTGGGTTTAGCAATATCTAGGTTTTTATTTCTTTCAATCCCACTTTCATCAAATTCATCATCAAGATCTAGAAACTCCGAATTCTTAGAACGCCTTCTAGGTAAAGGAAGATCATATTCAGTTTCATCAAGATTCATATTGCAAAACAAAGATTTAATGGGGGACACATCAATAACTTTTAGATCTTCATCTTGATTTTCATAGGAATTGGAAGAACACGCTTTAATAAAGGCATCTTTGGAAGCACGCATCCTAGCGGTTCTTTCCTTGCACTCATCAATGGAAATTCTCATGGCTTTGAGAGACTCATTGATATCATGCTTAGGAGGAATAGATCTAAGCTTTAAAGAATCAATTTCAAGAGAAATTCTATCAATGTTCCTAGCCAAATCATCAACTTTAAGCAATTTCTCTTCAAGCAAAGTATAAAATTCTTTTGTCAATTCATAAACTCTTTAACACTACTCTCAAATTCAGAGGGCATCTTATTAAAATTTCCATAAGAGTTGTTGTAGGAATTTCCATAATTATTAGAAGGATTACTAGGATAAGGCCTAGGATTAAAATTCCCTCTATAAGCATTGTTTCCGAAACTATTCCTACCAACAAAATTCACATCCATAGATTCATTATTATTCTCAAGCAAAGTAGATAAAGGCATATCATTGGGATCAAGAGGAGTATTTTTAGGAGCAAACATCTTCATAAGTTCATCCATCTTTTCACTCAAAACATTGATTTCTTCTATAGCATGCACCTTTTCACTAGAAGATTTTTCGGTGTGCCATTCAGAATAATTAGCCATAATATTATCAAGCAATTTTGTAGCATCCCCTAACGTAATTTCCATAAACGTGCCTCCCGCGGCCGAATCTAAAAGATTTCTAGAAGCAAAATTCAATCCGGCATAAAAAATTTGTATGATCATCCATAAATTCAAACCATGAGTAGGGCAATTGCGAAGCATCAATTTCATTCTTTCCCAAGATTGGGCAACATGCTCATGATCAAGTTGTTTAAAATTCATGATATCATTCCTAAGAGTGATGATCTTAGCGGGAGGAAAATACTTAGAGATAAAAGCATCTTTGCACTTGTTCCAAGAATCAATACTATTTTTAGGCAAAGATGATAAGCAAACTTTAGCACGATCTCTAAGTGAAAACGGAAATAACTTCAATTTGACAATATTGTTATCCGTATCTTTCTTCTTTTGCATATCACACAAATCAACAAAATTGTTTAGATGAGTAGCGGCATCTTCACTAGGAAGGCCGGTGAATTGATCTTTCATAACAAGATTCAACAAAGCGGTATTGATTTCACAAGACTCATTATTATTAAGAGGAGCAATCGGAGTACTAAGGAAATCATTATTATTGGTATTCGAGAAATCACACAATTTGGTATTATCTTGCGCCATGGCAACAAGTAATCCAACACACAAGCAAACAGAAAGGCAACGAGAAAAAGGCAAACGGAAAAGAGAGGAGGAGATTGGGAAAGAGAGGGAGAATAAAACAGCAAAGGTGAAGTGGGGGAGAGGAAAACGAGACGCAAATGGCAAATAATGTAATGCGAGAGATAAGGATTGCGATGGGTACTTGGTATGGTTGACTTGCTTGCGTGAGCCTCCCCGGCAACGGCGCCAGAAAAGAGTCTTGATGACCCACAAGTATAGGGGATCTATCGTAGTCCTTTCGATAAGTAAGAGTGTCGAAACCAACGAGGAGCAGAAGGAAATGATAAGCGGTTTTCAGCAAGGTATTCTCTGCAAGTACTAAAATAAGTGGTAACAGATAGTTTTGCGATAAGATAAATTGTAACGAGCAACAAGTAACAAAAGTTAATAAAGTGCAGCAAGGTGGCCCAATCCTTTTTGTAGCAAAGGACAAGCCTGGACAAACTCTTATAATAGGAAAAGCGCTCCCGAGGACACATGGGAATATCGTCAAGCTAGTTTTCATCACGCTCATATGATTCGCGTTCGGTACTTTGATAATTTGATATGTGGGTGGACCGGTGCTTGGGTGCTGTTCTTACTTGAACAAGCATCCCACTTATGATTAACCTCTATTGCAAGCATCCGCAACTACAACAAAAGTATTAAGGTAAACCTAACCAAAGCATGAAACATATGGATCCAAATCAGCCCCTTACGAAGCAACGCATAAACTAGGGTTTAAGCTTCTGTCACTCTAGCAACCCATGATCTACTTATTACTTACCAATTCCTTCCTCTAGGCCCAAATAATGGTGAAGTGTTATGTAGTCGACGTTCACATAACACCACTAGAGGTTAGACAACATACATCTTATCAAAATATCGAACGAATACCAAATTCACATGACTACTAATAGCAAGACTTCTCCCTTGTCCTCAGGAACAAACGTAATTACTCACAAAGCATATTCATGTTCATAATCAGAGGGGTAATAATGTGCATAAAGGATCTGAACATATGATCTTCCACCAAATAAACCAACTAGCATCAACTACAAGGAGTAATCAACACTACTAGCAACCTACTAGCACCAATCCCGAACTTGGAGACAAGAATTGGATACAAGAGATGAACTAGGGTTTGGAGATGAGATGGTGCTGGTGAAGATGTTGATGGAGATTGCCCTCTCCCGATGAGAGGAGCGTTGGTGATGACGATGGTGATGATTTCCCCCTCCCGGAGGGAAGTGTCCCCGGCAGAACAGCTCTGCTGGAGCCCTAGATTGGTTCCGCCAAGGTTCCGCCTCATGGCGGCGGAGTCTTGTCCCGAAAGGTTGCCTTCTATTTTTTCTCATCAAAAGACTTCATATAGGAGAAGATGGGCATCGGAGAGCCACTAGGGGGCCCACGAGGTAGGGGCGCGCCAGGGGCGCCCCCACCTCGTGAGCGAGGTGTGGGCCTGGCCTTCATCTTTAGCGATGATTTTTCTTTATTTATTTTAAGACATTCTGTGGAGTTTCAGGGCTTTTGGAGTTGCGCAGAATAGTCCTTCAATATTTGCTCCTTTTCCAGCCCAGAATTCTAGCTGTCGGCATTCTCCCTCTTCATGTAAACCTTGTAAAATAAGAGAGAATAGCCATAAGTATTGTGACATAACGTGAAATAACAGCCCATAATGCAATAAATATTGACATAAAAGCATGATGCAAAATGTACGTATCAAGTCTCGAAATGGTCGAGAGGTTAAGCTTGATATATTGGAAGGTAGTATTCGAACACCGGAAGTGTTCCGGAATGTATCGGGTACATATCGAGTACCTGAGGGTTACTGAACCCCCCGGGACAGATATGGGCCATATGGGCCATAGGAGGGAGGCACACCAGCCCACAAGGGGTGGCGCGCCCCCCACCAGGGAAGGAGGCCGAATTGGACAAGGAGAGGGAGCGGCACCCCCTTTCCTTCTCCTCCCCTCTCAACTTCTCCCTGTCCCCCTCCGATAAAAGGAAGGGGGCCGAATCCTACTAGGACCCCAAGTAGGACTCCTCCTACTCGGGGCGCGCCTAGGGCCGGCCTCCTCTCCCTCCCTTGTTTATATACGGGGGGGTGCTCCCCTAAAACACACATCAATTGTTCCAAGCCGTGTGCGGCGCCCCCCTCCATAGTTTACGCCTCCGGTTATATTCTCACGGTGCTTAGGCGAAGCCCTACGCGGATCACATCACCACCACCGTCACCACGCCGTCATGCTGATGGAACTCATCTACTTCCTCGACCCTCTGCTGGATCAAGAGCTCGAGGGACGTCACTGCGCTAAATGTGTGCAGAACTCGGAGGTGCCGTATGTTCGGTACTTGATCGGTCGGAACGAGAAGACGTTCGACTACATCAATCGCGTTAAGCAAACGCTTCCGCTTTCAGTCTACGAGGGTACATAGACACACTCTCCCCTTCTCGTTGCTATATGCATCTCCTAGATAGATCTTGCGTGAGCGTAGGAATTTTTTTGAAATTTCATGCTACATTTTCCCAACACTAGGCGCCCCCTCCTCATATATATAGGTGGGAGGGAGAGGGGAGAGGCCAAGTGGCACCCCAAGTAGGTCTAAATCCTACTTGGGCTCCTGTCCTTGACCGCGCCCCCTACCATATTTGTCGGAGGGGAAGGAAAGAGGGGGAGGAAGGAAGGGGGGATCATATTCCACTCTTTCCTTTCCCTTACCCTCTTTCCTTCTCCTCTTAGGCTAGCCCATATAGGGGGACACACCAGTTTCTTGTGGATGGTGCATTTCCCCTCTTGGCCCATAAGGCCCAATCTTTTGTCGGGGGTGCCCGGAACCCCTTTCGGTGACCCGATAAGTACTTGATACCACCCAAAACACTTTCGGTGTCTGAATACCATCGTCCTATATATCAATTTTTACATCTCAACCATTTCTAGACTCCTCTTCATGTCCATGATCTCATCCGAGACTCCGAACAACATTCGGTCACCAAATCACATAACTCATATAATACTATATCATCATCGAATGTTAAGCGTGCAGACCCTATGGGTTCGAGAACTATGTAGACATGACCGAGACACCTCTCTAGTCAATAACCTATAGCGGAACTTGGATGCCCATATTGGCTCCTACATATTCTATGAAGATCTTTATCGGTCGAACCGTTATGACAACATACGTAATTCCCTTTGTCCATCGGTATGTTACTTGCCCGAGATTCGATCATCGATATCTTCATACCTAGTTCAATCTTTTTACTGGCAAGTCTCTTTACTCATTCTGTAATACATAACCTCGTGACTAACTCCTTAGTCATTTGCTTGCAAGCTTATGATGTGTATTACCGAGAGACCCATATATACCTCTTCGATACTCGGATGACAAATCCTAATCTTGATCTATGCCAACTCAACAAACACCTTCAGAGATACCTGTAGAGCATCTTTATAATCACCCTGTTACATTGTGATGTTTGATAGCACACAAGGCATTCCTCCGGTATCCAGGAGTTGCATAATCTCATAGTCGAAGGAATATGTATTTGACATGAAGAAAGCAATAGCAATAGAACAGAACGATCATTATGCTAAGCCAATGGATGGGTCTTGTCCATCACATTATTCTCCTAATGATGTGATCCCGTCATCAAATGACAACACATGTCCATGGTTAGGAAACCTTAACCATCTTTGATCAACGAGCTAGTCTAGTAGAGACTCAGTAGGGACACGGTATTTGTTTATGTATTCGCACATGTATTTAAGTTTCCGATCAATACAATTCTAGCATGAATAATAAACCTTTATCGTGAATAAGGAAATATAAAGTAACAACTTTATTATTGCCTCTAGGGCATTTTCCTTCAGTCTCCCACTTGCACTAGAGTCAATAATCTAGTTCACATCGTCATGTGATTAACACCCATAGTTAACATCGCCATGTGACCAATACCCAAAGATTTTACTAGAGTCAATAACCTAGTTCACATCGCTACGTGATTAACACCCAAAGAGTACTAAGGTGTGATCATGTTTTGCTTGCGAGAGAGGTTTAGTCAACAGGTCTGCCACATTCAGATCCATATGTATTTTGCAAATTTCTATGTCTATAATACTCTGCATGGAGCTACTCTAGCTAATTGCTCCCACTTTCAATATGTATCTAGATTGAGACTCATAGTCATCTGGATCGGTGTAAAAGCTTGCATCAACGTAACTGTTTACGACAAACTATTTATCACCTCCATAACCGAGAAATATTTCCTTAGTCCTCTAAGGATAATTTTGACCGCTGTCTAGTGATCTACTCCTAGATCACTATTGTATCCCCTTGCCAAACTCATGGCAAGATACACAACAAGTTTGGTACACAGCATGGCATACTTTATAGATCCTATGGATGAGGCATAGGGAATGGCTTTCATTCTCTCTCTATCTTCTGCCATGATCAGGCTTTGACTCTTACTCAACTTCACACCTTATAATACAATACAGAACTCCTGCTTTGACTGATCCATTTTTAACTCCTTCAAAATCTTGTCAAGGTATGTACTCATTGAAAATCTTATCAATCGTCTTGATCTATCTCTATAGATCTTGATGCCTAGTATGTAAGCAGCTTCACCGAGGTCTTTCATTGAAAAATTCTTATTCAAGTATCCTTTTCTACTATCCAGAAATTCTATATCATTTCCAATCAACAATATGTCATCCACATATAATATCAGAAATGCTACAGAGCTCCCACTCACTTTCTTGTAAATACAGGCTTCATCGTAAGTCTGTATAAAACCATATGCTTTGATCACCTCATCAAAGTATATATTCCAACTCTGAGATGCTTGCACCAGTCCATATATGGATCACTGGAGCTTGCACACTTTGTTAGCACCTTTAGGATTAACAAAACATTCTGGTTGCATCATATACAACTCTTCTTTGAAATACCCTCTAAAGAATGCAGTTTTGACATCCATTTGCCAGATTTCATAATCATAAAATGTGGCAATTGCTAACATGATTCAAACAGACTTAATCATCACTACGGGTGAGAAAGTCTCATCATAGTTGACTCCTTGAACTTGTCAAAAACCTTTTACGACAAGTCAAGCTTTGTGGACAGTAACATTACCATCAGTGTTAGCCTTCCTCTTGAAGATCCATTTATTCTCTATGGCTTGCCTATCATCAGGCAAGTCCATTGAAGTCCACACTTTATTCTCATACATGGATTCTATTCAGATTTCATGGCCTCAAGCCATTTGTCGGAATCTGGGCTCATCATAGCTTCTTCATGGTTCGTAGGTTCGCCATGGTCTAATAACATGACTTCCAGGATAGGATTACTGTACCACTCTGGTGCGGAACATGCTTTGTTCAACCTATGAAGTCTGGTAATAACTTGATCCGAAGTTTCATGATCATCATCATTAGCTTCCTCTCTAGTTGGTGTAGGCATCATGGGAACGGATGTCTCTGATGTGCTACTCTCCAATTCGAGAGAAGGTACAATTACCTCATCAGGTTCTACTTCCCTCCCACTCACTTCTTCGAGAGAAACTCCTTCTCTAGAAAGGGCCCATTCTAAGCAACAAAGATCTTGCCTTTGGATCTGTGGAGAAGGTGTACCCAATAGTTTCTTTAGGGTATCCTATGA
Organism: Aegilops speltoides; assembly: GCA_021437245.1. NCBI lineage: Eukaryota > Viridiplantae > Streptophyta > Magnoliopsida > Poales > Poaceae > Aegilops > Aegilops speltoides. The sequence continues at coordinate 47,388,766 of CM038144.1, forward strand.
AGACGCACTTCTCCGATTTGGGATCAAACTTATCAGGCTGAAGCCTTTTGACATAATTATTGCAACCCTAAACTTTAAGAAATGACAGCTTAGGTTTCTGCCAAACCATAGTTCATACGGTGTTGTCTCAGCAGATTTATACGATGCCTATATAACGTGAATGCGGCTGTCTCTAATGCATAACCCCAAAACGATAGTGGTAAATCGGTAAGAGACATCATAGAATGCACTATATCCAATAAAGTACGGTTACGACGTTCAGACACACCATTACGTTGTGGTGTTCCAGGTGGCGTGAGTTGTGAAACTTTTCCACATTCTTTTAAATGAAGGCCAAACTCGTAATTCAAATGTTCGCCTCCACGATCAGATCGTACAAACTTTGTTTTCTTGTTACGATGATTCTCCACTTCACTCTGAAATTCTTTGAACTTTTCAAATGTTTCAGACTTGTGTTTCATTAAGTAGATATACTCATACCTACTCAAATCATCTGTGAAGGTGAGAAAATAACGATACCCACCACGTGCTTCAACACTCATCCGATTGCATACATCAGTATGTATTATTTCCAATAAGTCATTAGCTTGCTCCATTGTTCCAGAGAACGGAGTTTTAGTCATCTTATCCATGAGGCATGGTTCGCAAGTATCAAATGATTCATAATCAAGTGATTCCAAAAATACATCCGCATGGATTTTCTTCATGCGCTTTACACCAATATGACCTAAACGGCAGTGCCACAAATATGTTGCACTATCATTATCAACTTTGCATCTTTTGGCATCAATATTATGAATATGTGTATCACTATGATTGATATTTAGTAAACCATTTACATTGGGTGTATGACCATAGAAGGTTTTATTCATGTAAATAGAACAACAATTATTCTCTGACTTAAATGAATAACTGTATCGCAATAAACATGATCCAATCATATTCATGCTCAATGCAAACACAAAATAACATTTATTTAGGTCCAACACTAATCTCGAAGGTAGAGGGAGTGTGCGATGGTGATCTTATCAACCTTGGAATCACTTCCAACACACATCATCCCCTCGCCCTTAACTAGTCTTTGTTCATTTTGCAACTCCTGTTTCGAGTTACTAATCTTAACAACTGAACCGGTATCAAATACCCAAGGGTTACTATGAACACCAGTAAAGTACACATTAATAACATGTATATCAAATATACCTTTGTTCACTTTGCCATCCTTCTTATCCGCCAAGTATTTGGGGTAGTTCCGCTTCCAGTGACCATTCCCTTTGCAGTAGAAGCATTCAGTTTCAAGCTTAGGTCTAGCTTTGGGCTTCTTCACGGGAGTGGCAACTTGCTTGTCATTCTTCTTGAAGTTCCCTTTTTTTACTTTGCCCTTTTTCTTGAAACTAGTGGTCTTGTTAACCATCAACACTTGATGCTCTTTCTTGATTACTACAGATTTTAGCATCGCTAAGAGCTCGGGAATCTTTTTCGTTATCCCTTGCACATTATAGTTCATCACGAAGTTCTAGTAGCTTGGTGATAGTGACTAGAGAACTCTGTCAATAACTATCTTATCTGGAAGATTAACTCCCACTTGATTCAAGCAATTGTAATGCCTAGACATTCTGAGCAGATGCTCACTAGCTGGGCTATTCTCCTCCATCGTGTAGGCAAAGTACTTGTCAGAGGTCTCATACCTCTCGATACGGGCATGAGTTTGAAATACCAATTTCAGCTCTTGGAACATCTCATATGCTATGTGGTGTTTTTGAAACGTCTTTGAAGCCCCGATTCTAAGTCGTAAAGCATGGCACATTAAACTATCAAGTAGTCATCATATCGAGCTTGCCAAACATTCATAACGTCTGCAACTACTCCTGCAATAGGTATGTCATCTAACGGTGCATCAAGGACATAATTCTTCTGTGCAGCAATAAGGATAATCCTCAGATCATGGACCCAGTCCGCATAATGGCTACTATCATCTTTCCATTTAGTTTTCTCTAGGAACATATCAAAAACATAGGGGAGCTACAACGCGAGCTATTGATCTATAACATAATTTGTAAATACTGTCAGGACTAAGCTCATGATAAATTAAAATTCTATTAATCAAAATACTAATGAACTCCCACTTAAATAAACATCCCTCAAGTTATCTAAGTGATACGTGATCCAAATCAACTAACCCATGTCCGATCATCACGTGATATGGGGTAGTCATCAATGGTGAACATCGTGATCATATCTACTATATGATTCATGTTCGCTCTTTCGATCTCCAGTGTTCTGAGGCCATGTCTATACATGTTGGCTCATCAAGTTTAATCCAAGTATTCCGCATGTGCAAAACTATAGCGACCCGACCCGAATGGGTCAAGTCTCTGTGCTTACGTGTCATCCCTGGATCGGTATGCTGACACACACAGTACTCGAGGATTTATAACAGAGGTAAATCACATGTATAAAGTAATGTAAATACTATTACCTCAATCCAAAATAGCGGAAGCAACAAGGTTGTGGATTCCCATCAACACCAACGGCAAAGTTGAGTATAGGAAATCGTAACCCTAACGTATCACTTACTCGTCGTAAGACCCTGCAACATGAGACGTTGCAGCCACAGAGGGTCAGTACATTGAATGTACTGGCAAATTCACACCATAGAGCAATGATGAATAAAGGCTATCACTACATGCATATTTGGCTGGTGGAGGCTCTATGGTTATAATGTTTTTGCGAAAAGCCAATTTTTTCCCTACTGCAAAGGAATAAATTTATTTAACTATCATGGTGGTTGTTAAACATTGAGAATGGTTGATAGCATTCTCAATCCCAATTAAAAGTACTCATTAACAACCCAACAATATTAATTAAAGTAACATGATGAGATTCACAGGAAAATCAAGTACTAGATACTCAAGATGTCCATAACAGGGGGACACGGCTAATCATGATTAGTTTGTACACTCTGCAGAGGTTTGCGCACTTTCCCCACATGACTCGATCGCCTCCGCTTGATTTCTCGCACTACATGATGTTTGAGAAACGGATGATCGAGACATAGTCTTTCAGAAGCACTTGCACCTTACATGAGGGGTAGACCGTACCAACCTACATCCCCTACATCTGCTAGTCCACCCCGTAAGAGTTCGCACAACTTAGTCAATTATGCTAGAGCCCATAATAGCATGTGGCTGCACACGGAAGTTTCTAGTTTGAATAATCTCATGATCCCTTTGAGCCTGGGTGGCGGTCCTTAGAAATACAAGCAAGTCCTGCTAGAAAATAGGTGCCTCAATCCACCCAGATGTGTGTTTAAGTTGCCACCTTAAATAAACCATTAATTAACAATGTCACATCTGTCATGGAAATTCACTCACCCAATCCACGTCTACTAGCATAGCATGGCATAATAAGCAAACATGGAAGTAACTCCCAAGGTTTGATAATAAAACAGGTAATAGGTACTACCTCATCTACTTCCCATCCCACAATTTAATTAGATCCTAATCATGCAATGTTTGAAGGATTGAACTAATGCAATAAAACTGGGTATGAGAAAAGGTATGATCAAAGTGTGAACTTGCCTGCAATGTTGATGAAGATTATTTGCACTCAGAACTCCTGATAATTCTACTCGTCACACTCCAGTCAATCTATCGTGAGCAAGCAATAGTAACCACACATAAGCAATCACTCAAAAGATCGGAAAGAACGGAGAAGACGATTCGGAAAACATCAAAACCAAGCAAATAACTCTTGCAACAAAAAAAAGATTTCTAACCATACCAAAATTATGTGAATTAGGCCTTATCAGAAAGTTTAGGTCAAGAGCTTCGAATTGCAAAAAGAATCACTCAAATCGGAGTTATAAAACTCAAGTTATGATCAAACGAAGTTTAAATACGAATCTGTTTGAAAATCAAGTTTTAAACTTTAAAAAACATGTTTAAGTTGTTTTACTAGATAGAGAGGATCATAACGAAGACGTGGGCGTTGGTTTCATTGGATTTGGATAAACGGACAAAAAGCTGTGGTCGTTTGAAGTACAGGGACTAATCTGTGAAGAAATTTATCACGAATAGGTCCCTAGCCGAAAATAAAAAAGAAAAAGAAAAACCTATCGAGCGAACGCTCGCTACAGAACGCTAACGAACGAAAACGTTCGCTAGATCTACCTAAACAGAAAACATTCGCTAAATAAAAACGAAACGGTTTTCAAGAAGAAAACCGATTTGGGTCGGTAGGTTATACCAGTTCGGGTTTTCGACGAAAACCAACGGTTTTTGGGGGCGGATCGGGTCGGGCGTCCGGCAGGTTGAGGTGGCGGCGAACTCCGGCGGGGCGGCGGCTTCGGTCTTGGCCGGGGCGGCGGCTCCGGTGGCCGGCGGCATCGGGCGGAGGCACGAGGCGCGGCGTGATGCGGCGGTGGCGGTGGTGGCAGCAGCGGCAAGGGCGACAGAGTGGAGCGGGCGGCGGAATGATTCGCCCGGGCGGTGGCGCGAGGCGAGAGGAGGCGAGGCGAGGAGGAAAAGAGGGGTCGTGGCGTCGGGGCTGGCCTTTTATGGGGAGGGGCGAGGAGGTGGCGTAGGGAAGGGGCAGGAGGAGGCCGGGCGGCGTACGGCGTCCATGGCGGCGCGGCGGCGTGCCCGAGTGGGACTCCCGCTCGGGAAGGAGAGGGGCGGCGCTGCTGGGCTGGGCCGTGACCTGGCCTGGTCCGAAGAAGAAGTTTTTTTTAAACATTTATTTTTTTACAGAAATAAAAACAAATAAACTAAAAATATACTATAGGCATATAATATACCAAAATTTTCAGAAAAAGATTTTCTATGACTTGAACATTTTTCTAAAGTCAAATAAAATACGAACAAATCCAAATAAAGCAAAGAGTGCTTCTGCCCTAGTAAAATCCAATAAAAATCATTTTTAAAATACCAAAATTAATTCAAATCTATTTCTCTCCAATTTTCTGATGTAGGGAATCATGTTACCCTAATTTCTGTATATTTTATTTTTGGAGAAAAATAATTCGAATAAAACTCCAATAACTCCAAATTGAAAATAAATTCAAAAGAATTTTGAATTTAATTCTTTGAAACTCCCAACTCATATTTCATATATTTTGAAGAAGTCATTTTATTTTCGCTCGTGAAAATCATTGAGTTGCATAAAGTTCCAGAATTGGAAATATTTTCCAGATGAAATTCAAATATTTTCAACACCCCTTGTCATTTAAATAAATGGAAGAAGTCATGTCATCTTCTCTCCAGGGTTTTGTGTTTAAAAGAATTTGAATTCATGTAGATCAGAAAAGAAAATGAAAGTTTGGGAAAGTCCTTTTATTCCCTCTCATTTAACTTTCAATAAGTTTCGAATTCACTCACTTTCACACAAGCAATCAAACAATCAATCAAATCTATCTATTTATTATAGCATTCCAAAATTTAGAATTTTGGGATGTTACAAACCTACCACCCTTAAAATGAATCTCGTCCTCGAGATTCGGAGAGGCTAGCAAGAAATAGGTTAGGGTTTGGGGTCTTCTCAAAATCCATCGATCAACACTGGGTCTCGGGTGCTACCACCCTTAGAAACATGGTTACGGTTCCATCAAACTCATATACTCCATCCTTATTGTTGACAGTGTCGGTCTTCTCAGATTCTCGGGAAAATTCCTTCTCTGGGATCTTCCGGTAGTGGCATAACCTTTTCCTCAATTCTGGTATCCATTTCATCTGGTAAGGTTATTCCAAGACTGGGTCTTCTTAGCTGACGGGTCCGGCGCCAATACTAATTAGCTATCGATATCTCATGGTGGTCAACAATTTATGGTTTCTCCTGCAGAAAACGGGTCTGGCTTCGTTCTCACCGTATGACCTACGATTGGCAACAACTGCCTGTACAAGGGAAAATACTTATACCATTCCAAGGTTTAAACAAGGTTTTGATCGTCGTCTCTCTACTATAGGTAAGTCACTCAGATTTACCATCCCATATAGCAAGGCGAATAATAAGAGTAAGTCGGTATGGTGATCAATCCATCCCGCACCCAAATCATTATCTTGTATATGGTTTAGCGAATCTCGCATGCTAACACTAGGTCATCCTCACAAGCATTGCAGAATTTTTCTTGTCAACGAACCAAGTTCGGATAAATCCATTGATTCTGCAAGCCAAACAAGCATCTATCGTTCCTTAACAACTCTCAGGTTTTGTGTTGCTCCTATAAAATCGTCAGTGGGTAAAGGCATATCCTCTTCTAAGGGTTTTCCTTCAGCAAGAGCGTGCTTGCTTCTTGGCAGGTCCTGGGGCCTATGGGTTATGGCTCATCTCATCACTTGTACACCTTGAACTCATCATCGGGGCAACTGATCGTTATTCCAACATTCAACTTCTTAGCATTCTTAAATCCATCCAATCGTAATGTCTCCAGCTTCCTTCTGTTTGTACCAAACTAAGACGTGATTACTCAGACTCATCATGGAATTTCCATTGATCCATAGTTCCAACATCCTACCTCCTTTATATCCAATAGTAATTCATCTCTTCATCCTCATGGGATGTCCCACATACCGAGATAAAAACTTATACTTATTAAGTCCATACTCCACTTCGTGGAACATCATTATCCTTTCCAGGGTCAAGCATCCTTACAGGGGAATATTGGCCATCTCTGCATGGCACTTCTTCAACTGGGAAACGTGAAACACATCATGAACTTCTGACAGTCCTTCGGGTGACTCCAATTTGTTGGCCACTTCTCCCATACGCTCCAAACTCGGTATGGTCCTACAAATCTTGGGGCTAACTTTCCCTTAACTCCAAATAGTTTAACTCCTCGCAGAGGGGACACACGAAGACATGCTCTGTCTCCAATTTCATAGACTTCCTCCTTGCGTTTTTGAGTCTGCATAACTCTTCTGCCAAGACTGAGCTACCTTAAGTCTATCTCGAAGCATCTTAACATTCTCTTCTGACTCCTTGATCACATTTGGTCCAAACAACTGACGGTCTCCAACTTCATCCCATATCAACGGTGTTTGGCTCCTTCTCCCATACAAAGCTTTAAGAGGGGTCATCTTCAATCTGGCTTGGTAACTGTTGTTGTATGAGAACTCCACGTAAGTTAGATTATCGTCACTACTAGATCCATAATCTAGCGCACACGCTCTCAACATGTCCTCCAGAATCTGATTGACTCTCTCGATTTATCCATCTGTCTGCGGATGAAAGGTTGTCCTGAACTCTAGCCTAGTACCCAAAGTGTGGTGCAGCTGATTCCATAACTTTGAGGTAAACTGTGTTCCTCTATCCGATACGATGGTCCTCGGAACTCCATGCGGACATACGATTCTGGGAAAATATATCTTGGCCAACTTCGCACTTGTATAGGTGGTATTCACTGGGATAAAGTGAGCCACTTTGGTCAAGCGAATCATCTACTACCCAGATAGAATCATGTCCCGTTCGGGTTCTAGGAAATCCGGTAATGAAATCCATGCCAAGCTTATCCCACTTCCATTCGGGTATCGGCATACGCTATAGTAATCCTGTTGGCTTCTAATGCTCTGCTTTTACTCTCTCTGGCATACATCACCTACGACTACATACTCCGCAATATCCTTCTTCATACCAGTTCACCAGAAACACTCCTTCAAATCCAAATACATCTTGGTGTTTCCAGGGCGAATCGAGTATGGGGAGTCATAAGCCTCTTGAAGTATTTACTTCCTGATCTTTGCATTATTGGGAACATATACACGGTCCTCGAAACATAAGGTGTTGTGCTCATCCTTACGAAAACCTTTGGCCTTTCCTTTGCTTATCCTCTCTTTTAACTCAGCAATCTCTTTGTCATCCTTCTGAGCTTCAGGGATCTTTCCCAACAATGTAGGCTGAACTTCCATTGCTGCAACAAAAACTTTGGGAACAATCTCCAACCGAAGTTCTCTGAGATCCTAGGCTAACTCCTTTGGTAAATCCCCACTTATGAGGGTATTCATCCTTGTTTTCTTTATGGTTGTGTCCTATTTATCCACAAAGCATGTATGCACAAGGTTTCTTCATATCACTTCCATAAGGCTTCAACTTTTGGGACGCAAGCCGAGACTTTAGCAGAGTCAACTTAAATTCTTCCCAAGTGGTTACTCCTTGCCATCCATTGATGGTTTGGTACATCCTCCACCAAGTAGCATCAACTCTTACAAAGCACCGAAGAGCATGCTGAGTCATATCCTTTCCGGCTATAGGGTTATTCTTCATGTGATCCTCCATGTTCTGAATCCATTGGTCCATCTCCAATTGACTCATCGGTCCAGAAAATACAAACTCATCTCCAATCATCCTCTATTGGGTCCATGGGTTTGGGGTGGGATAGGAGAGATCGAGAGGGATACACACAACACAAACAAAAGTTTTGAAAAGACAGGTTTTATTGTGGCTGTCGGAAAAACAACAAACAAATGACAGCTCACAATTGTCGCATCTAACGTAAGTATATAACAGGGGTTGGGTCTTCTAATGGTCTATAGGTCTCAATGTCATCAAGCTCTTCAAGTCTTGGTCATGTCTCCGTTGGCTCCTTCTGATCATGCTTGTCCTTCTCAAGTTCTTTTGCCAAATCATCTCTATTGGCATGAAGTCTCTCATGACGTCCTTTAATATTGCTAGAGTTGCATTCCAAACTTCTGGGTTTCAACATCCTTGGTATGAACCATGTCCTTCTATCCTTCAGTTCCTGATGAATCTCCGGTATCCCGAGGTTTTTTTCCTCAAGCTTGTCTACTTTCAGCTTCTGGTTCCTGAGTTCTTCACGGATTACCTCCTTGTCATATACAGCTTCCTGAAGGTCCATCTTAAACTTCTTCATCTGACACTCCAGATATTGGTGATTCACCAGTTAAGGTTTAAACTGCATTCTTCACTGACAGATGCTCCTTCAGCCTTCTACCATCCAATCCTTCTGAAGAATGCATGCTTAACTCAGCATGGTGACAATAGCGTAGGCGAATGATAACACCATGAATATCCATGTTTCTGCTCTTGTCATTTCCATGAGCTATCATTCCACAATTGATATCTCCTGCCTTGGAGCTTTCTTGACAAAACTTTTGAGTTTTTAAATCTCCATGCTCCGGTCTTTCTCCGATACACATTGATCTCGGGTATTGACAGCTTCCATAGTCTGTCAAGTTCCATAAGTGTAGCCTTCCTTGGTCATACCAAATCTGGAAATTCTTCATATTCGCCTAGTCTTCAAAGTCTTTTTCCGTCGTAATTTCCATCATTATAATGCACGGTAAGAACCCTCTTTATTCCAAAGTAGTCTTAGTTGTCCGATATCTTGTACTCCTTGGAGTGGTCTCATCAGTCGAATCTTCAAGGGGTGAAAAGGGGAAAGGGGTATGTTCTCACTAAAAGGGAATATTTGAATAATCTCAGAAGAGAAGAGAGGTAAAAGATTCTTTTGAAAAGAAAGTTGTAGAGAAAAATCTTTCCTATGGGCTTGCCAATTTCTAGGGTCACGTCCTACAGTCAACATGTGCTCTGATACCATCTTGTAGCGACCCGACCCGAATGGGTCAAGTCTCTGTGCTTACGTATCATCCCTGGATCGGTATGCAGACACACACAGTACTTGAGGATTTATAACAGAGGTAAATCACATGTATAAAGTAACGTAAATACTATTACCTCAATCCAAAATAGCGGAAGCAACAAGGTTGTGGATTCCCATCAACACCAACGGCAAAGTTGAGTATAGGAAATCGTAACCCTAACGTATCACTTACTCGTCGTAAGATCCTGCAACATGAGACGTTGCAGCCACAGAGGGTCAGTACATTGAATGTACTGGCAAATTCACACCATAGAGCAATGATGAATAAACGCTATCACTACATGCATATTTGGCTGGTGGAGGCTCTATGGTTATAATGTTTTTGCGAAAAGCCAATTTTTTCCCTACTGCAAAGGAATAAATTTATTTAACTATCATGGTGGTTGTTAAACATTGAGAATGGTTGACAGCATTCTCAATCCCAATTAAAAGTACTCATTAACAACCCAACAATATTAATTAAAGTAACATGATGAGATTCACAGGAAAATCAAGTACTAGATACTCAAGATGTCCATAACAGGGGGACACGGCTAATCATGATTAGTTTGTACACTCTGCAGAGGTTTGCGCACTTTCCCCACATGACTCGATCGCCTCCGCTTGATTTCTCGCACTACATGATGTTTGAGAAACGGATGATCGAGACATAGTCTTTCAGAAGCACTTGCACCTTACACGAGGGGTAGACCGTACCAACCTACATCCCCTACATCTGCTAGTCCACCCAGTAAGAGTTCGCACAACTTAGTCAATTATGCTAGAGCCCATAATAGCATGTGGCTGCACACGGAAGTTTCTAGTTTGAATAATCTCATGATCCCTTTGAGCCTGGGTGGCGGTCCTTAGAAATACAGGCAAGTCCTGCTAGAAAATAGGTGCCTCAATCCACCCAGATGTGTGTTTAAGTTGCCACCTTAAATAAACCATTAATTAACAATCTCACATCTGTCATGGAAATTCACTCACCCAATCCACGTCTACTAGCATAGCATGGCATAATAAGCAAACGTGGAAGTAACTCCCAAGGTTTGATAATAAAACAGGTAATAGGTACTACCTCATCTACTTCCCATCCCACAATTTAATTAGATCCTAATCATGCAATGTTTGAAGGATTGAACTAATGCAATAAAACTGGGCATGATCAAAGTGTGAACTTGCCTGCAATGTTGATGAAGATTATTTGCACTCAGAACTCCTGATAGTTCTACTCGTCACACTCCGTTCAATCTATCGTGAGCAAGCAATAGTAACCACACATAAGCAATCACTCAAAAGATCGGAAAGAACGGAGAAGACGATTCGGAAAACATCAAAACCAAGCAAATAAATCTTGCAACAAAAAAATCGATTTATAGCAGTACCAAAATTATGTGAATTTGGCCTTATCAGAAAGTTTAGGTCAAGAGCTTCGAACTGCAAAAAGAATCACTCAAATCGGAGTTATAAAACTCAAGTTATGATCAAACAAAGTTTAAATACAAATCTTTTTGAAAATCAAATTTTAAACTTTCAAAAACATGTTTAAGTTGTTTTACTGGATAGAGGGGATCATAACGAAGACGTGGGCGTTGGTTTCGTTGGATTTGGATAAATGGACAAAAAGTTGTGGTCGTTTGAAGTACAAGGACTAATCTGTGAACAAATTTGTCACGAATAGGTCCCTGGCCGAAAATAAAAAAGAAAAAGAAAAACCTATCGAGCGAACGCTCACTACAGAACGCTAACGAACGAAAATGTTTGCTGGATCTACCTAAACAGGAAACATTCGCTAAATAAAAACGAAACGGTTTTCAAGAAGAAAACCGATCTGGATCGGTGGGTTATACCAGTTCGGGTTTTCGACGAAAACCAACGGTTTTCGGGGGCGGATCAGGTCGGGCGTCCGGCGGGTCGAGGTGGCGGCGAACTCCGGTGGGCGGCGGCTTGGTCTTGGCAGGGGCGGCGGCTCGGTGGCAAGCGGCATCGGGCGGAGGCACGAGGCCTTGGCGTGATCTGCATGGCGGCGGTGGTGGCAATGGCGATGGCGAGGGCGACAGAGTGGAGCGGGGCGGCGGCGGCGGATCTCGCCGGCGGCGGCGGCACGAGGCGAGAGGAGGCGAGGCGAGGAGGAAAAGAGGGACCGCGGCGTCGGGGCTGGCCTTTTATGGGGAGGGGCGAGGAGGTGGCGTGGGGAAGGGGCAGGAGGAGGCCGGGCGGCGTACGGCGTCCATGGCGGCGCGGCGGCGTGCCCGAGTGGGACTCCCGCTCGGGAAGGAGAGGGGCGGCGCTGCTGGGCTGGGCCGTGACCTGGCCTGGTCCGAAGAAGAAGTTTTTTTAAAAAAACATTTATTTTTTTACAGAAATAAAAACAAATAAATTAAAAATATACTATAGGCATATAATATACCAAAATTTTCAGAAAAAGATTTTCTACGACTTGGACATTTTTCTAAAGTCAAATAAAATACGCACAAATTCAAATAAAGCAAAGAGTTCTTCTGCCCTAGTAAAATCCAATAAAAAACATTTTTAAAATACCAAAATTAATTCAAATTTATTTCTCTCCAATTTTCTGATGTAGGGAATCATGTTACCCTAATTTATGTATATTTTATTTTTGGAGAAAAATAATTCGAATAAAACTCCAATAACTCCAAATTGAAAATAAATTCAAAAGAATTTTGAATTTAATTCTTTGAAACTCCCAACTCATATTTCATATATTTTGAAGAAGTCATTTTATCTTCGCTCGTGAAAATCATTGAGTTGCATAAAGTTCCAGAATTGGAAATATTTTCCAAATGAAATTCAAATATTTTCAACACCCCTTGTCATTTAAATAAATGGAAGAAGTCATGTCATCTTCTCTCCAGGGTTTTGTGTTTAAAAGAATTTGAATTCATGTAGATCAGAAAAGAAAATGAAAGTTTGGGAAAGTCCTTTTATTCCCTCTCATTTAACTTTCAATAAGTTTCGAATTCACTCACTTTCACACAAGCAATCAAACAATCAATCAAATCTATCTATTTATTATAACATTCCAAAATTTAGAATTTTGGGATGTTACAAAAACTGTCTTACACCCGTTGTATGTGAACATAGAGTCTATCACACCCGATCATCACGTGGTATCTCAACAAGACGAACTGTAGCAACGGTGCATATTCATGGAGAACACTTTTATCTTGAAATTTAGTGAAGGGATCATCTTATAATGTTACCGTCATTCTAAACAAAATAAGATGCATAAAAGATAAACATCACATGCAATCAAAATATGTGACATGATATGGCCATCATCATCCTGTGCTTTTGATCTCCATCTCCAAAGCATCGTCATGATATCCATCGTCACAGGCTCGACGCCTTGATATTCATCGTTGTGTCGTGGTCGTCTCGCCAACTATTGCTTCTACAACTATCGCTAACACATAGTGATAATGTAAAGCCTTTACATGGCGTTTGCATTTCATACAATACAGAGACAACCATAAGGCTCCAGCCGATTGCCGATAACTTACAAAACATGATCATCTCATACAATAACATTTATCACATCATATCTTAACTATAAAACATCACAACATACCCTGCAAAAACAAGTTAGACGTCATGTACTTTGTTGTTGCAAGTTTTACGTGGCTGCTACGGGCTTCTAGCAAGAACCGGTCTTACCTACGCATAAAACTACAACAATGATTCATCAAGTTTGTTGTTTTAACCTTCTTCAAGGACCGGTCGTAGTAAAATTAGATTCAACTAAAGTAGGAGAAACAGACACCTGCCAGCCACCTTTATGCAAAACTAGTTGCATGTCTGTCGGTGGAACCGGTCTCATGTGTGTGGACATGTAAGGTTGGTCCGGGCCGCTTCATCCCACAATACCGCCGAATCAAAATAAGACATTCGTGGTAAGCAGTATGACTATCACCACCCACAACTCTTTGTGTTCTACTCGTGCATATCATCTATGCATAGACCTGGCTCATGATGCCACTGTTGGGAATCGTTGCATGGAAAACAAAAAAAAATCTACGCACACGCAATGATCTATCCATGGAGATGCATAGAAATGAAGGAGGGAGTATGTCTACGTACCCTCATAGACCGTAAGCAGAAGCATTTCACAACGCGGTTGATGTAGTCGAACTTCTTCGCGCTTCAACCGATCAAGTACCGAACGCATGGCACCTCCATGTTCTGCACATGTTCAGCTCGGTGATGTCCTCGCCTTCTTGATCCAGCAATACATCGAGGTAGTAGATGAGTTCCGTCAGCACAACGGCGTGGTGACGGTGATGGTGAAGTGATCTCCGTAGGGCTTTGCCTAATCACTACGAAAATATGACCGGGGGTGTAAACGGTGGAGGAGGACGCCGCACACGGCTAGGCAATTGTCTGGGGTGTGCTAGGCACCCCCATCCTCATATATATATGTGGGAGGGAGAGAGGAGAGGCCAAGGCACGCCCCAAGTAGGTCTGAATCCTACTTGGGCTCCTGCCCTCGGTCACGCCCCCTGCCATATTTGTCGGAGGCGGAAGGAAAGAGGGGGGAGAGGGAAGGAAGGGGGAATCCTATTCCACTCTTTCCTTTCCCTTCCCCTCTTTCCTTCTCCTCTTAGGTCGGCCCATATGGGGGGGCGCACCAGCCCCTTATGGCTGGTGCGTTTCCCCTCTTGGCCCATAAGGCCCATATCTTTGCCGGGGGTACCCAGAACTCCTTCCGGTGACCCGATAGGTACCCGATACCCCCCGAAACACTTCCGGTGTCCTAATACCATTGTCCTATATATCAATCTTTACCTCTCGACCATTTCGAGACTCGACTCCAAACAACATTCGGTAACCAAATCACATAACTCATATAATACAATATCGTCATCGAACATTAAGCGTGCGGACCCTACGAGTTCGAGAACTATGTAGGCATGATTGAGACACCTCCCTGGTCAATAACCAATAGTGGAACCTGGATGCCCATATTGGCTCCTAAATATTCAACGAAGATCTTTATCGGTCGAACCATTATGACAACATATGTAATACCTTTTGTCCATCGGTATGTTACTTGCTTGAGGTTTGATCGTCAGTATCTTCATACCTAGTTCAATCTCATTACCGGCAAGTCTCTTCACTCGTTCAGTAATACATCACCTCGTGACTAACTCCTTAGTCGTTTGCTTGCAAGCTTATGATGTGTATTACCGAGAGGGCCCAGAGATACCTCTTCGATACTCGGAGTGACAAATCCTAATCTCAATCTATGACAACTCAACAAACACCTTTGGAGATACCTGTAAAGCATCTTTATAATCACCAAGTTACGTTGTGATGTTTGATAGCACACAAGGCATTCCTCCGGTATACGGGAGTTGCATAATCTCATAGTCGAAGGAATATGTATTTGACATGAAGAAAGCAATAGCAATAAAACTGAAGGATCATTATGCTAAGCTAATGGATGGGTCTTGTCCATCACATCATTCTCCTAATGATTTGATCCCGTTATCAAATGATAACACATGTCCATGGTCTGTAAACCTTAACCATCTTTGATCAACGAGCTAGTCTAGTAGAGGCTCACTAGGGACATGGTATTTGTTTATGTATTCACACATGTATTTAAGTTTCCAATCAATACAATTCTAGCATGAATAGTAAACCTTTATAATGACTAAGGAAATATAAATAACAACGTTATTATTGCCTCTAGGTCATATTTCCTTCATATCTCCCGTAGGTCCCTCAAAAAACTAAGGTGGCAAAAACATTGTTGAAAGTAACGCGGATTGTCGCCAAAGTAACGTCCCTTGCATCTAGCAGCAGTGTGCCATCTGCTCCTCTCCCAACACATCATGGCCCACATGACTCGTCCCTCACACTAGTGGCTGGTCACAACACATAGCAACATTGGTCCCATCACATCAAGGTGCGAATCCCAACACACGGACCATGGTAGTAGCATGCCGAGGTGTCGTTCCCAGCATGGGGTGACCATGGTCGCTTACCTTCCCTCCCCCCATTTTGTTGTCTGGCTGTCGTCACATATTTCACTACCTTGAATAGTGGTCATGGCCATTCACTAGAGGCAGCAGTGTGTGTTTCGGCTTACAACTTTGATGCCACCACAATGACAGGCGAGGTGGAGAAGGAGGCCGACAACAAGCATGGAAGGGGGAAATTGAAGCCATTGTGATCACCAACACTTTTTTCATCACCGGGATCATTATCTCTGTCAACATCTTCACCCACACCATCTCATCTTCAAACCCTAGATCATCCCTCTTGCTCAATATTTGTATCAAAGCTCAGATTGGTACCTAGGAGTACTTGTATGTGTTGATTATACCTTGTTTTTGATGCATAGGAGAATTATTTGTGAAAGATTGTTATTTTTAGATTCTTCTTGATATATTCATACCTACTAATCATGATCCATATGATGTCTTGTGAGTAGATCCCTTAGTTCTTGAAGACATGGTAGAAGTCTAGTTTCCAGTAGTCACGTGAAGTTGATTACCGTTTGTCAGTGTGTGTCCTCGGAAGCACGCGACACAAGGAGTAGAGGCAGCCCCTTTTGCTGGTTCAAGGATGGCATGACGAAAAAACCCGAGATATTTGCTTTGATATGTTACTAATGTCTAATGAATGCAAAGGATTCCAAATATCCAATCTTTATTTCGTTTCCACAGAAAATGGGTTATTTATTGATGAAATTATGTTAATAGATGGAAAGAAGCAAAGAGGAGATAGGAGGAGATCAAGTGGGAGGTGCACCAGAGAAGATAGAGCAAACGACGATGTTCCATATGTCTGCACATGCTTGTATGCCCGCTCATATGGACTGCCAAAGGCACCACCTGATGCACCTGAACAGACTATATTAAAGGCCCCATGCCAGAAGAGCAGCAGAACATACACAGAAAACATCGAGACCTTCATCCTCATCGGGAACCCTAGGCACCGCCATTTCCACCACCGTAGCACCCATCCATCTAGCATTACTTTGTAATCATGTATCACATCAGGAAACTATTATAAGACATATTATCAATCAATCAATCTTCATAAGGTGTTCTTCAATGGGTTTTCCTTGTGATCTGATCTCCATGTGTAAGTATTTTGGTAAGGCCATGGGTTGAGGCATAGCCCTACAACCTGATGTATTTGTTCGAGGGGCAATGGAAGTACTTTGAATTAAGGTCCCATATGTGTAAATCGTCTGTGTTCTTCATCCTTGCAGGTACCCAGGATCATGGACAACGAGCCACAAAGAGGCTAAGGGCAGGGAGACCGTAAAGTGTTATTCTGAACATCAGTGAAAGAAAGATTTAGTACAGTAACACGGATCCTCTCCATGGGGTATAAGAGGTGCAGTCATTAAATGCCCAACTCTTTTGTATGATTTCTGATACGTCTCCATCGTATCTACTTTTCAAAACACTTCTGCTCTTGATTTGGACTCTAATTTGCATGTTTTGAATGAAACTAACCCGGACTGATGTTGTTTTTAGCAGAAATACCATGGTGTAGTTCTTTGTGCAGAAATAAAAGTTCTTGAAATTGGACGAAACTTTTTGGAGATTTTTTATGGAATGTATGAAAAATACAAGGACGAAGATCCAACGGAGAGGGGCCACCTATTGCCCACAAGGCAACAGGGCACGACCACCCTCCTGGGCACGCCCTGTTACCTTGTGGGGCCCCAGGCGGCCGTATGACCTAATTCCAGCGCTATAAATTTTGTTTGCTCGAGAAAGAAATAAGAGAAGAAGTTTCATCACATTTTATGATATGGAGCCACTGCCACCTCCTATTCTTCATCGGGAGGGTTGTTCTGTAGTCCGTTCGAGGCTCCGGAGAGGGGGATTCATCTTCGTCGTCATCATCAACCATCCTCCATCAACAATTCCATGATGCTCACCACCAGGAGTGAGTAATTCCTTCATAGGCTTGCTGGACGGTGATGGAGTTGGATGATATTTATCATGTAATTGAGTCAATTTGTTAGGGCTTGATCCCTAGTATCCACTATGTTCTGAGATTGATGTTGCTATGATTTTGCTATGCTTAATGCTTGTCACTAGGGCCCGAGTGCCATGATTTCAAATATGAACCCTCTATGTTTTCATGAATATATTTGAGTTCTTGATCATATCTGCTAGTTATATGCACTTGTTATTGTTCTGATCCGTAGACCCCAAAGTGATGATAGTTTGGATACTCTCCGGGGATGACTGTAATTCGAGCAGTTCATGTATTAACCATGTGTTAATGCTTTTTCCGCTTCTCTACTAAAAGGAGGCCTTAATATCCCTTAGTTTCCTTATGGACCCCGTTGCCACAGGAGGGTAGGACAAAAGATGTCATGCAAGTTCTTATTGTAATTAAGCACATATGACTATATATGGAATACATGCTTACATTATGTTGATGAATTGGAGCTATTGTGAATCGCTCTAGGTTGTGGCTGTTACATGATGAATGTCATCCAACACAATTATCCATCGATGATCCAATGCCTAAGATTTTCTCATATTGATCTTTGCTAAGTTACTACTGTTGTTGCTACTGTTACAATCACTACAAAACTCCTATTGTTACCGTTCTTGTTACTATTGCTACTGTTATCACTCCTATCAAACTATCATAATATTGTGCTACTAAACACTTTGCTGCAGATATTTAGTTCTCCAAGTGTGCTTGAATTGACAACTCAACTGATAATACTCATAAATATTCTTTGGCTCCCCTTGTGTTCAATCAATAAATTTGGGTGAAATACTACCCTTGAAGACTATCGTGATCCCCTATACTTGTGGGTTATCAAAACCTTTTTCTGGCGCCGTTGCCAGGGAGAATAGCTCTATTTGTTGACTCACTTGGGAATTATATCTGTTGATCACTATGAAGAATCTGAAAGACACTAAGACCAAGATCGTACCCTCTAAGACGAGGGGAGGTAAGGAACTGCCATCATACTCTACACTTGATTCACCTTCTGGTTTAAGTAAGCTTGCGACACCACCACCTACTATTCATTTTGATATGTCGCAAGTAATTGATGATGCTACTTCTGCTATAAATGAAACTTGTCATGATGCTAGTATTTTGCTTGATAATACTATGCCACTAGGTAAATTTCTTGATGAACAAATTGCTAAAGCTAAAGAAACTGAGAATGCTGAAACTGATGAAAATTATGATTCACCTATAATGCCTAGCTCTCCTACAATAGTTGAAATGCCTAAGATACCTGATGGTTATGTTATAGATGGGGAGACAGCTAGGGAAATTCTTGCTTGTAATGATAGAGATGATGAAATATGATCCTAAGTTTGCAACTTCTCATATCTTTGTTACCGATAGGGATTATGAATTCTCTGTCGATCCTGAATTAATTACTTTGGTCAAATCTAATCCTTTTCATGGTTATGAAACTGAAACTGTTATAGCACACCTTACCAAATTAAATGATATTGCCACCCAATTTGCTCATGAGGAAAAAGTTGTTACTGTTACATTCTTAAGTTGTTTCATTTCTCATTAAAGGGTGACGCTAAGAAATGGTTTAATACTCTTGCTCCTAGTGGAGCCTTATCTGCCCAAAGCTTCCTAAAGCCTCAAGCCTCTCAACATCTCCATGTCTTTTTGGCTTTATCTGTGCGAAGTGCACCATAGTTTAATTAAGGTACTTTTATGTTTATAATGAGGCAGTATGTTTATAAACCAATAAATTATTAAATTAGTTCCAATCTATGTTTTTCAGGTGCCTATTTATGCAAATTTGTGTTTTTGAGGAGTTAAGAATGCGGGGAAAAAGTCTACATGCAAAAAACTATGGAAATTCAACTTTGTCTCTAGGGAGCATATGCTCTTGCGCGTCACAAATATATTTTACAAATATTAAAAAGTAGATGTCCATTGTCACACCAAAATGCTAGCTGCAAATTTTAAAGGCAAAAGCTTAAGCATTTACAAAAAAATCAAACGGTAAATGTTTTTTTTCATATACGAAGCATCGTTTCCTGTTGTCGGTGTACTAAAGTAGGGGGTACCTTAGTACCCCGAACTTGTCTGCACGGCAGTCCAAGACTTCCATGGCGAGGCTTGCTTTCCGGCAAGGCCCTCCACCATTCTTTATTACTGCCATTCAAGAACAAAGTACTAACCAAGGGAACGAAGGCCCCGGCAAGAGGAGCTTGCCGGGAAGGCCAACCAGTATGTCATCGGAAGACTTGCCATGGCGCCCAGCGCCCGGCAAGGCCCGGCGGCCGGCAAGCTTGCCGGCACGACAAGAAAAGGGCCGCGGCAAGGCACTTGCCGCGGCAAGGCTGCCACCCAGACTCCAGCGCACCCAGCGACGTGTCATCGCAAGGCCATCCCAAGGGCACGTGGCGAGGCGCTACGCAGCCATGGGGAGCGAGGTGGCAAACGGAACTGACAGAGGCGCCATCGTGGCAACCGATGGCTCATCTAACGGTCGTTTCTTTACCTTTGTTAGGGCGACAGACGGGCATTTAATGCCCTTGTCCCCGCCGTCGAGTTAGGTAGGGCACCTTTGTTGTCCGCTTGTACCAACCCGCAATTTACCTTTCTACCCCTCTTCCTCGCTGCCACCGTGGATCCCCCCTTCAGAGTATAAAAGGGAGGCCCATGCGCACGTAGAAGGGGTTCGGTCCATTCGACACCCACAGCACCACCATACGCTCGCACGTTCAAGCGAGATCAAATAACAAACACAAAGCAGCGAGAGGGTGTTATCTCTCGGAGAGCCCCGGCCGGGTAAAGATGCCCGTCTCCCGCAGGCCGACCTCGATCTGCTCTGCACACCCCCCCGCTCCTTGCCGAACTGAAGGGCCCTCAGTGCCCCATAGGTGTTCGGGGCCACAGAGAGACGCTACGCCGCCCGACATCTTTGGCGCGCCAGGTAGGGGGGCGTCGAGGTCGTGAGCATCTGATCCGGTCTCCACGCGCGCTACACCAACGACATCATCAGCATGCCACCGAAGAAGAAGCCTTCGGAGGTGGCCGCTCCATCTACATCGATTCCGCCACCACCGCTGGAGCAAGCAGGCGGTGGAGAGGACACCGGCGGAGGAGCGGGCGCCGCCGGTGGGTCTCGTGTCGTCACTAGATCCAAAAACAAGGCCCCGCAAGCGTCGGTGACTGAGCAGACACCGCGCCCTTCCCAGGAGGTGCAAGGTCAACAACGCCCCGGTGCTCCTAGCACCGTGCTCGCGTTGGAACAAGGCCAAGCTGTTGGGTCGCGGGACGCTCGAGGTCAGCATGCACGCCCGCATGCTGGTGCGAGTGAGGTACGATCGCCGGACGAGTGTTGCTCCTCCCAAACGGTTGGGAGTCCGAGCACATCCCGCTCCTCGCGCCGCTCGTCGCCGCCGCCACCCAAGACAGCAGAGGAAGCGCTGGCCCGAGCCCAGCTGCTTCTAGACTACCCTCCGGCGCCGCACAAGATCGACGACTGGAGGATGACCATATACAGCCTCATCGGCTTCGCCAACGGCGACAAGCCTCGGCGACCGAGCGCGTCGAGGCCCCGACAAGACGCCCCGGCGCAGGCCGGCGCCGACAGGACCGCTGGGGGTGCCGCTTCCGTGCGCTCCCAGCCCCAAAGGCCAAGATCTCCAGCTCGCCGGACCAACCTTGACGCCGACTCCACCGCGTCGTCGGACCCGCGGACTCGCCGCGATCAGCGCCACATTCTCCAGGAACGGCAACACGAAGACGCTCGCACTCGCATCGAGCGATGGAGAGAAGCGCGACGTCAATCTAACCAGCGCGCTGGGCCCGCCCGTCGGCAAGACGCACCCGGAACCAGCGACTTGCCAGACGCTGGCGGGTTGTCCTGCGTTCACCCGCGAACTGCGGCAAGTCCAGTGGCCCAAAACCAAGAACTTCAAGCCAGACGTGCCCAAGAAGTATGATGGCAGGATACATCCGTCGGAGTTCCTCAGCATCTACACCATCTCGGTGCAGGCTGCCGGAGGGCGCGACGAGAAGATCCTCGCCAACTACTTCCCGCTGGTACTCAAGCCTAACGTCAGATCTTGGCTCATGCACTTGCCGGACGGCTCCATCTCTTCATGGGCGGACCTGTGTCATCAGTTTGTCGGCGCCTTCACGGGTGGCCACAAGCCTCATGGCCAGGAGAGTGACCTCCACTTGCTCGTCCGTAAGGAGGGAGCCCTCGCAAGAAATATACAAAAGATTCAGCCAGTGCGGCGCAACATCCCAGATGTCCACCCTGCCGCAGTTATTAGCGCGTTTCATCAGAACGTGCGTAACCGCAGGATGAGGAAGGAGATGGCGATGTGCAAAATCAGAGATGTCAGCGAGCTCTACGCTCTGGCCGACAAGTGCGCACGGGCTGAGGAGGGGAGGAAAATGTTGGGGAACGTAGTAATTTCAAAAAATTTCCTACGCACATGCAAGATCATGGTGATGACATTGCAACGAGGGGAGAGTGTTGTCTACGTACCCTCGTAGACCGAAGCGGAAGCGTTGACACAACGTAGTGGAAGTAGTCGTACATCTTCCCGGTTCAACCGATCCAGGCACCGTTACTCCGACACCTCCGAGTTCTTGACACGCGTACAGCTCGATGACGCACCCTCGATCTCCGATCCAGCAGAGGCGCCGAGGGGGAGTTCCGTCAGCACGACGGCATGGTGACGATCTTGATGTTCTCCTGTCGCAGGGCTTCGCCTAAGCATCGCTACAATATGACCGAGGTGTAATATCGTGGAAGGGGGCACCGCACACGGCTAAGGAACGATCTCAATGATCAACTTGTGTGTCCTAGGGTGCCCCCCTACCCCCGTATATAAAGGAGGGAGGAGGAGGAGGCCGGCCCAAGGGTGGCGCGCATATAGAGGGGGGAAACCTACTCCAAGTAGGTTTCCCCTCTTTCCTTATCTTATTTGGAGGAGGAAGGAAAGAGTACTAGTATTAGGAATAAGTACTAGTAGTAGTAATAGGAAGAGGGGAAGGAGAAAGGAAAGGGGCGGCCCCCCCCCAATTCGGATTGGGCTGGGGCGCCTCCCTCCTGTTCTTCTCCCTTCTTCCTATATGGGCCCAATAAGGCCCATATACCTCCCGGGGTTCGGTAACCTCCGGTAGCTCGAACTTCTCGGAACCTTTCCGGTGTCCAAATATATCCGTCCAATATATCAATCTTTATGTCTCGACCATTTCGAGACTCCTCGTCATGTCCGTGATCACATCCGGACTCGAACAAACTTCGTACATCAAAATACATAAACTCATAATATAACTGCATCGAAACCTTAAGCGTCACGGACCCTACGGTTCGAGAACAATGTAGACATGACCGAGACACGTCTCTGGTCAATAACCAATAGCGGGACCTGGATGCCCATATTGGTTCCTACATATTCTACGAAGATCTTCATCGGTCAAACCGCATAACAACATACGTTATTCCCTTTGTCATCGGTATGTTACTTCCCCGAGATTTGATCGTCAGTATCCAATACCTAGTTCAATCTCGTTACCGGAAAGTCTCTTTACTCGTTCCGTAATATGTCATCTTATAACTAACTCATTAGTTACATGCTTGCAAGGCTTGGGTGATGAGTATTACCGAGAGGGCCCGGAGATACCTCTCCGACAATCGGAGTGACAAAACCTAATCTCGAATTATGCTAACTCAACATGTACCTTCGGAAACACCTGTAGTACTCCTTTATAATCACCCGATTCGTTGTGACGTTTGGTAGTACCCAAAGTGTTCTTCCGTAAACGGAGTTACATAATCCTCATAATTCTGAGAACATGTATAAGTCATGAAGGAAGCAATAGCAGAATACTAAGCGATCAAGTGCTAAGCTAACGGGATGGGTCATGTCAATCACATCATTCTCCTAATGATGTGATCTCATTAATCAAATGACAACACATGTCTATGGTTAGGAAACATAACCATCTTTGATTAATGAGCTAGTCAAGTAGAGGCATACTAGTGACTATATGTTTGTCTATGTATTCACACATGTATCATGTTTCCGGTTAATACAATTCTAGCATGAATAATAAACATTTATCATGATATGAGGAAATAAATAATAACTTTATTATTGCCTCTAGGGCATATTTCCTTGAGCCTCCCACTTGCACTAGAGTCAATAATCTAGATTACATAGTAATGATTCTAACACCCATGGAGTCTTGGTGCTGATCATGTTTTGCTCGTGAGAGAGGCTTAGTCAATGGGTCTGCGCAACATTCAGATCCGTGTGTATCTTGCAAATCTCTATGTCTCCCACTTGGACTTGGTCCCAATGGAATTGAAGCGTCTCTTGATGTGCTTGGTCCTCTTGTGAAATCTGGATTCCTTTGCCAAGGCAATTGCACCAAGATTGTCACGAAGATCTTCATTGGTCCCGATGCACTAGGTATGACACCTAGATCGGAAATGAACTCCTTCATTTGCTGCTTGAAGCAGCTATGTACTCCGCTTCACATGTAGATCCCTTTCGACGCTTTGTTTTGAACTGCACCAACTTACAGCTCCACCGTTTAATATAAACACGATCCGGTTTGCGATTTAGAATCGTCTGGATCGATGTCAAAGCTTGCATCGACGTAACCATTTACGACTAGCTCTTTGTCACCCCCATATACGAGAAACATATCCTTAGTCCTTTTCGGTATTTCAGATGTTCTTGACCGCTATCCAGTGATCCACTCCTGATTACTTTGGTACCTACCGCCAAGCTTATTGCTAAGCACACGTCGTCCGTACACAAGATTGCATACATGATAGAGCCTATGGCTGAAGCATAGGGAACATCTTTCATTTTCTCTCTATCTTCTGCTTGTGGTCGGGCATTGAGTTCGACTCAACTTCACACCTTGTAGCACAGTGCAAGAATCCTTTCTTTGCTCGATCCATTTTGAACTTTTTCAAAATTTTGTCAAGGTATGTGCTTTGTGAAAGTCCTATTAAGCGTCTTAATCTATCTCTATAGATCTTGATGCCTAATATGTAAGCAGCTTCACCGAGGTCTTTCATCAAAAAACTTTTATTCAAGTATCCCTTTATGCTATCCAGAAATTCTATATCATTTCCAATTAACAATATGTCATCAACATATGAAACTAGAAATGCTCTGAGCTCCCACTCACTTTCTTGTAAATACAGGCTTCTCCAAAAGTCTCAGATAAAACCATATGCTTTGATCACACTTTGTCAAAGCGTTTATTCCAACTCCGAGATGCTTGCACCAGTCCATAAATAGAACGTTGGAGCTTGCACACTTTGTCAGCACCTTTTGGATCAACAAAACCTTCAGGCTGCATCATATACAACTCTTCTTCTAGAAATCCATTCAAGAATGCAGTCTTGACATCCATTTGCCAATTTTTGTAATCATGAAATGCAGCAATAGCCAACATGATTCGGACAGACTTAAGCATCGCTACGGGTGAGAAAGTCTCATCATAGTCAACCCCTTGAACTTGTCGAAAACCTTTCGCAACAAGTCAAGCTTTGTAGACAGTAACATTACCATCAGCGTCAGTCTTCTTTTTAAAGATCCATTTGTTCTCAATGGCTTGCCGATCATCGGGCAAGTCAACCAAAGTCCATACTTTGTTTTCATACATGGATCCTATCTCAGATTTCATGGCCTCTAGCCATTTTGCGAATCTGGGCTCATCATCGCTTCCTCATAGTTCGAGGTTCATCATGGTCTAGTAACATGACTTCCGAATAGGATTTCCGTACCACTCAGTGCGGATCTTACTCTAGTAGACCCACGAGGTTCATAGAAACTTGATCTCAAGTTTCATGATCAATATCATTATCTTCCTCACTAATTGGTGTAGTCGTCACAGAACCGGTTCTTGTGATGAGCTACTTTCCAATAAGGGAGTAGATACTGATTATCTCATCAAGTTCTACTTTCCTCCCACTCACTTCTTTCGAGAGAAACTCCTTCTCTAGAAAGGATCCGAATTTAGCAACGAAGATCTTGCCCTCAGATCTGTGATAGAAGGTGTACCCAATAGTCTCCTTTGGGTATCCTATGAAGACACATTTCGATTTGGGTTCAAGCTTATCTGGTTGAAGTTTCTTCACATAAGCATCGCAGCCCCAAACTTTGAGAAACGACAACTTTGGTTTCTTGCCAAACCACAGTTCATAAGGCGTCGTCTCAACGGATTTTGATGGTGCCCTATTTAACGTGAATGCGCCGTCTCTAAAGCATAACCCCAAAACGATAGCGGTAAATCGGTAAGAGACATCATAGATCGCACCATATCAAGTAAAGTACGATTACGACGTTCGGACACACCATTTCGTTGTGGTGTTCCAGGTGGCGTGAGTTGCGAAACTATTCCACATTGTTTCAAATGTAAACCAAACTCGTAACTCAAATATTCTCCTCCACGATCGATCGTAGAAATTTTATTTTCTTGTTACGATGATTTTCTACTTCACTCTGAAATTCTTTGAACTTTTCAAATGTTTCAGACTTGTGCTTCATCAAGTAGATATACCCATATCTGCTCAAATCATCTGTGAAGGTGAGAAAATAACGATATCCGCCACGAGCCTCAACATTCATCGGGCCACATACATCTCAGATGTATGATTTCCAACAAATCTGTTGCTCTCTCCATAGAACCGGAGAACGGTGTTTTGGTCATCTTGCCCATGAGGCACGGTTCGCAAGTACCAAGTGATTCATAATCAAGTGATTCCGAAGTCCATCAAGATGGAGTTTCTTCATGCGTTTTACATCGATATGACCTAAACGGCGATGCCACAAATATGTTGCACTATCATTATCAACTCTGCATCTTTTGGCTTCAACATTATGAATATGTGTATCACTACTATCGAGATTTAATAAAAATAGACCACTCTTCAAGGGTGCGTGACCATAAAAGATATTACTCATATAAATAGAACAACCATTATTCTCTGATTTAAATGAATAACCGTCTCGCATCAAACAAGATCCAGATATAATGTTCATGCTCAACGCTGGCACCAAATAACAATTATTCAGGTCTAAAACTAATCCCTATGGTAGATTTAGAGGTAGCATGACGACCGCGATCACATCGACTTTGGAACCATTTCCCACGCGCATCGTCACCTCGTCCTTAACTAATCTTCGCTTAATCCGTAGTCCCTGTTTCGAGTTGCAAATGTTAGCAATGAACCAAGATCAAATACCAGTGCTCTCGTGAGCATTAGTAAGGTACACATCAATAACATGTATATCACATATACCTTTGTTCACTTTGCCATCCTTCTTATCCGCCAAATACTTGGGGCAGTTCCGCTTCCAAAGTCGATCGCTTGTAGTAGAAGCACTCGATTTCAGGCTTAGGTCCAGACTTGGGTTTCTTCTCTTGAGCAACAACTTGTTTGCTTTGTTCTTTTGAAGTTCCTTCTTCTTCCCTTTGCCCTTCCTCTTGAAACTAGTGGTCTTGTTGACCATCAACACTTGATGCTCCTTCTTGATTTCTACCTCCGCTGCTTTCAAAGATCGCGAAGAGCTCGAATAGTCTTGTTCATCCCTTGCATATTATAGTTCATCACAAAGCTCTTGTAGCTTGGTGGCGATGATTGGAGAATTCATCAATGATGCTATCATCCGGAAGATTAACTCCCAGTTGAATCAAGTGATTATTATACCCAGACATTTTGAGTATATGCTCACTGACAGAACTGTTCTCCTCCATCTTGCAGCTATAGAACTTATTGGAGACTTCATATCTCTCAATCCGGGCATTTGCTTGAAATATTAACTTCAACTCCTGGAACATCTCATATGCTCCATGACGTTCAAAACGTCGTTGAAGACCCGGTTCTAAGCCGTAAAGCATGGCACACTAAACTATAGAGTAGTCATCAGCTTTGCTCGCGGACGTTCTTAACGTCGTCGGTTACATCAAGAAGCAGTTCGCACCCAGCGGTGCTTCGGGACGTAACTCTTCATGCAGCAATGAGGATAATCCTCGAGTTACGGACCCGATCCGTGTAATTGCTACCATCATCTTTCAACTTTGCTTTCTCAAGGAACGCATTAAAATTCAACGGAACAACAAAGACGAGCCATCTATCTACAAACAAACATAGACAAGCAAAATACTATCGGTACTAAGTTCATGATAAATTTAAGTTCAATTAATCATATTACTTAAGAACTCCCACTTAGACAGACATCTCTCTAGTCATCTAAGTGATCACGTGATCCAAATCAACTAAACCATGTCCGATCATCACATGAGATGGAGTAGTTTCAATGGTGAACATCTCTATGTTGATCATATCTACTATATGATTCACGCCGACCTTTCGGTCTCCGTGTTCCGAGGCCATATCTGTATATGCTAGGCTCGTCAAGTATAACTGAGTATTCGCGTGTGCAACTGTTTTGCACCGTTGTATTTGAACGTAGAGCCTATCACACCCGATCATAACGTGGTGTCTCAGCACGAAGAACTTTTGCAACGGTGCATACTCAGGGAGAACACTTCTTGATTATTAGTGAGAGATCATCTTAAAATGCTACCGTCAATCAAAGCAAGATAAGATGCATAAAGGATAAACATCACATGCAATCAATATAAGTGATATGATATGGCCATCATCATCTTGTGCTTGTGATCTTCATCTTTGAAGCACCGTCATGATCACCATCGTCACCGGCGCGACACCTTGATCTCCATCGTAGCATCATTGTCGTTTACGCCATCTATTGCTTCTACGACTATCGCTACCGCTTAGTGATAAAGTAAAGCAATTACAGGGCGTTTGCATTTCATACAAGCGACAACCATATGGCTCCCGCCAGTTGCCGATAACTTTGGTTACAAAACATGATCATTTCATACAATAAAATATAGCATCACATCTTGGCCATATCACATCACAACATGCCCTGCAAAAACAAGTTAGACGTCCTCTACTTTGTTGTTGCAAATTTTACGTGGCTGCTACGGGCTTAAGCAAGAACCAATCTCACCTACGCATCAAAACCACAACGATAGTTTGTCAAATAGACTCCGTTTTAACCTTCACAAGGACGGGCGTATACACTCGGTTCAACTAAAGTTGGAGAAACAGACACCCGCTAGTCACCGTGTGCAAAGCACGGCGGTAAAACCAGTCTCGCGTAAGCGTCTGGCGTAATGTCGGTCCGGGCCGCTTCATCCAACAATACCGCTGAACCAAAGTATGACATGCTTGGTAGGCGAGATGACTTATATCGTCCACAACTCACTTGTGTTCTACTCGTGCATATAACATCAAACCATAAAACCTAGGCTCGGATGCCACTGTTGGGGAACGTAGTAATTTCAAAAAAATTCCTACGCACACGCAAGATCATGGTGATGACATTGCAACAAGGGGAGAGTGTTGTCTATGTACCCTCGTAGACCGAAGCGGAAGCGTTGACACAACGTAGTGGAAGTAGTCGTACGTCTTCCCGGTTCAACCGATCCAGGCACCGTTACTCCGGCACCTCCGAGTTCTTGACACGCGTACAGCTCGATGACGCACCCTCGATCTCCGATCCAGCAGAGGCGCCGAGGGGGAGTTCCGTCAGCACGACGGCGTGGTGACGATCTTGATGTTCTCCTGTCGCAAGGCTTCGCCTAAGCACCGCTACAATATGACCGAGGTGTAATATCGTGGAAGGGGGCACCGCACACGGCTAAGGAACGATCTCAATGATCAACTTGTGTGTTCTAGGGTGCCCCCTACCCCGTATATAAAGGAGGGAGGGAGGAGGAGGCCGCCCAAGGGCGGCGCCATAGAGGGGGGGAAACCTACTCCAAGTAGGTTTCCCCCTTCCTTATCTTATTTGGAGGAGGAAGGAAAGAGTACTAGTATTAGGAATAAGTACTAGTAGTAGTAATAGGAAGAGGGGAAGGAGAAAGGAAAGGGGCCGCCCCCTCCCCAATCGGATTGGGCTGGGGCGCGCCTCCCTTGTTTCTTCTCCTTCTTCCTATATGGGCCCAATAAGGCCCATATACCTCTGGGGTTCCAACCTCCCTAGTAGCTCCAAACTTCTCCGGAACCTTTCCGGTGTCCAAATATATCCGTCCAATATATCACTCTTTATGTCTCGACCATTTGAGACTCCTCGTCATGTCCGTGATCACATCCGGACTCGAACAAACTTCGTACATCAAAATACATAAACTCATAATATAACCGCGCCGAAACCTTAAGCGTGCGGACCCTACGGTTTGAGAACAATGTAGACATGACCGAGACACGTCTCCGGTCATTAACCAATAGCGGGACCTGGATGCCCATATTGGTTCCTACATATTCTATGAAGATCTTTATCGGTCAAACCGCATAACAACATACGTTATTCCCTTTGTCATCGGTATGTTACTTGCCCGAGATTTGATCGTCGGTATCCAATACCTAGTTGAATCTCGTTACGGCAAGTCTCTTTACTCGTTCCGTGTCGTCATCTTATAACTAACTCATTAGTTACATGCTTGCAAGGCTTGGGTGATGAGTATTACCGAGAGGGCCCAGAGATACCTCTCCGACAATCGGAGTGACAAAACCTAATCTCGAATTATGCTAACTCAACATGTACCTTCGGAAACACCGTAGTACTCCTTTATAATCACCCGATTCGTTGTGACGTTTGGTAGTACCAAAGTGTTCTTCCGTAAACGGAGTTACATAATCCTCATAGTTACTGAGAACATGTATAAGTCATGAAGGAAGCAATAGCGAGAATACTAAGCGATCAAGTGCTAAGCTAACGGATGGGTCATGTCAATCACATCATTCTCCTAATGATGTGATCTCATTAATCAAATGACAACACATGTCTATGGTTAGGAAACATAACCATCTTTGATTAATGAGCTAGTCAAGTAGAGGCATACTAGTGACTATATGTTTGTCTATGTATTCACACATGTATCATGTTTCCGATTAATACAATTCTAGCATGAATAATAAACATTTATCATGATATGAGGAAATAAATAATAACTTTATTATTGCCTCTAGGGCATATTTCCTTCAGAAAATCCCCGGAGAGGTTGCCGGAGCAGAAGGATCTGACAGTGAGGATGCCGCCCCGGCAAGGAAGAACTGGAGGCGGAACAATAGGAAGAGAAAAGCTAAGGATGTGCTAGTTGTTGAGCATTCCGGCAACGGAGGCGGCTCCGACAAGGCCAAGACCGACGACTTCGGCGAGGCTGTAGCAGCCGCCGACAGGCAGGATAGCTCTGGCAAGCGGTATTGCAAGATCCACCGTACCAAGGGCCATGATCTCCAAACCTGCAAGAAAGTTGAGCAGATGGCGGAGCTGCAGAAAGCTGAATACGAGCGCCGCGACAAGGAGAGAGCCCAGGGAGGTGGCGGAGGATCCGGCAAGAAGCTTCCCGTCCGGGGAGGACACCGCGGCAAGGCTAAGCCGCGGCAAGGAGACAGGCCTCCCCGCGGCCGCGACAAGGACGAAGATGAAGATGAGGAGGATGAGATGGAGGAAGATGAGACTGATGACCAGGAGTTTTAGAAGGCAACAGAGGTGTTGTGCATATACGGCGGCGCCTCCCTGCACACCTCGCACCGTCAACTCAAGCAATGGGTGCGAGAAGTGAACGCAGCGGAGCCGTCCGTCGAGGCGCACAAGCCTCTGAAGTGGTCCAGCACGCCCATCGTCTTCGACGTTGAGGACCACCCTGATTGCGTCACTGCGGTCGGGTGCTTGCCGATGTTGGTTTCACCAACAATCCGCAACCTCAAGGTCACAAAGATGCTGGTTGACGGCGGGGCCGGCCTGAACTTGATTTCCTCCGCAGTGCTCAAGAAGCTCCAGATCCCCGACAGCGAGCTCGAAGAAACTGGTGCCTTTCAAGGAATAAATCCGGGAAGGAGCAAGCCCAAGGGGAAGATCACATTGCCAGTGACGTTTGGCAGCGAACTGAACTTCGGGATCGAGAGGGTCACGTTCGATGTGGCTGATATCCCTTGCCCTACAACGGATACTCGGCCGACCCGCACTTCGCCAAGTTCATGGCGGCCTCTCCTTCTTGCGCATAATGTGCTCAAGATGCCCGGTCCGATGAGTGTTATCTCTGTCCAAGGCGACAAGAGGGATGCGCTCATCTGCGCCGACAAGATCTACCGGGAAGCAGCGGCCGCAGCAGAACGCGAGCCACTTGCCGCTGAAGCTCCCCGGGGGAAGAAGAAAGCCAAGTCCGGCAAGGATAGCTCTGATGCCCACTCCGGCAAGTGCACCTCCCCGGAGCGCCGCGCTGCCGTCGAGGACGCACCATCGAGCTCCGCCGGCAAGTGCAAGAAGCCAAAGGCAGGCCAACCAAAGACTAAGCCCGGCAAGAACGGCTCTGGCGTTCGCTCCGGCAAGCACGCCTCTCCGGAATGCCGTGCTGCTGCTGAGGACGCGCCATCGAGCTCTACCGGCCAGTAATGCAAAGAAAGTTGCCAAACTTCGAACTTTTGAGTTGTGCTCTCCGAAAGTCCGTACCTTGTATGAAGAACCTGCGCAGAGGGATCGAGTCGTGGTTTGGTTGCGTCGTTGATCCGTTTCGAGTCCGCTCGACGGTAAAAAAAAAGAGAGGTACACCGCAACCAGCCCGACGAGTTCTTCCCACTGGAGGCAACACCGCCAGCGGGCTGCTGATGTCCTGCACTCAGCAAGTGTGTTTGCACCGGGGGGTCCCTCGGAAGCGTGAGGATGAAAACATACAAGGGAGCGGGGGTCGGGGAAGAAGCACGGCCACGACAGATTGCTAAAGACGGAAAAGCTAAGTCACTCAAGCTTTTGTACAGAGCACTTTTAGTCCTATAGCCTTGTGTTATGTCCCTCGAGCGTTTATCCTTTGTACGAAAGACCTGTGCGCAGAGGAACCGACTCGGGGTTAAGTTGCGTCCTTGATTTGTTTCCGAGTCCGCTCAACAATACAAGTCTTGCCGCAATCGCCCGAGAAGGTTTCTTGCCGATACGACACCGCCAAAGAAGTCTCTGATGTCCCGCACTCAGCAAGTGTGTCAGCGCCGGCAAGTTCCCTAGAAGCGTAGGGTTAAAAACGTACGAGGGATACAACGAAGCAGAGGGCGTAACGTAGCAAGCTTTGCCATGGGGCGACCTTCGTATGAGAAACTTGTGCGCGGAGGAACTAACTCGCGGCTGAGTTGCGTCCTTGATTTGTTTCCGAGTCCGCTCAACAATTCAAGTGCGCTGCAACTAGCCCGAGAAGGTTTCTTGCTGGAAACAACACCGCCAGCGGGCTGCTGATGTTCCGTACTCAGCAAGTGTGTTAGCGCCGGCAAGTTCCCTAGAAGCGTAGAGTGTAAGCATACGAAGGGCAAAGCATGGCATCGCGTGGTAGAATCGCACCATTGAAGAATAGCTTATTAACAGCGTTGTCTCAGTTGTTTTCATGGCTATGATCACAAAGGACGAGGAGAAGCGGAAGAAGCGCTGGCGCGCGACGGGCCCGGCAGGCCAGCCATTGGGGCTGCTGCAGTGCCAAAGCTCCTTCGCGACAGGCCAGGACCCCCGGAGGCCGCGGCATCGGCGACAAGGGCAAAAGAAGGCACACCAGCACCTGGATCTTGGCGGAGCCAGAGTTGCCGGAGGCCGCAAAGGCCAAGATTCCTCCCCGACAAGCTAACGTCGCCGGGGGGCCGCAGAGTCAGATAAGTTTTTCATCCCTCGTCATGCATCCTCTTATGGATCGGGAAGGCGGGACCGCATCCTTGAACGAGCGTGTCTTGTAAAACCCGAGCGCGGAGGAGCCAAGTCGCGGCCAAGTTGCGCCCTTGGTTTGTTTCCGAGTCCGCTCAACAAATACAAGCGCGCCGCAACTAGCCCGGCAAGGTTGCTTGCCGGAAGCAACGCCGCCAGCGGGCTGCTGATGTCCCGCACTCAGCAAGTGCGTTCGCTCCGGCGAGTCCCCTAGAAGCGTAGGGTGGGAACATACAAGACACAAAATCAAGTAAAGGACTCGGTCCGGCAAGCGTTCCCCTCTTTTTATTAAAAACATCCCAGTTTAGTACAAGTCCATAAGAGGATGAAAAACATGATAGAGAGGATTACAGATTTTTAAATACAACTAAGGCCCGAAGGCTTACAAATTGAAAGATAAGATGCCCGTAATCCCTCTCCTGTTTCTCTGCTCAGAGGTAGGTCAAGGAGGCCCCGCAAGAGAAGCTTGCCGGGAGAACAAAGGGCGCCTAGGAGAGCTACGGGCGCCAGAAGACACCAAGAGAACTTCCTGGGCGGCGGGGCTTGGCGGAGACGGAGGCGTAGGAGGCAGAGCTTGAAGACGGGGCGGCGGGACGTCAGCACGCCGTCGAGGGCTCCTCGCCCTCGTACTCTGACTTGACGGCCTTGCCGCCACCCCTCTTCCTCTTCCGCAGCCTCCCTACGCCAGCCGCCCAAGGAGACGGCCCCGGGGAGTTCAGAAGGCCGGCGACCCGGATGATGGGGTCGCCGGTGGCGCACGAGGCAACATCTGACGCCTAGTCGGACCCGCCATCTGTTGGGGAACGTAGTAATTTCAAAAAATTTCCTACGCACACGCAAGATCATGGTGATGACATTGCAACGAGGGGAGAGTGTTGTCTACGTACCCTCGTAGACCGAAGCGGAAGCGTTGACACAGCGTAGTGGAAGTAGTCGATGTCTTCCGGTTCAACCGATCCGAGCACCGTTACTCGGCACCTTCGAGTTCTTGACACGCCAGTACAGCTCGATGACGCACCTCGATCTCCGATCCAGCAGAGGCGCCGAGGGGAGTTACACAAGACGACGGCGTGGTGGCGATCTTGATGTTCTCTGTCAGCAGGCTTCGCCTAAGCACCGCTACAATATGACCGAGGTGTAATATCATGGAAGGGGCACCGCACACGGCTAAGGAACGATCTCAATAATCAACTTGTGTGTCCTAGGGTGCCCCCTACCCCGTATATAAAGGAGGGAGGGAGGAGGAGGCCGGCCCAAGGGGGCGCCATAGAGAAACCTACTCCAAGTAGGTTTCCCCCCTTATCTTATTTGGAGGAGGAAGGAAAGAGTACTAGTATTAGGAATAAGTACTAGTAGTAGTAATAGGAAGAGGGGAAGGAGAAAGGAAAGGGGCCGCCCTCCCCAATCGGATTGGGCTGGGGCGCCCCCCTCCTGTTTCTTCTCCTTCTTCCTATATGGGCCCAATAAGGCCCATATACCTCCCGGGGTTCCAGAACCTCCCTAGTAGCTCCAAACTTCTCCGGAACCTTTCCGGTGTCCAAATATATCCGTCCCAATATATCAATCTTTATGTCTCGACCATTTCGAGACTCCTCGTCATGTCCGTGATCACATCCGGACTCGAACAAACTTCGTACATCAAAATACATAAACTCATAATATAACCATCATCGAAACCTTAAGCGTGCAGGACCCTACGGTTCGAGAACAATGTAGACATGACCGAGACACGCCTCGTCAATAACCAATAGCGGGACCTGGATGCCCATATTGGTTCCTACATATTCTACGAAGATCTTTATCGGTCAAACCGCATAACAACATACGTTATTCCCTTTGTCATCGGTATGTTACTTGCCCGAGATTTGATCGTCGGATCCAATACCTAGTTCAATCTCGTTACGGCAAGTCTCTTTACTCGTTCCGTGTCGTCATCTTATAACTAACTCATTAGTTACATGCTTGCAAGGCTTGGGTGATGAGTATTATCGAGAGGGCCCAGAGATACCTCTCCGACAATCGGAGTGACAAAACCTAATCTCGAATTATGCTAACTCAACATGTACCTTCGAAACACCGTAGTACTCCTTTATAATCACCCGATTCGTTGTGACGTTTGGTAGTACCCAAAGTGTTCTTCCGTAAACGGAGTTACATAATCCTCATAGTTACTGAGAACATGTATAAGTCATGAAGGAAGCAATAGCGAGAATACTAAGCGATCAAGTGCTAAGCTAACGGATGGGTCATGTCAATCACATCATTCTCCTAATGATGTGATCTCATTAATCAAATGACAACACATGTCTATGGTTAGGAAACATAACCATCTTTGATTAATGAGCTAGTCAAGTAGAGGCATACTAGTGACTATATGTTTGTCTATGTATTCACACATGTATCATGTTTCCGGTTAATACAATTCTAGCATGAATAATAAACATTTATCATGATATGAGGAAATAAATAATAACTTTATTATTGCCTCTAGGGCATATTTCCTTCAGTCTCCCACTTGCACTAGAGTCAATAATCTAGATTACATAGTAATGATTCTAACACCCATGGAGTCTTGGTGATGATCATGTTTTGCTCGTGAGAGAGGCTTAGTCAATGGGTCTGCAACATTCAGATCCGTGTGTATCTTGCAAATCTCTATGTCTCCCACTTGGACTTGTTCCCGAATGGAATTGAAGCGTCTCTTGATGTGCTTGGTCCTCTTGTGAAATCTGGATTCCTTTGCCAAGGCAATTGCACCAAGATTGTCACGAGAAGATCTTCGTTGGTCCCGATGCACTAGGTATGACACCTAGATCGGAAATGAACTCCTTCATCCGACTCCTTCATTTGCTGCTTGAAGCAGCTATGTACTCCGCTTCACATGTAGATCCCGCCACGACGCTTTGTTTTGAACTGCACCAACTTACAGCTCCACCGCTTAATATAAACACGATCCGGTTTGCGATTTAGAATCGTCCGGATCGATGTCAAAGCTTGCATCGACGTAACCATTTACGACTAGCTCTTTGTCACCCCCATATACGAGAAACATATCCTTAGTCCTTTTCGTATTTCAGATGTTCTTGACCGCTATCCAAAGGATCCACTCTGCATTACTTTGGTACCTACCGCCAAGCTTATTGCTAAGCACACGTCGGTCTGGTACACAAGATTGCATACATGATAGAGCCTATGGCTGAAGCATAGGAACATCTTTCATTTTATCTCTATCTTCTGCCGTGGTCGGGCATTGAGTTCGACTCAACTTCACACCTTGTAGCACAGCAAGAATCCTTTCTTTGCACGATCCATTTTGAACTTTTTCAAAATTTTGTCAAGGTATGTGCTTTGTGAAAGTCCTATTAAGCGCCTTGATCTATCTCTATAGATCTTGATGCCTAATATGTAAGCAGCTTCACCGAGGTCTTTCATCGAAAAACTTTTATTCAAGTATCCCTTTATGCTATCCAGAAATTCTATATCATTTCCAATTAACAATATGTCATCAACATATAAAACTAGAAATGCTACAGAGCTCCCACTCACTTTCTTGTAAATACAAAGCTTCTCAAAAGTCTCATATAAAACCATATGCTTTGATCACACTGTCAAAGCGTTTATTCCAACTCCGAGATGCTTGCACCAGTCCATAAATAGAACGTTGGAGCTTGCACACTTTGTCAGCACCTTTTGGATCAACAAAACCTTCAGGCTGCATCATATACAACTCTTCTTCTAGAAATCCATTCAAGAATGTAGTCTTGACATCCATTTGCCAAATTTTGTAATCATGAAATGCAGCAATAGCCAACATGATTCG
This sequence comes from Aegilops speltoides, assembly GCA_021437245.1. NCBI lineage: Eukaryota > Viridiplantae > Streptophyta > Magnoliopsida > Poales > Poaceae > Aegilops > Aegilops speltoides. Next base: position 47,425,943 of record CM038144.1, read on the forward strand.
GACAGACTTAAGCATCGCTACGGGTGAGAAAGTCTCATCGTAGTCAACCCCTTGAACTTGTCGAAAACCTTTCGCAACAAGTCGAGCTTTGTAGACAGTAACATTACCATCAGCGTCAGTCTTCTTCTTAAAGATCCATTTGTTCTCAATGGCTTGCCGATCATCGGGCAAGTCAACCAAAGTCCATACTTTGTTTTCATACATGGATCCTATCTCAGATTTCATGGCCTCTAGCCATTTTGCGGAATCTGGGCTCATCATCGCTTCCTCATAGTTCGTAGGTTCATCATGGTCTAGTAACATGACTTCCGAATAGGATTTCCGTACCACTCAGTGCGGATCTTACTCTAGTAGACCCACGAGGTTCAAGAGAAACTTGATCTCAAGTTTCATGATCAATATCATTATCTTCCTCACTAATTGGTGTAGTCGTCACAGGAACCGGTTCTTGTGATGAGCTCTTTCCCATAAGGGAGTAGATACCGGTTATCTCATCAAGTTCTACTTTCCTCCCACTCACTTCTTTCGAGAGAAACTCCTTCTCTAGAAAGGATCCGAATTTAGCAACGAAGAACTTGCCCTCAGATCTGTGATAGAAGGTGTACCCAATAGTCTCCTTTGGGTATCCTATGAAGACACATTTCTCCGATTTGAGTTCAAGCTTACCTGGTTGAAGTTTCTTCACATAAGCATCGCTGCCCCAAACTTTGAGAAACGACAACTTTGGTTTCTTGCCAAACCACAGTTCATAAGGTGTCGTCTCAACGGATTTTGATGGTGCCCTATTTAACGTGAATGCGGCCGTCTCTAAAGCATAACCCCAAAACGATAGCGGTAAATCGGTAAGAGACATCATAGATCGCACCATATCAAGTAAAGTACGATTACGACGTTCGGACACACCATTTCGTTGTGGTGTTCTAGGTGGCGTGAGTTGTGAAACTATTCCACATTGTTTCAAATGTAAACCAAACTCGTAACTCAAATATTCTCCTCCACGATCAGATCGTAGAAATTTTATTTTCTTGTTACGATGATTTTCTACTTCACTCAAATTCTTTGAACTTTTCAAATGTTTCAGACTTGTGCTTCATCAAGTAGATATACCCATATCTGCTCAAATCATCTGTGAAGGTGAGAAAATAACGATATCCGCCACGAGCCTCAACATTCATCGGGCCACATACATCTGTATGTATGATTTCCAACAAATCTGTTGCTCTCTCCATAGAACCGAGAACGGTGTTTTGGTCATCTTGCCCATGAGGCACGGTTCGCAAGTACCAAGTGATTCATAATCAAGTGATTCCGAAGTCCATCAAGATGGAGTTTCTTCATGCGTTTACAATCGATATGACCTAAACGGCAATTACCACAAATATGTTGCACTATCATTATCAACTCTGCATCTTTTGGCTTCAACATTATGAATATGTGTATCACTACTATCGAGATTTAATAAAATAGACCACTCTTCAAGGGTGCATGACCATAAAAGATATTACTCATATAAATAGAACAACCATTATTCTCTCGATTTAAATGAATAACCGCCTCGCATCAAACAAGATCCAGATATAATGTTCATGCTCAACGCCGCACCAAATAACAAATATTCAGGTCTAAAACTAATCCCGATGGTAGATTTAGAGGTAGCGTGCCGACCGCGATCACATCGACTTTGGAACCATTTCCCACGCCAGATCGTCACCTCGTCCTTAACTAATCTTCGCTAATCCGTAGTCCTGCTTCGAGTTGCAAATGTTAGCAATGTAACCAAGATCAAATACCAGTGCTATCTGCGAGCATTAGTAAGGTACACATCAATAACATGTATATCACATATACCTTTGTTCACTTTGCCATCCTTCTTATCCGCCAAATACTTGGGGCAGTTCCGCTTCCAAAGTCGATCGCTTGCGATAAAAGCACTCGATTTCGTGCTTAGGTCCGACTTGGGTTTCTTCTCTTGAGCAGAACTTGTTTGCTGTTCTTTTGAAGTTCCCTTCTTCTTCCCTTTGCCCTTCCTCTTGAAACTAGTGGTCTTGTTGACCATCAACACTTGATGCTCCTTCTTGATTTCTACCTCCATGCTTTCAAAGATCGCTAAGAGCTCGAGAATAGTCTTGTTCATCCCTTGCATATTATAGTTCATCACAAAGCTCTTGTAGCTTGGTGGCGATGATTGGAGAATTACATCAATGACGCTATCATCCGGAAGATTAACTCCCGCTTGAATCAAGTGATTATTATACCCGGACATTTTGAGTATATGCTCACCGATGTAACTGTTCTCCTCCATCTTGCAGCTATAGAACTTATTGGAGACTTCATATCTCTCAATCCGGGCATTTGCTTGAAATATTAACTTCAACTCTGGAACATCTCATATGCTCCATGACGCTCAAAACGCCGTTGAAGACCCGTTCTAAGCCGTAAAGCATGGCACATCGAACTATAGAGTAGTCATCGACTTTGCTCGCGACGTTCTTAACGCGTCGCTTAGATCAGCAGCAGTTCGCACCCAGCGGTGCTTCCAGACGTAACTCTTACAGGCAGCAATGAGGATAATCCTCGAGTTACGGACCCGATTCGTGTAATTGCTACCATCATCTTTCAACTTTGCTTTCTCAAGGAACGCATTAAAATTCAACGGAACAACAAAGACGAGCCATCTATCTACAAACAAACATAGACAAGCAAAATACTATCAGTACTAAGTTCATGATAAATTTAAGTTCAATTAATCATATTACTTAAGAACTCCCACTTAGACAGACATCTCTCTAGTCATCTAAGTGATCACGTGATCCAAATCAACTAAACCATGTCCGATCATCATGTGAGATGGAGTAGTTTCAATGGTGAACATCTCTATGTTGATCATATCAACTATATGATTCACGCCGACCTTTCGGTCTCCGTGTTCCGAGGCCATATCTCAGATATGCTAGGCTCGTCAAGTATAACTCGAGTATTCGCGTGTGCAACTGTTTTGCACCGTTGTATTTGAACGTAGAGCCTATCACACCCGATCATCACGTGGTGTCTCAAAGACGAAGAACTTTCGCAACGGTGCATACTCGGGAGAAAACTTCTTGATAATTAGTGAGAGATCATCTTAAAAAGCTACCGTCAATCAAAGCAAGATAAGATGCATAAAGGATAAACATCACATGCAATCAATATGTGATATGATATGGCCATCATCATCTTGTGCTTGTGATCTTCATCTTGAAGCACCGTCATGATCACCATCGCCACCGCGCGACACCTTGATCTCCATCGTAGCATCGTTGTCGCTTCGCCATCTATTGCTTCTCGACTATCGCTACCGCTTAGTGATAAAGTAAAGCAATTACAGACGCTTGCATTTCATACAATAAAGCGACAACCATATGGCTCCTGCCATTGCCGATAACTTCGTTACAAAACATGATCATTTCATACAATAAAATATAGCATCACATCTTGGCCATATCACATCACAACATGCCCTGCAAAAACAAGTTAGACGTCCTCTACTTTGTTGTTGCAAATTTTACGTGGCTGCTACGGGCTTAAGCAAGAACCAATCTCACCTACGCATCAAAACCACAACGATAGTTTGTCAAATAGACTCGTTTTAACCTTCACAAGGACCGGCGTAGCCACACTCAGTTCAACTAAAGTTGGAGAAACAGACACCGCTAGTCACCGTGTGCAAAGCACGGCGGTAAAACCAGTCTCGCGTAAGCGTCTGCGTAATGTCGGTCCGGCCGCTTCATCCAACAATACCGCTGAACCAAAGTATGACATGCTGGTAGGCAAGATGACTTATATCGTCCACAACTCACTTGTGTTCTACTCGTGCATATAACATCAAACCATAAAACCTAGGCTCGGATGCCATCGTTGGGGAACGTAGTAATTTCAAAAATTTCCTACGCACATGCAAGATCATGGTGATGACATTGCAACGAGGGGAGAGTGTTGTCTCGCCCTCGTGAGACCGAAGCGAAGCGTTGACACAGCTTAGTGGAAGTAGTCGACGCCTTCCGGTTCAACCGATCCAGCACCGTTACTCGGCACCTCCGAGTTCTTGACACGCGTGCAGCTCGATGACGCACCTCGATCTCCGATCCAAAGAGAGGCGCCGAGGGGAGTTCTCACAAGACGACGGCGTGGTGGCGATCTTGATGTTCTCCTGTCGCAGGGCTTCGCCTAAGCACCGCTACAATATAACCGAGGTGTAATATCGTGGAAGGGGGCACCGCACACAGCTAAGGAACGATCTCAATGATCAACTTGTGTGTCCTAGGGTGCCCCCCTACCCCCGTATATAAAGGAGGGAGGGAGGAGGAGGCCGACCCAAGGGGGGCGCGCCATAGAGGGGGGGAAACCTACTCCAAGTAGGTTTCCCCCCTTTTTCCTTATCTTATTTGGAGGAGGAAGGAAAGAGTACTAGTATTAGTAATAAGTACTAGTAGTAGTAATAGGAAGAGTGGGAAGGAGAAAGGAAAGGGGGGCCCGGCCCCCCTCCCCAATTCGGATTGGGCTGGGGGGGGCGCCCCCCTCCCTTGTTTCTTCTCCCTTCTTCCTATATGGGCCCAATAAGGCCCATATACCTCCCGGGGTTCCAGAACCTCCGGTAGCTCCAAACTTCTCCTAACCTTTCCGGTGTCCAAATATATCCGTCCAATATATCAATCTTTATGTCTCGACCATTTGAGACTCCTCGTCATGTCCGTGATCACATCCGAGACCAACAAACTTCGTACATCAAAATACATAAACTCATAATATAACCGCTATCGAAACCTTAAGCGTGCGGACCCTACGGTTCGAGAACAATGTAGACATGACCGAGACACGTCTCTGGTCAATAACCAATAGCGGGACCTGGATGCCCATATTGGTTCCTACATATTCTATGAAGATCTTTATCGGTCAAACCGCATAACAACATACGTTATTCCCTTTGTCATCGGTATGTTACTTCCCCGAGATTTGATCGTCGGATCCAATACCTAGCTCAATCTCGTTACCGGCAAGTCTCTTTACTCGTTCCGTAATACGTCATCTTATAACTAACTCATTAGTTACATACTTGCAAGGCTTGGGTGATGAGTATTACCGAGAGGGCCCAGAGATACCTCTCCGACAATCGGAGTGACAAAACCTAATCTCGAATTATGCTAACTCAACATGTACCTTCGGAAACACCTCGTAGTACTCCTTTATAATCACCCGATTACGTTGTGACGTTTGGTAGTACCCAAAGTGTTCTTCCGTAAACGGAGTTACATAATCCTCATAGTTACAGAGAACATGTATAAGTCATGAAGGAAGCAATAGCGAGAATACTAAACGATCAAGTGCTAAGCTAACGGATGGGTCATGTCAATCACATCATTCTCCTAATGATGTGATCTCATTAATCAAATGACAACACATGTCTATGGTTAGGAAACATAACCATCTTTGATTAATGAGCTAGTCAAGTAGAGGCATACTAGTGACTATATGTTTGTCTATGTATTCACACATGTATCATGTTTCCGGTTAATACAATTCTAGCATGAATAATAAACATTTATCATGATATGAGGAAATAAATAATAACTTTATTATTGCCTCTAGGGCATATTTCCTTCACCATCCTCGTCGTCGTCGCTGTCGCTCCCCTCCTCGTCACTCTCGCTCGAGGAGGGACCTTCGCTATTGGAGGAGCTGTCCACACAGCATCTCGCCCGGTGCCGGAGTCCCCGAAGACCTTGACGGCGAGAAGGTCGCCCTCCATTAACTTAAAATGGAGGGTAAACCCCGCCGTCAAGCTGTGGATGCGGGCGAACGTCTTCCACCCTCGGTCGAAGTACATCACGCCGGGGGCTGGGGATACGACACTCACTCGAGTGCCACTGATCCCGCAGCCCCTCATGCGCAACTCCAACATCTCGGGCGGATCCGGCTCCATCGCGCTCGCAAACGGGGCCGGCAGCCGGAGGCGGCGACGAGGTGCTCGGCGCAGCTTGATGAAGAACTCCCAGGGATCGTCTCCGGTGTGGACCGCCTCGAGGAAGGAGCCCGCCCGGAGACGGGAGGAGATCGCTGTCGCCGCCGCCTCTCCCGAAGCCTCGACCACGCCCTCGACCTCGCCCACGGCCTCGCCTCCCTCTCCCCTCGTGGCGAATCCGCCACCACGGGTGCGGATAGGAGAGCGCGCGCTGCTGAGGCGACCCTCGCCGCCACCGCTGAAGGACAGGATTCCCTCCTCCATGGCGATGGGAGGAAGAGTAACGGAAGTTGAAGACGAAGGAAGAAGAGGAAGTGCGGGGCTATTGTGCTCCCCCCCTCCGTCCCTTTTAAAGGGCGAGGTGGGGGCTCAACCGCCCCACTCAGCCAATCAGGGAGCAAGGAGGGCAGAGGAGCGGGGCCGACTCGCCATCTTCGCCCGTGACGGCTCGGTCTCCCACCTTCGCCGCCCACGACCCCCCACGCATGGGAGCCGCGTGGCAAAAAAGCGGAGCCGGAGCGACGGGTGAAATGACCTCGCCCTGCACCGTGATCACGGGGGTGGTTGCCTTAAAGATCGCACACGCCACCCACGTCTCCCACGACGCCGCAATCGACGCGTGCCGTTGCGAGGGAGCGCGGTGGACACAGAGCCCGTTCTGTTGTGCGGACCCGTGCCACGCGTGCCGTGCAGATCGCTTTTGGGCCCGCCCAACAACGCCGCACCCGTATGGCCCAGTTCCGGGGCTCTGTCGGTGTACTAAAGTAGGGGTACCTTAGTACCCCGAACTTGTGCACGGGCAACACAAAGACTTCACCAGCGGCGAGGCTTGCGGGCGCCCGCAAGGCCCTCCACCATTCTTTATTACCGCCATTCAAGAACAAAGTACTAACCAAGGAACGAAGGCCCGGCAAGAGGAGCTTGCCGGGAAGGCCAACCAGTATGTCACAGAAGACTTGCCGCGCGCGCCCGCACGCCCGGCAGAAGGCCGGCGGCCGCAAGCTTGCCAAGACGACAAGAAAAGGGTCATGCAAGGCACTTGCAGCGCAAGGCTGCCACCTGACTCCAGCGCGCCAGCGACGTGTCATCGCAAGGCCATCCCAAGGGCGCGTGGCGGGCGCCACGCAGCCATGGGGAGCGAGGTGGCAAACGAATCGACAGAGGCGCCATCATGGCAACCGATGGCTCATCTAACTGATCGCTTTTTTACATTTGTTGGGGCGACCAGACGGGCATTTAATGCCCTTGTCCCCCCGTCGAGTTAGGTAGGGGCATCACAGCAATCGCTGTACCAACCCGCAATTTTACCTTTCTACCCCTCTTCCCACGCTGCCACCGTGGATCCCCCTTCAGAGTATAAAAGGAGGCCCATGCGCACGAGAAGGGGTTCGATCCATTCGACACCCCAGACCACCATACGCCGCACGCTCAAGCGAGATCAAATAACAAACACAAAGCAGCAGTAGGGGTGTTATCTCTCCGGAGAGCCCCAAAGCTGGGTAAAGATTGCCCGTCTCCCCGCGCGCGCTCGACCTCGATCTGCTCTGCACACGACCCCCGCTCCCTTGCCGAACCAGAAGGGGCCCTCAGTGCCCCATAGGTGTTCGGGGCCACAGAGAGACGCTACGTCCGCCCCGACACCTGTTTTGCATGAAAAGTGTCAAGCACACTTGTTACACTAACATGAATATTTTAAAACATTCAGAAATTTTAAAATTTGTTAAGTTTTTTTGGAGGAGGGGGGAGGGGGGAAGATAAGAGGTAGAGATGCTCTAAATGTAGCTGCCCAATGTGTATCCATGCCCTTCCTAGTTAAGCATGATCTCGAGTTGCAGTACATCAAATATCCTAACTGAATGTGTTACAACTAGCCAACCCCAAGGATTTGGAATCCTTGGTGTGCAGGCCGTATGTGCCAAGTCTCAACTTTTGAATCCTCGCTAGGCTAGAGTGTTGCACTCGTACGAGACTTGTGTAGTGTGTGGTTGATGTCGTCCTGTTTTGGTACCTGCCGCATGCGCCTCTTTCATGTTCTGCTCCCCTTCCTCTCATGTGCGTAGTTGTACGCTGTCAGCCAATACACAACTACACTAGAGAGGGTCTTCAGCACGAGTAAGGTATCTCTAACGCTCAGGGGCGGAGCCACCGTTGTGGCGTTGGGTGCAGTTGAACCCAACGAAAGCTGTTGGTTACGCACGTATAGGTAGGTGTTATTAGGCCTGAACCCAGTAAAATAATTAGGCTGACCCCATCAAATGAATAATCCAACGTGGGTAGGCTAAAAAGGCCGAAAGGCCCATATGCAAATTGCGTTGGTGCCCCAGCACGTAGGTCTCTCAATGTTGAATTGTACTCGTACGATTCGTACGCAGCCGCCGCCACTCCTTTGGTTCCCGAATTCACATCTAGGGTCTCTCTTCTCGTCTCCGTTTTTCGCCCATGCCTTCGTCGTCGGACCCTGGAGCAAGTAGACAACGACGGAAAGCCATCGATTGAATTCCAAATTTAAGGTACTCACCCGTGAGATCATATCGTCACATCTCCCCCTCTTGTGTGTTCTGTCTAGCATAATAGTCTAGCATGGCAACTGTTTTGCCCTAGTTTGCTTATTGCTCTTTCATGGATTTTGTTTGATACAGACTTGGGACGATATTCTTGAGAGAGAAATCAGTCACCACATCCACACAACGGTGCAGGCACGTCGAGGTCTCCCACTAGATGTAAACAAAGTGTGTCAAACGTCATTGTAAGTAGTCTCCACTGAAGACTTAGAGAAATTAATTTAGATCAGTTGCCTTATGATATGGCTGATCGGAAGGGACCGGCTATTTTTTTATTATCCACGGAGATAAATTTGAAGATACTCAATGGAGACTTAACGTTGATAAGAAAAGTTGCAAACAAAACGGGTGATCAGTTCATGAGTGATTTTCTGATTTGCTATGTGAAGAAATGTATGTTTTCTACCATTAGTATTGACCCAATATTTGATCTTCTCGATATGCTGAAAAATTAAAAGGGGGAGACTATATGAGCGTCAACATTTTTTCGGTCAATGGTACTTATTTTAAACTTGACAAACGAACTTTTTTTTCCAACGTCTTCAGGAAAATTAGAAGCTACACCCGAGCTATGAATGGATTTTGCTACTACTTCATTTATAATATCTAAACAAGTGGTTTTCTAATTTCATCCAACCGGTAAGTGTTTTGCATTCTTCGGGTTTTAATGTAAAAATCTGGGATATGTGATATCATATTTCTATTTCTGTGTTATTTTTTGGTGCCGTAAGACGGTGTAAAATTAGACTTCACATTAATTAATTTGTAACAAATCCTCAAGAGTCAATGAGTGAACCCAATGGCTAAATTTTCTGGCTCTGCCCCTGCTAACGCTGACTCATAAACCGCCCACATCATAAATTACTTAACCTCACGTGGAGCATGGAGTGCTAGTCTTATCAGTACTAGGCTATATGCGAAGGGTCGACAACACAACACAATGAGCATCGTATAAGAAATGAGGGGGATATGTCTTGTTTCTTTTCGAATCTTGTATGTATCGTTTTATGCGAGATGAATGATGCCCTTGCCTCAAGGATGCCCTAAATGGGCCGGCCAACTCAGCATTTATAATTTTTATGGTTGGTTTATTGTTATTTTATATTTTTCAAAAAATTATAAATACAAATATGGTTTAATTTGTATTAAAAAATTAACTGTACTCACAGTATTTAAAAAAATTATGTGTATACAAAAAATTTATTTAAAAATAGACATCAAAACATATATTTGAAAAAATATTAATCATGTATTAGAAAAAAAAGACAACGTGTAGAAGATATAGAAATCTGTTAAAAATGAATAAATAAACGAAGAAAACAGATGAAAACGGAATAAGGAAACAAAGAAACCGAAGAAAAAGAAAAAAAAGTAAGAAAAGAAAAACCAAGAAAAAAAACGAGAAGAGCGGGAACAGTCCGCTACACTATTTGGGCCGAATCCACGGGGCCCTTCTCCGGGTCAAACTCACTCGATGGAAAGAGCAGTCCACCCCATCTGGCGAGCCCCGCCGCCGTCGGCAGCCGCCGGTTCCGCTCGCCGCATGCCGCATGGACGCATTCCAGTTTCACACCTTCCTAGCCACGCCGCTGACTGCTGCCAGCCAGCAACGGTGAGCTCTCCTGCCATCCATCCATTTTATTTCTTTCCCGTATTGTGTGTTCTTGGGTTCTGCTGCTGCTGGCCTGCTGCCGATGGATAATGTGATTGACTGTGTGACTGTGTTGACTGTGTAGATAATTAATCTCTGGACGGATTTATGTGGCAAACTCGCAGCTGTGTAGCCTGGCAATTGATGCCCCGTTGGTTTAGTTTCACTGTATCTTGTTCGTAGTTGCTATTGCTGCAACTTGAATCACAGGGACCGATTCAAGTTCTCAACCTACTCCACTTGGTTGAGTAAACGATTACGAATATTCATGGGGTAATTCACGCAATTCAGATTTCTGCTGCTTATAGCTTAATAGCAGAAAATTCCAGTGATTTGTTATTTTGAACACTGCAGAAAATTCTGAATCCATTGTGCTCTTGGTTCAGAGTTCTTGCCGAAACAACTAAATTAGATGTTACATATGCCTCCGAAAGATGGAGACTGTTACGCGGTCATCTCTTGCCTATTGCAAATTGTTGAAGCAAATTAGCTCTGTGAAGTGACAACATCTCTTCTTCTTTCTCTGAAATCTACATCACCAAATCCTAGCTAAGTCGGTCACCGTGCGACCCTAAGGATCACAGGCTGTTACGGCCAAGGAGACTGATTTGTCTCATCGGCAATGGTAAACCTGTTGCTCTCAGTCTGAAACCTCACCGCCCTTGTGTCAAACTCCTTGAACTGAGCCAGATCAGATTCGGTCGATGTTGACGACACCGCAATCCCGGAGTCTGAGTTTGAGGACTTGCCCACTTGCTTGCCCTTGTGGCTTCTGCTGCTCCCGGTTGCTAGATTGAGTTCAAGGTTGCATTCTTCTGCAGCAGAGGCAGGGGTGCAGCTGTAGAGTTGCTGACGGTTGGTAGCCTTGTCGTCGCGCCAGACCTGAGTTTATGTTTTGTCTCAGCGTGAGCCTGGTTCAGCCCAGCTATCTGCATCTCCCTCATCAGTTGTTTCTCTACATGGTAAACTCGGTGTATCTCATGAACCTGGTTCAGCAAAGATGTGCAGATTGGTGAGAAGCTTTTTCGCCTATCTTGAAGTGCACAACTAATGTAGTACTGCTTCTTAGAGACTAGTCTTAATGTCTCAAGTACTTGCTTCTACTCTATTTCCTTTTTTTTTTGAACGGTCACCGGGGGGGAGAGATTCCCCACCTGAATATATTGCTCAAAGTGGCCAAAATGCCAAGTGTTTGATCCAGTTTATAAGGAAAACCGGATCGAAAACCTTAACAGGTTGACCCGGTTTATAAGGGAAACCGGGCCGAAAAACCACACAGGGGGGAAAGATTACATAGGGTGAGAGCATATGGACGCCCCGAAGAAAGCACTACCTAGCCAGCAAGCCAAGAGACCACCACCATAAAAGTCGAGAGGAAGTGGTGTGACATCAAGGAAACACAATACCAACACTAAATAACTATCCTAACGCACCACACCTGCGTGCATACCAACCCCTTGGCACAACAGAGGAGCAACACCAATCAACGAGTGACCCATCACGAACCTTGACTGGAAACTCCGCCACAGCAAGCCGACACGATTAGCAAGGTGGGGAGGCATCGTTGCGTCGTTGTTAAGCAAAGATGAACCGAGATAGCACGAAGAGCACGAAGCTCACCAAAACGGACGACAGGCATGAGAGGATCTTGAGCTAGCAGAGCAGAGGATGACCAATCCCCAAGGGCAACGGAGGATGAATGGCGGCAAGGAGCTCCCTAGTGACGCCTTCAAGAAGGTGGACGACATCCGAGGATGACGCCGTCACATAGCTTTCGCCTGGAGCATAACCGTTAAATTCGGAGGCGAGCCGAGAGCTGCGAATCCGACCGAGAGACAAGAGTGGCACATGAGCCACGCCCCAAGAGGGTAAGCGACGCTGGAGTAAGCGCCGCCGTGGTCACCGACAAGGTCGTGAGGATTTCTCCGTAGCACATCCGTCAATGGTGGGCCGCCATCCAAGTGGAGTCGAAGGGCGACAGAGGACAGGACCGAGACGGACATATGAGGCGGATGGTGAACCGGGGAAGGACGAGTGGAGCAGGCCGCCGGTGGGGAGGGGTGGAGACGAGGTGGTGCGTCGTCGGAGGTGGACAGAGGGCGGGGGAGCATAGGAGGGTCGACGTGGAGGATGGTGGTGCAGGTCGAGAGCGGCGAGCCCCGGCCTGATCTGAACGGTGGAGGACGCCGAAGGGCATGATGTAAGTGAACTCCGCGCGGCGGTGTGAGATGGAGCGAGGCAGGAGCTGGTCGGGGCATGGAGGAGCAAGACCCGGCATGGAGCCAGGCCGCGCTGGTGCAGGCCATGCGCGAGAGGGGAAGTTTGAACCCCAGAGCAGCGGATGCGGACCTAGAGCCGAGGCACACAGCTCGGCGCTCTGGGTCATGGAGCAGAGGCTTGGAGTCGAGGCGCGGGGGAGCTGCGGTGAAGGCGGAGCGCGGCAGGCGAGGTGGAGGGAGGTCGAGGGAGCCCGTTGGATGCTAGCACGGCGAGCGGCGGCGAGGACCGTCCGCGGCAGAGCAGATCAAAGCTGCGCTCCCGGCCCAGTCGGATGGAGGTCGAGGAAGGATGGGGAAGACCGGCGGAGCCCATCGCGCCGAGCAGCGACTAGCGCCGGCAGGAGCCGAGCAGATCGAGGCGGCGCACAGTGATGTAGCTTTTGGATCTTGGGGAAGGGGAAGCCTGCGGGCGTGAGAGCAGCCCAAGCAAGGCCGCGCCGCCGCCGTCCGTCACACAGGGCTTAGCCCGGCGACATCCTCCGGCGACGGCCAGGGAAGGGAGCGGTGGTGGGGGGTTGGTTTGGTGGTGGCGGCGAGGGGCCTCCGGAGTCGCCACGAGCGACCCGGGAGGCAGAGGAGGAAGGGGTTGTGCAGAGTTAAGATTACTCTATTTCCTTTCACCAATTACTATTCGTACATCCATCAACTGGATATATAATGGGATGCAAAGAGAGCATGGTGCAACCCAGCAGTACTTAGGAAGTCACACTCACACCCTGAGCAAAGAGTTTCCCCTCTTTGCACGGTAGGAGACACCAAACCGCAGGCTACGGAGGCTGGTTTGGACTAAATTTTGGAATGAGTGGCATCAGGATATAGCCTCTTTCAGGCCAGTGAGCTCAGTGGGCTACACCTTCAGTCTTAACCCATGTCCAACCTATAAGGACGGTATTAGATGGGAACACTCCTATTACTATTAAAACATGGATATGCTCACATTTGTTGATGCACTGGAGAAATTAACCTTTCAGAATGAGTACGGCATGCAATTTCTGTGGTAAACTGTAATAATAGGATCTGTCTTCAGTGTTGAAATATTTGTTGTAGTGCCTAGTTTCATTAATTGGCTGATTTCAGTACGACCTATGTACTTATGTCCTTCAGGAGGAAAAGAAAAACGTCTGGATTATTTTCTGTGGAGAAACCAATTTTCATTATTTTTCTGTGGAGAAACCAACTTACTCGGCTTGGTTGAGTAAACAGCTACGAATTCATGTCGTAGTTCACGCAATTCAAAAATCTATTGTGTTATAGCTTTACTGCAGAAAAGTCCAGTGAGTTGTTACTTTTGCATATTAACATTTTAGCATACTTGTCGTGCTTATGAACGTGCTCTTTGTTCAGAGGTTTTGCCGAAACAACTAAATTAGATGTTACATATGTATGCTCTTTGTTCAGAGGTTTTGCCGAAACAACTAAATTAGATGTTACATATGCCTCCGAAAGATGGAGACCTCTTGTCTATTGCAAATTGTTGAAGCAAATTAGCTCTGTGAAGTGACAACATCTCTTCTTCTTTCTCTGAAATCTACAACACCAAATCCTAGCTAACTCGGTCACCGTGCCACCCTAAGGATCACAGGCTGGTACGGCCAAGGAGACTGATTCGTCTCATCGGCAATGGTAAACCTGTTGCTCTCAGTCTGAAACCTCACCACCCTTGCGTCAAACTCCTTGAACTGAGCCAGATCGGATTCGGTCGATGTTGACGACACCGCCATCCCGGAGTCTGAGTTTGAGGACTTGCCCACTTGCTTGCCCTTGTGGCTTCTGCTGCTCCCGGTTGCTAGAGTGAGCTCCAGGTTGCATTCTTCTGCAACAGAAGCCGGGATGCAGCTGTTTGAGAAGCTGTAGAGTTGCTGGAGGTTGGTAGCCTTGTCGTCGCGCCAGACCTCGAGTTTATGTTTCGTCTCAGCGTGAGCCCGGTTCAGCCCAGCTAACTGCATCTCCCTCATCAGTTGTTTCTGAACATGATAAACTCGGTGCATCTCATGAACCTGGTTCAGCAAAGATGTGCAGATTGGTCAGAAGCTTTTTCACCTATCTTGAAGTGCACAACTAATGCAGTACTGCTTATTAGAAACTAGCTGTAATGCCTCAACTACTTGCTTCTACTCTATTTCCTCTCACCTATGACTATTCGTACCTCCATCAGCTGGATATATAATAGGATGCAGAGAGGGCATGGTGCAACCTACCTACCATTACTTAGGAAGTCACACTCATACCCGTTGCAAAGTGTTTCCCTTGTTTGCACGGTAGGAAACACCAAACTACAGGCTACAGAGTCTGGTTTGGATTATATTTTGGGAATGAGTGGCATCAGGATATAGCCTCTTTCAAGAAAAGTTTGCGACGCTGCCTGCTTCCCGGCTGTATACTGGAAGCGTGTCCTATGTTCTACTGGAAGAAGCACATACACATAGGTAGAACAGTGTTCACACGAGTGTGTTGCCTTACCTGTTGTCTGAATGTTTGTTCTTGTCCCAAGATAACCATCTTCATCTCCTCTCTGTCCATCTCTTGGAAAATGCTAGCTGCAAGTGTTTCAGTGTCTATCTCCAATCTGTTTCATGGGAATATCACAATGAGCACCGCAGGCAATTTCTGACATAAATGGCAATAGTAGGATTTATGTTCAGTGTCAAAATATTTGTTGTAGTGCCTTGTTCCATGAATTGGTAGCTTTCGTTAGAACCTATGTACTTATGTCCTTCAGGAAGAAAAGCAAAAACGCCTGGATTCTTTCTTTTTGTGGAGAAACCGATTTTCATTTTTTGCCCGGTTGAACTTATAGCTTACACCCTAATACACCCGATCAAATCTAGTACTCCGTCCGATCCATATTAATTGTCCCTGATTTAGTACAACACGAAATCAGCGACAATTAATATGAACGGGAGGGAGTACTGTATTTCGCTAACTAAGTGAACTGCATTCTGTTACGCTTCTGTCAATAACAGTAAAACTGTTCTTTCTATGACAGAGCAGCAAAATGGATAGAGCCACGAGGGAGACGGAGAAAGAAGCAGCTGGCAAGTTCCCTTTCAGACTAGCGCATGCCACTCGGCCTACCAAAAAAATCCATCGCAAGATGCAGAACATCACAAGGCTAGAGCACTTGAGAAGAGCACAAGGATCTGCGTACTCCGAGCTCTGAAGCATGCCACACATGCTCCATGGAAGAAGAAGAAGAAGAAGAAGAAGAAACAGGACAAGGAGGAGATCATAAGAAGGCTGTGCCCACCTCTGTTTTGGTTTCCAGCCGCCTCCGGAAGAAGGTACTCCCTCTGCCTCTCCCCAAGAAGCTCTCCTCTCTTGCAGTTTGCTTACCAGGCCAGAGCTTTGCTTCTGCTGAGATGCAAGCAAGCAAGCAGGTAGATATAGATATGATTTGAGGCGCCAAGGCGAGAGGGAGGTGATGGAGGAGATATGAGATTCTCTCCGGGCTGCCATGAGCTTCACAGCGCAGCAGCTGGTGGGGCCTTTTTTGTAGGCATGCCGAACGAATCCAACTCACTTTGGCCAATGAGGTTCGATTCCATGTATCTTGATGTGTCAAAGATGCTTCCGTCTGGTGCCATGAAAAGGATAGGCATGATGCATGAGATAAGAAGCTCCAGCTACAGCTGAGTAAGTATATTTTTAAACAACCTCAAAACTCAAAGCTCAAAGCCTATGTGTCCCCTGGTGTCTCTACACACTTGAAACGCCTTGGTTTTAATAATGTTATATACTTCCTCTGTTCACTTTTATAAGGCGTTGTAGAGATCTAAGAAAACGACTTATAAAAGTGAACGGAGGGAGTATATACACACGCACTTGGATTGCCTGCTAGGGGTTAGAGAAACAGGTTTTCCTGTAATCATTGTGGGTTTCCATGTAATGGTATTATTAAGGTTTCATCTATGAGAATATTTCTAGCAATCACCCTGGTACACTATCAAACATGTCGAGGGAACGTGCTTTGTTTTTCTTTTAAAAAGAAGGATAACCCATGACCTCTGCATTTTTTTTTAAATTGTTTGGGTTGTTTATCACATATATGTCGCATGGTATGACCTCTGCATTATTGTGATGCACGCAGCCATAGGGTACTAGTGGTACGTGCTTTGTTATTCATGTTGTCATTACCTTTGATGTACTTACCGGGGTGCCGTAGCACACTAGAGTCCTCATTGTTTATTATGGATCAATCCCTCCCAAGAATCATTGAGCAGACAAGTCGACGTGCGGCGTGTTTAGATCTCTCGTATTCACATGCGCGCCGGATTACTACTGTCAACTCCAGTTGTCCATATCCTAAACACATATTATAGTGATTGCTTATGTTACTGCCATCCTAAGTCAAACTATCAGCCTCGCATGGGAAATAAAGCTACCGAACGATGGCGACAGATCATGCAGTTAATTTATATTTGGTGCAGAATATGTCATGCTTTATTCCAGGATAATTAAGTTTATGGCTTGTACATCAGTACATTATTTGGCTTGAATAATATTGTTAGAGCATCTACAACAGGACGCCCTATACAAGCCCCAAATGGGCCTGCCCGGACGCAAAATTGCCACCTGATCGGATGCCCTAAACTTAGCCTAAACGTTCGGGCTGACCGACGATGGATATGGAGACGCCCGGATGAGCCCAGGCGTGTTCGCCGCGTTTGATGTCGAGCGGAGAGCGGGCGGCAGGGCGACCCCTAATGACAAGTCTGTTGTCTGCAGGTAGAGTCAACCGGTCTAGTTGGGCCTGGTCCACGGTGGAGGGCTTCTACTTGCCCTTGATCAAGGAAGGAGCTTTTTGGATAAAAAAGGAAGGAGCTTTGGTCTCCGCCGCCGGTTTCTTCTTAGCGATTGTTGCTTTCCATCCCTTGCGCTCCTTCCCGTCTTCGGCCATGGTGTCGGAGGTGGCACAGGCTAAATGTCTTTACGTGAGGTGTTTAGGAGGAGGTAAGAGCTCTACACATAAGGAGGAAGAAGGCCAGGGAATGGAAGCGTAAAACTTTCCCGAGGCGCCTTCTCTTTTTATAAGCGGGGTAGAAGCAAAACGGCGCGCGAGCTCATCGCCTGTCTCGACGCGGCGCAAGACCTTAGAGCGCTCTTTGAAACTGAATGTTGGTTGCGCAGAAAGCTCAAGGCGGCCTATCTGGGCCTATCTTCTCTTGACCAATCTATTGCGCGTCAACGTGTCCGCTTCTCCTAGCTCAAGAATGGTGAGGCCAACGGCACATTCTTGCGCATCCACGCATCTCATTGGTAGTAGAAGAGGCACATTTTCCCCCTCAAGGTGGGTGATTCTATAATCTCTGAGCCACCGGACTTGGCGATGGATGCCTATGACCACTTCACTACCGTACTCGGCTCGGCCGAGGAGTGCTGCCACTCCATCAACCTTGCGTTCATCCACCAAGGCTCGTCTGATCCAGGAGAGCTTGAGCTGCCATTTTCTGAGGATGAAATTTGGGCTGCCATGAAATCACTTCCCACCGGTAAGGCGCCCGGCCCTAACAGCTTCTCAGTGGAATTCCCGCGAAGTTGCTGGCCGGTGATCAAGCATGATATTCGTGAGGCCTTTGACAAGCTTTACATGCTCAACGGTCGCGGTTTCCAGAAGCTTGATGAAGCTTTCATCACCTTGCTTCCGAAGAAGCCTGATGCCAAGACTTTGCAGCACTACCAGGCTATCAGTCTCATACATCTCTTCGCCAAGCTTTTCGTCAAGGTGCTCCCTCCGCTTGGCTCCCCGGCTCAGCTCGATGGTCTTCATGAACCATAGCATGTTCAACGGCGGCAGAAGCATTCATGACAACTTCCTCCTCGTCCAGCAAACTGTGCGCCTCCTCCACAATCTAATCTGAAACTTCCAAGGATGTTGCTGAAGCTAGACATTGCTTGTACCTTTGATTCAGTCTCCTGGGCATTCCTGCTTGGCACCATGATTCACCTTGGCTTCGAGGCTAGGTGCGAGAGTGGATCTCCATCCTTCTGTCCATAGCCTTGACTCGTGTCCTCATCAACAGTGTGCCTGGACCTTCCATCGGGCATGCCCGCGGCCTACGCTAGGGCGATCCCCTCTCGCCCATGATGTTCACGCTCTTCATTGTTGTCCTCAACTTCATGGTCACCAAAGCTACCGAGCAGGGTTTTTTAGCGCCTTACTTTGCTTTACGCCGACAATGTGGTTATTTTCTGCCATGCGGACCGCACGATCCTCCTTATCGTGCGTGAGATTCTTTAGTTCTTCAGTGACATCTCCAGTATGCGAACTTTGGCAAGTGCTCCGCTTCCCTGATTCACTACTCTAAGGAGCAGTCCATCAAGGTGACCCAAATCATGAGTTGCCCGATCTCTCAGTTCCCCGTCACCTACCTTGGGCTCCTGCTCTTCGTGTGGAAGGTGCCCATGTCCGCCCTGCTTCCCCTCATTGAGAAGCTCAAGAAAAACGGTCTCCCTGGCGTGTCTCCATGCTCTCCCTGGGTGAGAGATTGGCCTTTGTTCTCCATGTCCTCTGTGCTATGCCCACCCACCTTCTCATGGTGTTTTCTCTACACAAGTCAATTCTACACCGAGCCAACAAAATCATTCAGAGCTTTCTTTGCATTGGCTGTAGAGATGCTCGCGACGGTCGGTGCCTTGTTGCTTGGTCACGCGTGTGCCATCCTCTTTCCTTGGGCGGCCTTGGTGTACGAGACCTTCACCACGCTTGTATTTCCCTAAGGGTGGGTTGGCTTTGGCTTTAATGCATCGATGACAGCAGGCCTTGGCGTCACATGCACCTTCATGGCGATCCCGAGGCACACAACATATCCCGAGCTTCCATCTCTTAGTCCATTGGGGATGGCCTATCTTGCCGTTTTTGGACGGGTCGCTGGATCCACTGTCACTCTGTTGTCAACATTTCTCTACTTGTCTTCAAGTTCGTCCCCAAGCAACGACGTAAGGCTCGCTCTGTCCAGGAGGGATTGCAATTGCATCCCTGGGTCCAGAACATCTGCGACGCTCTTGGCCTGATGGCGCTTGTTCAGTATGTCGATTTGTGGTGGCAGGTCCGACACATCTCGCTCTGTGATCGGCCGAATGAGTTGTACTGGTGCTTGACTAGCTTAGGCGTGTATAGCACCAAGTCCTGCTATGATCAACTATTCGTGAGCTCTATCCCTGACCCATGTTGGCGCCTCACCAGGAAAAATTGGCCGCCGCTTCAGATCAAGGTGTTCCTCTGGCTTGCTCTTCATGAAAGTTGCTGGACTGTTGATAGACTCGCGCGTCGGGCCCCTCCTCGTCAACCATCCTGCCCCTTTGCGACCAGGAACAGAAGTGCATGCCCCACCTGCTTGGGGGTTATTCGTTCTCGCGCCAAATCAGGCACGAGATTCTCTCCTAGTGTAGGATCCATGTTGCACCTCTGATCGCCGATGTCCCATTCCTTGTTTGGTGGTCGACCTCGAGTACCTCCATCCGCACTCCCATGTGTAAGGGCTTCATCAGAACCAGTGCGTCGGCGATTAGACCTCGGATCAGGGAGGATGTTTTCGTTGAACCAGTTTCAAGATCAGCGCTTTTGTGAAGACGAGGAACAACTCGGATGAGCCGAGGTGCGGCCAGACTTGAAGACTGGTTTAGGTGCTACTGATGGTGTCCCGGCTAGGAGTCCTCTCACCATGATGATTCTCGGCCTGATCGGACAGGCTGAGGACACTTATGTTGGTTCCGTCCCGTGCCACTCCGACCGGAGCCCATGACGATTATAAGGAAGATCCTGAGGACTTGACGTATACTCCAAGATGACAGGTCCTTGAGGAACTCTACCTTCTCATACGTAGCTGACTAAGATCTTGTAAACTCTAGGCCCCCTGGTGCCTATATAAACGGAGGGTCAGGCTCGTAGAAGACACATTACAATCTGTTGGTAGGTATTTGTGGGGACCCCGACTCGCAAGTCGTGATCACCGAATGCACGTGTACAGTGATCCCAGAGATCAATGCTCACTGAACACACAGAAGCTGAATAACAAGAGTCTTACATCCATACATACCGTCTTACACAAATAGTGACCAACATGGTCAAGTCTTACATCGATAAAGCCTTAAGGGCTGAACATCAAATGAAACAAAGCAGCGGAATTAATTGGTTGATAAGTAGAACCCATGCCATCCGCCTTAACCCTCGGGCATTCTCGACCGAAACGTCCTAGTTCGCATGATCGTCTCCAAAGGACTCTTCTTCGAACTCCGGTTCTTCCATGCCTGGTCAATTAAATAACCAGTGGCAAGCCAATGAGTACTTTGAATGTACTCGCAAGCAACCCATGTTTTGGCTCAAGGTACAACAATGCATGACATAGGTAAATTTTGCATAAAGCTAGTTTTGAGTGCAATGACATGTTCAACATCCTATAAAGCATGCATCAAGAGAATTCAAGTAACCATGAGATCTGGTCACAGATATCAACATAAATAGAATGGGCACCAACCCATTTATCATAAACAGAGTGGGCACCAACCCATCTCAATCGTGTCAAGTCCTTTGACTTGATCCAAGTAGTTTTATCAACACACACACACACACACACACACATGGTTGAAAACTCTGGACGTAGTTTAAGCAAAGACCGCCTAATCTGTCCTTGACCGTGGACACGGCTATTCGAATAGTTTTACACTCTGCAGAGGTTGCACACTTTACCCACTAGATCCGGGGAACTTCCGTGTCATCCACGACCCGCAGTACCTCAAGTACCCGGGGTAAGCACCCGATCATTACCTTTCCCTAGACGACACTAACATGGAGTCCACTCGATTGGCAGTAACCCCCGTGCCCAACTTTCACAACATAAAGTCGTGGAGCCTCGCTCCCATATTCATCACATACCACAAGCACGGGGTACCAACGGTGTGTCCGGTGCTGTAAAGACAGACATGGCCGCCCTACCTGGCACGACCCCGTCCCAAGAGAGAGCACCAACTCTCCCCCGTCACTAGTAATGCGGGCTCCGAGCTAGTATCGACCTAGGTAATCAATAATGCCCTTTCCCATATAAGGGTAGAGTTGTTGCGCATGTAAGGTTGGGACAGTCGACAAATCTTAAATCTAATCCGTTTTCGAAAACAACACACACACTTGCCTCGGTACACCACTTCGTCATCAAGTGGTTACCCATTTCATCATCTCCCTCGGGCATAAGTGGCACCCGATGGGGTTTTCGAAAGTTGTTTGAAAATATTTTGTCTCCATCACATGCATATTCCCGTCCCTTTTTGCGTAGCAAACTACTTAGCATCCTATCTACTCCCATCGTCATAACCCTCATAAGAAGGTAGGGTCATGCACAATGCAAGTGTCAACGAGAAAAGTAACGGTGGCAACCCACCAAAGTGGTTACCCATCCTTCATGATTCCGATACGACAATAATAAGTGCTATATGACATGCATAAAAAGGGTTTCATAGACATGGTCAAAGGGCTGCTTGCCTGGTTCCTCAGAGTCTTGAAGTCTTCTGGTCCTTCTCCAAGTACTCCGTCTACTTCGTCAACTAACGTCGGAAACAATCATAATAAGCAACACAATAAGGCAAAAAGTGCTCTAAAAAATGTGAGTTGGACTTTTATGGGATACCTCTGATCATATGAGAGATGACCAAAGTGGTTTCATTGGAAGTGGATCAATGGATACTTCTAAACATTTTGATATGATGGAATCAAGGGGTTTTATGGGATCGCAAGAAGTGTACAGAAACATATTTTTGAAAAATGAGCAAGGGCACCCATTTAACAAAGGATGATTTTAGAAGCATCTAGGAATTGGTTTCACTGGATTTGGAGTTGAGATGATTTTCCTATGAATTTGCAAAGTTCACAAATATGAAGAAATGGCTCATTATTTTGTGGGGTACAGAAAGTATTAAGAAAATGTTCATAAACTAAGTTATGAACTTAGAAGCATCTGAAATTTGAATCATGTCATTTGGATCAAATTTGAGCCTTCTGTGATTTTCTAAAGTTTATGATGTAAATGGAAAAATTGGATTTGATAAATGTTTGTGAAGAGAAGGTTTACGGAAAAATGTGCAAATAGCACCATGTGAAAGGTCATGATTTATGGAGTCATAAGAAATTTGAATCATCAAATTTGGACACCATTTGAGTTGTTTAGAGATTTTGAAGTTGACATGAAAAGAAAAAGGAAAAGGTTTAGGGTTTACCCAAGGCGTGCAGTATGCAGGATAGAAGTGGGCCGACCAGCTGCTCACTGCTACCGGGCGACCGAGGTGACGTCGAAGACGGCTTCACGGGAGGGCGCTTTCACCGTGGAAACGCGGGAGTAGCGCGGCCCGCCTCCACTTACGCGAGCGAGCAGGCGCGCGGTGGAGTTTTAAACCTGACAGGCAGGGCCCCCTGTCGGGATGTGAGGCTGACCGACGGGCCCCACGGCCGTCGTCGTCAACCTCCGCCCGAGAGGACGGCGAGCTCACCGGCGTCGGCGTAGTCGACGGCGAGGCGATCCGAGGGCACCGGCGTGCTCGAGGAGGAGTCGCCGTTCGGGTGGAGGTGGAGGCGGTCGCCGAGCGCGGGTTCGCCGGCGACGAGGAGGACGGCGGCAAAGCCGGAGGAGTTTGCCCGGCCGATTTCGCCGCAAACGACGCGGGAGAGAGGGAAATGGTCGAGAGGTGGCGGTTCGGATCGAGAGAGAGGAGGCAAAGAGGGATCTGTACCACGAGATCAACGGCCGACCGAGGCGGCGGAGCTCGGTCGATCCCGAGCATAGAAGCTCTCCGAGGCTGATTGGGTGGTGCGGAGTGCGTGCTAGGGGTGTGAGAAGGAGTTGGATGGCACGAGAGACACAGGGCGAGCTTAAATAGTCAAGACGGTGGTCCACCGTGGACTGTCTTGGCCGGCGAGGTCGTTCTGCTGCCGCCACGGGTCACGGGGCCTGTTAGGTTGTGTCTGGGCGTTCATGGGGTCGACTATGCCTGGGGAAGAAGAGAGAGAGGAGAAGGGATCGAGGCATCGCGCGTGTGAGCACGTTCACTGCAAGGCAAGCTTCAGCAGTCGCCTGCGTCTGGCTAGGCGAGAGGAGGAGAAGGAGGTGGGGGCAGGGGCGTGGCGTGCTCGGACGTCGAGGCACCTCGTCGGGGCTACTGGGGAGGCCCGAGGTGGCAGGAGTGCTTGGCGGGGGCGGCTACAGTCTTGAGGCGCCAAGATCAGCAGCGCTCGAGCCTGAAGCTGCACGCCATGGCATAAAATATATGCCATGGGCGTGTCCACTTTGTCTAGGAGCACTGGGGAGTGTAAACAAAGGGAGGTGGCCTTGGATGCCTTGTGGAACCAATGGAGTGAGGAGGAGGTGAGAAAGAGAGAGGAAGGTGCTATCCAGAGGGGTAAATGGGGTGTTTCACCCTCAATCATTGAGCTGAGGCCAGGTAAGAGTTACTGGAGATAGGAGAGGACTAGGAGGAGCTGTGGTAAAAAGTTGAGCTCCCCAAGAATAGTGGAAGGGGTCAAAATAGTGATTTTTGCAAAATGCCAGAAGGTGTTTGATAAAGGTTTGGGCAAGCAAATGAACTTTAATTTCCATGAGACTTAACAGGATGGAATGGCACATAGAAGTAGGGTGTTCCACCAAGTTTGAGCTCATTTGGGCAAAGTAGCCAATGCAACTTTTGTAAACCCTAGAAATGAGCAAAAATAGGCTTGAGTAGATCTAGTTGAGCAAATCACTTCTCCTTGATGCACCACTAGGTTTAGTGGCCTCATTTGGTCATGTGAACATGCTCACAAAAGATGGGGTCAAGGGGAGAAATTTGGTAGTACAAACTTGCTCAAATTTGATTATGGACAGGAATGGTTTTGGAGCACTTTGATCAAGTTAACTTGTTCTCCAACTTGTGCCATTTGGTCTAGATCAAATTTTAGACCATTTAAGCATGTTCACAAGGTTTGAGAACATTTGGAAATGTTTGGCAATGTAAAGTTGCTCAAACTTGAAAAAGGACAGAAGTGGTTTTGAGAGGGTTTCATGGGGTTTTACTGTTCTCCATGATATGATACTTGGCAAGATCATCTAAAATGTCATAGGTGACACTCTAGAATTTTCTTGGAATTTTTGGAGAATATTTCCTTTGTAAATATTTCAAAAGCTTGAAATATCCAGAAAGGGTTTTTGAGGGATTTGACCAATATTTTGAACATGACCATGTGTTAAAACTCTCATATATGGACAATATATGTCCTATGAGTTTCCCTAAATTTTGCCAAATAATTTTGAAGCAATAAAATAATTTTTCCTATTAAAGACCATTTCGGCCTTGATAAAAGCTCTTAAATAAAATAGGAAAACAACTTTAAAATTATATTTTTGTGGTTTCGGGTATCCTATTTCTAATAGGAGTCAAATATATTTTATAAAGATTTTAATGCCCTAAATTAAGTACTTGCAGTGCAAACCTCAATTCAGGGTTTTTGAAAAACTAACTTTTGAAAATACTTTTGGCCAAATTATTTTTGTAAGAAAATATTTTTATGTCCTATACACATGGCATGATCATTGGGAAAGGTTTTTGGAGCAAGGAGATGAAGTATAGAAGTTGGAGGATTTATTTGATTTTTAGAGCACTAGCAAACAACAGACAAACATTCAATCAAAGCAAAGACAAAACACTCAAAAGTTTTTGTCAAACCACATTTTAGCATGATTAAGAGCTTAAGTGCTGTGCCATGAAAATCAGGGTGTGACAGACCTACCCCCCTTACAAGAATCTCGTCCCCGAGATTCCTAGGCTAGGCGCGGAAAGGGATACAGAAACTTGTATCTGGGGTAGTCTTCAAGTCTTCATGTTGCTACGCTTCCGTGTAGTGCTCCATTGAACTTGAAGTACTTGACGGTGTGGCTTCGTGTATGACGCTCTTCTTGATCCAGGTTGCTAATGTGTAGCTCGTGGTAGGTTGGATTGGGCTAGGGGTCGATGGCTCGGTGGTCAATGCCCTTGTAGAGATCGGGCAAGTTAGGAAGTTGGAAACACTTCCGGGGTTGTGTCGTGTGGAAAAACATTGTGCACAGCGGGCGAGTCAGGTGGCGACTCCAGCCGGTAACTGTCTTCTCTTCATCTCGTAGCGATCTCGGAGGGGGTTGTTAAATCTTGGAGTGATCTCGAAGAAGGCCGATGAATCTTGGCGCGGATTTCCTTGTCATGAAAATGCTCGGTTCTCTTGAGAGAAGTGGCTTGCAGATATGCCTGGTCTTCGATGCGGAGGTTTACTTCTTGATGATGGTGGTTGGTGTAGTTCTTCCTCCTTGGCATGGCGGTCTTCAAATGTTTCTTGACTAGCTAAATGGTTCTTCTTCCGTCTTCGGGTGGACAGGTAGGTTACCAAATGATGATGACAACTATCTTGTCTAAGCACTCCGTGAGATCTATGGGGTACGTAAAGTGAGCTGAGGCGTTGGTGGTGGTCATGGTTGAGCATTGGCCAAGGTCTTATTGATCTAGAGCCAAAGCCCGAGGTCAGGATCCGACCATGTTGTGGCTTGGTAGGGCTTAAGGGTTTCAAGGATTCTGGTGTGCGAGTGAACATTTATCATCTTTATCCTTAAGCACGGTTCCTGAGATGCCAATTGTTCTATCTAGTCCTTTAAGCAAATCACATCATTTCACCGATAGCATCATTTGCATAGGTCAACTCCAATCATCACTCAGGTGATTCATATCCTCATGACTCTCGAGAGGAGGTCTAACAAAATCATATATGTCTACAATCCCCAAACTCGTATGTATGTCTACCCCTAAAAATCCATGGGTGGAACATACAAGCTACTAAGCCTCAATTAAACATGATAATCCAAGTGCTCAGCCCATTCTACCAAGGTCTAAGATAAAGCACCACTATCCTAAGGAAACACGTCGCAAGCCACTCCAAGATCTTGCTTCCTTCCTATGAATCAACTCCAATAGCCCATTAACTTCCATTAATCGCTACATGATCCATTTAATTCTACCAATCCAACGCCTATGCTGGTGTTCCATATGATCTCCTAAAGTCCTTATAATCCCCAAACACTTGAAAAGGCTATCTCTACTATAGTCAGTCCACCAATTTTCATTATCATGGTCAAGTAACCTCCAAGGTCAAGTTCACAAAGATGCCTAAATAAACTCCGACAATTAATCCAATCTCCTAATTTATTGTCCACCGAGAAACATGGTATCACGATCAAGATCATCAGTCTAAATCCAATTTACTCCGAACCATGTAGACATACTCAGCATCTATATTCAACTAGAACCACCTACTTAAATCCAAACCTCTTGTCCAAAGAGAATCCCTACATGTTCCCCCAAGTCATTGTCGTAATATCAACTATCTAATATCAATATCCCCTGGCTAAGTCAACTCCTTATACTTCCAAGAATTTCAGCTTGCGGTCATAATTGTCCTATTAAACCCAATTTACTCAGGGGTAATGAAAGCTATGCTACTCCATAATCATGATCCCACCAAGTTCATCTACCAACATCAAAGCCTCATAATCCGCCAAGTAGTCTCATATAATTCCTCAAGTCATTGATATAAACTCATCAAGTCATTTGTCCTCAAATCCTATATCCTCAAACTGGTCTTCCCTATGGCATCGTCAGTCCTGGTGCTATATTAGGATAATAATGTGCTTGTCCACTATGTCCACTAGTTCCATAATGAACCCAGTGTTGTGCGAGGTTTACAGAGGCTTAACTGGTTCCCTTGCAATTCTGTGGGTTAAGCACATGGTTAAGGATTCGAGCTGGGGTATCTTATAAAGTCTCGAAGGGTCTAGGAATGGGTTCCTAATCTTGAGGGTTAAACATAACTCTACGGGGTTTCACTTGGTTGAGGAGGCTGTAGCAAAAGTCTTCATTGCTAGTTGGTTGCAAGCGTGTTTCTTGGTGCACCTTGTCTTGCCGGGTCTTGAGCTTGAGGAGAGAGAGACGAGAGGAAAAGTAGCATAGAGGAGGTGGAATGCCTAAAGGGGGTTCTATAGTGCAGGTGCAAGCAAACAAGTGCCAAAAGACCACACATAATTTCATTAAGATAAGATAGGTGATATAGTTGCATACATGCTGCCTAAGGCAAAAGTGCAAGTTATATCAAAACACAAACAGATAGGAACAAGCAACACTCAACATGGTTTCATTTGAACCATTATATATGGACTCGACTGCTCATAGGGGTTACACGACTCGTCCTACCCTAGGGGTCCTCGGATTCAGTAGTCGTGCTTGCTTCATCACTTGAGAGAAAGGCGTTCGGTCTTCAGTTTCTGGGTTCCCCTTGTGATGCCAAAGGGTAGGCGACAGTCGGCTTCTTGTTGGGACACATCCTTTTAATGTGCCCAAGTTCACCACACCCGTGACAAGTGACGGAAGCAAAAAGGTTGCTATCCAGTCTTGAGTTATGTCGTCGATGGCCTGACGACGATCTTCTATAAGGTGGATATGGAAATCCATTCCTATGCTCCCTGCGTGGGGTTTGGTTGCGTGTTTTTCGAAGTTCCTTGATTTGTTGCTCCTGATTGGGAAGGTGGGCTTGTAAGACAATGATTTGCTGTCCTCGCTCGGCCACCTTCATCTTCTCGAGGCAGTGGAGGTGCAGAAGTGAAGGGAGGTCTTGGCGAGCCTTAAGGAATGCTTCGGTAAGGTGACGTAGGAGGTAGTCTCCGGCGTTGATGAAGCGGATTTGGTATTTGAGGGTTGGATCCTCATCTTCTGGGGAAATCATCACTTGAGCTGGGGCTCCAAATCCGTTCCTTACAGGTAGATAGCGGGTGGCGTGTTCTTCCTTCATTTCTGAAGGAGGCCTCGAAGACGGAGGAGCGCTTCATGTGCCACTTGCTGAATGGCCAGGTCTTGTGTTGGCATGGGTGGCCCAATGAAGAACCACCCCTGGGGTGAGGTCTTGGCAGGCACAAAAACCTTGGCGTAGAACTCCTTCTCGAGCACATCATTTTCCAGTTCATGCAGGGTGTATATAGGCAGCAAGGGATAGTGGCATTGTTGGAGGCAGTCTTTTAGGAGCGATGGAAATCCTGTCATAAGGAGTCTCAAGGGAGCGACGGCCATCTACAAAAGTTGAATAGGGGAGGTCAATAAGGGAAGTATATCTTGGGTGGGGTAAGCTTCAGAAAAGAAGAGAAGTTTAGATGGTCTCAAGCTAACTAACGTCCATGCTAACTAAGGCTTCCTACAGTCAGGATGGCTCTGATACCAGCTCTGTGGGGACCCCGACTCGCAAGTCGTGATCACCGAATGCACGTGTACAGTGATCCCAGAGATCAATGCTCACTGAACACACAGAAGCTGAATAACAAGAGTATTACATCCATACATACCGTCTTACACAAATAGTGACCAACATGGTCAAGTCTTACATCGATAAAGCCTTAAGGGCTGAACATCAAATGAAACAAAGCGGCGAATTAAATGTTGATAAGTAGAACCCATGCCATCTGCCTTAACCCTACAGGCATTACGACCGAAACGTCCTAGTTCGCATGATCGTCTCCAAAGGACTCTTCTTGAACTCCGGTTCTTCCATGCCCGGTCAATTAAATAACCGTGGCAAGCCAATGAGTACTTTGAATGTACTCGCAAGCAACCCATGTTTTGGTTCAAGGTACAACAATGCATGACATAGGTAAATTTTGCATAAAGCTAGTTTTGAGTGCAATGACATGTTCAACATCCTATAAAGCATGCATCAAGAGAATTCAAGTAACCATGAGATCTGGTCACAGATATCAACATAAATAGAATGGGCACCAACCCATTTATCATAAACAGAGTGGGCACCAACCCATCTCAATCGTGTCAAGTCCTTTGACTTGATCCAAGTAGTTTTATCAACACACACACACACACACACATGGTTGAAAACTCTGGACGTAGTTTAAGCAGCACCGCCCAACTGTCCTTGACCGTGGACACGGCTATTCGAATAGTTTTACACTCTGCAGAGGTTGCACACTTTACCCACTAGATCCGGGGAACTTCCGTGTCATCCACGACCATGATACCTCAAGTACCGGGGTAAGCACCGATCATTACCTTTCCTAGACGACACTAACATGGAGTCCACTCGATTAGCGAGAACCCCGTGCCCAACTTTCAC
This sequence comes from Aegilops speltoides, assembly GCA_021437245.1. Classification (NCBI taxonomy): domain Eukaryota; kingdom Viridiplantae; phylum Streptophyta; class Magnoliopsida; order Poales; family Poaceae; genus Aegilops; species Aegilops speltoides. Next base: position 47,455,569 of record CM038144.1, read on the forward strand.
AACATAAAGTTGTGGAGCCTCGCTCCCATATTCATCACATACCACAAGCACGGGGTACCAACGGTGTGTCCGGTGCTGTAAAGACAGACATGGCCGCCCTACCTGGCACGACCCCGTCCCGAGAGAGAGCACCAACTCTCCCCCGTCACTAGTAATGCGGGCTCCGAGCTAGTATCGACCTAGGTAATCAATAATGCCCTTTCCCATATAAGGGTAGAGTGGTTGCGCATGTAAGGTTGGGACAGTCGACAAATCTTAAATCTAATCCGTTTTCGAAAACAACACACACACTTGCCTCGGTACACCACTTCGTCATCAAGTGGTTACCCATTTCATCATCTCCCTCGGGCATAAGTGGCACCCGATGGGGTTTTCGAAAGTTGTTTGAAAATATTTTGTCTCCATCACATGCATATTCCGTCCCTTTTGCGTAGCAAACTACTTAGCATCCTATCTACTCCCATCGTCATAACCCTCATAAGAAGGTAGGGTCATGCACAATGCAAGTGTCAACGAGAAAAGTAATGGTGGCAACCCACCAAAGTGGTTACCCATCCTTCATGATTCGATCGACAATAATAAGTGCTATATGACATGCATAAAAAGGGTTTCATAGACATGGTCAAAGGGCTGCTTGCTCGGTTCCTCGAGTCTTGAAGTCTTCGGTCCTTCTCCAAGTACTCTGTACTTCACAACTAACGTCGGAAACAATCATAATAAGCAACACAATAAGGCAAAAAGTGCTCTAAAAAATGTGAGTTGGACTTTTATGGGATACCTCTGGTCATATGAGAGATGACCAAAGTGGTTTCATTGGAAGTGGATCAATGGATACTTCTAAACATTTTGATATGATGGAATCAAGGGGTTTTATGGGATCGCAAGAAGTGTACAGAAACATATTTTTGAAAAATGAGCAAGGGCACCCATTTAACAAAGGATGATTTTAGAAGCATCTAGGAATTGGTTTCACTGGATTTGGAGTTGAGATGATTTTCCTATGAATTTGCAAAGTTCACAAATATGAAGAAATGGCTCATTATTTTGTGGGGTACAGAAAGTATTAAGAAAAATGTTCATAAACTAAGTTATGAACTTAGAAGCATCTGGAAATTTGAATCATGTCATTTGGATCAAATTTGAGCCTTCTGTGATTTTCTAAAGTTTATGACAGAAATGGAAAAATTGGATTTGATAAATGTTTGTGAAGAGAAGGTTTCTGGAAAAATGTGCAAATAGCACCATGTGAAAGGTCATGATTTATGGAGTCATAAGAAATTTGAATCATCAAATTTGGACACCATTTGAGTTGTTTAGAGATTTTTGAAGTTGACATGAAAAAGAAAAAGGAAAAGGTTTAGGGTTTACCCAAAGGCGTGCAGGCGCGCAGGATAGAAGTGGGCGCCCAGCTGCTCAGTTTGTTGGCGACCGAGGGTGACGTCGAAGACGGCTTCACGGAGGGCGCTTTCACCGTGGAAGCAGCGGAGTAGCGCCCCCGCCCACTTACGCGAGCGCGGTAGCGGTGGAGTTTTAAACCGACAGTGGGGCCCCAGCCGGGATGTGAGGCTGACCGACGGGCCCCACGGCCGTCGTCGTCAACCTCCGTCCAGAGAGGACGGCGAGCTCACCGGCGTCGCTGTGGTCGACGGTGAGGCGATCCGAGGGCACCGGCGTGCTCAGGGAGGAGTCGCCGTTCGGGTGGAGGTGGAGGCGGTCGCCGGAGCGCAGGGGTTCGCCGGCGACGAGGAGGACGGCGGCAAAGCTTCGGGAGGAGTTTGCCCCGGTCGATTTCGGCTGCAAACGACGCGGGGGAGAGGAAATGGTCGAGAGGGTGGCGGTTCGGATCGAGAGAGAGGAGGCAAAGAGGGCTGTACCACGAGATCAACGGCCGACCGAGGCGGCGGAGCTCGGTCGATCCCGAGCATAGAAGCTCTCCGAGGCTGATTGGGTGGTGCGGTGCGTGCTAGGGGTGTGAGAAGGAGTTGGATGGCACGAGAGAGACACAGGCGAGCTTAAATAGCCGACGGTGGTCCACCGTGGACTGTCTTGCCGGCGAGGTCGTTGCCGTCGCCACGGGTCACGGGCCTGTTAGGTTGTGTCTGGGCGTTCATGGGGTCGACTCGCCCGGGGAAGAAGAGAGAGAGAGAGGGGGTCACAGCATCGCGTGTGAGCACGTTCACTGGTGCGCTTCAGTGATGATCGCGTCGTCTGGTAGGCGGCGAGGAGGAGAAGGAGGTGGGGGCAGGGGCGTGGCGTGCTCGGACGTCGAGGCACCTCGTCGGGCTGGCTGGGAGGCCCGAGGTGGCCGGGAGTGCTTGGCGGCGGCTACGGTCTTGAGGCGATCAGAAGGCCCAGCCAGCTCAGCCTTGACTCTGCACGCCATGGCATAAAATATATGCCATGGGCGTGTCCACTTTGTCTAGGAGCACTGGGGAGTGTAAACAAAGGGAGGTGGCCTTGGATGCCTTGTGGAACCAATGGAGTGAGGAGGAGGTGAGAAAGAGAGAGGAAGGTGCTATCCAGAGGGGTAAATGGGGTGTTTCACCCTCAATCATTGAGCTGAGGCCAGGGAAGAGTTCTTGGAGATAGGAGAGGACTAGGAGGAGCTGTGGTAAAAAGTTGAGCTCCCCAAGAATAGTGGAAGGGGTCAAAATAGTGATTTTTGCAAAATGCCAGAAGGTGTTTGATAAAGGTTTGGGCAAGCAAATGAACTTTAATTTCCATGAGACTTAACAGGATGGAATGGCACATAGAAGTAGGGTGTTCCACCAAGTTTGAGCTCATTTGGGCAAAGTAGCCAATGCAACTTTTGTAAACCCTAGAAATGAGCAGAAATAGGCTTGAGTAGATCTAGTTGAGCAAATCACTTCTCCTTGATGCACCACTAGGTGTAGTGGCCTCATTTGGTCATGTGAACATGCTCACAAAAGATGGGGTCAAGGGGAGAAATTTGGTAGTACAAACTTGATCAAATTTGATTATGGACAGGAATGGTTTTGGAGCACTTTGATCAAGTTAACTTGTTCTCCAACTTGTGCCATTTGGTCTAGATCAATTATTAGACCATTTAAGCATGTTCACAAGGTTTGAGAACATTTGGAAATGTTTGGCAATGTAAAGTTGCTCAAACTTGAAAAAGGACAGAAGTGGTTTTGAGAGGGTTTCATGGGGTTTTACTGTTCTCCATGATATGATACTTGGCAAGATCATCTAAAATGTCATAGGTGACACTCTAGAATTTTCTTGGAATGTTTGGAGAATATTTCCTTTGTAAATATTTCAAAAGCTTGAAATATCCAGAAAGGGTTTTTGAGGGATTTGACCAATATTTTGAACATGACCATGTGTTAAAACTCTCATATATGGACAATATATGTCCTATGAGTTTCCCTAAATTTTGCCAAATATTTTTGAAGCAATAAAATAATTTTTCCCTATTAAAGACCATTTCTGGCCTTGATAAAAAGCTCTTAAATAAAATAGGAAAACAACTTTAAAATTATATTTTTGTGGTTTCTGGGTATCCTATTTCTAATAGGAGTCAAATATATTTTTATAAAGATTTTTAATGCCCTAAATTAAGTACTTGCAGTGCAAACCTCAATTCAGGGGTTTTTGAAAAACTAACTTTTGAAAATACTTTTTGGCCAAATTATTTTTGTAAGAAAATATTTTTATGTCCTATACACATGGCATGATCATTGGGAAAGGTTTTTGGAGCAAGGAGATGAAGTATAGAAGTTGGAGGATTTATTTGATTTTTAGAGCACTAGCAAACAACAGACAAACATTCAATCAAAGCAAAGACAAAACACTCAAAAGTTTTTGTCAAACCACATTTTAGCATGATTAAGAGCTTAAGTGCTGTGCCACGAAAATCAGGGTGTGACAGTATTTGTACTTGTACTACACCCCAACGCAATAAACACAAGCAGAAAGGGTATTATCTCTTCGGAGATCCTGAACCTAGGTAAAATATGGTGTCCCTGTTACCGTCGTTCCTAGACGCCTAGCTTGAGATCTGTCGGATTCAGTTCCGTCGGTGGAGGGGGGGGGGGTTATGTGTATGTCTACTTTATACTCGGTGTTTGTCAAACAAAAATGTTAGAAACTTTAATTGCCCCCACCCCCTCCTCCAAGTAGCATATGTGTTGTCTTGTTGGTAGAACTGGCCATGTTATCAACCAGTAACTTTTTTTTAGTGATCAACCAACAACTTCATATGTCTAGAGGATACCCTGCGCGTTGCTGCGGGAATTCAGTGATGAAAATTTGGGTTGATAACATGAGAACCAAAATTAAAAATACATATGACTTATTATATTTGATAATATAGTTGTAATAATATTTATTGAATATACGTAGAATAATTAACTGAAACATATTTTCTCATGCATGGTTGAATGTTATGGTGGGTCTTTTTCCATGCATGATTGCACGTTGGGGTGAGCCTTATCTTATTAATAAATGTATGATAAGATGACATGTCTGCATGTTCATATAAATAAATTAGTGGCGATGATAATAATAATCATGTATATAGGACTACTCTAATAATCATGTGTTTAAGTTTTCCGAGGAGAGGAGGAGTACTATAAAAGTTGATAGTGGATTTACATTTAGAGCCGGATAATAGGAGTAGTAGCTTTATGCAAAGGTTGTTGGTGGAGTAGATCATCGCTTGCATTAACGATCGACCGACAAGCAGCGGGTGCACCTGTTGCCATACACGCGGCGTGATATGCTTGGCACACTTGCCGCCTTCAAAGACTCCATGAGCACACGTGCACATGGCATGCAAAGGAGAGAAGATGCTTCCAAACTCCCAAGGGCACTGATTGAACAGTGGGCGGACAAAAGGTTAGGCAAGTATCAAATAGCCAGCCGGAGCAGACATCGCCATCAACAAAGGGAATAAAGCTTGGCAGCATATCACACGATACATTGCACTTTGTGTGCATCTCAATCACCGTGGAAAAATCAAGGGGACAACTTCCATGTCAGGATCCATCCTCTCTGGAGCACACCAACTAGCCCTTCAGAGTTCAGATGCGGATTCAAAGAGGTTTCCTTTTCTTCAGTTCGTCGTTTTCAGGGTCACTGGCTTGTTGATAGGCTTGGCCTTGAGAATTTGAGATCTTCCTTGCTACAAGTGGAGCAACGTAAAAGAAGAGTCCAACGAGGTGCATATATTCATGGCGTTTTACAGATTGTTCGTACACGCGGAACCAGCATAATCAACCGATGGGCCAGTTCCAGTTGGTTATCAGTTCATCTCCAACTAACTTGAATAGATCTCGAAATAAAGCTTTCACCCCGCTTTATAGATAAAACAACAATCAAAGAAATACACGGCCTAACGATACAAGATGGTAAGGTAGCTCTCTTACAAATTAAAGCCATCCTAAGATATCCGCACACATAGACGCACGCGACTACGCTACCAGCAACAAGCACCGGACGAACTAAACACCTTCACACACTCACCTAGCACACCTAAGCTCCACGACAACGCTCCCAAGAGAGAAAACGGCGCAGAGAGTCGCCACTGTCGAGTCCACATGGAACAAAGGTATTCACCCGAAGCCTTGACACGAAGAGAAGAACCACAACGACGTCTACAAGAAGAGCACGACACCCACGGGTGTCGCCGTTGTCAGCGCCAAAGCACGGGGTTTTCACTCGGCAGCTCATCCATGCCACTACGAGGCCACCAGGAGACACGCGGCGATGATAGACCCCTAGATCCGGATCAGGACGCCGCCCGCCGAGAGAGAGGGCACATCCAAGCTACCTGCTGCATCACCTCCCGTTGCCCACACAACCTGGGAGGAGAGCCACCACCACCACAATGATGCCTGCCGAAGAGCAACCGTGCGGACCTCCATTCGGGGCCGCCGCCCCGGCATCCCTGTCGCAAGATACCGCCGACCGCTCACATCACACCGCATCCATCCACGGTAGGAAGAGCGATGACACTCCATCTACTCCTAGCCCGGCATCAGTCCCCGAGTCTAGGTAGACGCCTCCATCGTAGGAGGCACCCACACCTGCATCGCTAGTGAATACCCGATGGACTGGGGGGGGGGCACGACTCCTAGACTACCGACGGCCACCATCGAGCCAGCTCCGGGCCCATGGCAAGGCGAGCTCACACGGCGCCATGACCGTCGACACCGACGACGATCCGCGCACCGACGCAACGGCATCACGACCACCACCATCGAGCACTGTACCCATGAACGACACATAAGCACCACCCACGAGCACATCCCAGGCCAAGCCCAACACCTCCTACCCCGAAGTAGCAACTCCAATCCGTCCCGGGCCTCGATCTAGCCCGCCCGAGCATGAACGCTAGATTTGCGCCGTCCCCGTCGCGCGCGTGTGGCCTGCGCCGCACCACTGGCGCCCGCCCAGCCCTGCGCACCGTTGGCACATTTCGAGGAGCGGTAGGCCATCACCACCAAGTTGTGATGCCTGCACAGTCCAGTTGCAGCACTGCCGAAGCTAGCAAGGCACACCACTGCCGCCCCGCCCTTGCCAAGGCCCAGGATAGGTCCTAGGCAACAACATGGCACCACCGCCGCCAGCCCCTACAGTTGCCAGGATGCAGAGAAGAAGAACCGGGTGACTACAAATAGTAGCCACAAAATTAATGGGTTTTAACACAAAAACTATATAAGTGTGGTTCTGCAACCCTAGCCTTCAATATCGATGGTTTATGCAATTCACTCGTACCAAACAAAAGCATAGAAGGTGCATGCAATTGGTGAAAGTAGCCGCAAAGTGCTAGTGGAGGCGAGGTCGCTGTCATTTTTTATTCAAGCGGCCATGAGAAGTTTACTCCACAGGGGAAGAAAGTCCCGGAAGATGGCTCCTCCCGTCTCCTCCCTCTCCCCTTCCTTTCCCCTCCGCGACGGATCTGCTACTCGCTCTTCCCCGGCGTTCGACGCCCGGCCGTCCCCCCCGCCGTCTCCGGCAGCCTCCTCTCCCCTTTCCTCGCCCACCTCTTCGGGGGAGGTTCTTCTCCCCCCTCTCTCGAAGCTTCCGGCCCTCGGTTCGCGGTTTTGGGCGCTGTCGTCGGATGAGGAGGACTCCTGTTCCTTGGCCTCCCTCTCCGATGATGTGGCTCCCTGTCCTGGTCCGGTGGAGGCCGTCGGCGTCGGCGGGCGGCTTCGTAAGTTTGCTCCTGGGGGCCGGGGCCGGCCGGTGTGGGTGTCTCCGGCGGATGACGGCTGGCTCCGGGTCTCGCGGAGGCGGCGTCGGGCTGGTAAGTTCTCCTCCCTGCCCCCTGGTCCTGGTGTTTTGGGTCTCTCTCCCTGTCGCCCCGGAGATTCCTCTCCCCCCCCTCCCCGTCCCTGGCGGCGGAGGCCCCCTTGCCGGCGGCGGCGGTGGCTGGGATGGAGGTCGCTCCCTGTGCCCTAGATCCAGATCGCCTGGGCGTGGTTGTGGGCTCGCGGGCCTCTGTCCGTTATGGGCCTGTTGGGCCTTCTGGGGGGGCGCTGGCTAGTGGGCCGCCACCCCCCCCCTCCCTCTCTTCGGTTTCTGACTTTCCTCCGCTACCTGCGCCCGGCCCAGTTGGGCTCCCCGTCCGGTCTCCTTCCCCTCTTCCTTCTGTGGCCCATGTGGCGAGTCGGGCCCAGGGGGGCACGGCTCGCTCCGGGTATTTATGGGTCCCTCGCGGTTCGATCCCCTGCTAGGGTTCCTCGCCTTGGCCGACTTCTTGCGCCGTTACCGTCTCCCCATCCGGCGCTTCTTTCCATCTCCTCCTCCTCCACCCCTCCTCCTTCCTTTTGTGGCGGTGATCTCCATGGACAAGTCTAGGGGCTCGTCCTGTGAGGCGCTCTCGGGGAGCAAGCGGCGCCGTGAGGATTCCCGCCTCGCGGTGGATCTGGAGCTTGAGGCCTCGCTCCGATCAAGTTGGAGTCGGAGCATGCGGCGCGCGAGCAGCGGCTCGTGCTCGCGAGGCTGGGCTCCCGCTCGGGCGGATGCAGCTCTCGGGAAGGAGGCGTGGCTGATCTGGCTGCGTGGTTCTCGATCTGGTCCTTCTCCTCCTCGGGCTGGATCCGTGGGGGCGGCGGTTACCTCTGGCGGTGGGATGTCCTCCTCTTGGCATCCATTCAAGCTCCGTGTGCGGGGCGTGGCCCGTCGGCCCGTCTCGGCCCTTGCCTCCTCCTCCCTCCTTCCCGTGGCTCCGGTGCGGCTTCCGTCTGCCGCCTCGTTCCTTCGGGGGCCGCGCGGCCCACCCGCCGTCGTCTGTGATGGGATCCTCCTCCCCTTCGTCACAAAAGAACCTCGTCCACCCCACCTCCAACACCAATCCCTCGGCGCTCACCGCCGCTTTGTCACAGCCGGGCCACTTTCGATCTCGTTGTTCAATCCCCGTTTTGCTTGATCTGCCGCTCAAGGCCACCTCACGGTTAATTGCATGGATCGGCGAAACCTCCTGCGGTCATTCGGTTTGGTGCAGGCCTCCGGGATGCTCTTTCTTCGCTTCGATGGGGATCTGCTGTTCGGGAGGTGGCCCGTCGCTGTCTAATGCTGCTGTTGTTTCATCAAAGACCGAAGATCTCACCTCGACTCTGTTGGAAGGACTTCAGATTTGGGATGTGGCTGGTTGGGACCGGCAGTGGTTCATTTGTCGATTTCGACTTTTCGTGGTGTTCCCTCCAATGATCGTGCTGCAGATGATTGCTTCTTGCACAAGCTTCACCTTACCTCTTAACCAACTGGTGGTTTCGGTCAAAGCGGCCGCTTCCAATGGTATTGCAGTCGGTCCGTTGTCTCAAGTCTGGGTGTTGATTGATGATCTTCCTGCTAGTCTGCGCTCGTCGGCTTTCCTCATGTCTTTTGGAGTGTTAATTGGGAAACCTGTTGTGGTGGATGAGGAGTCTCTGAACAAGGTGGGTCCTACTAGGATGAAGGTGTGGTGTGTTGACCCGGAGAAGGTTCAGGGATTCATTGATGTTTACCCCTCTCCCAATGGCATCAGGCTCCGGGTGCGGGTGGAAGGGGCGGCAAGGCTTTCAAGCTCCTCCTCCTCCCCCCGCTTCTGCTAATCCCTCGGACAATCATGACAAGGATGGGGATGGTTCCTTTGGTGGCCCTAACCAAAGCTTTGGGTCTAATCTTCGTTTCACGCAATCCGAATGGGATGGGCTGGCAGATTCCGAAAGGGTTGTTTCACTCTCAAGCACCTGTTGGTGATGCTCCCCGTGGGGAGGCGGCGACCCTTCCTGCTACCCAGATGGCTCCTTCTGCTGCTGTTGATGTGCCTAAAGCCCCGCTGTGTTCGGCCACTCCTGTTTCTGCGGCTTGCTCCAACATCCCGGCTCGCCCCATTTCTCCCACTCGTTCGGGTATCGAAGATCTCCCTGGCTCTCCTGCTGGTGATATGGTGGAATCTAAGCTCCCCTCGAAGAAGAAGTCCTCTGTTCGAAAGTTCTCGGCTAAGAGCCGGACTCCCTCGGGCTCCAAGCAATCCATGACGGGGATCTGCCGGCGCCTTGATCAAGACCTGGGTTCCATGTCTCGCTCGGGCCCCATCTTTGGCTCTCTGCTGGCCTGGATCGCCTTGATCCGCTCCCAGGTCCACGGCCCGCAAAGGCAAAGCGGGTTTCTCAGTGGCGGCTCCATCCTGGAGCGCGCGGAGAAGCGGGCCGCGGCGAAGGATCTCCCTCCTCCCCCCGCAGTACTCCTTCGTCCCCTTCTGTTCTTGTTTCTCCGGTTAGGGTGGTCCTACAATCGATGCCGGATGACCACCTTTTAAATATTATGTCGGATGTGGGCCTAGTGGTTGATTCTTCTGTTGCTTCTCCTCGTTCTATTCTTGAGACTATTCGGGCTAATGAGCTGGCACAAGCTGCCATTGCGAAAGCTAAAGAGGCGGCAGCTCCGCGGGCTGCGGTGGTTGATTGCGCCTTGGGGAGCGCTCGGGTGCTGGTAGTGGCCGGCCACCCTCGTGCCCCGCCAAGAAAGGCAATAATAAGCGTTAAAATCTGTGTGGCCCCAGTGAGGTCGAGCCTCCGTATCAAGAATCTTTCTTTTAAATGAGGGCTTTATTTTGGAACATCGAGGGTTCGGTGCTAGGGGCGCCGTGATCTTCTCAAAGATCCGGTCCGTTCTAATTCTATTGATTTTGTTGGTTTGGTTGAAACTTTCAAAGACTCCTTCTCTCCCAGTGAGCTCTCTGCTATTGTGGGTATGGACAAATTTCATTGGCAATGTTTACCGGCTTCGGGCCACTCAGGTGGGATTTTGATTGGTTCCAATAAGGACACTTTCGACTTTGTGGCATATGATCATGGGTTCTATTGGGCTAGTGTTGTTCTTTCGCATAGATCAATGAATACCCTCTGTGAATTTATAGTAGTCTATGGACCCGCGGATCACTCTTTCTCTCATCTTTTCCTGGACGAGTTGTCGAACAAGATCGAATCTTGCTCTCTCCCTTTGGTTATTGGGGGAGACTTTAACCTCTTGCGTTCCCCTCTTGATAAGAATAGTGACAATTTTTCCTGGTCTCTGGCCAATGCCTTTAACGACTTCATTAGTGCCAATGCCATTCGGGAGCTACCTAGGGGGGGAGCCCGCTTTACTTGGTCTAATCGTCAGGTGAATCCGATCCGATCAGTGCTCGATCGTGTCTTCCTTTGCCCCAGGTGGGATTCCTTATTCCCGAGATCCTCTCTTTCCTCCAAATGTATCGTTGGTTCTGATCACACCCCCCTGATTCTTGATGACGGCTTCGGTTGCTCCAGACCGCCGGCTAGATTTCAATTTGATGCCTCTTGGCTATTAGTGGAGGGTTTTGTTGACATGATCGCGGCTAAGATTTCCCACTATCTTTCTCATCCTTCCGTTCCTTTGGCCCGCCGGACGATTGGCGATCCTGTGCTTATGCGACTGGAAATTTCTTAGAGGTTGGGCTCAGTAATCGAGCGGCGGAGGATCGCCGCACCAAAACCTTCTGGAAAGTCGATCATGGGGATGGATCGTCTCATGGATTCTATTGGTTTATCCGAGGGCGGTTGGGCGGTTAGATATTCTCTGGAAGCTGCCTCGTGCGGTTGCACCACCAAGTCGAGGTTTATTGGCGGCGAGGGCGCCTTAATCGACTCTCAAAGGGGATGCACCTCCTGCCTATTTCTTTGCGATCGCTAACGGCAGACGTAGGCGTTGCGATATTAACAGCCTGATGATTAATGGCTTGCGCACTTCCGATCAATCTGTGATCCTGGCCCATGCAGTGGATTTCTTCTCATCTCTGCTTCGGGCTAAACCTCCATCGGGCGTGTCCATCTCCTCCCAACTCTGGAGTTCGGGTCTTAAGATCTCGCCTGAGGAGAATGCTGCTCTAATGATTCCGCTCTCTGATCAGGAAATCTGGGACGTGGTTAACTCTGCTAATCCTAATGCTGCCTCCGGGCCTGATGGTTTCTCCATACCCTTCTTCCGCAAATTTTGGCCTCAGTTGAAACTGCTGGTGTGCAGTGTCATCCAGGGTTTCTGTCTTGGTACTGTAGACATTTCTCGTCTTAACTATGCTGTTATTTCTCTGATCCCTAAGGTTAAGGGAGCCGAAGTCATTTCCCAATTTCGACCTATAGCCCTGATTAACAATTTTGCCAAGTTCCCCTCTAAAGGCTTTGCGAGTCGTCTCTCTCCGGTCGCTCACAGAGTGATTAGTCCCTTCCAATCTGCTTTCATTAAAGGGCGCTTTATTTTGGATGGTATCCTCTCCCTACATGAAATTGTCCATGATCTTCACGCTCGGAAATCCAAGGCTCTCATCCTGAAACTAGACTTTGAAAAAGCGTACGACTCTGTCAGCTGGCCTTTTCTCGTGCAGTTCTCCTCGCCAAAGGGTTTGATGGCGCTTATGTCCATCGCATCATGCAGTTGGTCTCGGGTGGCCACACTGCCGTTGCTGTTAATGGTGTGGTTAGTAATTTCTTTGGTAATGGGAGGGGCCTTCGCCAAGGGGACCCAGTCTCCTGTTCTTTTTCAATTTCGTGGCTGACGCCTTCTCCTGTATGCTCTCCAGAGCGGCGAGATGTGGTCACATCTTCCTGTGGTCTCTCACCTCCTTCCAGATGGGGTCTCTCATCTGCAGTACGCGGATGACACAATTATCATGGTGGATTTGGACAATACTTGTATTGCCAACCTGAAATTTATCTGCTTTGTTTCAAGCTGTTTCGGGCTTAAGATCAACTTCTCCAAGAGTGAGGCCTTGGTGATTGGGTCGACCGGCCGAGGCCTTCTGGTGGCCAGCTCCTAAACTGTTCTTTAGGTTCTTTTCCTTTCAAGTATCTTGGCCTCCCTATCTCCCCTGGTCCGCTCCAGGCTAAAGACTTCGCTCCTGCGGTAGCTAAAGTGGGGAATAGGGTGCTTCCTTGGAGGGGTAGATATAATACCAACGCTGGCAAAGTGGCTCTGATCAACTCTTGTTTATCCTCTCTCCCGATGTTCTTGATGGGCTTTTATCGCCTCACGAATGGGGTGCATGATGGCTTCGACAAACATAGGAGTGGCTTCTATTGGAATTCTGCGGATAATAAGAGAAAGTATAGGTTGGTACGGTGGCAGCTTATGTGCAAGCCTAAGAAATTTGGAGGGTTAGGCATCATTAACACTCGTGTGATGAACATATGCTTGCTCATTAAGTGGTGGTGGAGAATCATGACGGTGGGGGCCGATGCGATTTGGTTTTCGATCCTTAAGGCTAAATATTTCCCTAATTCTAATCCCATGTTTGCCCCTGCTCGGCGTGGTTCGCAGTTTTGGAAAGCTCTTGTGAAAGTAAGACCGATTTTTTTGGAACATGTTAAATTCTGTGTGGGTAACGGCTCATTGTTCGTTTTTGGTTAGATTGGTGGTCCAGGGATGCCCTCATGCATTAGCTTTCGGTTTTGTTCTCTTACTGCCCCAACCCGCAGATCTCCATCGCGGAGGTGGCTGCGAATAATTGGGATTTGGCTTTTCGTCGGGCCCTGTCTCCTGAAGAGTTGGAAGAATGGCAAAACCTTTCTGCTCTCTTCCTGTGCTCTCGGGCGGCCGACTCGTGGTTTGGCCTCATTCGCCTCTGGCATTTTTTCGTAAAGTCATTGACTCTAGACTTATTGAGGGACTACTTGCCAGATTTTCCTGGATCTGGAGATCCAAGGTCCCCTAAGATTAAGGTGTTCCTCGGCAAGCCGTCCGTGGTCGATTACCCTCTGCCGATCAGATTAAAAAGCGAACGGACCGGGCTCGGAATTCTGTAGTTTGTGTGGGGCTTTGGAATATTCCAATCACATTTTCTTCGAATGTGTTCTTGCCAAACTAGTGTGGTCCTGTGTCCGGTCCTGGCTTCGGGTCTCCTGGAATCCTTCCTCTTTCTCTGAAGTTAGATCCCTAGCCAAATCCTTGGGAGGGGTTACCAAGAGGATATTCTGGGTTGGATTGGGTTCCTTATCTTTGGGCTCTTTGGACCATTAGGAACAAATTTACTATTGAGCATTGTTTCCTTCTAAGCTCTTGATGTTCTTTTCAAATCTTGCATATTCTTGCAGCAGTGGAGATCATTGACTAAGGAGTCTGACCGGGACGCCCTGGACCTGCTCATCGCCAAAATTCGGGCTTCGGCGTCTCTGATTTCTGGGGCGAGCCATGGCGTTTAACTTTGGTTAGGTTCGGTGTGGTTCTAAATCTAGTTTCCCTGCAAGGCTTGTGTATGGTCTGTTGCTGTACCTGGATACTTTGGGCTCTTTCTTTAGACTTATTCGTGTGGCTTGCTGGTGGTCTTTGCATTGGGTCTTGTGACGCTGCCGTGTGGCTTTATTTATAAAGTCGGGCTATGGCCTTTTCTCTAAAAAAGTGCTAGTGGAGCACATACACGCATCATGCATCTTTGGTTGGTTGTTTGATTGGGGAGTTAAACCAAAAGTGAGAGCTAAGGTTTCGGATGATAGCATCCGCTCACGGCCAGCTTCTAAGTAGGCAGGACAAAGTGGACGTGTGACTACTGACTACAACTTGGCATATATACTAGACACCACTAGTCGACGATCACAGTAAGACTTCAGTGTGAGAAAAAGAGGCGAGCATGTCGTGGAGTATTACACTTGTCGATCTCTTGGTTCGACGCCTAACACGACAAAATGAATATGGGCTTCCTTTGACGATCCAAAGCAGATGGTTGCGGCTAAGACTTCAAAGTAGCTTCAGGTCTACCTTCGGATTCCTTTCCGTTCAGTAGTGGAGTATACCAACTGCAGCTTGAACTTTGGAAATAGAATAACAAAACTTAGCAAATATTCCAATAAATAATATTCCGAATTTAATAGAAGTCAACCCGTAGCAACACACAGAACATTTATCAGTAACTATATTTTTTTTAGCAAAAGTAACTATATAAGTGACCCCTAAAAAAAGCAAGTATATAAGTGAATACAGGCCCGAGCCCAAGGCGGAGCGACCTCTGTGCTCCCGCACAGGCCCCGTTTTGTGAAATCACTAATTAAGGAGTACTCGTTGCAAAGAACACTTCACCTTCTCAGGTCGCGACAAGTGGCGCACATGAATGCAATGGGGAGTTTTTCCTTTTTTCGTAGATCCGTTTATTCAAAATGTTTTATCTCTTAAACCGTGCGTCCAAATCTCGAACCGCTTTCGCCGTTGAATTTCTCGGGTCGAGATCTTCAAAACTAGATCCCATGTTGATAGGTTTTGACGAAATTTTTTCACGAAAAAAAACCGGACGAAAAAAACGAACCGGGAGCACTGTTTTTTCCCTTTCCGAAAGAGGCACGCCCGTGCCTCTCGTGAAATCACAACCGTGCCTCTCGCGAAAGAAAAAAAAATTAGAAAACACGTTTTTTTCGTTTCCGAGGAGGCACGGCCTTGACTCTCGCGAAAGCACAACCGTGCCTCTCGCGGAAGCAAAACCGTGCCTCTCGCGAAATAAAAAAAAACAGAAAACCTGTTTTTTTTTCATTTTCAAGAGGCACGGTCGTGACTCTCGCGAAAGCACAACCGTCCCTCTCGCGGAAGCAAAACCGTGCCTCTCGCGAAAGAAAAAAAAATAGAGAAACGTGTTATTTTTCCGTTTTCAAGAGGCACGGCCTTGACTCTCGCGAAAGCAAAAACCGTGCCTCTCGCGAAAGCAAAACCGTGCCTCTCGCGAAATAAAAAAAAACAGAAAACCTGTTTTTTTTTTCATTTCCAAGAGGCACGGCCGTGACTTTCGCGAAAGCACAACCGTGCCTCTCGCGAAAGCAAAATCATGCCTCTCGCGGAAGGAAAAAAATAGAGAAACGTGTTATTTTTCCGTTTTCAAGAGGCACGGCCGTGCCTCTCGCGGAAGGAAAAAAATAGAAAACCTGTTTTTTTTTCATTTCCAAGAGGCACGGCCGTGATTCTCGCGAAAGCACAACCGTGCCTCTCGCGGAAGCAAAATCGTGCCTCTTGCGAAAGGAAAAAAATAGAGAAACGTGTTATTTTTCCGTTTTCAAGAGGCATGGCCGTGCCTCTTGCGAAAGCACAACCGTGCCTCTCGCGGAAACAAAACCGTGACTTTCGCGAAAGAAAAAAAAAGAAGAAAAAATGCGTTTTTTTGCGTAAAAAAATCAAATTTTTTTGGTCCAAAAGCTAGGGAAGACCGGTGAAAAACCAAAACATCGAAAAAACCCCAGAAAAAAATTGTTTCAAAAGCCGAAAACGCGTGCGGAAACGTTAAAAAAACGAAATCCGGAGGGAGCGCCCAGAGCGCGACACGTGGCAAATCGCTGAGAGCGCGCCAAGTGGCGCTGATCGTTGCGAGGCTTCCGAAGAAGCGCTCATTAATTAGTTGCTCCCCCCGTTTTGAGAGCCCCAAATTTTATACGCAGCAATATGTGGGCCTCTTTGGTCTTTTCCAGGGCCAAGCAGGAAAATCGGAGGCCTTGTGTGAAACTCTAAAATGGGCCCTAACTCACGAAAAGGCACTCCATTAACATGACTATAATTATATAAAGATCATAATATCTTACGTATCAATTGGAAATATGAAGAATCAATCCTATTCTTGGTTGTATAGTCTTCATTAAACAACATCATTCTTTTAGTGTTTTTTGTAATAAAATCTTCAATAATATCCTCATAATCAATCTTCTCCAATATATCACTCTCAATGTTATTCTGGCCAATCAGTGAGTCTTTGTTGTGTCATGGTACTGCATATATAGGACTTCAATAGCCTCAAACTAGAAAAGCCGAGTCTTTGTTGTGTCATGGTACTGCATATATAGGACTTCAATAACCTCAAACTAGAAAAGCTTCGTTCCTCCGGGGCTTCGATCCCTTTTCTTCTAAAAAAACTCCGTCCTGCTGACGCAACAGTCACAGGGATACTCAACAGAACTCTATATGCAATACTTGCATTGGGGAAATAATCATGCCGCTTTAAAAACTTTAGAATTTCAACTGGCCCGTTTTTTTTTCTTTTGGAATGAAATTTTGAGGAAACATCAACTCCACGTAAAGTTCATTAGCATCAATGTCAGACTTTCCATCCTTTTTAAGAGCAACCTCAAGATTACCACAAGAAGTTTTCAAGCTTCTCTTATCCAATGACTGTAACTTTTCAGAGGCAAATAAGTTGGTAACCCTGATATTAGTCCAATCTTCTTGTAACTGAGCTAATTGGTTGATCAACAATAAATATAAAATAGTTGGCTCTGAATGATTCCTCTGCAGACTGTGTGGCAAATTTGTGTCATCTGGGTTCATATCAAAATGTTTTTTCTTTTAATTTCTCATCAAAATGTCGTACCAATATCTATCTCAAGTGCAATTCCTTTGGCTATCTCCAATGCTTCGAAAAAAACCTAGTTTCCCTATACACCTTGAAGAAGAAATCAATCCATTCTTAATCAACAAGATTAACTGAGCCCGGGCTCATATGAGCTCGCGTAAACAGTAAAAATCCAAAAAACAATTAAAAAATAAAAAATTCTGAATTTTTTTGCTAGCAAACTTTGGCGAATATTTTTAAATTCTTGCAAAGTTTGTTCATAGAATGACATTCGTGGAAGTTTTGGCAAAAAGACAAAATTGATGCTCCAAAAAAGTTATTTGCAAAAGCATTTTGGAGTTCTGATTTTTTTTGGCACGACTTCCACTAATCTACTCCCTCTGTACCGAAATGGTTGTCGCTAGAGTAGCTGAAGTAATTTTATAATAAAACTTTGCAGGCATTGAATTTTTTTATCAAAGTTTGTCACCAAAAATTCAGTTTTTATTTATTTATTTATTTTGGATTTTACTGTTCACCTGAGCTCGAGCTGAGAAGCATATCCCTTTGCTGGCAAGTGTTTGCTTACGGTTACGGCATGGTTTGAGCCCAGAAACTCTGATTGGCCACGGTTGAGTTAGCAGTCCAGCGGCCCACCCTCCAGCCAGCCCAATTCCCTCGCACGCGGCGCCTCACTTCTTCTTCCGTCGCTCATCTTCAATTCCGCCCCCCTTCCTCCCCCAAAAAAAGAAAACTCCTTTCGCCCCCTCCGCGACGGCGAGCCGCCGCCACGTTCCACCCCCCTCCGCCCTAGTCCCTGCTACCTGGCCGCTGCGCCCCTTCCCCTAGAAAGGAAAATTATTCCCCGTCCGTCCTTGCGCTCCAGGTCTTTGCCCCGCGACCGCCGCCGCCGCTTGCCCTCTCCCGGCGGTCGGCTCTGTGCACAAGGGCTTTCCTGGTGCTACACGGCCGCCGCAGGCCGCCTCAGTCCGGGGATAGCTCGCCTTCAATTGCCCGTTCCGCCGCCGAGTGTATGCCAAGATGCCAGGTACGAATTCAGACCTCCCCATCCCTCCCTCAGTCCGGCCCAAATACGTCGCGCGATTCGTGGCCCTTGTGTCCCAAGCTGACTCCTTGCTGTTCTCTTCTTGTTAATTTTGTAGCCGGGGAGAAGGAGGAGAGGGTGACCATGGAGGTCACCGACGAGATGCTCAAGACCATGGAGGTCGGCTTGGCCTTCCGGGACTATGTAAGGCCTTCAATTCGTTTCTCTCAGCTCTGATTAGAACTACGAGCTATCCCTTTTTGCTTGACCCTTTGTCAAAAAGTAAGAAGATCATGCGGATAGCTGGTTGTCTTAGGGCATGCTTGGATCGCCACCAATGTCTGCCCTACCAAATTTCGTTCATGGCCAAAACATTGGTCTTTGTTTGGATGATTGCCACCTTTTAGGCATGACAATGCCTCTTTGGCGATCTAGTTCATTTTCCTAGTCAATGTTGGCCAACTTATGGGCAAGCAAAACCTCAACCTAAATCACAAACCAAACACACCCTTAGTACTGGAGCAACTTACATTGGTCCGAAGAGGGGATTGTAATAGTGTTATTAGGTTTTGTAGAAGAAAAAAGGTAGTGCTTTCACATTGATTGGAAGATGGATTGAAATAGTGCTTCCACCTTCCAGTAAGTACTTAGCTAATCCAAATTCCAAAGGAGTAGAGATGCTTGTGGACTTAGTTTAGATCGCTGTAAAAAATGGATCATGTCTACTGCAAGAATACAAATACACAGAGTTTGGAATCTTCTATATCTAAATAGCCAGCCCCCACTAACCTATTTCTCTCAACATGTACATATGTCACCTCAACACGCAAATATGCATGAGAAAAGGCCCACCTCAACATACAAACATGCATGGGAAAAGATCCACCTCAATAAATAAATATAGCAAATCATGTGTACTTTTAGTTTTAGTTCTCATATTATTAAGATATATATATATGTTCCATACAACCAAATCTCATAGGAAAATATTGCTATCAATTCCCACCGCAACGCACACGGTGTTATCTATTGCACATTAGATAGTAGTAGTGCTTAATGGGTTTGTTTTAGTAGTTTTTTTTTTACATTAATTGGATACCATAATATCAAATTGCAAACGGTGTTTTGAACTAACTATGAACAACTTGCCGAGCTTAGAACATAACAACAGCCACCTCTTAGAAGTGTGCTCCTAATTTTGTATTTGAAAAGTCTCTCCTTTCAAAGAAGCATGCATATGGTGAATGCTTATATTTTTTTCAGCTTACATATAGTCACTTAATTTACTTTAAATGCATCATGACATATTTCACTTTACCTATAGTAACTTGATATTGTGCCACACAATAATTTTATGGCAGATTGGCAGAATTAGTTCTATGGATTTCCACAGCAAGGCTACAAACTATCTTGTGACAGCCAGTGATGATGAATCAATACGCCTATATGACATTCAAAATGCTGTGTGAGTACAAATTCGTTACTTAATTTTCTTCTGAAGTTCATGTTGTATAATCAGTAAAGAGCTTGATTAGTTATTATTAGCACAAGACACAATTTCCTAAGATCTAGCTTTGACATTCGGTTTGCTAGTTGTTCTGTTTACTATATAATACATTATGTTATTGTTGTTGGATTTGTTTAATATGCAATGGTTTGGGTTAGGCTATACTACACTTGCCTTTTGAAAATGATTTGTTCAACAACTATATGTGGTAAAACCAATATTTGAAAGCAGTCTAATAACTAATTAGAAATAGAATTTTTGATATATATCTGATCAGGGGATACACATGACGCCACTCCAAGTCAGATGGCACAGCCTCTCCCGGTCCAGCCTGGCATTCTCTGTATGCCTGGCCCCACATGACTACTGTATTTATTTTTGGTACTAGTAGTTTAGCAAATTTCCTAGTATGGAAGTGACTCGATGCATATTGTTATGGTGCTGCTAGAAGGAGGGCGCGAGAGGGCCGGCCGGGGGCCTTTCTGCCCACGGCCGGGCAAGAGGGAAGGGATTTCCTTCTTAATTCTTGCTTGATTAGATTGATACATCTCCTCTCTTTATATAGAGAGGTTTACTTGACTCCCAAGCAAGGCTTACTTGGCCCCTAAGCAAGCGACCCTTATCTCTAATTAACCCTAAGACTAACGGGCCCATTAGGCCCATTACGTACTCTAATACATATAGACTTATTGTAGTAATTGTATTTTTTTAATGTAGTCAGTGCTGTATTAGTCCATGATATCTATTTCATTTCTAATGAAGTTAAAAATTTCAGATGTTTGAAGACCATTAATAGCAAAAAGTATGGGGTTGAACTGGTGTGCTTCACTACTAACCCAACTCTTGTCTTGTATTCCTCGAAAAATGGTTGGGATGGTAAGTAATACCTTGTCTTCGCTTAAGAGTGATTTAAGACGTATGCTGAAAAGAATGCACTTTTGCAGAATCTCTGCGTCTACTCTCTCTAAATGATAACCGGTTTGTAAGATATTTCAAAGGCCATCTTGACAGGTCTGTTGTACGCAAGACAAATTATGACCACATATTTCAGTTAATCTAACACGAACAAAAAATCCTTACGCTGTTTGCCTTTTCCAGGGTTGTTGCTATGTCATTATGTTACGAGAAAGACAGTTTTCTCTCTGGTTCACTTGATCGAACTGTTCTCCTATGGGATCTGAGGGCTGACAAAGCACAGGTACAACTATTGATACTGTAATCTAGAAAACATAAAACCTCTTTCTGATTGGTCTCTCGTCCATGTCACTTAACTAGCTGCAATTACAGTTAACAGAGCTATTATGGATTTGTTTCTACTTTTTCTTCTCTGTTAAACCATCTTATTCTCCTTCAGATGATTATCCTGAAGCTAAGTATACCAAGTACTACAGTTGGGATCGAATCCTTAACATTCCTGTAGTTGTTAATATTTTTGTTCCGGGATGACCATTATTGGATTTACTGTATTATTATTTTAAAGGCACAAGGTGTCTTGGGTATGGTCAATTTATTTATCTGGATTTCTTAACATCTAAACACGTATGGTGGCATCATAGTTGAAGTATTGGATGATTTCTGGCCAGTAAAATGTTCCCTTTTGATTTTGTAGGGCTTGCTGCGTGTGCAAGGGAGGCCCGCAGTTTCATATGATGATCAGGGTTTAGTTTTCGCAGTTGCTTATGATGGTTATGTAAGGATGTTTGATGCCCGAAAATTTGAGAAGGTAGTAGTGATTGAATGTGTTGTTTGACTTGAATTGTTCGATACGTTTTAACTATCTTACATCCCTAGGGGCCTTTCGATATTTTCTCCGTTGGTAATGATGAATCAGAAGCCAATATGATAAAGTTCAGCAGTGATGGAAGGCGGCTTCTTTTAACCACCAAAGCAGGGTGTATTCATGTGCTAGATTCATTTCATGGCAATAGTGTAAGCATTTGAACTACCGACTGTCATTTAAGTAATGCAGGCTGAAGGACTTGGAAACACTCCTATGACCTTAAAAAACACCCCTATGACTACCTTCTTTGCAGCTAGCAACTTACAATGTTAAGCCAGTTGTAACCAACTCGACATTGGAGGCATCATTCAGCCCTGATGGAAACCATATCATATCTGGTTAGGAACCTTTCCCTATCATCACTCCATTTTCTTTTACTAACTAAACCAGTAACCTATTCATTTTTGTTTTTTGTTTTTGTTCTTGCAGGCTCTGGTGATGGTAGTGTTTTTGCTTGGAGCGTTAGAAGTGGAAAGAAGGTATGGAAGAACCTGGCATGTTACTTTTGTAGTTAAATTATTATTTATATGGTTTAGTTGCTTAAGTGACATACAATGATGGCCGGGCCTGCAGGTTGCGCGGTGGGGGAGCACAGATAGCGAGCCACCATTGGTTAGGTGGGCTCCAGGATCGTTGATGTTCTTGACTGGATCTTCAGAACTATCCTGCTGGGTCCCGGACCTATCGAAGCTGGGATCGTTTACCGTCACTAAGTAAACTGATTGTTCTTGTAAGTTTGCATACATTACTTTTAGCCATCTGCATAAGAGTAATTTCATTTTCCCATATTAAGAAAAAACTCTTTTCTGTAGATACTGACATTTGACCGATCAATGCGGCTTATCAAGTATGCATATCTAAGGTAGCAAGGATGATCAACTTTCCACTGGCATTCAGCTGTGAATATGCAGAAGAATAAGCTGTAGCACATTGTATGTCTAGATGTTGGCCTCTCATCTCTCATGTGTCGTTAGGCTTTCCGCGACACTGTTTGCCTTGGTAGAGTGTATGTATAACTGTAAAGTAAGCTCCTCATTGTGCACAGATGTGATATTGAATCTAAACTATGAGCCGTGTGAACAGGTTTTCGCGATTTATCGTGTTTTATCATATCATGTAGCACTGCACTCAGTATGATGTGAGTAGTTGGTATTACTGTTTCCAAGTGTGCGTCTGCCAAATTTACCTTTGTAACGAGGTTAATCTCTACTCCTATAAAAGACTGAGTTGGTGGTGATGGTGTGTCTGCCATCCAACCATTTCGACCGTCCGATCTACATCTAACGCATACGAATCAGTTGCAACACTTTTTTAAAAAGGCACCTGCCACTCCAGTCTCTCCCGATCTGGAACCCCATCGTGGCTTCGTCTCTCCCGATCTGGAACCCTCTCGTGGCTTCATCTCTCCCCACCCCCTCCGGCCAGCCATGGAACCCCGATCTGCCGCGGTGGCCACCGCCGGCGTAGTGTGCCCCAATGACTCGCATGTCTCCTCACTGCCTCTGCAGCTCCCCGCTCCCCCCCCCCCCCCACACACACACAATCCGGGTCATCTTTTATATTCCCCGTCTCCTCCGATCCCGACCTCCGCAAGTACGGCGTCGACACATCTCCTGCATCTTCCTCTGTACCAGTCGTCGCACCGCCCACTATCTCATCCGTGTCTCCTCCGCCCCTCCCCTGTCTCCTTTCAGCATTGTAAAAGGAGCACGAGGTCAAAGGGGGGCAAGTGCTGATCGGCTGGAGGCTGAGGCCAGACGGGACACCATGCATTAGGGACAATCTCTGCTCGTTTTCCACCAGGTGTTACCTCAAATTAACGCCTACTCTGAGCCTGCATTCGCTAGCTACCGCCGTGGCCAACCATTGTCCACAATGGCTTAGGCTGATGCCTGATGGGATACCATGCTTAGACGAGGAGTGCACGCCGTGGAAGTAATCTGTTCTACGGTTCCACCCTGAACGGCAGCGGGCTTTCGAGATCCTCGCCGGTCGAGGCAAATATTGTTCTGCTTCTTCGATGTTACTTGATGCACGCTAGGTGCTTGAAAAAATGACAGAGTGTGTATATCGTCATACACGTATTTAGCCATTCAGTTGGTAGATGCAGCTTCTTGGAACTGTTGAAAATTGGCCTCCGGTGAAGATTAACTGTGCGATGACTAACTATGTATCAGGACCACACATGTTTTGTCTGTCCATTTCTATGTCATTATTTTCTTCTGGCTTTGGTTGCTTTGTTAGTGAATGGGCCGGTGAGGGGTTTACTCTTAGAACTTCTAAATTTTAGTTTAAATTATGACCTGAAGTTTGGACATTTCACAAACTTGTTTTTAGTTTGCATCCAATGATTCTGCATATGAAGTTTATGAACCTAATTAAGTGTTTGCATCTCAAAATACACCCACCTTAGTTTTTAAATTGCAGCGAAAAAATTGTAAAATACATGTTGCACATTGAGTGTTGGAAACTGAAGTGAAGGTATTGACTTACATTTTAAATACTTGACATACTTTCTGTGAACTTGGATTGAGTTTATAGATTCTAATTTTTGTTATTAACTTGGAAAGTCTTATTACTTCAGGTCTTGAATCCCTACATGGTGATCCTATCCTGGTAAACAAGTACTTAAGAACAATTTTTGGTCAATGTTACCTTTTTGGCTCATGGTTCAACATGTTTCCAAATCAGATATGGAAGACAAGTACTCCAGTCGCTGATGAAAGTGGCCCAGAAGCACAAATAATGACGGACGTGGTTTTGATTTATAGAGAATTTGAGGATCAAATGAGATGGAGATTCAGTTCTCTAATGAGATGGAGGATCAAATGAGACGGACGTGGTTCAGTTTTTTCATCATTTCTACTCAAGGTGGCGAAGGGTTTCCTTGTGATCGGCGCGACACCAATCTTCTGGGTGTTATGGAAGACCAAGAATAAATCCTGCTTTAAATGTGTTCCTCCTGGAGATCTAACCACTGTAGTTTTTTTTTTATGTTTGTCAGTTCTTAACATCTTGGGCAACCTTTGCAGAAAGGGGCTCTTTAAGGACTGTTGCGATAGCGATCCCGTAAGCTAGCGATGGTGGTGTAGCAACTGTATGGGCGTCGTCGCGTCGACATAGCTGGAACCAATAAATTGTCGTCCTCCTTTTTGTGCTCTCCTGTGTTGGCCTATTTGGGATTCTATGTCCAGTTTCTTTTTTCTCTGCATGAGAGTTGGCTGTAGTTTGTCAATTACTGGTCGACGATGCTGGTGGTCATGTTACCAAGAATATGATGTATGGAGTAGTTGTTTATGCTTTTGTGTTCTGTTTGGGTGGCTTATACCTGGCCCGTACGCTGGTATGTGTGCATGTGTATACTGGAATGATTTCAGCAACGATATTGGGCATGTAAGCTATTTTTTTTTTTGGAAAAAGGGCAACTACACGGCAAACATCACAGATGTTAAGATTTTACTGAAGAGAAAGTTGTGCAAATTCTTATTTTGGGGGAAATTTCACCCAAATGCGTGTAAGCTTGGGAACAAAATTGAATATCCGAAGAAAGATATTGATAATTATTACACAAAGGATGACCGGACACAGGTCAATTTGAGCACACTACATAGTAAAATAAACTATGTTTTGATGTTCCGTGCAACGCACGGGCATCTTACTAGTACTTGAAAAATGCTTCAATTGTTAGGCATGGGTTCTCTCCAGTCTGCGTTGGTATTGAAGGATGACACTTGATAAAAGAAAGGCAACAACGCTCAGAAGATGCTCAATGCTAGAACAAGGGGGGTTAATATCATACGGGAACCAAAGCTTCAAAAAGTTCTAATAAAGATGTGGGGTGTTAACAGGATGACGTTCTATTGTCATGTGAAATTTCAAGTTAAAAAACATTATGGGATGCGAGCTATGAAAAAGACAAATTCAGCAATGAATAGTGATGTAGTGATGTTACTATTTGGCACTATACAATGCTGATTTTGTTTTTGTCATAGCTCATATCTCGTAAAGTGTCTGAACTTGAAATTTTGCAAGACAATAGAACATCACTCTCTTAACACCCCGTAACTTTTTGAGATTTTTTTGAAACTTCAAAACATCGTTTTCGCATGGTTTTTATCAGTTTCCACCGAATGTTGGTTTCCATTTGATAGTTTCCGGCTAGAACAATGCTGTAACTCCAATACGTACAAGACTTATCAAGAGAAAAAACCGCTACTAACATAAGATGCAAAAACATGCAGAAATTTGCCATGCTAATCAATCTGTACTGATATACAAATGCTGCTGAGCAAATGCGCAATGCGGAAAGTTAGCTTAGTCATTTCCATTTCCTGGTCTGGAGCGAAAGGCCCTTAGTCGTCATCTTCCCTTCGTTTCTGCCGGTCATGGTTTCCATGCCGCTAACAGGCTTGCGAGGAAACTTCTGATCTCAGATCGCCATCAGCCGTTGCCTGGACCTGCGCGGCGTACTGCAGGTTCCACAGAACCTCTTCGATGGAGGGTCGGGTCGAAGATTCAACAGATAGGCATTTGATCGTGATGGAGACCACCATCGATAGTGAGTCCTGCGATGAGGTCCCGAGCACGACCGGGTCCAGAAAGTGCTCGCGCTCTTCCTGGCACGATAGAGACATAACCTGCAGATACAGGCAAAAATTTCTCAGACAGTGAATTAGTGTTACTACAAACAAAGCGTATCCATGCTGGCTTCAGACTTCAGAGAGATGTGGGACCTTAGCCGAAACACTATCATGACAAATTAATGAGGATACTGAATTCTGTATAAGCAGCATGACTGAGAAGGTTCATGCATTTAACAGATCACTTTTAGTTTACTACTACATATGTCTACTACATAGGAATAGGATGTATGATAATAATTCTGGTAGTTACTTTCTTGGCAACTTCAGAGGTAATCTCTTAGTGGACAGACCACAACTAACTCTGATCTTTATAAGAGTAGAGATAAAGATGGACGCTTTCACTCCCAAATATCTCTAAAAAATCTAAGCCAACACTGCAATCCCTTTTTGGGGTGGCAAGTAATTGTGCTATAACCATGTTAGCAAAAACAAATGTGTATACTGACAATTATAACGAAAATCCAAATCTGAGCCCGAGCTCATCTGCACCTGCGCTCACCAAAAAAATCAAAATAAATACTAAAAAAAATCAAAAAATTTCAAAAAAAATTGGGGTGATGGACAATTTGATGCGTGAGGTGCGCCTCAATTTTCAAAACATTTGGACTTATGTGCAGCTCTCAGCAAAAAAGACAAATCGGAGGTCTGTAAAAATGTGTACTGTTCATATACTGTTTTGGTCTGATTTGTCTTTTTTGCTGAGAGCTGCACATAATTCAAAATGTTTTGAAAATTGGGACGCACCTCACGCATCAAATCGTCCACCACCTCAATTTTTTTCGGAATTTTTTGAATTTTTCTGAATTTTTTACGAATTTTTTTTTGAACGGGTGCAGATGCACCCGGGCACCGAAACGCCGCACTCAACCATAGGAAACCCGGTTTTTCTAGTTATCAGATGAAGCATAAAAACAGTAGTACGGGCCTTCTTTGGAGCGCAGATTCTAAAAGGGCATGGATGGAAAAACATAGGATTGGAGTCATGGCTTGTGAACTCAATTTGTTTTGCTGTAGGCTTGTGAAATCGCTGTGAAATAAAACCAAGAAAACAAGTGTATTGAAAGCCAAATAAAACATGAGTATGAGGCAAGGATCCATCTAAGCATCGTCTAAGTCTTCACTGTAAAGCAAGAGGGGGACACATACCAGTTCACTCAAAATAAAAGGATCTCCTTTTCTATGCAATTTGGAGCCCATAAGTGCTTCAAGTATAATGCAACCAAAAGAACATACATCATCCTGCAAAGTTTCCCTACAAAAACATCGATAGACGTTACAGTTTCGACATGGCTGAGCATTAATTTATAGAATGCTTCAACTCTAACCAGATTTGCTTATCTATTTTAGTAAATTGGTGCAATGGTAGATTGACTCAGGGACTTACAATTCTTCAGCATTATTTTGTATGTATCTCTGCCCTTCTCCTATTGCCTGTAAACCCAAAGAACTATTGGCATTAGAAACAAGCATGGACTATCCTCAATGCACATGTATTAAAAAATAGGGGATCTAACATGATATGATAATTTCGTTTAAATGGCAAGCCAACCTCATGTTTGTATATCTCCTCTGTGATTATGGACAAACCGTAGTCACTCAGTTTTGCAATATGGTGTTCATCAAGCAAGATATTAGAAGTTTTCAACCGATTATACAAGGAACCAGGAATTATTCCTGTATGTAAGAAATGAACAGCCCTTGCAATGCCGATCAGCACATGTAGTCTATCACACCATTTCAGGGTTTTCTCAGGAGTAGAGCCTACCAAGAAAGGCATGGGAAAAAAATTAGATAATTGAATTGTTATCAATTCATAACCTTAATTATCCATATTTAGGTGTAGTTCCTTACCAGAAAGATAAGAAGACAGAGTCCCATTAGGTACATATTCATAAACAAGAAAAACCCTTTTTACGCTTGACTCATCAACTGCATTGTCAATACAGTGCCCCAAGAGGCAAACCAAATTCGGATGGCGAAGCTTCGCAAGTAGATCTAAACGAAGCTTTAGATTTCTTATTGAATATCTCTGGTGCAATGCCAAACATCTTATTGCAATCACGGTTCCATTCTCTAGTTTTCCCTTGTATAGCTGAAGATCAAGGGAAAAAAGTGTATGACAACCAAGCTGTAACAAATGCAACACAAAAACAGGATGGCTATAGGAACTTGAATGCTAGGAAATTTTCCAATTTGCATCACTACGAAGTCAAGTAATTATGTTGTTAACATTTTAAGTACATTTATTATGCATCTGATATTTAAAGTAAATTCGAGTTTAAATTGGTGAATCTATGAACGAATCAGCAAACCTTTCCAATGGATCCCTCGCCTAAAAATGCCGATCGTTCAAAGCATTTTGTTGCTTCTTTTAGCTCTTCTAAAGAAAACACACGATGTGTGGGCATTATTTGCGACCCAAACTTCACAGCCTGAGATATGTACCCTGCAATGAAGAGGGCTAGAAAATGATTCAAAGTGACACCAAATAAAGAAGTAAAACTTCTCTTGCTCAATCAGGGAGGTATTTGCAAATAGGATATCAGAATTTCTTCAAAACATGGAGGTACCACCATCATTATGCCATTCAGCTGAAGCACATTTGGATACAGTTACTACAAGGTATAGGATAGTGCAGAGTAGGTGTAAGATGGGAACAAAGGCAGGATAGTTAACATGTAAAAGTAAGTGGATTAACATTCTCTGTATAAAGCATCTGAACTCATAAAGTATCACATCTGCTTCATCTAAAGAAGAAAAAAATGGCCTGGCTAACTCCACGCATTTTCGTAAATAGAAAAAGCAAACAATGGGATGATACATGACACATGTCAACGTCCAGTAAGGCCTCGGGGAGATTATAAATGCAATGTTACTGGAGAACAAGCCTTACTTGCACTTTCTAGCAGTTCGGAGGACATTCCTGGAGTCGAATTATCTTGCATTTGCTTTTGCAGCAACTGTTGTTCTGCTGTAACTCTCTGACAGTTTCTTTTGTTTGAAGCCATTAATAGAAGAGAAAGAACAAGCACAATCAGCACTATACCGACAATAGTAACCACAAGTCCAACATCCTTGCCTGATCTTCTCCCCTTATGAGGTTGTTGGCAATAGTTAGCCTCATGCTGGTGTTCAGGGTCAGCACTAAAGCAATTCCCGTCGAACTTAACAACCCTGTTATTCAAGTTGGCACTTAGACAAGCAGGCAGGTCACCTGTGATTCGGTTAGTAGACAGATCCACAAAGCCCAGGGTGCCGCTGCATGTTAAACTACTCGAAAGTGATCCGCTGAGCATGTTGGCTGCCAGGTTCAAATAACTGATATTTGGGAGATCAAAGAGTTCTTCAGGGGGACTGCCCTCGAGGAAGTTGAATGAGAGATCAAGGTGCTGAAGCCTGTTCAGTTGACCAAACTTTTCAGGAATTTCACCCTTGAATGAGTTCTTGCTGAGCAGGACTGTCACCAATGCTGTAGGCATGTCTGGAAGCTCTCCATCTAACTCGTTGTCCCTCAAATCCAACATCTCAAGTTTTACCAAACTATCCAAAGCTGGAACCTCTCCTGAGATATTGTTGCCGGCAAGAGCTAGCTCGGTGAGCATTGTAGCTTTACCAACTGAAGCTGGTATTGGCCCCTTCAACCGGTTACGCTGCAAACGAAGGACCGTGAGGTTCGAGAGCGAACCAAACCAGTCTGGCACAGTTCCATTGAAGTAGTTACCATCCAGTGTCAGGGTCTGAAGCCTCGACATGGCCGACAGCTTCGGAGGGATGGATCCATACAGAAAATTTGAGCTCAGGTCAAGCACTTGAAGCGAAGACAACCGGTGAATCTTGTCGGGGAGAGGGCCCCATAAGCCCAAAGACACCAGGATCACAACCCGCAAGGTAGTCAGCCTTGTCAGCGTAGTGACAAATGAGTCGATAACAAAGGCTTCAGAGAGGCTAACATTTGGAAGAGCATAGCCACTGAACTTTGGTGGCTTGGTGATCCTATCACCGACGATCTTGAGCTCCGTAACGGCATCCCCCTCGCACGTTACGGTGACCACCGAAGTGGGCTGAGTGTAGCAGGGGTTACCACTTGGGTTGTTCCAGACTTCCAGCTGCCTAGGGTACTCCAGCTGCTTCCTGAGCTGCTGCAGCAGCTCACTTTCTGAGGACTGCTCGCTTGTGCCGAATAACATCAAACAGGTTATGGTCATCACAAGGGCAGTTAACTGCCAAGCCATTGGAGCTCAGCTTTGTGCCCCAGACTGTATCTTCTTTCAACTGTCTGCCTGTGTATCTTGGCAAGTTGTACGCTTTCCAATTTCTCAACCAGGAGTTTCAGGGTTTCAGCCAGGACTTTGATACTGAAGGCGGGATGAAGAACCGCAGCAGCAGGATGGAGAATTGCAGCAGCAAAAATTGTTCGTTGAAAGAACTTTGCTTTTATTGATCTCACAGTACAGTTTCCTGCGCGGAAATGAACAGTTTTTAGAAATTACTGAGGATGAAATAATGAATGCCAAAAGCAAATGTGTCTTATCCTAATAATAGGAAAGCAAATCTGTCACAGGACCTGATTCATATAATCTGGCTTGCCCTTAAAACACATCAAACTATTTTGGTGAAGGGACGCAGCAAATTTGAAACAGGAAAAGCAGTGGGAATAGTTTTCACTTGTTTGCAGTAAAAAAAAATATGAAGGCGCAGGCTTGTTAAACTGTTTGCACCCGACAAAGAAAATGACATACTGCGACCACTACAGTGGGGTGGGGCATTGATTTTCAATAAGTACACAGCAGCAACTACAGTAAATTGAACATGTTCTACTTCAAATACAGATATCTCAAACTCGCCAGTTAATTTTTGAAGGCATTTTAAGATTCCTCTTGCAAGCAAAAAGCAGAAGGGGTAAAATGATAAACTAGTTAGATACGCACAAATCTGAGCTTGCAAGCAAAAACATAAAAAAAAGACAGCCAAAAAAAGCAGCAAACTTGAAGGCAAAATAAAATTGCGGTGGGGAAAGGAAAATGTAATAATTTCTTTGTGTGAGTCTTTGGATGTTCTCTTCCATTATCTATACACACAAACAAACAAAAAACTCAAAATGATAAAGCAAATTGAAGCAAATTTTCTTCCATTTTCCAAAACTTAAAGCAAATTGAAGTTTCCAGGTGGAGACGAGTGGGGAATCTCTTCACACGGGGAAGAGGAAGAATGCATAAACTTCACTCCAAATCACACACAGAAACAGAGCAAGAAAACTGCAAAGAAACAGGGAGGCACGAAGGGTAACAAGAGCAGAAGCACAGTTTATCAGCACTGGAGATTATCCACCGCAGAGAAACAAGCAGAATCTCTGACCTGAATGCCGGCCGCCGAGGGTTCCCCGAGAACCGCCGCCACAGGTCACAGGGGCTTCCCCTCCTCCTTGCGGACCCACCAAGGTCAGGAGCGGCGGCGGGCAAGAATTAAGGGAGGGAGAGGCGGGGCAGGTGAGACGCGCGGCTGCCCGCGGCGCGAGAGACGCTGGCTGCTGCTGCTGCTTGCTTCAGGGCCCCAATGCACATGGGATCTCTCACCCGCCTCCCCCAGCAAGGCAGCAAGCGAGAGCCGGCGACGGGCCTCCACCTGCGCGCGAGTAATGGCCCGTCGGCGGGGTGACGGACGCTCGCCAACGCTACCCAGCTGCCGCCTACCGGCTACCGCTACACCTCCTCACCAGGGGGAGAGATCAATCGAGCAGAGCAGAGCAGCCATCCTCCATTGTTACTGGTTTACACTGCTCGGGACGGGGCCTGGCGATTGGCACTGGCGGTAGCAGAGCGAGCAATGAAAGCACGAGAGGCGGAGTGGTTGGGGCAGCGGAGTAACCGCTTTAATGTCTTTTTTGACTGCGCTGCGCCTCTGGGAGCGGGACTGCCGACTGCGTGGGGAGAAGGCAGCCGCCTGGGATCGTCTGCGCTCATCGGTCCTAGTGATCTGTGATGGATGCGGTACCTGCTGTAGCAGTGGAATTTTGTTGTAAGTTGTTTTGGTATAGATGGGTTGATCTGATGTGATCGTTGTCCATGGTCCACGGCTTTGGATGCACGCTACGAAGGAGATTGTCCTTGTATTTTTCACGCTAGTAGATGCAGAGAAGAAGGGTGCCCATTCTTGGTTCAGAACGCAAAAGTGTGTAGTACTTCTGCAAACCCAACCTCTGAAGTAAATAGTGAGAAACCATCACATCACATGTGTGTACCGCATAACTATCACTTTTTTTAGGGATGTCAGTGGCAAATAAATGGCGTCCGCAATACCGTTTAATTAGCTTTCGCTAGCTTGATAGCTCATTTTCCTCAAACAAACAGAAAACCTTTATGAACTATCATATCATAAGTGGACTTTAAACGGTATTAAACGGGACCGGTTTACATCCCTACTTTTTTTTATTGCCAAAAGGCTATCAAATTTGTTCTAAAGTTTTGTTAAAAACTACCACATTATGCTCGTCACCGGTTTAGCCAAACTAAAGGCGATTATGACACCAGTGGTCCACCAGTCAGGGCTAGCTTGGCACAAAAGTCAACTCTGTTACGCCGGACCGTTAAGTTGTTCGCTATGACAAATGGGGCCCACAGTCTGCATCAACCCTCTTCTCTCTCAAAACATTTCCTCTCTAGGACAATTCATCGAGCGGCTAGTACGCGTGTCAGAGCACGGGCTGCTCGTCCCCAGCTACTCGCGGCCGCGTGCTGCCGGCCGCCTAGCCACTTCCCCTTTGTCGATGTCAAAACCGGCCGATCTCGGGTAGGGGGTCCCGAACTGTGCGTCTGAGGATCGAAGGTAACAGGAGGTAGGGGACACGATGTTTTACCCAGGTTCGGGCCCTCTTAATGGAGGTAATACCCTACTTCCTGCTTGATTGACTTTGATGAGTATAGGGGTTACAAGAGTTGATCTACCACGAGATCGTAATGGCTAAATCCTAGATGTCTAGCCTGTATGATTTGTCTTAGCCTCTACGGACTAAACCCTCTGGTTTATATAAACACCGGAGGGGCCTAGGGCTGTACGGAGTCGGTTTACAAAGAAAGGAAACTACACATCCGGACGCCAAGCTTGCCATCCATGCAAAGGAGAGTCCCATCCAGACACGGGGGAAGGCCTTCTATCTTGTATCTTCACGGCCCATCAGTCCAGCCCATGTCACATAGCCCAGACGCCCGGGGACCCCCTAATCCAGGACTCCCTCAGTAGCCCATAAACCAGGCTTCAATGACGATGTGTCCGACGCGCAGATTGCCTTCGGCATTGCAAGGCGGGTTCCTCCTCCGAATACTCCAAAGCAGTTGAACAAGAGAACTATATCCAGCTCTGTATAACAGTTACAACCCTGAACCACAAGGGCAAAATACTTAAACAAAATAAGTCATGTACACTAACAGCTTTTTCGGCCAGACGTTATGCCTGGCCTTATTATTATTTCGAACTGTTTTTTAGCCACCCGTTTCGCGTTTTGAGGCGCGGTCTTCATTGACACGTCTTGTCAAAGCAGGGATCGTGTCCCCTTATTGCGGGATTCTTATCAATACGGGTTTGGATAATCCAACCATGTCGTTTGCACGACCCCTTGGGAATAGGCAAGTTTTAAGGCTCATGAGGGGGCGCTTGATATTCACTGCCTTTATAAGAAGATAAGGACCCATCTTTTACCCCATGCCTTCTTCTTCCTCAGCCTTCCCATCCTCGAGCTCCAGCGCTCAAGCTTCAATCTTTTCCATCACACCAAACACTCTAGCCATGTACGGATCCGGCTCTCAAGGCAAGTGGGTGGCATCCTTCGTGACGGAGAAGGACATCAAGGAGCTCCGGGAGGCGAGGTACTTGACAATGGAAATCGCACACAGGCTCCCTGCAAAAGAGCAAGTCATCCCCACTCCAGAGCCCGGTGAGAGGGTTGTGTTCATCCCTCACTTCCTCCGCGGACTAGGGTTTCCCCTCCACCCCTTTTGTTCTGGTCTCATGTTCTATTATGGGCTAGATTTTCACGATCTAGCCCCGAACTCCTTCCTCCACATCTCGGCATTCATCGTCGTGTGTGAGGCATTCCACCGCATCCCCCCACACTTCGGCCTGTGGCTCAAGGCTTTCAACGTGAAGCCGTAGGTGGTCGGCGGGCAGCACACGGATTGCGGCGGCGCCATGGTGAGCAAACTCCCCAATGTTATCTGGCCTAGAGGGGCCTTTGTGGAGACCGTCAAGACATGGCAGCAGGAGTGGCTCTACATCACCGAACCCCGTGGCACCAAGTGGGCAGCCGCTCCTGCTTTCAGATCCGGATCCCCGTTGCGGCTTGCGTCGTGGACCAACAAGGGTCTAGACTAGGGATCATCCGACGAGGTGTTGATGCTGCAAAAGCGCATCAAAAGTATCACAGAGAAGGACACCAGCCTCACTGACGTGATCCAGGTGATGCTCATCCGCCGAACCCTTCCCTGCCAACGCCGGCCTCTCCGCCTGTGGGAGTTCTATCCGGAAGGGTCTACAGCAATTCTTTGGCATGACGCACGAAGCGATCTGGAAGGTGCTCTTCAAGACTCAAAAGTCGTGGCCAGAGACGTTCGAGGACATCGGCCTCGACTACAATCATCCGGCTTCCCCGGTAAGTGCTAAATTTCCAACATTACTTAGTTCATCAATCAAAGGGGGTGCACTGAGAATTCCATCCTGTAAACAAGACTGGACAAAGAAGGCGGAGCGGATCAGGTGTCTGGCTCTACTCCCCGAAAACCCAGCTGATCCTCTGTTAATGAGGATGCTAGTCCCGGCGCCCTATCAGGTGCTCGAGAAAAAGGCCAAGAAGAAGAGCAAGGAGGCCAAAGGTGGTCTCCGCCGTAAAGGTACTTTGGACGCAGTGTCCGAAGAGACCAAAACTCATTCCTCCCACGAGGAAGATGAAGATGAAGAGGAGGAGGAAGAAAGCAATTCTCCCCCTAAGGGGAGGAGGAAGAAAAGGGCGGCCTTTGTGGACCCAGAGGCGGAGGCGCCAAAGAGGGGGAAATATCCCTCCCGGACGGCTCGGATTTGGATGCTGAAGCCATCCCTGAGTGGCGCTCCCGGCCGAAGCCCCTCGCTGCATTGTAAGTATACGAGGGTGCCATTCATATGCCCAATCTTTATGATTGTAATTTAACACATTGTATGGTGCAGTCCGGCCCGCGATCTCCCCCGACAATCATCGGAGGGGAATTCTTTGGATCCAGGGATGATGAAGAGTGAGTCGCCTCCGCGAGCCTCCCCGCCTATCGCCACGGATGACACCAAAGTGTTGTCCCGAAGGGCCACTCCGGGCAACGGAGTGGTACAGGTGAAGGAAATATGCCCTAGAGGCAATAATAAAGTTATTATTTATTTCCTTATTTCATGATAAATGTTTATTATTCATGCTAGAATTGTATTAACCGGAAACATAATACATGTGTGAATACATAGACAAACATAGTGTCACTAGTATGCCTCTACTTGACTAGCTCATTTACCAGAGATGGTTATGTTTCCTAGCCATGGACAAAAGAGTTGTCATTTGATTAACGAGATCACATCATTAGGAGAATGATGTGATTGACTTGACCCATTCCATTAGCTTAGCACTTGATCGTTTAGTATGTTGCTATTGCTTTCTTCATGACTTATACATGTTCCTCAGTAACTATGAGATTATGCAACTCTCGTTTACGGAGGAACACTTTGGGTACTACCAAACGTCACAACGTGAATCGGGTGATTATAAAGGAGTACTACAGGTGTCTCCGAAGGTACATGTTGAGTTGGCGTATTTCGAGATTATGTTTTGTCACTCCGATTGTCGGAGAGGTATCTCTGGGCCCTCTCGGTAATGCACATCATTATAAGCCTTGCAAGCAATGTGACCAATGAGTTGGTTATGGGATGATGCATTACAGAACGAGTAAAGACACTTGCCGGTGACGAGATTGAACTAGGTATTGGATACCGACGATCGAATCTCGGGCAAGTAACATACCGATGACAAAGGGAACAACGTATGTTGTTATGCGGTTTGACCGATAAAGATCTTCGTAGAATATGTAGGAGCCAATATGGGCATCTAGGTTCCGCTATTGGTTATTGACCAAGAATAGTTCTAGGTCATGTCTACATAGTTCTCGAACCCGTAGGGTCCGCACGCTTAAGGTTTCGATGACAGTTATATTATGAGTTTATGAGTTTTGGTGTACCAAAGGAGTTCGGAGTCCCGGATGAGATCGGGGACATGACGAGGAGTCTCGAAATGGTCGAGACGTAAAGATCGATATATTGACGACTATATTCGGAGTTCGGAAAGGTTCCGAGTGATTCGGTATTTTTCGAGTCTGGGAGAGTTACGGAATTCGCCGGGAGAAGTATTGGGCCTTATTGGGCCTGCAGGGAAAGAGAGAGGGCTGCCTAGGGCAGGCCGCGCCCCATGGCCTAGTCCGAATTGGACTAGGGAGGGCTGCACCCTCCTTCCTTCCCTTCTCTCTTCCCCTTCCTTGTCTCCTACTCCTAATACATGGAAGGACTCCTAGTTGGACTAGGAAAGGGGGAATCCTACTCTCGGTGGGAGTAGGACTTCCCATGGCGCGCTCAAAATCTCAAAATCTCAAGACTCTACATTTTACATTTTAGTGATCCAAGATCACATTGAGTCTATAGGAAAAGCCAATACTATCAAGGAGGGATGAGGTGTTGCTTAATGAGCCTCTTGCTTCAAGTGCTTAGTGATATGCTCCAAACAACCTCAACTACTTTCTCGCATCCACATATGACCTAAACTCAAAGTCAAAATCGGTCCCATCGATTCTTTCTATCCGGCGCCATCGAGTTCAAATGTCATAGCCACTGCCACAAACTCTAGGCAAATCGGTCTCACCGATAGGGATCTCGGTCTCACCGAGATGGGATTGTAATCTCTCTGTTTCCCTTCAGAACGCGTTTGGTCTAACCGGTGAGCAATCGGTCCCACCGAGATTGCAATGTAAACTCTCTGTTTCCCTTTAGTAACATTTCGGTCTCACCGAAAAGAGCGAATCGGTCCCACCGAGTTTACCTGACCAACTCTCTGGTTAGCTAATTACCAAAATCGGTCTCACCGAGTTTGTGTAATCGGTCTCATCGAGATTACGTTATGCCCTAACCCTAACCATATCAGTCCTACCGAGTTGCATGTCGGTCCCACCGAAAACCCTAACGGTCACTAGATTTACTAAATCGGTCCGACCGAGTTTGTTGATTCGGTCCCACCGAGTTTGGTAAATTGTGTGTAACGGTTAGAATTTGTGCGGAGGCTATATATACCCCTCCACCTCCTCTTCATTCGTGGAGAGAGCCATCAGAACAAACCTACACTTCCAACATAGATTTTCTAAGAGAGAACTACCTACTCATGTGTTGAGGCCAAGATATTCCATTCCTACCATATGAATCTTGATCTCTAGCCTTCCCCAAGTTGCTTTCCACTCAAATCTTCTTTCCACCAGATCCAAATCCTATGAGAGAGAGTTGAGTGTTGGGGAGACTATCATTTGAAGAACAAGAGCAAGGAGTTCATCATCAATGCACCATTTGTTACTTCTTGGAGAGTGGTGTCTCCTAGATTGGCTAGGTGTCTCTTGGGAGCCTCCGACAAGATTGTGGAGTTGAACCAAGGAGTTAGTAAGGGCAAGGAGATTGCCTACTTCGTGAAGATCTACCGCTAGTGAGGCAAGTCCTTCGTGGGCGACGGCCATGGTGGGATAGACAAGGTTGCTTCTTCGTGGACCCTTCGTGGGTGGAGCCCTCCGTGGACTCACGCAACCATTACCCTTCGTGGGTTAAAGTCTCCATCAACGTGGATGTATGATAGCACCACCTATCGGAACCACGACAAAAACATCCGTGTCTCCAATTGCGTTTTAATCCTCCAAACCCTTCCCTTTACATTCTTGCAAGTTGCATGCTTTAATTTCCACTGCTCATATACTCTTTGCATGCTTGCTTGAATTGTGTGAAGATTGCTTGACTTGTCCAAAGATCCTAAAATCTGCCAAACTCTAAAATTGGGAAAAGGTTAAGTTTTTAATTGGTCAAGTAGTCTAATCACCCCCCTAGATATACTTCAAGGTCCTACACAAAGTCATAGCAACATCAATCTCAGAACATACTGGATACTAGGGATCGAGCCCTAACTAGATTACATGATGAATCTCATCCAACTCCTTACCAACCAGCTAGCCTACAAAGGAATTACTCACTCCCGGTGGGGAGCATCATGGAATTGGCGATGGAGAAGGGTTGGTGATGACGAAGATCGAAGATCCCCCTCTCCGGAGCCCCAAATGGACTCCAGATCTGGCCTCCCGATGAAGAATAGGAGGTGACGGCGGCTCTATCTCGTGGAACACAATAATTCTTTTCTCCTTTAATTTTTTCTGGAAATACGTGATTTTATAGCGTTGGTTTCAGGGTTTGCGGGGCCACCAGGTGTGGACAACCCACCTCGATGCGCCTAGAGGGGGGCGCACCCTGGTGGGTTGTGCCCACCCATGTGCCCCCCTCCGGTAGTTCTTGGCTCTAGAAATTCTCATTTATTGTATAAAAAATCCTCGCAAAGTTTTGTTCCATTCCGAGAACTTTAATTTCTGCACAAAAACAACACCATGGTAGTTCTGCTAAAAATAGCGTCAGTCCGGGGTTAGTTTCATTCAAATCATGCAAATTAGAGTCGAAAACAAGAGGAAAAGCGTTAGGAAAAGTAGATATGTTGGAGACGTATCAGAATGCTACCTAACATGTTCATCACGTATCAGAATGCTACCTGATATGTTGGACATTTGGACTTTTATATGGTTCAAAACACTAGTCTAGTTTTGACATGAGACTTAAATACTCAAGCATATCAACGAGCAACCATGTCTTTCAAATTATCAATGCTAAAATAAGTTATCCCTAGCCCATTATGCTCAATCATTGATCCATTCATGAAACACACTCGCATATTAGCTACACCCAATGCTCAAGTACGATCATAGTGCCCCTTAGTTGGTGCTTTATAAGAGAAGATGGAGACTCAAATAAAAAATAAAAATTGCATAAAGTGAAAGAAAGGCCCTTCACATAGGGAAGTAGGGATTTGTAGAGGTGTCAGAGCTCAAAGCGAAAAAAGATAGAGATAAAACATTTTAGGAGGCATGCTTTTCCTGTCAACGAGAACAATCGAGTAGTTCCCAATACTTTCCATGCTAGACATATCATAGGAGGTTCCCAAATAGAAATTAAAGTTTATTCCTTTTTCAACCATACTTTCACTTTCCATGGCTAACCGTATCCACGGGTGCCTTCCATATCAACACTTTCCAAGGAATTTATTATTGACAACATAAAGTAAATTCATTTTACATTTCGGGACTGGGCATCCCTAATACCTTTGCCTTACTCTCGTGCAGT
This sequence comes from Aegilops speltoides, assembly GCA_021437245.1. Classification (NCBI taxonomy): domain Eukaryota; kingdom Viridiplantae; phylum Streptophyta; class Magnoliopsida; order Poales; family Poaceae; genus Aegilops; species Aegilops speltoides. The sequence goes on from CM038144.1 coordinate 47,494,764, forward strand.
GACAAGTAAATAAACCCTCATCATGAGAATAACATATCTAGCATGGAAATATATTAGCCACCCCCTACCGCTTCATGAGCGGTATGACCACACAAAAGAGAAATTTATTTTGAAAATTAGAGATGGCACATACAAATTTGCTTAGAACGGCATGGAAATACCGCATATAGGTAGGTATGGTGGACTCATGTGGCAAAACTGGTTTAAAGGATTTTGGATGCACAAGTAGTGATCATACTTGGTGCAAAATGAAGGCTAGCAAAAGATTGAGAAGCGACCAACCAAGAAATGAAAAATCTCATAAGCGAGCATTAAGCATAATTAACACCGAATAATGCACCACAAGTAGGATGTAATTTTATTGCATAACTATTGACTTTCGTGCTTGCATAGGGAATCACAAACCTTAACACCAATATTCTTACTAAGGCATAATTACTCATCAACATGACTCACATATCACATCATCATATCTCAAAACTATTACAAGGAATCAAGTTTATTTTGTCCAATGATCTTCATGAAAGTTTTTATTATATCCTCCTTGGATTCTATCACTTTGGAACTATTTTTCATGTGTTGCTTTTGATAAGCTCAAACAAATATAAGTGAAGATCATGAGCATCATATTTCCTTCTCTCAAATTAATTTAAGTGAAGAAGAGAGAATTTCTTAAAAAATTACTAACTCTCAAATAAATCTAAGTGAAGCATGAGAGTATTTCTTCAAAAATACTAAAGCACACCGTGCTCAAAAAGATATAAGTGAAGCACTGGAGCAATTTCATAGCTCATAAAGATTTATGTGAAGCATAGAGAGCAATTCTAACAAGTCATGGCATAAGTTCGGCTCTCTCAAATAGGTGTGTCTAGCAAGGATTCAAGACTTAAAACACAAAGAAAAACAAGCAAAGACTCATATCATACAAGACGCTCCAAGCAAAGCTCATAGTATGTGACGAATAAAAATATAGTTTCGAGTAAAATACCGATGGTCGATAGAAGAAAGAGGGGATGCCACTCGGGCATCCCCAAGCTTAGTTGCTTGCTTCTCTTTGGATAATAGCTTGGGATGACATGGGCATCCCCAAGCTTAGGCTCTTCTTACTCCATATTCCTTCATCCATCGTAATATCACCCAAAACTTCAAAACTTCAATCACACAAAACTCAACAAAATCTTCATGAGATCCGTTAGTATAAGAAAACAAATCACTACTATAAGTACTGTTGCAACCCATATTTTATTCTTGCATTATATCTATTGTATTCCAACTTTTACATGGCAAAAACTCTTCAAAGAAAACCATAGAATCATCAAAACAAGCACACAGCGCAAAGAAAACGGAATCTGTCAAAAACAGAATAGTTTGTAGCAATCTGGATATTTTGAATACTTCTGAAACTCCAAAAATTCTAAAAGATTAGGACCACGTGAACAATTTGTATATTAATCTTCTGCAAAATGAATAGGTATTTTATCACGCTCCTGTTAAAAATGAGAATTATTTTCGTGAGCGCGAAAGTTTCTATTTTTCAGCAAGATCAAATCAACTATCACCCAACCTGATCATACAGGCTTTGCTTGGCACAAAAACTAATTAAAACACAAAAAACACTATCATAACAGTAGCATAATTTTTCAAACACTCAAGAACATAAAGCGAAAGACAAAAATAAATTTTATTCATTCGGTTGCCTCCCAACAAGCGCTATCATTTTATGCCCTAGCTAGGCATAAAGCATGGATCTATGTATTGTCATATTTGTTTTGATATCCTTAAGATGCACTCATGATTGATTAATATGGTGGCCTAATTCTTGTTTTAGGGAAGTGTTCCATACCCTCCACAGTGGAAATTGAAATTTAATATTGCCCTCTTTCATATTAATCACGGCACCAATACTACGTAAAAACGGTCTACAAAGAATAATTGGACAAGACAGATTGCAATCAAGATCAAGAACAATAAAATCTATGGGCACATAATTCCTATTTTCAAGAATAAGAACATCATTAATTCTTCCCATAGGCTTTTTAATAGTAGAATCCGCCAAGTGCAAATTTAAAGAACATTCTTCAATATCGGTAAGACCAAGCACATCACATAAAGATTTTGGAATTGTAGAAACACTAGCACCCAAGTCACATAAAGCAAAACACTCATAATTTTTAATCTTGACTTTGATAGTAGGTTCCCACTCATCATGTAATTCTCTAAGAATTGAAACTTCTAATTCCAATATTTCTTCCAAAGCTTTCATCAAAGCATCAATAATATGTTTAGTAAAAGCTTTATTTTGTTCATAAGCATGGGGTGAATTCATCATGGATTGCAACAAAGAGATACAATCAATCAAAGAGCAACTATCATAATTAAAGTCTTTGTAATCCAAAAGAGTGGGCATCACTAGTTAAAGTTTTGACCTCTTCAAACCCACTTTTATCAATTTTCTCAACAAGATTTTCACCCTCCGAATTGTCGAGACACCTTATAGCTAAAGTTGACTCTTCTCCAGTCCATTTTTCATCAATCTTAATTTTACTAAACAAGGAATCAATATAAGAAACACCAATCATTTTAAGATCATTATCACTTTTATCTTCTAATGAGATTGGTTTAGCGGCCATTTGATTTACTAGGGTAGCCTGTGCATTGGATATATATTTTTCCTAGCAAACTTTCAGCAAAAGCATACTTAGATTGGAGATTGCAAACTTCTCTACTAATATAATCAAGTTGTTTTGTTATAGCATCTAGCACAACGGAGAAACGGAGTAATGCAATAAGAATGATGACATGATATAGACAAGATCTATTAATGTAGAAATAGACTCATATCTTGTTATCCTTAATCGCAACGATACATACGTGTCGGGTCCCCTTCTGTCACTGAGATCAAGCACCGTAAGATCGAACCCATCACAAAGCACCTCTTCCCATTGCAAGATAAATAGATCAAGTTGGCCAAACAAAACCCAAATATCAGAGAAGAAATACAAGGCTATAAGCAATCATGCATATAAGAGAACAAAGAAGACTCAAATAGCTTTCATGGATAAAAAGATAGATCTGATCATAAACTCAAAGTTCATCGGATCCCAACAAACACACCACAAAAAAGAGTTACATCATATGGATCTCCAAGAGACCATTGTATTGAGAATCAAAAGAGAGAGAGGAAGCCATCTAGCTACTAACTACGGACCCGTAGGTCTACAAAGAACTACTCATGCATCATCGGAGAGGCACCAATGGGCATGATGAACCCCTCCGTATGGTGTCTAGATTGGATCTGGTGGTTCTGGAACTTGCGGCGGCTGGAATTGATTTTTGTTGACTCCCCTAGGGTTTCTGGAATATTGGGGTATTTATAGAGCAAAGAGGCGGTGCGGGAGGCCCCCTAGGTGGGCACGACCCACCTGGGCACGCTTGGGCCCCCAGGCATGCCATGGTGGCTTGTGCTCCCCTCGGAGCACTCCTCAGGTACTTTCTTGGCCCACTGGATGTCTTTTGGTGCAAAAAAATCCACAAAAAGTTTCACTGCGTTTGGACTCCGTTTGGTATTGATTTCCTGTGATGTAAAAAAACATGCACAAAACAGCAACTGGCACTTGGCACTAAGTCAATAGGTTAGTACCAAAAATGATATAAAATGATTGTAAAACATTCAAGAATGATAATATGACAGCACAGAATAGTAAAATATTATAGATACGTTGGAGACATATCACTACCGCTCGATAAGGACGATACTACCGCTTACATGCGGTACTACCACTACCTAGAGCGGTACTACCGCTGGGGTGCAACACGCAAGCCCCTAGCAAAACAGATGCACCAGGAAAACCAGAACTGCTACAACTTCTGCATATGAGCTCCGAATTGAGCAAAGTGGTTTTGGTGTTAGGGCATATCTCTCTCTAAGAGGTTTTGGTGTTTGATGACAATGCGTTTGCGGACTAATCGTATGATGGAGCATTTCAGATATTCATTCATTGGCACGAGATGATTTATTCCCCTCAGAGCTCAAAGAGAAGACGATGTAGTTCTCCTTCGTTTCGGTTTTGGTGGACTTGTGTCGTAGGAGATACCGTTCTATCAAGAGGGGGTCCGTATCGGAAAGGCTAGGGTGGAATCAACGCGTACACATTTCTTTTGCACCCCCAGCTCATTTCCCTCATCCTTGGAGGATCCTCCGGTATCGTGGAAGTGGCTTAGGAGAAGTGCTAGCGGTAGTACCGCGGCCCGGAGCGGCAGTACCCCGAGAGCCACAAGTGGTGGTACTGATGTATCAGCGGTAGTATCGCCCAGGGCAATAGGCGGCAGTAATGCTCTGGTTCCATGCTAGTACCGCCTCGACTCGAGGCGTGCTGCTCTCGTGTCGGATTCAGCGGCAGTAGAAATGGCAATAGGAGTGGTAGTACCGCTCTCAAGCGGTAGTACCACACCAACCACCGCTTCTAGTGCCGCTCAGGCTCTCTCTCTGTCCCATATCCTTCGTAGGTGCTGTGCGCGGTCCCAGTGGTAGTACTGCTGGGCCAAGCGGTGGTACCACTACGGCCAGCGGTAGTACCGCTCCCTTGAGCAGTAGTACCGCTCGCTGTGGGCTGAATGAGGGGATAACGGTTGGATCTTCCCCCCACTATAAAAGGGGGTCTTCTTCCCCAAGAAGACTCACCTCTTCTCCCCCCAAAACTCCATTGCTGCTCCAAAGCTCATTTTCGCCCGATCTCTCTCCCTAGCCAATCAAACTTGTTGATTTTTTAGGGATTGGTTGAGAAGGCCCTGATCTACACTTCCACCAATAAATTTTATTCCCCCACTAATCCCTTGCGGATCTTGTTACTCTTGGGTGTTTGAGAAACCTAGACGGATGAGGTCACCTCGGAGCCACATTCCATTGTGGTGAAGCTCCGTGATTTTGTTGGGAGCCTCCAATTCGGTTGTGGAGAGAGCCCCAACCTTGTTTGTAAAGGTCCGGTTGCCGCCTTCAAGGGCACCACTAGTGGAATCACGGCATCTCGCATTGTGTGAGGGCATGAGGAGAATACGGTGGCCCTAGTGGCTTCTTGGGGAGCATTGTGCCTCCACACCGCTCCAACGGAGACGTACTTCCCCTCAAAGGGAAGGAACTTTGATAACACATCCTCGTCTCCATCGAATCCACTTGTGGTTATCTCTTACCTTTACTTTGTGCAAGCTATTGTTGTGTTGTATCCTTTGCTTGCACTTGCTTTGTTGTTAGCATCATATAGGTTGCTCACCTAGTCGTTCATCTAGACAAACTTTGTTGCTAACCCTAATTTGTTAAGAAAAGCTAAAAATTGGTAGTTGCCTATTCACCCCCCCCCTCTAGTCAACCATATCGATCCATTCAAAGAGGCAGTAGAAAAATGCCAAAGGTATAGAGATGTGAAACCTCTATGAATGAAGAACCGACAAAAAAACCCCAACATCGAAAACATCATAGAAGATGTATGTGAACTCCGTTTTCGATGAACTCGGGCTTGTCATGAAGATGACCATAATCTCCAAATCTCACAAGGAGAATAACCAAAGAAGAACCAAGAAAGATGATGCAAGGATGCAATGGTTTGAGCTCTCTACAAACGATACGATCAAGCTACCAATTTGAGAGCCCCCTTGATAGTACGGCAATCGATCCTATAACACAGTCTCCCAACTACCACCATGAGACCGGTAAAATAGAAAACCTATCAAGGGCAAACCTTTGCCTTGCACATAATCCACTTGATCTAGATGATGACGATCTTGTCCTCCTCAAGATGGACCACCTTTCTTGATTGCGTCGGGTCGATGAAGACTAGTTGATTGCTCCCCCATACTCCACTATAAGTGAGCCAATCTTCGGCACATCTTCACAAGTCCATTGTCACCACAATGGACGGTAAGCTTCAAGCATGATCTCTTCGTGATGCTCCACTTGAAATTTTGCACACCGCAATCTTGATGACGATCACCACTTGATGTCATCCTCCATGGGTTGTATGATATCTTCCTCTTGATGCAAGCCCATGGACACATACCTAACCCCACATAGAACTTTCACATAGACCACGGGTTAGTACACAAAGCATAATGGACAATGCTTACAATACCATGAGATCACTTGATCCCATTTGGTACATCTTCTACGCTTTGTGTGTTGGTCAACTTGAATCACTCTTTGTACATAGTCTTATCAACCTTGAATCTTTCCAACTCTCTCCATTAAGATGATGTCTTGAAGGTAAACATGAATGTTCACACAATCTTCTTCTTCAAGACATGCTTGCAATAAGCTCAACTCACACATGACCAATCTTTGGATAAATCCTTAATAGCACCTTGGTCAACACATAAACTCCTTGAACCCAACACATGGACTTCAAGAAAAATCTATGGACAAATCCTTCAAATATAGCTCAAGGCAACCATTAGTCCATAGAGAATGTCGTTAATTGCCAAAACCAAACATGGGGGGCACCACATGTCCTTTCACAAAGCTATAACAATCATGCATAATAAAATACAACAAAGACTCAATTACTTCCAATAAATAATATGATCATAAACCCACAATTCATCGGATCCCAACAAACACACTGTAAAAGAAGATCACATCAGATAGAACTCCATGGAGATCATGGAGAACTTTGTATTGAAGATCAAAGAGAGAGAATAAGCCATCTAGCTACTAACTATGGACCCATAGGTCCGTGGTAAACTACTCACACATTATTGGAGGGTGGCAAAGTTGATGTAGAAGCCCTCCGTGATCGACTCCTCCTCTGGCAAAGTACTGGAAAAGGCCTCCAGATGGGATCCTAGAAGAACAGAAGCTTGTGGCGATAGAAAAGGTGTTTATGCATATGGGGCAAGTGTTTTACGACATGGAAATCACATCCATTAGCTACCTAGACGGTGAGAAGGTAATCTGTTACCCAAATCTCAGGGTCCTGACTTTCGCAGTACTTGTCCATCGTGTTTAACTTAAAACTAGGTGGGAACTTGTAGCGAACTATCTCATCGATGAAGCATGCTAGATGTATTGTTGTGGGGCCAACGACTGATGAGAGGATGGTATCGATCTTGCGTCGTGCATTATCCAAGCCGGACACATGGTCACACTCATCAAAAGTTGGTTGATTGGGATATGTAGCATTCTGACGCAACTGATGTGTGCAATGCTACTTGGTTTCTCATAGGGGTGGGTCGTGCGACCTCTCGATCCGCGGGGCCATCCCCCAACTTTCTTTAGGCTAATATAACATACGGGAATCCACGTTGTTGGTGCTTGGCCCGCGGGGCTCCCAATCACGGCTGCCTGGCTTGTGGGTCATATGGGAGGTAGTGCTTCCCATGTCACCGAACATCCTGGCATGACTTTTGGACAAGGCATAATTATCCTGCATGATGATACGTCTCCATCTATAATTTATGAAGCATTCATGCTATTTTATTATCTATTTTGAATGATTATGGGCTTTATTATACACTTTTATATTACTTTTGGGACTAACCTATTAACCGGAGGCCCAGCCCATATTGTTGTTTTATTGCCTGTTTCAGTATTTCGAAAAAAAGGAATATCAAACGGAGTCCAAACGGAATGAAACCTTCGGCAACGTGATTTTTTTGGAAGAATATCATCCTAGAGACGTGGAGTTCAAGTCAGAAGATACTCGAGGAACCCAGGAGATAGGGGGGCACCCCCCCCCCTACAGGGCGCCCCCTGCCTCGTGGACCCCTCGAGCACCCCCCGACCGACTTCTTTCGCCTATATAACCCTACGTACCCTAAAACCATCGAATATCAAGATAGATCGGGAGTTCCGCTGCCGCAAGCCTCTGTAGCCACGAAAAACCTCTCGGGAGCCCGTTCCGGCACCCTGACGGAGGGGGAACCCATCACCGGTGGCCATCTTCATCATCCCGGCACTATCCATGACGAGGAGGGAGTAGTTCACCCTCGGGGCTGAGGGTATGTAACAGTAGCTATGTGTTTGATCTCTCTCTCTCTCTCTCTCTCTCTCTTGTGTTCTCTCTATGGCACGATCTTGATGTATCGCGAGCTTTGCTATTATAGTTGGATCTTATGATGTTTCTCCCCCCTCTACTCTCTTGTGATGAATTGAGTTTCCCTCTTGAAGTTATCTTATCGGATTGAGTCTTTATTTGAGAACACTTGATGTATGTCTTGCCGTGTTTATCTGTGGTGACAATGGGATATCACGTGCCACTTGATGTATGTTTTGGTGACCAACTTGCGGGTTCCGCCCATGAACCTATGCATAGGGGTTGGCACACGTTTTCTTGACTCTCCGGTAGAAACTTTGGGGCACTCTTTGAAGTACTTTGTGTTGGTTGGATGAATCTGAGATTGTGTGATGCATATCGTATAATCATGCCCGCGGATACTTGAGGTGACAATGGTGTATCTAGGTGACATTAGGGTTTTGGTTGATTTGTGTCTTAAGGTGTTATTCTAGTAGGAACTCTTGAATAGATTGATCTGAAAGAATAACTTTGAGGTGGTTTCGTACCCTACCATAATCTCTACGTTTGTTCTCCGCTATTAGTGGCTTTGGAGTGACTCTTTGTTGCATGTTGAGGGATTGTTATATGATCTATCTATGTTATTATTGTTGAGAGAACTTGCACTAGTGAAAGTATGAACCCTAGGCCTTGTTTCCTATCATTGCAATACCGTTTACGCTCACTTTTATCATTACTTACCTTGCTGTTTTTATTTTTTCAGATTACAAAAACCTATATCTACCATCCATATTGCACTTGTATCACCATCTCTTCGCCGAACTAGTGCACCTATACAATTTACCATTGTATTGGGTGTGTTGGGGACACAAGAGACTTTTTGTTATTTGGTTGCAGGGTTGTTTGAGAGAGACCATCTTCATCCTACGCCTCCCACGGATTGATAAACCTTAGGTCATCCACTTGAGGGAAATTTGCTACTGTCCTACAAACCTGTGCACTTGCAGGCCCAACAACGTCTATAAGAAGAAGGTTGTGTAGTAGACATCACGTGACCACCTTCGTCTTCGGTTACTCCAACCCTTGCTCAAATATCTTCTTGTCTGGATGCCCTTTTCGGAAATTTACCGTAGCGAGAGCCCCTGCCATTGCCTGCAGATACTTGGCTGCGTGCGATTGGGTTCTGGGCTGAGGTCTGCGGCATTCTCAATTGCTTGGCACATCCTTCTGCTTTGGAGAGCTAGGGTGGCTTTTTCCGCCAATGGCATGGTCTTTCGACCATCCTGGTGGGACCGACAGAGCTCCTCGACTTCTTCAAAGTCGGTTGCCTTTCTCTCGAAGCATCTCTTTTCTTTTGAAACCATGGCGACGGTCCCGAGGACTTTTACCAGGACTGCCTCTTGCACCTCATTGTCTAGGATTGGTTCATTGATTGCTTCGATTGTCTTATTACTGACTTCTACCAGCTCAAATCCGGCATGCCCACCATGTAGGCCTGGATCAAGGTCGCCTCCCATGGGCGGAGAGGCAATGCGGCTAGTGGGTGACTATCTGTTGACTCGTCTATCTCCTCATTGAGGTCATCATACTCTTCTGTCCCCTTGAGGGCATTGGTGAGGTCTTCGATGTTGGTGATGAAGTGAGTGGTGGGTGGGACAAAAATCGGCATGTTGCTCCTGGGTCCGGCATGACACCAAGCCTTGGAAAACAAGCTCGTTGTGCGAACCTGCGACGTACTCCAGATTGCCTAATCGAACGATCCGACATGGAGAGTAGGTCCCGACTAGGCAAATGTGGCATTTCGAGTTGATGACAAAGATCAAGACGCCAAAAACAGAGAACCGACCCGGCGCGTAGATCGTGCCAATGTTCACTAGTGATCCTATCCGATGTGTGAGTTCACCATACGGAACCTGCATGAGCTATCACTGTTGGAGTAGATTCTGGCAGATCCATCGAAAGGGTGTACCGGCGAGGTGAGTAGATCGAAGGGGAAGCAAGAGATCATATTTACCCAGGTTAAGGTCCTCCTTAAAACCTTACCCCTGCTTGTGTCGTATATTGTGATAGAGGTGTACAAAATACAAGTACTACTTGAGGGATTGTATGTTGTCCCTCTACTAGCTTGGCCCCGTCTTGTATAATATACCTGGGCCCTAGGGTTACATGAACTGGCTATCAGTAGAGAGGAGTCCTTATGGCTCTGGCTTCCTTGTCTTGAACGACAAGGTCTCCAGAGTCTTCCTTTTATAGATCCCATGTCTGGCATGATGGCTTAGCGCAAAAACTGACCTACCGGTCCTTGGACTGGCCTTCTGTGGCCGACTACGAGCAACGTGAGGCACCCTGGGCCATAACACCTTCATATCATATTAGTTATGTTGTATATACGACATGAGTATGGCATTTTGGAGACCAAGCTCGCTGGAGGCATTTATTTTGAAAAATTCAAAATTTGCAGTTTCATTTTTTGAAAAAGATACACATGTATGCAAGGATGTAATGTGCATGTGTGTAAAATTCAGGTTGAAATATCTTGAATTAAGAGCTGCACAAAAAAAGAGGCAAAATCAAGGACTTTGAGAACCAACCTGTGGTTTATGGTTAGGAGGACAGTGGTATTCCTTGTCCACTAGAGTTACAAGTCCCAGACTTGACATTGGTGCTCGTATTTTCCTATATTTATTTCAGGCCTCCTGCGATGAGTGTTCAGTGTGAGAAGACGTTCTCGTCGACTACGAAGACGTCTGTTGCAACTTCGTCAATCTTAAGATGATGTGCCGGCTCAGTCGCTCGGAGGTGCTTACAAAAATAGGTATAAGTATATATGTTCATAGAGGTGAATGTATATTCGGGGGTGTGTGACCGTGTAATAATCGGATGCGTACGTCTTCTCTAGTGTACCATTATCTGAAGAAAATAAGGCCCCGCCCGCTTTTCCTTCGCTCTTGGACGCTATCATGTGACGGATGTCTCTCCTCGCGTGCTAGCTCCTCCTTGTCTCCTTTGGAAAGAGGTCGTGCCAATCATTCGGCTGATGGTACTTGAACTTGGTAAAAGATTGAAGCTATAATTACATGGACCGGCTACAAGTCAATCGCCTGAAAAACAAATAACAGCCAGTCGATTCTCCTTCTTTTGTATTAACCGTTCGATCAGGATCCAATGGACGTTGGTCGTCTTCAAACCCAGACAGTTCTTCTTCCTCTCTCTCATCCGCTGATCCAGCCCAGTCCTAACAGCCGCCCTCCGCCGCCTGCGACCGCCTTGTCGCCCCACCCTCCCCTGAACCACCCCCCACCATCGGTCTTCCGCCGCCTCCGATCATCCCTCTAGCCCCCCTCCCCCTCCCCCAGTGCCGAGTTTTTTCTTCGGCGAAGCCCCACACCACCGCCGTCCACCAGCACCGCCCCCACGGCCCCACCCTAAACCCTACTACCTCCGTCCTGTTTTATTGGTCATGATAGTATTTTATGCTAAAGTTGACCATGGATTTAACTAACAAAATGTTAATACATGTTGATCATATACTATTTAACTAATAAAATGTTAATGCATGTTATTTTATTAGTTAAATCCATGGTCAACTTTTAGCACAAAATACGAAGAGGACCAATAAAGCAGGACGGAGGTAGTAAGATAGATACCGGGGTAGTCTGTCCAGCGAGCTTCTTCCTCCCCTTCGGCGAGTTTCTTCCTTCAACCAAAACCGATTGACCCAAAATTCGAAAGCCAGGCGATTGACATGTAGCAATTGTGATAATTACAAATCATAAGCACTTGGTAATAAGAAGGGCTTGCATGCATGTGAAATTATAATCATGAAAAACCCACAGCCAATCATATAACAGTACGTATATATACTAGCACAATCATCGTCCCCTTCCCTAGTGGGATTACAAAGTTTTTCCCTTTAGGGGCCGTGGAGTACAGTACAAAGCTGATTATTGGCAGGGGCAACGTGCCGCGTACACCGCCCATGCCAGCGGCTTTGCGTGCACCGCCCTCTGGAAAAGTTGGAACCCAACTCGACGATAAATCATTTGCTAATACTGTAGTTCTTTAAGTGATGCCCCCAAATCTTCATTTCTACTTCCTCTGTTTCCAAAATAAGTCTTTCTGGATTTTAACATCAACTACATATGGATGTAAATAAACATAGTTTAGAGTGTAGATTCACTCGTTTTGCTCCGTATGTAATTCATATTAAACTCTCTGGAAAGACTTATATTTAGAAACGAAGAGAGTATGGACGCAGAGTTTCTGCACCCGAGCTCAAATGAGCTCGTGTGAACAGTAAAATCAAAACAAATTCAAAAACTTCCAATTTTTTTGAGAGAAACATTGACAAAAGTTTTAAATGCTTGCAAAAATTTGTCATGAAATCACATTCCTATAAAGCGTGGCAAAAAAAAAATCAGTACCCTGAAAAATGCTACTTTCAAAAGTATTTTGGAGCACTGAATTTGTTTTTTCTTTTTGCCTAGCCTTACAGGAACGTGATTTCATGAAAAAAAAAATTGCACGCTCTTAGAACTTTTATCAATGTTTCTCCCAAAAAAATTGGAATTTTTTTATTTTTCTTCGATTGTACTATGAAAAGCACTTTCGATACATCTCCTTTATTCATTCTGATGACAAGTATTTGCGGACGGAGGGAGTATATGCTACAATAGGAGTAGCGTGCATGGTTGTTAATCCTATTGTAGTCTGGTTCCAAGCTAGATACCCCTGATCCCGCCAAAAGGATAAGCTAGATACTCATGGAGTAGGAGTATTCAACACAGCCACGTCCTGTTCAGAAAACACAGGCACGTGCATGCACGGATGCACCGTATATATCGCGGCTGTCGCCTCCAGAAACGGACACCGAGAGGTGCCCAAACAGCTCCGTGGAAGAGCAATTAATCCAGCACGACGGACGGACGGAGTAATTGGAGAAGGGAGACCACCTGAGAATTCATGGGGACGGGGCCTCCTCACGTATAGCTGGCACCGGCATGCCAGCGTGAGAATTCATGGGGAAGATGGCAAATGAAGCAGCCCAGGCAACAAGTCAAACTAGGGAACGTCACTTGGCATTTGGCAAAGCCACACTTGGCCGACCCAGCTGGACCGACCCGCTTCGACAAGCACCAGCGCCGGGCTGGTTCGGACGCCGCGGAGCCGCTCGGGCCGCTGCGCATGTACCTCGACTCCTCGAGCCACCACTCGCCTTCTCCGGCGACAGAGTGGACACGTGTCATGAGCATTTGCCAGACACGTCGCCGCTGTCGAATCTGAGCCAAAGTGACGGTGAAGGCGCCCAACTGCTGGATCCATGCCTGGGGCCCCGACGCGAAGCTCAGGTCTTGACCTAGGACCGACAGAGGAACAGCTATCTCGTTCTCGTTTGAGTAAGAGCATCTTCAGCCGTTCGACCCCTCGGTACGCCAAAAAGAGCGGCCTGAGAGCGAACCGGCGCTAGATTGGTTCTGGGATTCGGTTCGCTCACAGTCATAGGCTCACGGTCGCCGCGGGTTTGGCGAAGTTCGTTTCAAATTTTTGCAAACTCGGCCGCAGGAACTCAGCCATACTTCATTGAAATTTGTAAAAAAACGTAAAAACATGCAAGAACTACGCGTAACTTACAAAGACAAACTAAAAAGCCTAGCCGCCGCCGTCGTCTACATGCCGAGAAGCCTATAGAAGCGGGTGTAGTCGCCGCCGTAGTCGTCGTCGCGCGCCTCGCCTGCGACGTCGCTGCTGCAGCCCTGGCCGGGGTCGCCAACACGTGGCGGGCGCTGACGGCCCGACCTCGCCTCCTCGTCGCGATCGATGACGATAACGCCGCCATCCTCGGCGGCGACGGCTTCGATGTTCCAGTGTACCCGTGGCGGCGCGACTCGTCACGGACGTAGTCCTCCTTCGCCCATTTGAGGGCGGACTCGTCTGTCAGACCCGACTCAATGTCACATCGATCTAGCTCAGAATACATCATATCACTTTGCGGCCTCACGCACGGTATCCCAACGGTGTCGCCTTACTTTAGCCCGGACCGTTTAGCCTTTTGGCACACGATATGATAGTGTCGCTAGCATCCATATGATAAGGAGCCCGGTGACATGGCTAGTCGTAAACCCAAAGTGGCACAGACTTACAGGACAGCATCCATGACCCAAAGATCGAACGTGTCGGTCATCAATGAGTGAGTTCCGGCAGTAGCACTAGGCTAGCAGACTCGATGGCCCGGTCAGAAGGGCTAACAGGACTCCGTTACTCAACGCGTGACATTTCCCGAAGGGATGCACACAGAACGAAGAAGGACACATGCCGGCCACCTAAGTGTTTCCTGAGCAAGAGTAAGCTACCATGGCTCGGTGAAAACACTAGGAGACATTTCCCGGTAAGAGAGGCTACTAAAGATAAACAACTAGATAGTCAGATCCCACACATACCAAGCATTTCAATAACATACACACAATATGCCTGATATGTGCAAATACAACATGGCATCACATCATGACTCTACGACTCAAGTATTTATTCAATAGGCTCCGAGAAGCGAGATATTACAAACAGGGGTCTCATGACCCAACATTCAGAGCATACAAATCAAGCACAAGCGGAAGCTTAACATGTCTGAGTACAGACATCTACAAATGAAAAAGGCTTAGAAGCCTGACTATCATCTAGATCCTGCCGAGGGCACAAGATCGTAGCTGAGGTAACAAGCTAAACGTCGAAGTCCACGTGGAACTACTAGCGAGACCAAGTCTCTCTCAAAAACATAAAATAGGCAAACGTGAGTACAAATGTACCCAAAGAAGACTTACATCAGAACTAACTACATATGCATCATTATCAACAAAGGGGATGGTGGAGTTTAACAGCAGCAAGCCAGCTTTGACTCGGTGGCTATCCTAAACTACGACTGCAAGTAACTCTTTTGAGGTGGCGCACACGAGTCCACATATTCACCAACCAATACGCCACTATGGATCCGCTCCCATCTCCCTACGAGAGCGCCATCCATAGCACTCACGCTTATCTTGCGTATTTTAGAGTATCCACTTTCACTTGTCTATGAACTGTTATAGGCAACCCAGAAGTCCTTTACCGCGGACACGGCTATTCGAATAGATCATATTAACCCTGCAGGGGTGTACTTCTTCATACATGTTTCCACCACTTAGCGTGCAGACACGACATGTGCTCGGCAGACTTCAGCGAAAAGCCGACGTGGGTGTAGACCACGACCTACCTAGACACTCAAGTCCCTAGTCCAGGTTTATCGCCTATTTGGGTTCCATCTATGAGGAGTTCGGCGAAGTTTCGCTCACAGCCCCAAACGATGTGAACAGGTTCCGTGACACCAAACAGGCGCCGGTTTACGACCCACGTGCCTACCGCATCACAGCCCACCCCTACGGTCAAGATCAAGCGCGGCCTCCAAAGATACTACAAACACGAAACTACTTGCAACTCCCGGACAGAGGACAAGGGTGAATAAGAAGTCGAAAGGGTCATATTTCAGGCCCAATGCATGGTAGTAGCTGAATCATGGATCACAAACACAGACTCGGTTCCTAAGGACGGCTGCAATGAGACAACCCACCATGTACTCCTACATGGCCTCTCACCGCTACCTTTACCAAATCGTGTTCACACACTTAGCTCACTCACAAGAGGACATGTTCACGCACCTCGATTCATCCTCGATGAATCGACCGACTCAACTCTAAGCAACAAAGAAGCATGACAAACAAGCATGAATGAGTAGGCACAACAAGGCTCAAACAACTCCTACTCATGCTAGTGGGTTTCATCTATTTACTGTGGAATGACAGGTCATGCAATGGATAAGGGGTTCAGCTACCGCAGCAAGTAACAAATGATTCGTTGTTGTCCTAATGCAGTAAAAGAGAGCAGGAGCGAGAGAGTGGGATTGTATCGGAATGAACAAGGAGGTTTTGCTTGCACGGCACTTCAAGATAACATTGAGTCTTCATCGGTGTCAACGATCACATCGCTTGCACAACGCTGTCGAGAGGGACAAACACCGTGAATCGAGAAAGAACACAATCAATGCAATGCTACAATATGATGCATGATCATGACATGGCAATATGATGTGATTTGAGCTAATGCATCTAGCTATGATTTAAATGAAGTTGGTTTGAATACATGATCCAAATTCAAACTCCATATATGGTTATTTAAATGCCCTTTATTTGTTTTGTCCAAAACAGAGAACAAACTTTGTTCAAACATGCATGAAAATGGTACAGATGGATTCCTTGAATTTTTCTGATAATTTTTCATATATAATTTGTTTGATTTGGAGCTATGGTTGATTTTCTATGATTTATTGAAGTTTAGGGCATTTTCTGAATTTCCTGAATAATATTAAATCCAGAAAACCTATTACTACGTCAGCATGACTTCACGGTGACGTCAGCAAGTCAACGGCGTTGTCCAGGTCAAATCTGACCTGTGGGACCGATATGTCAGTGTCACAGTTAGTTAATAGGGGGTTATCTGCTTAATTAAAAGATTAGGGGGGGTCGGGGCCCACTGGTTGTTAGTGGCTAATTAGGTTTAGTTAACATTTAACTAAAGTTAGCAGGGCCGGGCCCGCATGTCAGTGACCCAGGGGAGGTCAAACCCCTGGTCAGCCGAGGCTAATACGCCGGCGGCTCGACGCCGGCGATAAAGTCTTGGCGGAGGGTTTTGGGTTAGCTCCTCGGCACCAAAACAACGGCGAGAGGCTCTACGGTGCAAAGGTGACGAGGCGCTGTCTAACGGGCAAGCGGGAGGAGCTGGGTGGATTGAGCTTCGTCGGAGGCGAGCTCGTGGCGGCGGCCGAGCTCGGGCGGAGTTGGGAATGGTGCCGTGAGGCACGGCGGGCGAACGGTGGGTGCTACTGCCCTCGGTGACGTCTTGAGCACGGTGACGCCTTCGAACGAAGTTGCGGTGGTCTGTGGCCACACTACACGCCATGGCAGCGGCGCTCTCTGCTCGGTGGAAACGGCGGCTACGGAGGGAAATAGAGCACGGGGAGAGAGGGGAAACGACAGAGGAGCTCACGGCGGGTGCAGCGGTGGCATCGGCGAGCTCGGGAAGGCACCAGAGTGAGCGGAGCATCGAGGGGGATCTCCGGCGGCCGGTGATGGAAACGAAGACGGCGGCGCTGCTTCAGGCGTCCCGCGGCCGCGTGGCTTGGTGGGAAGGAAGAGGGGGTTGAGGCGGAGCCCCTGAGCATGGCGGAAGGGTGAGGGGAAGGCGGTGGCCACGGTGGTGGCGTACGGCGGCGACGGACCCGCTCGGGTTCGTGAGAGAGAGAGGTCTAGGGGAGGGGAAAGGCACGCGGGAGAGTGAGGGAGAGAGGCAGGGAGGTGCGTGGCGACGCGGGAGGGATCGAGGCGTCGGGGACACAGGCAGGCAGGGTGGAGGTGGCCGGGGCACGTGCCGGCGCGCTGCGGCCACGCGCTCGTCCTCCTGGCAGAGGAGGAAGACGACAGGGGGGGAGATGGGCTGGGCCAGCTCCAGGTAAGTGGCTGGGCTTCTCTCTCTCTCTCTGTTTTTTCTAATTTCCTTTCTGTTTTTTCTATTTTCTGTAGTTTGTTTTGATTTAGTTTTAGACACTAAATCATTTTTTATAAATTCTGTAGGTTTTTATGTGGCTTGCTAAAATGTATACAAAGCCACTCACAAACTTCCAGAATTAATTGGAGTTATATTTAATATATATATAAATATAAATCCAAGCAAATAATTATTGGGTTAATTCAAATGGCCCAAAATAATTAACTCTGAGATACTGAAAATATTGTTTTGAGTTTTACCTCTTTGCAATATTTTCAGAGACTAGGAGGAACATTTTCTTGGACTTCTTTGAGAAGATTTTAATGTTGATCATTTTTAGAAGATTTCTGAGGCTTTGAAAGATCCCTCAATTCAAATTTCATTGAATTAAAACATGATGCTCACATGAGGCCTAGCCTAGTGCAAAACAGGACCAGGGATGTGACAACTCACCCCCACTAAACAAAAATCTCGTCCCGAGATTCAAGCGTAGGGTAAGGTGAAGGGGGAACGCAAACTAGTATAATCTTCACGATCCAGGTTGCCCTTCATAAAACATTGATTCGATCACCATCATTGTCTCGAAGTCTTGCCTTGAGAACTCCAGCTATCATGAGAACGAGAGAAGAGGAAAGACCCTAAAAGAATTGTTCTTCCCGAAAGTCGAACAACTCAGGATTAATCCACGGAATGAGACATAGCAGCATCTCTCGGACTGAGACACGAAGCACACATCTAGAAGGATGGAGTGGAACAAATGACGAGGATTCAATAGGTAGACAACAATTCCACACCTAAGAGAGTGGTGAACGGTTGTCAACGTAACGAGGATTTGAGTTGTCATGATACCACAGCGAGGCACCTCGGAGAAGGTGACTTGTGGAACCATTACCTTAAGTGGCAAGAAGAATTACTTTGGATTCAGAGACCATTGAAACTCTCTATACCAGCCTAAGTCAACTCACAATCGATCATTTGAAGGAGTCCGAAGGAATGACATTCTCGGCCAGGTTGGATGATGTGGATTACCTTGTTGAAGACAACATAAGGAATGATTTTGGTAACTGGGGAGGAGCTCAACAGTAGAGAGTGATTCCACTATTGGAGGGGTTATAGCACAATCGAGGAAACTGGGAGCAATCCTAGTTAGTGCTGGTGATAATACATAGTGCTTGTGCGTGCTCTCAAGAACTTGAGCATTTCCATATCCATTAAGGTTTTACCAACATCCGTGTCAAGGGTGCTGACAACACAACATACTACCATGATGAATAGTGATGGACAATGCAAATACAAAGGAAGATAACACCTTCTCAGATTTCACCTTAACGAGGCCAAGGGGACAAAACCTGGAGGATTGACCGAGAGACATTTAGCACTCCGCTTCTAATGTTCTCCTTGATGTGCTAGCATATCCCATTCATAGATATGGTCTGGTATCTAGAACATCAAGTAAAGGTCGGACTTCGGGAGCACAAAAATCATAAGGCACACAAGTAGGGAATAATTCCTACGAAGTCCTTATGGAGAGGTGGCCAACTTCTTCAATCAAGATACTACAATAACAGGTCTTCCGGTTGGGTGTGTTGACCACGACATTCACCTTGCGATTCTGAGAGGCCAATATTATAGTTCTTGGGAAATGTTCCAACCATCATATCTGCCTGAGATTCATATCTAGTTGGTGTCAGAATAATCCAGACTCATCGAGTCTAGAAAGAAAAATGAGAGTTTGCAACACAAACCGACGAGATGACGTCGCGGGATTCTCGGGAAATGAACTACGATAGCAAGCTCCAAAACATGAGCTGGTTCTGCCACAAACCTGTGAACACGCTGTCCAGGACAAGCATGACCACGTGGTAGTCTTATAATAAAACACTACCGAGTTCTGGAGGGGAACCATCATCGAGATAACAAAGTCTTGTGCATATCCATCCGGGCCCTTCAGGATTAGCGCATGAGCTTCTTTTCTTTGAACAAATCAATCAGTGGCTTGGTGTGCTAGGAATACATATAGAATGAAGGTTGCAAGTCTTCGAACCACAGAATACTTCGCACGTATGCATGAATGATTTGGGATGATTCCAGAGGAGGCAATATTGACTTTCTCGAATCCATGGCGGCAACTTGCATCAAATGCACATGAACTAGAGGAAGTCACTTCTTACATCTGAACATGGCTTCATGAGCTAGCATGAACAAATGCTTTCAAAAGTTTCCAACACTAGCTTAATGTTTACCAAAATTATGGAGAAGACAAGGATGTTGTCGATGGGCTCAACAGCAATTCATCCAGATTTTCCATGAAGATGGAATTCCATAATTATGTGAACAAGATGATAGTATTGGTCAGACACAAAGATATAATGATGTATGCCCGAGGAGAATCCACGAGTAAGACAACATTACGCACATCATTGGTTCTGATATGACTTGACAATAGCCCATACCCAAGTCAAAGTTTTGACGACGCAATAGATCCAACAACTGATCACGAGGACCAATCGATGAAGATATTACCTTTCTTCAACAAACACACACAAGGATATCCCTTGGAGATGAACTAAGTCAGGTGAGCTTTTATCTTCCAACTCTCCAAGTTGTTGTTTAGCTTAACCAACTAGCTCAGGGGTATCCAACACAGATTTCTTGGAGAAAGGGGTGGTTTCAGGAAACCAACTTGATCACGAACTCAACATAGCAGTCAGGTGACAACCTGGTAATACTTCCGAGAAGATATTCGGAAAATCACGGACCACCGATATGTTACTAAGCTCGAGAACAATCCCGCTTTTCAGGGCAAGACGATATGATCAAATAAGCGAGGGATTGGCACAATTCCTAACTCATTGATCGAAGAGTGCACCGGAAGTAAGGACTAGGTAGCACGATCTATCTTAGGATGATGATTCAAGAATCAACACGCTAAGAATGAAGTTGTTGTCCTTTAACTACTAAGCAACAGAGTTGCTAGGAGTATTGATTTCAGACACCACGATTCACTTGTCAGCATTCCGGTTACAATATCACGGAAACCGAGGAATGAACAATGATGGCAAGAAGTATTATTGTGTCAAGAGTTCATAGGATGGTGTGCAATTCCCATGATATTCCTGATATAAAGATGGTAACACTCCAAGGTAGAACAGAACAAAAGCTGGATTAGCATTTTGATCTGCGAAGTACAATTGCTTTGACCCAATCCTAGACATGGATGAGGTACTGGAGTTTGTTTTCTCCTAGTCACTCCGAATAGAATGGCTTGACGGACCACAGCAGTAAAAGGCATCGATGAACACGAATGCACGACTACTCCTGACTATCCATCGATAGACGAAAATCAGGATACAACTAAAGGAGGACAACTCAAAGGACATACGATTTCCTGAGTTGTGGATGCATAGATTAGTATGTCGAACCAAGTTCAACATATTTCTTCCAGATAACCCATGCAGAAAGGTAGAACTGGCAGAGTCACAACATAGAATCGATAATTCATCGAGAGCACTTTTGTTGTGATCTTTTGGTTCAACGAGAAACTGCTGCCATAAGTAGTTCACGGTATTTGGAAGAATGATATACCACGAAGCTCGAGGACTATCGCAAAGGTTACTAATTACCTAAAGGAACTAGCAAACACTACCAACATGAAATAAGTAGGGTGAATCTCGGGTTCAAAACCGAGGAGTAGAATACCTACAAACTAAATTGCATCACGGGATGCTTTCGAGAATAAAGGCCAGAATCATCACACTGGGAACAAAAGCACGTCTAAACTACTAGGTGATACTTAGACACCTAGGGTCATAATATTAGCTCCAACATAAATGCTGAGGCAATGAAATACCTCAACACACTAGTTAGTGTGGTTGACCTGGCACAAAGGATCTTCAGAACGGTAAAAAGGAATTTGCAAATGCATCAGACTATATAGAAACCTAGGATGACTCGGACAGCATAACGGCTGTAAATGCTCAAAAGATTGGAGACATACAACAAAAATGGTGGCATAACCACTTAATATCACAATATCAAGGTTTCGAGATCAACAGTTATGAACATACGGAAGTAGTAAAAACTGAGCTGAGATTTGAAACTAACAATTCTAAATAAGTCTAAGGATTAGTAACACGTCATCCTGATAGATAGATGAGAAGGCCTAGTTCTTAATCCCCGTAGAAGAGAAGAGGTTGACTCAGATCAGAAGGCCATGGGGTATAAGGAGTAAAAAGAGCCTTACGTTCCATCCCACAATCAATTCCCCTACATATAACTAAAGCATTTCTAGACTCAACTTCACCGGTTTGGCTTGGTAATCCTACAGCAATAAGCTCGATACCAAAGTCGTCAGACCCGACTCAATGTCACATCGATCTAGCTCAGAACACATCATATCACTTTGCGGCCTCACGCACGGTATCCCAACGGTGTCGCCTTACTTTAGCCGGACCGCTTGCGCCTTTTGGCACACGATATGATAGTGTCGCTAGCATCCATATGATAAGGAGCCCGGCCGACATGGCTAGTCGTAAACCCAAAGTGGCACAGACTTACGAGGACAGGCATCCATGACCCAAAGATCGAACGTGTTTGGTCATCACGAAGTGAGTTCCGGCTGTAGCACTAGGCTAGCAGGACTCCGAAACCGGGTCAGAAGCGGGCTAACAGGACTCCGTACTCAACGCGTGACATTTCCGAAGGGATGTACCACAGAACGAAGAAGGACACATGCCGGCCAGCCTAAGTGTTCCGGAGCAAGAGCAAGCTACCATGGCTCTGTGGAAACACTAGGAGACATTTCCGTAGAGAGGCTACTAAAGATAAACAACTAGATAGTCGATCCCACACATACCAAGCATTTCAATAACATACACACAATATGCCCGATATGTGCAAATACAACATGGCATCACATCATGACTCTACGACTCAAGTATTTATTCAATAGGCTCAGAAGCGAGATATTACAAACAGGGTCTCATGACCCAACATTGAAAGCATACAAATCAAGCACAAGCGAAGCTTAACATGTCCGAGTACGTACATCTACAAATGAAAAAGGCTTAGAAGTTCGACTATCATCTAGATCTGCCGAGGGCACAAGATCGTAAATGAGGTAACAAGCTAAACGTCAAGTCCACGTGGAACTACTAGCGAGACCAAGTCTCTCAAAAAACATAAAATAGGCAAACGTGAGTACAAATGTACCCAGAAGACTTACATCGAACTAACTACATATGCATCATTATCAACAAAGGGATGGTGGAGTTTAACAAAACAAGCCAGCTTTGACTCGGTGGCTATCCTAAACTACATTTGCAAGTAACTCTTTTGAGGTGGCGCTACGAGTCCACATATTCACCAACCAATACGCCACTATGGATCCGCTCCCATCTCCCTCACGAGCGCCATCCATAGCACTCACGCTTATCTTGCGTATTTTAGAGTATCCACTTTCACTTGTCTATGAACTGTTATAGGCAACCCAAGTCCTTTACCATGACACGGCTATTCAATAGATCATATTAACCTGCAGGGTGTACTTCTTCATACATGTTTCCACCACTTAGCGTCGCACACGACATGTGCTCGGCAGACTTCAGCGAAAACCGACGTGGGTGTAGACCACGACCTACCTAGACACTCAAGTCCCTAGTCCAGGTTTATCGCCTATTTGGGTTCCATCTATGAGGAGTTCGGCGAAGTTTCGCCACAGCCCCAAACGATGTGAACAGGTTCCGTGACACCAAGCGGGCGCCTGTTTACCTGACCACGTGCCTACCGCATCACAGCCCACCCCTACGGTCAAGATCACAGACGGCCTCCAAAGATACTACAAACACCAGAAACTACTTGCAACTCCTGGACAGAGGACAAGGGTGAATAAGAAGTCGAGCGGGGTCATATTTCAGGGCCCAATGCATGGTAGTAGCTGAATCATGGATCACAAACACAGAACTCAGTTCCTAAGGACGGCTGCAATGAGACAACCCACCATGTACTCCTACATGGCCTCTCACCGCTACCTTTACCAAATCGTGTTCACACACTTAGCTCACTCACAGTAGGACATGTTCACGCACCTCTGATTCATCCTCGATGAATCAGACCTGACTCAACTCTAAGCAGCAGCAAGCATGACAAACAAGCATGAATGAGTAGGCACAACAAGGCTCAAACAACTCCTACTCATGCTAGTGGGTTTCATCTATTTACTGTGGAATGACAGGTCATGCAATGGATAAGGGGTTCAGCTACCGCAGCAAGTAACAAATGATTCGTTGTTGTCCTAATGCAGTAAAAGAGAGCAGGAGCGAGAGAGTGGGATTGTATCGAATGAACAAGGAGGTTTTGCTTGCGGCACTTCGAAGATAACATTGAGTCTTCATCGGTGTCAACGATCACATCGCTTGCACAACGTCTATCGAGAGGGACAAACACCCCAGAATCGAGAAAGAACACAATCAATGCAATGCTACAATATGATGCATGATCATGACATGGCAATATGATGTGATTTGAGCTAATGCATCTAGCTATGATTTAAATGAAGTTGGTTTGAATACATGATCCAAATTCAAACTCCATATATGGTTATTTAAATGCCCTTTATTTGTTTTGTCCAAAACAGAGAACAAACTTTGTTCAAACATGCATGAAAATGGTACAGATGGATTCCTTGAATTTTTCTGATAATTTTTCATATATAATTTGTTTGATTTGGAGCTATGGTTGATTTTCTATGATTTATTGAAGTTTAGGGCATTTTCTGAATTTCCTGAATAATATTAAATCCAGAAAACCTATTACTACGTCAGCATGACTTCACGGTGACGCCAACAAGTCAACGGCGTTGTCTGTGTCAAATCGACTGTGGGACTGATATGTCAGTGTCACAGTTAGTTAATAGGGGGTTATCTGCTTAATTAAAAGATTAGGGGGGGTCGGGGCCCACTGGTTAGTGTTAGTGGCTAATTAGGTTTAGTTAACATTTAACTAAAGTTAGCAGGCCGAACCGCATGTCGCTGACCTGGGGAGGTCAAACCCCGTCACCGAGGCTATCGCGGCGGCTCGACGCCGCGATGACAAAGGGCGGAGGCTCGGGTTAGCTCCTCCGTGACCAAAACAACGGCGAGAGGTTTCTGGGTGCAGCGTGGCGCGTCTAATCGGGCAAGCGGGAGGAGCTGGGGTGGATTGAGCTCGTCGGAGGCGAGCTGGCGGCGGCCGAGTTTCAGGCGGAGTTGGGAATGGTGCCGTGAGGCACGGGCTTAACGGCCGGGTGCTCTGACCTCCGGTGACGTCTTGAGCATGGTGACGCCGAGAACGAAGTTGCAGTGGCTGTGTACAGCTACGCCATGGCCGGCGCGAAAGCTCTCGGTGCGGTGGAAGCAGCGGCTACGGAGGGAAATAGAGCACGGGAGAGAGGGAACGACAGAGGAGCTCACGGCGGTGCAAAGGTGGCATCGGCGAGCTCGGGAAGGCACCAGAGTGAGCGGAGCATCGAGGATCTCCGTGACGGTGATGGAAACGAAGACAGCGCAAGCTTGAGCGTCAGCGCCCATGCGCGGGCTTGGTGGGAAGGAAGAGGGGTTGAGGCGGAGCCCCGAGCATGGCGGAAGGGTGAGGGAAGGCGGTGGCCACGGTGGTGGCGTCAAGCGACGGACCCTTCGGGTTCGTGAGAGAGAGAGTCTAGGGAGGGAAAGGCACGCGGAGAGTGAGGGAGAGAGGCGGGAGGTGCGTGGCGGCGGAGGATCGGCGTCGGGGACACAGAGCAGGCGGTGGAGGTGGCGGGGCACGTCTTGCGCGCGGCTGCTGACCACGCTACTCGTCCTCTGGCGAGAGGAGGAAGACGGCAGGGGGAGATGGGGTGGGCCTCCTGTAAGTGGTGGGCTTCTCTCTCTCTCTTTTTTTCTAATTTCCTTTCTATTTTTCTATTTTCAGTAGTTTGTTTTGATTTAGTTTTAGACACTAAATCATTTTTATAAATTCAGAGGTTTTTATGTGGCTTGCTAAAATGTATACAAAGCCACTCACAAACTTCCGTAATTAATTGGAGTTATATTTAATATATATATAAATATAAATCCAAGCAAATAATTATTGGGTTAATTCAAATGGCCCAAAATAATTAACTCAGATCTTGAAAATATTGTTTTGAGTTTTACCTCTTTGCAATATTTTCAGAGACTAGGAGGAACATTTTCTTGGACTTCTTTGAGAAGATTTTAATGTTGATCATTTTTAGAAGATTTCTGAGGCTTTGAAAGATCCCTCAATTCAAATTTCATTGAATTAAAACATGATGCTCACATGAGGCCTAGCCTAGTGCAAAACAGGACCAGGGATGTGACATCGTCGTCGGGGGCCACCATGTCGACGTGCTCCGGCTTCACGGGGAGCAAGCCCGGCTCAGGTTTCGGCCGGACCAGGCGTAGGGAGCGCCTCGCCGGTGCCGTCGCGGGTGGTGATGGCTCCTTGATGACAAGGGCGCCGCTGCGAGCGCGACGCCTGAGCGGTGTCCCCTCCGGCTCGGGCCTGACGGCGTGGAGGGCCGGCGAGCCGGAGCCCGACGACGAGGACGACCCCGGCTCCATTCGCCGCGGCATCCAGGAACTGCCGCAGCGACGAGAGAAGGACGGCCGCGGCGGGTACTCCAGCCGCGGCACGTTGCCGGTCTCGATGTGGTCGAGGACGACGTCGAGGGTGCGGCCGGGGACGCTCCACCTCTCGCGCCGACCTTCGGCGTTGAGGCGGCCACGGGAAATGACACCATTGACGGAGGCGATCTGCTCCTCGCGGCGGCGCTGGAAATACATCGTCCACATCGTTTCACTGTCGGGCGCGTACCTCGGTCGGTTCCACTGCTCCTCCGTCAGGGAGGAGCGGATGCGGGCGATCTCCGCCCGTCGTGCCGCCCCTTCGGGTACCGGCGGCACTGGGACGCCGCCGACGCTCAGCCTCCACGCCCCAGGCACGCGCATGTCAGGGGGCGTCGGGTACTCGACCTCGTAGAGGAGGCGCGCCTCCGGCTCTTGGAGGTGTCGGCGGCCGAAGCCGTTCGCCACTGCGCCGTCGCCTGGGAACCTCTCGGCCATGTTTGCTTTGCTCATCGGCGGGGAGAAGGCTTTTGCGAGAGGGGGATGGGGAGGGTGTAGTGCTCATCAAGGGAGTGGGTGCCTTTTATAGCCGAAGCGGGGCTGCGGGGAGGCGGCATGCGGGAGGACGCGTGGCGGGAGCGGGCGGGACGCGTGTCGGTGTCAAAACTGGCGGATCTCGGGTAGGGGGTCCTGAACTGTGTGTCTAAGGCTAATGGTAACAGGAGGCGGGGGACACAATGTTTACCCAGGTTCGGGTCCTCTCTATGGAGGTAATACCCTACTTCTTGTTTGATTGATCTTGATGAGTATGAGTATTACAAGAGTTGATCTACTACGAGATCGTAATGGCTAAATCCTAGAAGTCTAGCCTATGAGATTATGATTGTTGTCCTACGGAATAAACCCTCCGGTTTATATAGACACCGGAGGGGGCTAGGGTTACACAAAGTCGGTTACAAAGAAAGGAATCTTCACATCCGCATCGCCAAGCTTGCCTTCCACGCAAAGGAGAGTCCCATCCGGACATGGGACGAAGTCTTCTATCTTGTATCTTCATAGCCAACAGTCCGGCTGTCCGAGGACCCCTTAGTCCAGGACTCCCTCAGTAGCCCCTGAACCAGGCTTCAATGACGATGAGTCTGTCGTGCAGATTGTCTTCGGCATTGCAAGGCGGGTTCCTTCTCCGAATACTTCAACATAGTCTTCCGAACATAGAAAACATGTCCGACTCTGCAAAACAAGTACCACACACAACCGTAGAGAGTATAATATTTCACGAGTCCAATCCGCTGACAACTTTTTGTAGCGTGACATCACGCCACTGCCCAGCCATTATTCAAACCGTTTTTTAGCCTGCCGCTCCGTATTTCGAGGGTGCGGTTTCCCTGGCACGTCTTGTTGAAGCAGAGATCGTGTCCCCTTATCACGGGATTCTCATCAATACGGGTATGGGTAAGCCAACCGTGCCATTTGCACAGCGCTTGGGGAATAGGCGGATTTTAAGGCGAGCAGGGAGGCACATAACTTTTACTGCCTTTATAAGGGGATAAGGATTCATCCTTGTTCACCCACGCCTTCTCCTTCCTCTGCCCATCCATTCTCGAGCTCCAGCGCCCAAGCTCAACTTTCTCCGCCCAAAAAAGCACTCCAACCATGTTCGGATCCAGAGCTGGAGGCAAGTGGATGGCCTCTTCCGTCAAGAAGAAGGACATCAAGGAGCTCCGGGAGGCCGGTTACCTGGCCAAGGAAATCGTTCATCGACTTCCGGCCAAGGGACAAATTGTCCCTACCACAGAGCCCCATGAGAGGGTTGTGTTTCTCACACACTTCGTCAGCGGGCTGGGATTCCCTCTCCACCCGTTTGTCCGCGGACTGATGTTTTACTACGGGCTGGACTTACACGATTTGGCCCCCAACTCTATCCTCAACATCTCGGCATTCATTGTCGTGTGCGAGGCCTTTCTCCGCATCCCACCTCACTTCGGCCTATGGCTGAAGACCTTCAATGTGAAGCCCAAGGTGGCGAGCGGCCAACAAGTTGAGTGTGGGGCGTCATGGTGGGCAAGATGCCCAACGTCACCTGGCCTGAGGGCTCCTTTGTGGAGACGGTGAAGGGGCAGTCGGGGTGGTTCTACATCACCGAGCCGCGCGACACCAACTGGGCGGCGTCCCCCGAATTCCGATCCGGAGTCCCAATGAGGCTCACCTCCTGACAAGAGAAGGGCCTGCCCTGGGGCTCTCCGGACGAGGTGACAACGCTCCAGACGCGCGTCCAGGATATGATAATCAAGAAAGTCAAGCTTGTCAACATGGTCCAGGTTATGCTCGTCTGCCGAATTCTTCCATGCCAACGCCGGACTTGCCACCTGTGGGAGTACGACCCGACCAAGCACCAGACTCTGTCAGAACTCTTCGGCATGACGCACGAAGATATATGGAAGGTGCTCTTCAAAACCAACGAGGTGCCGCCGGCCACGGACAAGGATCGTGGGCACGACCTGACCCACCCTGCAAATCCAGTAAGTCCTTTCACGTTTTCAAGGTGTTCCCTTTACTCGCATGTTAGAGGAAGGCATCTAAGTTTCCCTATCGATTATTTCAGGATTGGATAGAGATAGCAGAATAGATTGACTGTCCGGCCCCACTGCCCGAAGGCCCAGAGACTCCGCTCTTGACGAAGATGTTGTTTCCGGTGCCTTACAAGGTGCCGGAGAAGAAGGCCAAGGGGACCAGAAGTGGTCTCTGCCATAAGGGTACTTTGGACGTGATGTCTGAAGACGCCGAGGCGCGCTCCTCCGCCGAAGACAACGAAGAAGAGGAGGAAGAGGAAGAAATCCACTCCCCTCCCGTAGGAATAAAAAAGAAAAGGATGACCCCCACGCATATGGAGGCCGAGGCGTCCAAGAAAGGGAAAGCTTCCTTTCCGGATAGCTCCACAGCAGCCACCAACAGCAGCTGGGAGTGGCAGTCCAGGGAGAAGCCCCTGGCCAAATCATAAGTTTCCGGACACGTATTTGTATCCGGATTCTTTACTCTATTATTTTAATGTGCTTACATTATGCACTTGCAGTCCGGCTCAGTCCCGCCTCGAGCGGTCCTCGGTCCTCATTAGAGGATTCGCTGGACCCAACGGTGATGAACAGCGAGACCCTTCCTTCGGCCACCTCTCCCCGGGACCTGGATGGCGCCGAAGCGTTATCTCAAAGGATCCCCGTCCCGGGAGAGAATCCGGCGGCCGTCCAGGAGGCGCCAGAGGGTGAAGCCTCAGCTGCCGAACACACGGGGGAGCAGATCCCCATGGATACTGATGATGGGGGCCGTACTCAATTCGGCCCTCATCCGGATATAATTCCGGAGACACCTATGGTTCCGGAATCAGGCGAGCAGCCCCCCTTGAAGGGAAGGGGTGCACCTATTTCGTCGGTGACCTCTGTCCAACCACGGCACCGGACCAGTTGCTGGAAGAGCTGAGAGGCGCTTCCATTGCTGACGAACACCGTACCCTAATGGGTATGGTGATTGGGAAGGTACAGTCCGCAAAAAGCGAATTGACCGATGCCTGCACTAACCTTCTAACAGGCTTTGAGGTAAGTAATGTATTTGTAGAAATAATATCACAGTGTAGACAGTAGCCCCTGATGCTCTGTTCGGTGTTCGGAAAGAAAAGTCGAACAGAGGATCAAAATAATTTTTGCAGGAGTCTAACATAAGATGTCTATGTGAATAAGCAGATGTCACTGCTGGCTGCTGCCGCTCATACTGCGGAGGTCTCTGAGCTGAAGCAGAACCTGGAGCGGGCCAAGGAAGAGCTCGGCCTCGTGAAGAAGCAGCTGGAGGATAGCCAAGGTATGCAGTAATGTGTGCCTATGTTTTGGAAGGATAAACAATTCATGCCGACTAAAGTGTCATGAACTTTATTAGGGGCCACGACCGAGGTGGCGGCCCTCAAGAAGGTGTTAGACGAGGCCGAGGACAAAGCGGCCAAGGAACGCGCTGAGCGCGAGAAAAAGGAGGTCCGGGTCAGCGAGGTCCAGCAAGAGCTCCAGGACGCCGTCAAGAAGTACGAGTCCTTGCAGCGCGATTTGAAGACTCAAGAGTCTGAACTTGCCTAGGCCCGCCAAAGCGCACAAGATGCCCGAGCCGAAGCCCAGAGCGCCCTCCAGGAAATCCAGGCGGCCAATAAGATCGCGGCGGGTAAGGCTTTCATTATGCAAAGCAAGTATGTGAAGGAAACATTCTTTGTACTTACCCGGATTTGGAGCTCTCCAGGAGCGTTTGCGGATCTGCCGTGCAGCATATCCGATGTTGTAGAGTTCTATCAAGCCGAAGAAGGGAGCTCTATGGAGAAGTTGTTCTGGTCTCAATACCTTGGACCAGAACATCTAGTGCCCCTTAGCGACCAGCTAAAACAGCTGGTCGAGCTGCACAAGGCGGCCGAACTAGCCATGAAGGACCTAATAGTCCGGCTATGGCCTGCCGAGCCCATGCCCAGCAGCTACTTCGGACTTGTGAAGCGGCTTGTCAGTGCATGCCCGCGGCTTGAAGTCATAAAGCGGTCGGTCTGCATTGAAGGTGTGCGGATGGCCTTTGCCCGCGCCAAGATGCACTGGGCGAAGATGGATGCCAAGAAGCTGATGACCGAGGGGCCGCCTGAGGGGAAGGAGCACCGCCGACCCGAGCTATATTTCGATAGTGTCCTGGAGGGATCCCGCCTTGCGGCGGAGCAATGTGACAATGATATCATATTCCCATGAAAACATTCATGTTATCCTATCCTGTAATATAAAACAAGATCTTTATGTAATATAATGCTTGTTTGTTTTAAAAATTTACCTCCTGTGCGGCCGTTTATGAAATATGGGAGTTGGCCAATCGTCGGCTTCTGCCCCCACGCAGATATTGCGGGGGTGTTCGGGATAAATATAAACACTCTTTACTCCAAAGTTTGGTCCTTCAAGGAGGTGTTTAACGCAACGAACAAGGCAATCGGACTATACGGCTTTATCACCCTCACTTAGCCATAGGAGTTTGACATTGAAAATTTTGGCGCAGCCCCTTGTGTTCGGAAGGCCAGACTTGGGGCGCTATACACGCCTAATCGGATAAGAACCGATTCCTCGCATAAAGCGGAAAAAATCTCTAAGGATTTGAAAACCTCTCGAACCGCTGACCAACTCTCGCCGCATCATGGCGATCAGTTTTCGGCTTTCTCTACTGAGGTGCTCCTCCGGAAGAACCGGGACACAATCACAGTAGTTCTCCCTTTACTACCCTAGCCGATATAGCGGAACGTAAGGTAGTAAGCACAGGAGCCGGGCAACCCTACTATTGACCAAAGACATGATTCGGAGCCGATGCATATAGTGTTATAAGTTCGGCGTGCCGAACTGTACTGTAAAAGTGTTCGGAGTTTATTGCCGTATTGCGGGGCACGAAGCCCCTGGCGAAGTAATGCGTACCAGAGTGTACTGGTGCAATTGATAAAAAAAATACAAAGACAAGGAAAAAATCGAGTAATAAGCTAATGCTGCAAATTATTTTCCATTGTAATTTGATTAATACGACGAGCCGTACTTGTACAAGTAATGCGATAAGAAAGTAAGGCTATTTAACATGCCATGACCAATAGCGAGCTGCGTGCGGGTATGTAAAATAGGTATAGCGATCGTTAGCAGAGACACCTGGGGATTCCCTTGTACGTCAAAGCTCCTTGCCTCCTTGGTGTATCCGTCCCGTGATGGGTCCGATGATCAGGTTAACAGAAGAGCCTCAAGAAGAGAAAAACCTGAAAGAAAGAGAAAAGGTGAAGGTATTCGGATCTAGGGCGGTTGAGCCACATTGTGGATCGCGGTCTAGCTGTGCCTCCGTTCATGCCCATGGTATTTTAAGTGCGTAGTTATGTACGCACGACACAAATGTCACCGCTTGATTGGGACTGGGACGGAGGCCGAATTGCTAGTTGCGCTCTGGACGAGCTGGACTGTCCTGTTGCAGAGTAGTTCGGACTTGCTTGACGGTGTCCGGGAGCTTTACTGTCGAATTAAGGTTCTGCCTAAAAAGGCTACTCTGTACTTCTGCTGCAAGGGACGTGGTGTGCTCCTCAGTACGGTGGGAGGGCTCCATATTTCCGTTGACCGTTATTACACCGCATGGTCCGGGCATCTTGAGCTTGAGGTAGGCGTAGTGCGGACCACATTGAATTTAGCGAAGGCGGTTCATCCGAGCAGTGCATGATAACCACTGCGGAAAGGGACGATATCGAAGATTAACTCTTCACTTCGAAATTACCCGGGGATCCGAAGACCACTTCCAGTGTGATTGAGCCCGTACAGCAGTCCTCTACATCTGGTATGACACCTTTAAAGGTGGTTTTTGTGGGCTTGATCCTTGAGGAATCGATGCCCATTTTATGCACTGTATCCTTATAGAGCAGGTTCAGGCTGCTGCCACCATCCATAAGGACCCGCGTTAGGTGGAATCCATCAATAATTGGGTCAAGGACCAGTGCGGCTAAACCGCCATGATGGATACTAGTCGGATGGTCTCTGCGATCGAAGGTGATCGGCCAGGAGGACCATGGGTTGAACTTTGGGGCGACTGGCTCCATCGCGTAGACGTCCCTGAGTGCACGCTTGCGCTCCCTCTTGGGGATATGGGTGGTGTATATCATATTCATCGTTTTAACTTGGGGGGGGGATTTCTTCTGTCCCCCTGTGTTCGGTGGTCGGGGTTCCTCGTCATCTTCATCGCTTTGCGACCCTTTCTCCTTATTCTCGGCATTTAACTTGTTGGCCTGTTTGAAGACCCAACACTCCCTGTTGGTGTGATTGGTTGGTTTATCAGGAGTGCCATGTATTTGGCATGGTCGATTGAGTATGCGGTCCAGACTGGGCCGACCCGGATTGTTCCTTTTAAATGGCTTCTTCTACTGACCGGACTTAGAGCCGCTGAATCCGGCGTTGACCACCGTGTCTTCGGTACTATCGACGTTGTTTCGACGCTTATGTCTATTGCGTCAGGGCTTGCCCTTGCTGTTTCTGGCTTCAGAAGTGCCATGTTCGCTTGTATTGTTGTCGCTACAGGCTAGCCAGCTGTCTTCGCCCGCACAGAAGCGGGTCATGAGTGCCGTAAGAGCTGACATGGACTTCGGTTTTTCTTGGCCGAGGTGTCTAGCCAGCCATTCATCACGGATGCTGTGCTTAAAGGCCGCTAAGGCTTCAGCGTCCGGACAGTTGATGATCTGGTTCTTTTTAGTTAAGAATCGAGTCCAGAATTTCCTGGCTGACTCTCCGGGCTGTTGGATTATATGACTTAGGTCATCGGCAATATTGTTTATGTAGGGCAATTATTTATGACAAAAAGTGATATTATACCACGGAGATGGAGGCACGCCAACATCTTTTCGCATAGGTGGTCGTCGAACGGACTCCCGCACCGGCTTAGAACACCGTGGCCGTCTCTCGCGACCACGCCGGCTTACAACACCGTGGCCGTCTCTCACGACCGCGCCGGCTTACAACGTCGTGGCCGTCTCCCGCGACCACGCCGGCTTACAAGAAGGAGGACAACTTGCCCGACCGCACCGGCTTACAACGCCACGGCCGGCTCATCTATCTATGCCGCCTCTGATGTTACGGTCGTTTTTATCATCCATCTCTCGCGGCCCGGTCTACATCAACATACCGGGCCGCACCTGTCTACATGAGCTGTTTATTGAGTATGAGCAAGTCACTGCTTGGGTAGCTCGGTTTTCTTCCATCAAATTGGAGGCAAGTTATCATGTCTTATCAGCCGCCGTCTGCACTGGATGGCTCAATGGGTAGGTGCACAAGTCGCCGCCACTACGGTTTGGTTAACTTCAAACAACCAGTTGGAAGGAACCATTGGCCGAGTTGCTGACATAGCTCATACGGGATCATTTATAACCTGCCACAGTCACCTCAACCTTCTGTGGATTCACATCGTGCTATCAACGCCAATGATGTACACCTTCTGCTATGTTCAAATATGGAGAATCTCAAGCCAACTCCTTGAGTCGTCTTGAGACTCGGGGGCTACAATGGTATGACTCGGCAAAATTAACTGGTTTCAATGGATTCAAGAACTCCGGGTCATTGAAGGGAAGGTAACCCGGTTCCAGAGGCTACCGCGATATTGGTGAAAAATTTAAAGGCCGTTAGAAAATTTCCGGCTTAAAAAGGACTCCGGTTTAAAATCCGGTTCAAGAGACATCTCTCTCCCAGAAAGCACTGACACTCTCAAATCTGGTTCAAAATCCGGCTCAAGGTAAATTTGTCCTTCACAAATTTTTGAAGCTTTCAAATCCGGTTTAAGGTTCCGGTTAAAAAAGAATTAATCTCTCACAAGTTCGAGTTCTAAGAAAAATTAAAGGTTGCCAAAAAGAACTTGCTGCCATGATGCGCGGTTCAAACATAGGTATCCTGCCTTACGGCTTATCTTATTATGGTCACCTGGGGGCTTCCTGCTCATCGGGCATAGCTATCAGTACCCTAATGATCGGCGCAATGCCAAAACTTATATGGTCACTTGGGGGCTTCCTGTTCAAACATAGGTCGTATTCGAACCAAAGAGAACATAGCTGTCGATACCCTTTTGATTGGCAAACTGCCGAACCCACTTGGGGGCTTCTTGATCATATCCGAATCATAGCTTAACCCCTTTGGGAATCGACGTGGATCGTATTCGAATCAGCGTCGCTAAACAACTCTTAAGGTCATTTGGGGGCTTCTTGTTCAAACATAGGTCGTATTCAAACCAAAGAGAACATAGCTGTCGATACCCTCTTGATCGGCATCGCCAAAGCCACTGGGGGCTATATGATCGTATTCGAATCTTAGCTTAACCCCTTTGGAATGGTTTACTGATTGTATTCGAATCAGAAGCCTCAAAATTTTGTCTGTTTCTTGTACAGTTTTTTGGCAATCGCAGTTATTTGACTTTGTCTTGAGAATTTTTTGATCATATTTGAAAGCATCTAGGGAGTGGCTTCGATTCCGCCGGTTTAACCTTGATCAATAAAGTTGTCAGCACATAACAAATGTCATATGTGCCGGCTCTTACAGAGTTGAGTTATCAACTTCACTGTCCGGGTCACATAAACCGGCGGCATCATTCAAAGGATCATAGGGATCTTGTGATCTACTTGTGTGCAGGATAAAGACTACATTCGGGTGGTTACCCGGCCCGGGTTTTGATGTTAAATCACCAGGGCATATGTTCTTTAAACTCTCTGCAGGATTTACAGAGCTATGACTTACATAAATGATTAAGTTCAAGCCCATCATCAAAGATTGAAATTGGTGTCTCAAAAGGGTTATCAATTCTTGATTTTCTCAAAAGCTCCGGGTTACAAAAATTCTGGCTTACAATGAATGCGCATTAAGTCGACATCGGCCATGAGCCGCCAGATATTTAAACTCTGGATTTTCTTGTCAACCGATGAGGTATTCAAATTTTTTATAGCCAAAACTGGCTGGATTTTCATGATGATATTCAATGATTGAGGTTTTCATACCGGATTATATTATTCAAATCTTTAATAGCCAACATGGCTGGATTCTTGTTATGGTTATCAATAGCCAATATTATGATGGGGGTCTTCAAAGTCGCTTCAGCGCAATGGTTATTATTTTATCAATGGGCATGATTTATTTTACAATGGAGGAAATAGTCCCGAGTCGCTGCAGGCTTACGACCCGGCACTTGGGGGCTACATTATTCAAATTGAGATTACATCGAATATACAAGTCCCATGTCACTGCCAGCATGCACCATGGCACTTGGGGGCTAATGCAAAGTCATTTTTTGCTCAACTTATTGAAGACCCGACTCATCACATTGTAATGATCCGGCCCTTGGGGGCTACCGATTGCGCATGTCAATAATTCAAGGTACACAAGTCTTAATCCATTATATTCAAGGGTCTACTGTTCAGTTGGTAAAGCACAAAGCTATTAACCTTGTGGACGTGGGTTCAATCCCCATGGTGGAGATTATATTATATGATGTTATTATCAATAAATTATATACAAAGTCCCAGCTCAGTATTATCTTGCTAAGCCGGCCCTTGGGGGCTACACGTTGTTGCTCAAGTTTACATGATCATATTTACAAAGTCCCTAATCATTATTGCATAATGACCCGGTCCTTGGGGGCTACACTAGTTGAAGTTTTTATGAGCATAAGGCAATTACAAGTTCCAGGTTTCTGCAAGCATGACAACCCGGTACTTGGGGGCTACATATGTGGAATATTCAGTTTATGACTAATATGAATAACCCGGATTTCTTCAAAGTTGCAACACTTATATTGAAGCAAGTCTTAAGTTATCACTATGTTCTCCTCTTAAGACTTGGGGGCTACAGGTATTATGCATATAAAGAAGGAACATCTTCAAATTCTCAGCTTTGAGTAAATCAGGAAGATCAATTACATTACCTGGTGTCAACAACAATTATGACTCGACATCATCGGTCTTTTATAACCCGAAGATGTTGGAAATTATAACTTGGCAAGATCTACATCTTTAAGCCGGTTGAAAATCAGATGAGTATTTCAAGACCTATATTTTTTAAGCCAGTGCTTTGGAAGCCGACTCAAATGGATTATTTGTTTACAATATTTCTTCTACAAGCAAATTGATTGTGAAGCTGCTCTATTGACCCGGATTTTCTAGAAGAAGGAAATGACAATGACTTAAGGATGTTCAGGTGCCGGTTTAGAAGAATTCTTAACCCGGAGCACAACCTGTCAAATTTGTTCTTGTGTTTATTTTGCAGCATAAGTTTACCATGGATAGATCCAAGCTAAACTTGGGGGCTAATGTCGGGGATATACCCCGCGGTGTAACCCGGCTGGAAGTATAACCCAACCGGACTTGGCGACTCACTAATGACCCGCCCTGGCTGGACGACACGCTAAGTGACCCTCCCGATCCTGGCGATTTATGGGTGACCTGGCAAGCGGATCAGAGGAGCGACAAGTCCCGGGGGCCCAGGAGGCTCAAGGCCCAGAAGGCCGGTTTACGTTATGGAAGGCCGGCTTAAGAGGAAAGGCGTGAGGAATATCTTCCTTACAAGGAATCAAGACCCGGACTTGTATCCGGCTTGTAGTAGAAGATAGACTAGTCCTAATCCTAATAGGACTCTACATGTAAGCCGCCCCTTCAACTTATATAAGGAGGGGCATGTTGGAAATATGCCCTAGAGGCAATAATAAAAGTATTATTGTATTTCATTGTTCATGATAATTGTCTTTTGTTCATGCTATAACTGTATTATCCGGAAATCGTAATACACGTGTGAACACATAGACCACAATATGTCCCTAGTGAGCCTCTAGTTGACTAGCTCGTTGTGATCAACAGATAGTCATGGTTTCCTGACTATGGACATTGGATGTCGTTGATAACGGGATCACATCATTAGGATAATGATGTGATGGACAAGACCCAATCCTAAGCATAGCATAAAGATCGTATAGTTCGTTTGCTAGAGCTTTGCCAATGTCAAGTATCTTTTCCTTCGACCATGAGATCGTGTAACTCCCGGATACCGTAGGAGTGCCTTGGGTGTATCAAACGTCACAACGAATCGGGTGACTATAAAGGTGCATTACGCATCTCCGAAAGTATCTCGCGGTTGACACGGATCGAGATCTGGATTTGTCACTCCGTATGACGGAGAGGTATCTCTGGGCCCACTCGGTAATGCATCATCATATCGAGCTCAAGGTGACCAAGGTGTTGGCCACGGATCATGCATTACGGTACAAGTAAAGTGACTTGCCGGTAACGAGACCGAACAAGGTATTGGGATACCGACGATCGAGTCTCGGGCAAGTAACGCATCGATTGACAAAGGGAATTGTATACAGGGTTTGATCAATCCTCGACATCGTGGTTCAACCGATGAAATCATCGAGGAGCATGTGGGAGCCAACATGGGTATCCGCACTCGCTGCTGGTTATTGCCCAAGAGTCGCCCTCGGTCATGTTCAAGATGTCTCCAACCCATAGGGTCTACACACTTAAGGTTCTAAGTGACGCTTAGGGTTATTAGGAAGACTAGTATGTGACTACCGAATGTTGTTCGGAGTCCCTGATGAGATCCCGGACGTCACGAGGAGTTCCTGAAGGGTCCGGAGGTGAAGATTTATATATGGGAAGTTGTTGAAAGGACACCGGAAAGTTTCGGGCGCATCTTATTGTACCGGGCCACTGTAAGGGTTCCGGGTCCACTGAGGGGCCACCTCCCCGGGGCCACTTGGCTCGTGGGGAGTTATCCAGCCTCGATGGCTGGGCGCACCCTCCCTTGGGCCCTTGCGCCTAGGGTTGAGGGGGAACCTCAGAGGGCGCCTGCTTGGGGGGCAAGTCCCTCCCCACGCCTCTAGATGCATCTAGAGGCCGGCCCCCCTTCTCCCTTCCCCCTATAAATAGAGGTGTGAGGGGAGGGCAGCCGCACCACAAGCCAAGGCGCAGCCCTCCCGTCGGTGTACTAAGGTAGGGGTACCTCAAGACTTAACTTGTGCACGAGCAGCCAGCAGCTTCCCGCGCAGGGTTTACCACGGTCCGCCAAGACCTTCCCCGCCCATGTCAAGCCATTCAAAGACAAAGTATACAAGATGAAGATTGAGACCCGGCAAGCGGAGCTTGCCGGGAAGGCCGCCTGTGCTCAAGGTTACATTACTCACGAGGCGGCCTCGCGAGGGAGCTCGCCAGAAGACTAGGAGATTACATCATAGAAGACACGCCTCGGCATGCGCCCCCGCGAGGGCCCGGGAGCGACAAGTTACAGAGCCCGCAAGCTCCCTGCCCGCAGTCAAGACCCTGCAAGGTGCTTGCCGGAGAGTTGCGCCAGGTGCCGCGCCCACCATCAGCCCACGCGCCGCCTGGGCCTTTCTGTGGACGCGTGGTGGTGGTCAGTGCACTGGGGACACGGTGGCACTTCACGTGGTGGATCCATCGCCGGCAGACGAGACGCAAGGGCGGAGCTTTTAGGGTCGACGGGCGACGGCATTAAATGCCCTTGTCCCCACTCACAAAGTAGGTAGCGACCATCGCTCATGCAATCGTAGCTTCACCGTTCCGCGACTGCTCCAACTACCACCCTTTTACATTTTTACCCCTTTCTCCTACGCTGCCACCTGTTGGCGCCCCCTTCCGACTATAAAAGGGAGGCCCATGCGCACGTAGAAGGAGGGGGGCTAGGTGCGGTTCAGCTAGTTCGGTTCGATCCATTCGACACACGCAACACCACCATACGCTCGTACTCTCGAGCGAGATCAAATACAAACACAAAGCAGCAGTAGGAGTTTTATCTCTCCGAGAGCTCCGGTGGGTAAAATCCGGCCTGCTGCTCGCCACGATCTGCTCTTTCAGGCTCCCTCCGCCTGCATCAGCTGCATAAGGGGCCCGCCCCATAGGTGTCCGCGGCGGCAGATCTCCCCAGCATCTTTGGCGCGCCAGTAGGGGCGCCGAGGTTGTGCGGACTGATCCGGCGTTCGGCTGGGCGCGTTCTTCATCAACCTCCAGCTTCATCAGCAACTTCATCAACAATTGCGCCATGGCCTCAAGAGGAAGGCTTGAGGTTGTAGTTCGTCTGCGTTTTCTTCCGCCGCCACCGGAGCCAACGGTGGGGGAGACGCTGCCGAAGGGTGGTCGCCGGCGAGGACACTTTCGGGCGCCGCCAGATCCAAGGACAAGACGGATGACCGCGCCGTCTCCGTGGACACGCCAAGGCCCATCTCAAGACGCGATAACTCAGCAGCGCCGCACCACGGGAGGTGGTATCCGCATGCCGGGCAAGGACACACCGGAGGCTCGCGGGATGCTCCGACCACCGTCTGCACGAGCAAAGCGAAGGTGCCGGCAGACTCGCCTTCCTAACGCTGTTAGGAGTCCGAGCATATCCCGCCTCGCACCGCCGCCCCGCTCCCCTCCAAAGAAAGCCAAGTCCGCAAGGACAGCTCGTGCTCGCTCCGCAAACGCGTCTCCTCGAGCGCTGCTGCCGCCGAGGACGCGCCATCGAAGCTCCGCCCAAGTCCGCAAGGACAGCTCTGGTGCTCGCTCCGGCAAGCGCATCTCCCCGGAGCGCTGCGCTGCCGTCGAGGACGCGCCATCGAGCTCCACCGGCAAGTGCGAGGAAACAAGAAATAGAAAAGCTAAGTCATCCGAGCTTTTGTGCGGAGCACTCCTTAAGTTCCATGCTTTTCTATGTTATGTTCCTCGTGCGTTCGTCCTTTGTACGCAAAACCCATGCGCGGAGGAACCTGCCCGTGGACAGCCGCACCCTTATCTTGCTTTCGAGCACGCTCAACGATTTAAGCGAGCTGCGACAAGTGCCGCCCTTGCTTGCTTTTTTTGAAGCACGCTAACGATTTAGTGTGAGCTGCGACAAGTGTCGCGCCCTTGTTTCGTTTTCGAGCCCGCCAGCAAGTTAAGCGCATGCGACTAGTCACGGCAAGGTTGCTTGCTTAAGAAGACCTTGGCCAGGGCAGCTTGAGTCCAAAGACTCAACGGCGCATGGCAAGGGCCCTTTTGCGCAAGTTCCTAGAAGCATAGGGTAAAGCACAAAGGTTGTAAAGTAGAGGGTGTAACGAGCAAGCCCCGCCAGTAAGATGCCCTTCAGATGAGAGACTTGTGCGCGGAGGAACCTACCCGTGGACAGCCGCACTTTTATCTTGCTTTCGAGCATGCTCAACGATTTAAGTGAGCTGCATAAGTGTCGCGCCCTTGCTTTTGAGCCCGCTCAACGATTTAAGTGAGCTGCGACAAGTGTCGCGCCTTTGTTTCGTTTTCGAGTCCGCCAGAGAAGCTTGGTTGCTATGCGACTAGTCATGACAAGGTTGCTTGCCGATAAGACCTTGACGCGGTTGCTTCGAAGTTCAAGATTTAGCGCCGCGGGTAGGGCCCTTTGCCAAGCAAGTTTCCCTAGCAGCAGAGAGTATAAACATACGAAGGGCAAGGCACGGCATCGTATTGCTACGTCGCACATAAAGGATTTGTATACATATACATGTAAATAATGAAGTCATTGCATCTATCTCACCTGTTTTCATGGCTGAAATTACAGCAACAAGGAGAAACCAGAAGAGCACACCAAATACTGGTCCCCGTGGCCGGCGTTCTTTGAGGGCTGCAATCTTGAGATTCATCTCCGGCAAGCCGGAGTTGCTTTGGGGCTGCGATATCGATAAGTTTTTCATCCTCGTCATGCATCCTCTCATGGACCGGGAAAGCGGGCTGCGCCCTTGAACGAAAGTGTCTTGTAAAACCCGCGCGGCGGAGGAGCTGTCGTGGCCGATTGCGCCCTTGGTTTGTTTCCGAGCACGCTCAACGATTTAAGTGAGCTGCGACAAGTGTCGCGCCCTTGTTTCGCTTCCGAGCCCACTCAACGATTTAAGTGAGCTGCGACAAGTGTCGCGCCTTGTTCGCTTCCGAGTCCGCCAACAAACACAAGTGAGTCTGCAATCGCCCGCAAGGTTGCTTGCGGAAGCAACACCGCCAGTGGGCTGCTTGATGTCCCGCGACTCAAGAAGCGTGTTCACACCGCAAGCTCCCCGAGAGCGAGGATGGGAACATACAAGGCACGAAGTCAAGTAAAAGACGCGTCCGGCTGCCGTTCCCCTTTTCATTAAAAACATCCTAGTTTAGTACAAGTCCATAGAGGATGAAAAACATGATAGAGAGGATTACATATTTTAAATACAGCTAAGGCCCAAGGGCTTACAAATTGAAAGATAAGATGCCCGTAATCCCTCTCATGTTTCTCTGTTCAGGAGTTCAGGAGGTAGGTCAAGGAGGCCCCGGCAAGAGAAGCTTGCCGGGAAGGGCAAAAGGGGCGCCTAGGAGAGCTACAGGCGCGGAAGACACCAAGAGAACTTCCCCGGGCCGGCCGGGGAGCTTGGCGGAGACGGAGGCGCCGGAGGCGAGAGCTTGAAGACGGGTGGTGGGGCGTCGGCCGCTTGACGAGGGCTCTCGCCCTCGTGCTCGACATGACGGCCTTGCCGCCACCCCTCTTCCTCTTCCGCAGCCTCCCTCGCCAAATTACCCAGGAGACGGCCCCGGAGTTCGAAGGCCGGCGACCCGGATGATGGGGTCGCCGGTGGCAGCAAGGGCAGCGTCCGACGCCTAGTCGGACCCGCCATCCCGTCGTCGTCGCTGTCGCTCCCCTCTCGTCCTCTCGCCGAGGAGGACCTTCGCTATCGAGGAGCTGTCCACACAAAGATCTCGCCCGGATCCCGTATCCCGAAGACCTTGACGGCGAGAAGGTCGCCCTCCATTAACTTGAAATGGAGGGTAAACCCGCCGTCAAGTTGTGGATGCGGGCGAACGTCTTCCACCCTCGGTCGAAGTACATCACGCGGGTGGGGACACGACACTCACTTTCAGTCTGCCGCTGATCCCGCACCCCTCATGCGCAACTCCATCACCTCGGGCGGATCGGTTCCATCGCACTTTCGCGAATGGGGCCGGCAGCCGGCGGCGGCGACGAGGCGCTCGGCGCAGCTTGATGAAGAACTCCCTGGATCGTCTCGGTATGGACCGCCTCGAGAAAGGAGCCGCGGAGGAGACGGGGAGGCACATCGCCACCGCCTCTCCCCGACCGCCTCGTCCACGCCCTCGGCCTCGTTCGCGCCTCGCCCCTCCTCTCCCCTCGTGGCTGGCCGCACGCCACGGGTGCTTGGATAGGGAGAGGTGCGCTACTGGAGGCGACCCTAGCTGCCACCGATTGAAGAACTAGGATTTCCTCCTTCCATGGCGTAAAGAAGAACGGAAGTCAAGACGAAGGGAGAAGAGGAAGTGTGAGTCCATTGTGCTCCCCTTCCGCCCCTTTTAAAGGGCGGGGTGGGGCACAACCGCCCGCCCGCCAATCGGGAAGCGAGGAGGGCGGAGGAGGCGGGCCGACTTCGCCATCTTCGCCCGTGGACGGCTCGGTCTCCCACCCCGCCACCC
The DNA here is from genome assembly GCA_021437245.1 of Aegilops speltoides. Lineage (NCBI taxonomy): Eukaryota > Viridiplantae > Streptophyta > Magnoliopsida > Poales > Poaceae > Aegilops > Aegilops speltoides. The sequence continues at coordinate 47,537,906 of CM038144.1, forward strand.
ACGACCCCTATGCATGAGGGCATGTGGCAAAAAGCGGGGCAGGCGACGGGTGAAGTGACCTCGCCCAGCACCCACGATCACGGGGTGGATGCCCTAAAGACCGCCACGCCGCCCGCGTCTCCCACTACGCCGCAATCAACGCGTGCCGTTCACGGGGATGCGGCGATCTGAAGTAGATTCGACGCCAGTGGGCGGTGTGTGCCGTGCTGTGTTTTGGGCTGGCCCAACAGCGCTCGGCACAGTGTGTGGCCCAGAGCAGGGGCTCTGCCGGTGTACTAAGGTAGAGGGTACCTCAAGACCCCAACTTGTGCACGGGCGATTCAGACTTCCAGCGGCGGGGTTTACCACGTGTCCGCCAAGACCTTCTGCTCCATGTCAAGCCATTCAAAGACAAAGTATACAAGACAGAAGATCGAGACCCGACAAGCGGAGCTTGCCGGAAGGCCGCTTCGAGCTCAAGGTTACATTACTCACGCAAGGCCCCTCGGCGGGGAGCTCGCCAGAAGACTAGGAGATTACATCATAGAAGACACGCCTCGGCGCTATATGCGTCGGCGAGGGCCCGGGAGCGACAAGTTCTGAGCCCGGCAAGCTCCCGGGCCGGCAGAGTCAAGACCCCGCAAGGTGCTTGCCGGAGAGTTCTTGTTGTGTGCCCGCTGGCTCCACTCATCAGCCCACGCGTCGCCTGGGCCTTTCGAGGGCGGCGTGGCGGGTGGTCAGGCAGCCCGGGGACACGGTGGCACTTCACGGTGGTGGATCCATCGCCGCAAGGCGACGAGACGCAAGGGCGGGAGCTTTTGGGGTCGACGGCGACGGGCATTAAATGCCCTTGTCCCCATCACAAAGTAGGTAGCGACCACTGTTCATGCAATCGTAGCTTCACTGTTCCTTACTGCTCCAACTACCACCTCTTTTACATTTTTACCCCTTTCTCCCACGCCACCACTGTTGGCGCCTCTTCCGACTATAAAGGGAGGCCCATGCGCGTAGAAGGAGGGGGCTAGGTGCTTGATTCAGCTAGTTCGGTTCGATCCATTCACACGCAAACACCACCATACGCTTCGTACTCTCGAGCGAGATCAAATACTAAACACAAAGCAGCAGTAGGAGTTTTATCTCTCCGGAGAGCTCCGGCCGGGTAAAATCCGCCAGCGTGCTCGCCACGATCTGCTCTCCAGGCTCCTCCGCCTCGCACCGCTGCATAAGGGCTCGCCCCATAGATGTCCGCAAGGCGGGCAGATCTCCCCAGCACCTCCCTCCCAACACCTCTCCTCCTCCGTTGTGTGCTCGGCGGCCACAGCCGAGTACCGCTTCTCCACCATCACCACGCCGTCGGTCTGCCGGTGGAGTTGTCTTCCTCAACCTCTCCTTCCTCCTTGCTGGATCAAGACGGAGGAGACGCCACCCGCACTGTCACGTGTGTTGAACGCGGAGGTGTTGTCCGCTCAAGCACTTGGTCATCGGTGATTGAATCACGCCGAGTACGACTCATCATCACCTTGCAAGCTTCCGCCGATCTACAAGTGGTATGTAGATGCAAACTCTCTCCCATGACTCGTTGCTTAGATGAACTCATAGATGGATCTTGGTGAAACCGTAGGAAAAATTTTAATTTTCTACAATGTTCCCCAACAGTGGCATCATGAGCTAGGTCTATGCGTAGTTCTCTAATGCATGAGTAGAACACAATTTTGTTGTGGGCGTGGATCTTGTCAACTTACTTGCCTCTACTAGTCTTTTCTTGCTTCAACGGTATTGTGGGATGAAGCGGCCCGGACCAACCTTACACGTACGCTTACGTGAGACCGGTTCCACCGATTGACATGCACTAGTTGCATAAGGTGGTGGCGGGTGTCTGCTCTCCCACTTTAGTTGGAGCGGATTCGATGAACAGGGCCCTTATGAAGGGTAAATAGAAGTTGACAAAATCACGTTGTGGTGATTCAGAGGTAAGAAAACGTTCTTGCTAGAACCCAATCGCAGCCACGTAAAAGATGCAACAACAATTAGAGGACGCCTAACTTGTTTTTGCAGCGATTGATCATGTGATGTGATATGGCCGAAGTTGTGATGAATGATGAATTGTGATGTATGAGATCATGTTCTTGTAATAGGATTCACGACTTGCATGTCGATGAGTATGACAACCGCGAGCCATAGGAGTTGTCTTTATTTTTTGTATGACCTGTGTGTCATTGAAGAACGCCATGTAAACTACTTTACTTAATTGCTAAACGCGTTAGCCATAGAAGTAGAAGTAGTCGTTGGCGTGACAACTTCATGAAGACACGATGATGGAGATCATGATGATGGAGATCATGGTGTCAAGCCGGTGACAAGATGATCATGGAGCCCCGAAGATGGAGATCAATGGAGCTTTATGATATTGGCCATATCATGTCACAACTATATAATTGCATGTGATGTTTATTATGTTTATGCATCTTGTTTACTTAGGACGATGGTAGTAAATAAGATGATCCTTACAAAATTTCAAGAAGTGTTCTCCCTAACTGCTCACCGTTGCTACAGTTCGTCGCTTCTAAGCACCACGTGATGATCGGGTGTGATGGATTCTTACGTTCACATACAACGGTGTAAGACAGGTTTTACACAATGAAAACACTTAGGGTTAACTTGATGAGCCTAGCATGTGCAGACATGGCCTCGGAACACGGAGACCGAAAGGTCGAACACGAGTCGTATGGAAGATACGATCAACATGAGGATGCTCACCGACGATGACTAGTCCGTCTCACGTGATGATCGGACACGGGCTAGTCGACTCGGATCGTGTAACACTTGGATGACTAGAGGGATGTCCAATCTGAGTGGGAGTTCATAATTTGATTAGAACTTTATTATCATGAACTTAGTCTAAAACCTTTGCAAATATGTCTTGTAGATCAAATGGCCAACACTAATGTCAACATGAACTTCAACGCGTTCCTAGAGAAAACCAAGCTGAAAGATGATGGCAGCAACTATACGGATTGGGTCCTAACCCGAGGATCATCCTCATAGCTGCCGAGAAGCAATATGTCCTAGAAGGACCGCTAGGTGACGCTCCGTCCCTGCAGAACCAAGACGTTATGAACGCTTGGCAAGCTCGTCTTGATGATTACTCCCTCGTTCAAGGCGGCATGCTTTACGACTTAGAACCGGGCTCCAAAAGTGTTTTGAGCATCACGGAGCATATGAGATGTTCAAGAGCTGAAACTAGTTTTCCAAGCTCATGCCCGGTCGAGATATGATGTCTCCGACAAGTTCTACAGTTGTAAGATGGAGGAAAACAGCTTACAAGGAGCACATCCTAAAGATGTCCGGGTTGCACAACCGTATGACCCAAATGAACATTAACCTCCTGATGAGGCGGTCATTGGCAGAATCCTCGATCGCTCCCACCAAGCTACAAGAGCTTTGTGATGAACTACAACATGCGGGGATGGTGAAGACCATTCTGAAGTGTTCTCGATCTCAAGTCGTGAGGCTGAAATCAAGAAAGAACATCAAGTGTTGATGGTCAATAAGACCACTAAGTTCAAGAAGGGCAAGGGAAGAAGAACTTCAAGAAGGACAACAAAAGATGTTGCCGCGCCCGTAAGCCGATTCTTGGGAAGAAGTCAAAGAATGGACCCAAGCACGAGACGGAGTGCTTTTGTTGCAAAGGAAGGGTCCTTTGGGCGGAACGCCCCAAATACTTAGCGGATAAGAAGGCCGCAACACCAAAGGTATATTTGATATACATGTAATTGATGTGTACCTTACCGGTACTCATAGTAACTCACAGGTATTTGATACCGTGCCGTTGCTCATATTTGTAACTCACAGCAGGAGCTGCGGAATAAACGGAGATCGGCGAAGGGCGAGGTGACGATCTTGGCGTCGGGAATGGTTCAGTCGATGTGATCGCCGTCGACACGCTGCCTCTACATTTACCTATGGGATTAGTTTTGAACCTTAATAATTGTTATTTAGTGCCAAGTTTGAGCATGAACATTGTATCTGGATCTCGTTTATACTGAGATGGCTACTCATTCAAGTCTCGAGAATAATGGTTGTTCGATTTATATGAGAGATATGTTTTATGGTCATGCTCAGATGGTCAATGGTTTATTCTTAATGAATCTCGGCGTAATATTACACATGTTCATAGTGTGGATGCCAAAAGATGTAAAGTTGATAACGATAGTCCCACATACTTGTGGCACTTTGCCGCCTTGGTCACATTGGTGTCAAGCGCATGAAGAAGCTCCATGCCGATGGACTTTTAGAGTCTCTTGATTATGAATCGTTTGACACATGCGAACCATGCCTCATGGGCAAATGACCAAGACTCCGTTCTCCGAACAATGGAGCGAGCAACCAACTTGTTGGAAATCATACATACCGATGTGTGCGGTCCAATGAGCATTGAGGCTCGCGGAGGATATCGTTATGTTCTCACTCTCACTGATGACTTAAGTAGATATGGGTATGTCTACTTAATGAAACACAAGTCTGAGACCTTTGAAAAGTTCAAGGAATTTCAAAATGAGGTGGAGAATCAACGTGACCGAAAGATAAAGTTCCTACGATCAGATCGTGGAGGAGAATACTTAAGTCACGAATTTGGTACACACTTAAGGAAATGTGGAATCGTTTCACAACTCACGCCGCCTGGAACACCTCAGTGAAATGGTGTGTCCGAACGTCGTAATCGCACTCTATTGGATATGGTGCGGTCTATGATGTCTCTTACCGATTTACCGCTATCATTTTGGGGATACACTCTAGAGACAGCTACATTCACTTTAAATAGGGCACCGTCTAAATCCGTTGAGACGACACCGTATGAATTATGGTTTGGGAAGAAACCTAAGTGTCGTTTCTAAATGTTTGGGGATCGATGCTTATGTCAAGAAACTTCAACTGGCTCGAACCCAAGTCGGAAAATCGTCTTCATAGGATACCCTAAGGAAACCGTCGGGTATACCTTTTACTTAAGATCCGAAGGCAAGATCTTTGTTGCCAAGAACGGATGCTTTCTAGAAAAAGAGTTTCTCTCGAAAGAAGTAAGTGGGAGGAAAGTAGAACTTCGATGAAGTACTACCTCTCGAGCGGAAAGTGGTGCAGCTCGGGAAAATGTTCTGTGATGTCCACACCAACCAAGAGGAAACCAATGATGATGATCAAGGTACTTCGGATCAAGTTACTACTGAACTTCGTAGGTCCACAAGGACACGTTCCGCACCAGAGTGGTACGGCAACCCTGTCCTAGAAATCATGTTGTTAGACAAAGGTGAACCTTCGAACTATGAAGAAGCGATGGCGGGCCCAGATTCCAACAAATGGCTTGAAGCCATGAAATCCGAGATAGAATCCATGTATGAAAACAAAGTATGGACTTTGACAGACTTGCCTGATGATCGGCGAGCGATAGAAAACAAATGGATTTTTAAGAAGAAGACGGACGCGGATGGTAATGTTACCATTTATAAGGCTCGACTTGTCGCTAAGGGTTATCGACAAGTTCAAGGGATTGACTATGACGAGACATTCTCTCCGTGGCGAAGTGAAGTCCGTCCGAATCATGTTAGCAATTGCCGCATACTATGATTATGAGATATGGCAGATGGACGTCAAAACGGCATTCCTTAACGGACATCTTAAGGAAGAGCTGTATATGATACAGCCGGAAGGTTTTGTCGATCCTAAGAACGCTAACAAAGTATGCAAGCTCCAATGATCCATTTATGGACTGGTGCAAGCATCTCGGAGTTGGAACATTTGCTTTGATGAGATGATCAAAGCGTTTGGGTTATGCAGCCTTATGGAGAAGCTGCGTTTACAAGAAAGTGAGTGGGAGCTCTGTAGCATTTCTCCTATTATATGTAGATGACATACTCTTGATGGGAAATGATACAAAACTTCGGACAGCATTAAGGCCTACTTGAATAAGTGTTTTTCAATGAAGGACCTTGGAGAAGCTGCTTATATATTAGGCATCAAGATCTATAGAGATAGATCGAGACGCCTCATAGGTCTTTCACAAAGCACATACCTTGATAAGATTTTCAAGAGGTTCAAAATGGATCAGTCCAAGAAAGGGTTCTTGCCTATGTTACAAGGTGTGAGATTGAGCTCACTCGACCACCCACCACGGCAAAAGATAAAGAAGAGATGAGTGTCATCCCTATGCTTCAGCCATAGGATCTATTATGTATGCCATCTTGTGTACTGCACCGATGTAAACCTTGCCGTAAGTTTGGTAGCAAGATACCAAAGTAATCCCGGCAAGGAACACTGGACAGCGGTCAAGAATATCCTGAAGTACCTGAAAAGGACAAAGGACATGTTTCTTGTTTATGGAGGAGACGAAGAGCTCGTCGTAAAGGGTTACGTCGACGCCAGCTTCAACTCAGATCTGGATGACTCTAAGTCTCAAACCGGATACGTGTATATGTTGAATGGTGGAGCGATGGTGGTGCGGTGCAAAGCGAGCGCGTCGTGGCGGGATCTACGTGTGAAGCGGAGTACATGGCAGCCTTGGAGGCAGACACATGAAGCGATTTGGGTGAAGGAGTTCATCACCGACCTAGGAGTCATCCCCAATGTGTCGGGGCGATCAAACTCTTCTGTGACAACACCGAGCTATTGCCCTTGCCAAGGAGCCCAGGTTTCACAAGAAGACCAGCACATCAAGCGTCGTTTCAACTCCATCCGTGAAAATGTTCAAGATGGACACATAGAGATTTGCAAAGTGCACACGGATCTGAATGTCGCAGATCCGTTGACTAAACTCTCTCTCAAGTGCAAAACATGATCAACACGTAACTCTATGGGTGTTCGATTCATCACAATGTATCTAGATTGGTGACTCTAGTGCAAGTGGGAGACTGTTGGAAATATGCCCTAGAGGCAATAATAAAAGTATTATTGTATTTCATTGTTCATGATAATTGTCTTTTGTTCATGCTATAAGCTGTATTATCCGGAAATCGTAATACACGTGTGAACACATAGACCACAATATGTCCCTAGTGAGCCTCTAGTTGACTAGCTCGTTGTGATCAGCAGATAGTCATGGTTTCTGACTATGGACATTGGATGTCGTTGATAACGGGATCACATCATTAGGAGAATGATGTGATGGACAAGACCCAATCCTAAGCATAGCATAAAGATCGTATAGTTCATTTGCTAGAGCTTTGCCAATGTCAAGTATCTCTTCCTTCGACCATGAGATCGTGTAACTCCTGGATACCGTAGGAGTGCCTTGGGTGTATCAAACGTCACAACGTCACTGGGTGACTATAAAGGTGCATTACAGGCATCTCCGAAAGTATCTGTTGGGTTGACACGGATCGAGACTGGGATTTGTCACTCCGTATGACGGAGAGGTATCTCTGGGCCCACTCGGTAATGCATCATCATCTTGAGCTCAAGGTGACCAAGGTGTTGGCCACGGATCATGCATTACGATGCGAGTAAAGTGACTTGCGTAACGAGGCCGAACAAGGTATTGGGATACCGACGATCGAGTCTCGGGCAAGTAACGCATCGATTGACAAAGGGAATTGTATACTGAGGTTTGATCGAATCCTCGACATCGTGGTTCAATCGATGAAATCATCAAGGAGCATGTAGGAGCCAACATGGGTATCCGACCCATTGTTGGTTATTGCCCGAGAGTCGTCTCGGTCATGTTTGCATGTCTCCGAACCCGTAGGGTCTACACACTTAAGGTTCGGTGACGCTAGGGTTATTAGGAAGACTAGTATGTGACTACGAATGTTGTTGAGTCCGGATGAGATCCGGACGTCACGAGGAGTTCCTAAGGGTCCGGAGGTGAAGATTTATATATGGGAAGTTGTTCAAAGGACACCGAAAGTTTGAGGCGTCATTGTATTGTCTGGGGCCACTGTAAGGGTTCCGGGGTCCACTGGGGGGCCACCCCTCGGGGGCCACTGGGCTGCGTGGGGAGTTAGCCAGCCCCGATGGGCTGGGCACACCTCCCTTGGGCCCTTGCGCCTAGGGTTGAGGGAACCCTAGAGGCGCCCCCCTGCTTGGGGGCAAGTCCCCCCCCCTTGGCCGCCCCCTCTAGATGCATCTAGAGGGCAGACCCTTCTTCCTTCCCCTATAAATAGAGGGGTGAGGGAGGCAGCCGCACCACAAGCCAAGGTGCAGCCCTCCCTCCCCAACACCTCTCCTCCTCCGTTGTGTGCTCGGCGAAGCCACAGCCGAGATACCGCTTCTCCACCATCACCACGCCGTGTCGTCTTTGCCGGTGGAGTTGTCTTCCTCAACCTATCCTTCCTCCTTGCTAGATCAAGGCGGAGGAGACGCCACCTGCACTGCACGTGTGTTGAGCGCGAGGTCTTTGTCCGCTCAACACTTGGTCATCGGTGATTCAATCACGTCGAGTACGACTCCATCATCACCTTGCAAGCTTCCGCACGCGATCTACAAGTGGTATGTAGATGCAAACTCTCTCCCATGACTCGTTGCTTAGATGAACTCATAGATGGATCTTGGTGAAACTGTAGGAAAATTTTTAATTTTCTGCAATGTTCCCCAACAGGGCAGGGCTCCCTAAAGAGGGACAGGAAACAAGAAACAATATCTAGGGCTAGACACAAAGAGGAGAGCCGGCTTACGGCGACTCCCTCATGATGATAATAAGACCTAGCCACAAACAGCATGTAGGGTTATTACCGGATGATGTTTCCTGGGGCCCGAAGATGTCTAAATCCTCGTCTTGTGTGTTGCGTCTCTCGTCCCGATCAACCCCTCTCAAGCTACCACATAGATGCGTTGGCCTCGCAACTAAGTCCTGACACTAAGGACATCTACCGTGTTAATTCCATGACAAAAGTTGTCGAGGAAGGCGCCCTCCAATTCCTCCCAGCTGCCAATGGAGTTTTGGGCAGACTGTTTAATCAGTATCTAGCTGGTCCCTTGAGTTTGAGCGGGAGGTATTTGATGGCGTGAAGATCATCGCCATGAGCCATATGAATGTGGAGAAGAAAATCCTCAATCCACACCGCGGGGTCTGTTGTGCCATCATATGATTCGATGTTTACGGGTTTAAACCCTTCTGGGAAATCATGTCCCATTACTTCTTCAGTGAAGCAGAGGGGGTGGGCGGCGCCTCTATATCGGGCCAAGTCGTGACGTAGCTCGGATGGAGCTCGTCTGCGGTTTTCAGCCCGGACGTGGTTATGTTTGTCGCATTCAGCCAGATGGCCGTCGTCGCGCGTCGAGGCACGCCCCCGTGATCCATAGATTGATCTTGTATGACCTGCTCTCTTTTCCAAATCGCATCGCAGGTCATGTGTATATCCCCGAGCTATTGTATTTCTGTTTGTTCGGTGAGGTAGCGTGGGCTGGTGTTCGGCTTGAAGTGCCGCTTTGCCCGGCCACGTGGTAGTCGGTCAGTCGTATTGTACCTTGGTAGGACGGGCTCCAGCACCTCATCATCGAGCTGTGTTAACAGTTTGCGCTTCAGGTAGCTTTTGGTTGGGCGCTCGAGGCCATATTCCTCGGCTGCCAGGACATCAGTCCATTTTTCATTGAGCAGATCTTGATCAGCTTGAAGCCGCTGCTGCTTCTTTTTTAGGCTTCTTGCAGTGGCAATTAGCTGACGCTTAAAGAGTTCCTATTCGGCGGGCTCTTCAGGCACGATGAAATCTTCGTCACCGAGGATAACCTCGTCCTTGGAGAGCGGAAGGTAGTTGCTATCCTCCGAGTCTTCGTTCATGGCCTGTTCGCCAGGGCTGACTCGCCCATCCTCCTGTTCCTCCTGTTCGGAGGTCGGCTCAATGGTATCTTCGTTGTTTTCGACACCGTCCAGAGTGTTGTCCTCTTCTGTGACGGTATTGTTGTTTTTACTGCGGCATGGCTTAGAGCAGCGCCGCTGACGTCGGCGCTTCGGCTGTATCTCAGGAGGTTTGTCCTCGACTGGATTTTCATCGTCGCCGTTATTTTCTTTGGGTGTATCCACCATGTATATGTCGTACGAGGAGGTGGCTGTCCAATGCCCTGTAGGTAGTGGTTCCTGATCCTCTCCGGCATCGTCGTCCATACCGTCGATGTCTTCGAAGTCGTAGTCAAGCATGTCGGTTAAGTCGTTCACAGTGGCTATAAAGTGGGTGGTGGGTGGGGAACGAATTTCTTCATCATCCACTTCCCATTCGTGCTGGACATAGTTCGGTCAAGAGTTCCCTAACAATGAGAGGGATCTTAATGAGCTTAACACGTCGCCAAAAGGCGAGTGCTGGAAAATGTCCACGGAGCTGAACTCCAAGACCGGCGCCCAATCAGGTTCGATGGACGCGGATGCACGTGGTCCGGAGCCCGTGGCCGGAGACGAGTCCAGGGTTCTGGTAACACAAGCCCAACCTGATGTTGGGTCTGTGCGTGGCTCGAGCACTGCTGAGTCCACGGCCTCCGTGGCGGGGTTGAGCTTCCCGTCTTCAGACGACGCAACCCGCTCCGCCTCTAGGGCCAGGGCGGTCACATGCACTATCTCCTGTGTGCGGCCAGATGACAGATCTAGGTCATGTTTGTCGTGGTGGCTCAGGACAACCGTCATGGGCTCGAATCTGTAGAAGATCAAGTCTTCGTGGATATCAGCCACAAAATTTAGGCTTCCAAATCTGACCTGATGGCTAGGGGCGTAGCTATCGATCTGCTCTAGATGGCCAAGTGAGTTGGCCCGCAGTGCGAAGCCGCCGAATGCGAAGATCTGTCCAGGGAGGAAGGTCTTCCCCTGGACTGCATTATTGTAGACGATTGATAGAGCTATCAAGCCTATCTTTGATGACACAGCGGAACTCTCAATGAAAGCACCAATGTCAGTGTCAAAACCGGTGGATCTCGGGTAGGGGGTTCCGAACTGTGCGTTCAAGGCTAATGGTAACAGGAGGCGGGGGACACAATGTTTACCCAGGTTCGGGCCCTCTCTATGTAGGTAATACCCTACTTCCTGCTTGATTGATCTTGATGAATATGAGTATTACAAGAGTTGATCTACCACGAGATCGTAATGGCTAAATCCTAGAAGTGTAGCCTATGAGATTATGATTGTTGTCCTACGGACTAAACCCTCCGGTTTATATAGACAACGGAGGGGGCTAGGGTTACACAAAGTCGGTTACAGAGAAAGGAATCTTCACATCCGCATCACCAAGCTTGCCTTCCACGCAAAGGAGAGTCCCATCCGGACACGGGATGAAGTCTTCTATCTTGTATCTTCATAGCCCAACAGTCCGACCAAAGTATATAGTCTTGCTGTCCGAGGACCCCTTAGTCGAGGACTCCCTCAACGCGTGTCAACGACGTCTTCACTGCGCCGCCCGTGAGGCATCAATGGAGGCTGACCGACGTGGCAGCGCGACAGCCTTGGCATTGATTCCAGCGGGAACCGAGGCGATGAGGGCAACGAATCGGCGTCTCGCTGACTCGGTGGGCCCGCGGCTCTTTCGCGCCAAAAATGCTTGCCCTGGCGCCCCCGGGCGCCCCCGGCGCGATGGGTTCGGCCTGGGTCGCCGGCGCTGATTTCGGCCCAAGCCGGCAAAAAAGGGCTCCTGGTGGCGCGACTGGGCCGATTTTTCGGCGCCGACGCGAAAATATCGCCTGGGGAGGCCGTGTTGGGGTGCGGCTGGAGATGCTCTAAGGGAGGATCTTCAGGTCGACCCCGTTCTAAGGTTGAGAGTAGAAAGCCCGATTGAAGATGCTCTCAGACATCCCTCCAAGATTGGGGGCACAAGTAAGCCACCCGGACCCTCTAGCTCTAGGGTAAGAACTGAACTCATCATAAACAGTGAAAACGGAAAATGGCGTAACAACATTGGATCAGATGAAAGAGAAGGCACGAGGAGGAAAAAATGGTAAAATTATAAAACAACCAGTTGAAGATTAACACACCAAAATTTACGTAGTGATCGGATCTCAGATATTCGTGTAAGGGCAAATCTAGATTGGACTAGTTCTCACTAAAATTGAAAAGAAATAACATAGGAATTGAGGCTTCAGACTCTTTTCTTAGTACAATTCCAATGTAAATAGACTATTGTGCCCTCTATTCCTAAATACCTAGCCCCGCTACTAATGTTTGTTGCATAATGATGAAGGCGCGTCATGCAAATTGTTCGAGCTTTGATGAAGTATAGCTCAACCATATGCGGTTATTTGATCAACTTTCACCCTTTGGCCGAGGGACTCCAGTTTTGTAACCATTTGCTATCTTATAGTCCTCAGTTGTCACGAATATGAGTTTCTTCTTCTTCTTCTTCCGCTACATCTATGCTAAATTCCTCCAATATTTTTCTCTTGCCTCCAATGGAGAGGTTCCTGGGCACGGTCACAAGCTTCCCTATACGGAATCAGATGCTGCCCCTCATGGTTCATTGATTGTGAGGGGGTTCGCTTACAGTTCCTAATCTACAAGATTGCAAGAAAAATGGTGGGTGGCATTGGCAAACTCATTACCGCTGCCAATCGTGGCACTTTGGTCAAATTGGTCATCATTGCTCAAAGCTATTTACCACCTTACTTCCTCTTAGAGCATCTACAGCCAGATGCCTCAAACCATCCCTCATACGCTGTGGACGCGCCCGGTCAGTGACCGGACATGAGAAAGAAGGAAAAACGTGACCAATCGGATCCCTCGTAGCATCCCTATACGCCTGGGCTGTCCACGAACCCTCATATCCATCTCAAATATGGGGAGAATATGAGGGTTGGCGGGCGTGCCCGGGCATTTCGCCACGTAGGACGCGGCCCCACACCGGACCACCTTTTCTCTTTCTCTATTCATTCTTTTATTTCTTTCTCTTCATCTCCACCAATCACGTGAAAGTGACCGGACATATGAAAAGAAAAAAAACAGGCACGTCCGCGTGCGTTTAAGGGGTCATATTTGCTATGTCGGCTGTAGATGCTCTTATCCCACCAAACGAGATGACTAAAATCATTACTAAGCTTCAACATTCTTTTCTCCGGGCGGTGAGCGATAAGGTCTCGGGGAGGGGGGGGGGGGTAAAGTGAAGTGGGAACTTGTGCGCGCCCGTTGTCGTAGTTAGGCTGGACCATCCGGTCACCCTTGTTGCTTGAGCGTTGTAGGTTCTATCCTTCGCGGCGAGCAAAGAATAGCTTTTTTGGAATATAATTTCTTGGAATATATACACATTTGCAAAGCATTTTTTAGTATTGTAGGACTAGCGAACCCAATAGGAACCATGCTTGAACTTTTTTTCCGAAGCGAAGGCAAAAGATTTGCCTCATCTATTAAATAAGAGAGAAACAAAGTTTAGAGTTTTACAATAACATCCACATACACGGCACGACGATTACTGACGCAAGATAATAGTGTTGGGGAACGTAGCATGCAATTTCAAAAAAAATTCGCTCACGCAAAATCTATCTAGGAGATGCATAGCAACAAGAGGGGGAGAGTGTGCCTACGTACCCTCGTAAACCGAAAGCGGAGGCGTTTGACAACGGGGTTGATGTAATCGAACTTCTTCTCGTTCCGACTGATCAAATACCAAATGTACGACACCTCCGGGTTCTGCACACATTCAGCTTGATGACGTCCTTCGAACTCTTGATCCAGCAGAGTGTCGAGGAAGTAGATGAGTTCCGTCAGCACGACGACGTGGTGACGGTGATGGCGAAGTGTGTTGGGAAATGTTGCAGAAAATTAAAAAATTTCCTACGGTTTCACCAAGATCCATCTATGAGTTCATCTAAGCAACGAGTCATGGGAGAGAGATTGCATCTACATACCACTTGTAGATCGCGTGCGGAAGCATTCAAGAGAACGGTGATGATGGAGTCGTACTCGCCGTGATTCAAATTACCGATGACCAAGTGCCGAACGGACAGCACCTCCGTGTTCAACACACATACGGAACGGACGACGTCTCCTCCGTCTTGATCCAGCAAGGGGGAAGGAGAGGTTGATCATGATCCAACAACATGACGGCGTGGTGGTGGATGCAGCAGAACTCCGGCAGGGCTTCGCCAAGCTGCTGCGGGAGGAGGACGAGGTGTAGCATGGGGAGGGAGGCGCCAGGACTTCAGGGTGCGGCTGCCCCTCCCTCCCCTCCCTTTATATAGGCCCCCAGGGGGGCGCCGGCCCTGGGAGATGCAATCTCCCAAGGGGGGCGGCGGCCAGGGGGTGGAGTGCCCCCCAAGGCAAGTGGGGCGCCCCCCCCCACCCTAGGGTTTCAACCCTAGGTGCAGGGGATGGGCCTAGGGGGGCGCACCAGCCCACTATGGGCTGGTTCCCCTCCCCACTTTAGCCCATGGGGCCCTCCGGGATGGGTGGCCCCACCCAGTGGACCCCCGGGACACTTTCGGTGGTCCGGGTACAATACCGGGTGACCCCGAAACTTTCCCGATGGCCGAAACAGCACTTCCTATATATAATTCTTTACCTCCGGACCATTCCGAAACTCCTCGTGATGTCCGGGATCTCATCCGGGACTCCGAACAACATTCGGTTTACTGCATACTCATATTCATACAACCCTAGCGTCACCGAACCTTAAGTGTGTAGACCCTACGGGTTCGGGAGACACGTAGACATGACCGAGACGGTTCTCGGGCAATAACCAACAGCGGGATCTGGATACCCATGTTGGCTCCCACATGCTCCTCGATGATCTCATCGGATGAACCACGATGTCGAGGATTCAAACAACCCCGTATACAATTCCCTTTGTCAATCGGTACGTTACTTGCCCGAGACTCGATCGTCGGTATCCCAATACCTCGTTCAGTCTCGTTATCGCAAGTCACTTTACTCATCAGTAATGCATGATCCGTGACCAAACACTTGGTCACTTTGAGCTCATTATGATGATGCATTACCGAGTGGGCCCAGAGATACCTCTCCGTCATGCGGAGTGACAAATCCATCTCGATCCGTGTCAACCCAATGACACTTTCGGAGATACCGTAGTGCACCTTTATAGTCACCCATTCGTTGTGACGTTTGGTACACCCAAAGCACTCCTACGGTATCCGGGAGTTACACGATCTCATGGTCTAAGGAAAAGATACTTGACATAGGAAAAGCTCTAGCAACGAACTACACGATCTTGTGCTATGCTTTAGGATTGGGTCTTGCACATCACATCATTCTCCTAATGATGTGATCCCGTTATCAACGACATCTGATGTCCATAGTCAGGAAACCATGACTATCTGTTGATCAACGAGCTAGTCAACTAGAGGCTTACTAGGGACATATTATGGTCTATGTATTCACACGTGTATTACGATTTCCGGATAATACAGTTATAGCATGAATGAAGACAATTATCACGAACAAGGAAATATAATAATAATCCTTTTATTATTGCCTCTAGGGCATATTTCCAACAGTCTCCCACTTGCACTAGAGTCAATAATCTAGTTACATTGTGATGAATCGAACACCCATAGAGTTACGGTGTTGATCGTGTTTTGCTTTCATGAGATAGGTTTAGTCAGCGGATCTGCGACATTCAGATCCGTATGTACTTTGCAAATATATATGTCTCCATCTTGAACATTTTCACGGATGGAGTTGAGCGGCAACTTGATGTGCTGGTCTTCTTGTGAAACCTGGCTCCTTGGCAAGGGCAATAGCTCCAGTGTTGTCACAAAAGAGTTTGATCGGCCCCAACGCATTGGGTATGACTCCTAGGTCGGTGATGAACTCCTTCACCCAAATTGCTTCATCTTGCTGCCTCCGAGGCTGCCATGTACTCCGCTTCACATGTAGATCCCGCCACGACGCTTCGCTTGCAGTGCACCAGCTCACTGCTCCACCATTCAACATATACACGATCCGGTTTGTGACTTAGAGTCATCGGATCTGTGTCGAAGCTAGCGTCGGCGTAACCCTTCTGACGAGCTCTTCGTCACCTCCATAAACGAGAAACATGTCCTTTGTCCTTTTCGGTGCTTCAGATATTCTTGACCGCTGTCCGGTGTTCCTTGCGGGATTACTTTGGTACCTTCCTACCAAACTTACGGCAAGGTTTACATCAGTCCAGTACACAACATGGCATACGTAATAGATCCTATGGCTGAAGCATAGGGGATGACACTCATCTCTTCTTTATCTTTTGCCGTGGTCGGGCATTGAGCCGAGCTCAATCTCACACCTTGCAATACAGGCAAGAACCCCTTCTTGGATTGATCCATTTTGAACTTCTTCAAAATCTTATCAAGGTATGTGCTTTGTGAAAGACCTATGAGGCGTCTTGATCTATCTCTATAGATCTTGATGCCTAATATATAAGCAGCTTCTCCAAGGTCCTTCATTGAAAAACACTTATTCAAGTATGCCTTAATGCTGTCCAAAAGTTCTATATCATTTCCCATCAAGAGTATGTCATCTACATATAATATGAGAAATGCTCTGAGCTCCCACTCACTTTCTTGTAAACGCAGGCTTCTCCATAAGTCTCATATAACCCAAACGCTTTGATCATCTCATCAAAGCGAATGTTCCAACTCCGAGATGCTTGCACCAGCCCATAAATGGATCATTGGAGCTTGCATACTTTGTCGACATTATTAGGATCGACAAAACCTTCCGGCTGCATCATATACAGTTCTTCCTTAAGATGTCCGTTAAGGAATGCCGTTTTGACGTCCATCGCCATATCTCATAATCATAGTATCGCGCAATTGCTAACATGATTCGGACGGACTTCAGCTTCGCTACGGGAGAGAATGTCTCATCGTAGTCAACCCCTTGAACTTGTCGATAACCCTTAGCGACAAGTCAAGCTTTATAGATGGTAACATTACCATCCGCGTCCATCTTCTTCTTAAAGATCTATTTGTTTTCTATCGCTCGCCGATCATCGGGCAAGTCTGTCAAAGTCCATACTATGTTTTCATACATGGATTCTATCTCGAATTTCATGGCTTCAAGCCATTTGTTGGAATCTGGGCCCGCCATCGCTTCTTCATAGTTCGAAGGTTCACCGTTGTCTAACAACATGATTTCCAGGACAGGGTTGCCGTACCACTCTGGTGCGGAACGTGTCCTAGTGGACCTACGAAGTTCAGTAGCAACTTGTTCCGAAGTACCTTGATCATCATCATTATTTTCCTCTCCAGTTGGTGTAGGCATTACAGGAACATTTTCCTGAGCTACACTACTTTCCTGTTCAAGAGGTAGTACTTCGTCAAGCTCTACTTTCCTCCCACTTAATTCTTTCGAGAGAAACTCCTTTTCCAGAAACGATCCATTCTTGTCAACAAAGATCTTGCCCTCGGATCTTAAGTAGAAAGTATACCCAATGGTTTCCTTAGGGTATCCTATGAAGACGCATTTTTCCGACTTGGGTTCGAGCTTTTCAGGTTGAAGTTTCTTGACATAAGCATCGCATCCCCAAACTTTTAGAAACGACAGCTTAGGTTTCTTCCCAAACCATAATTCATACGGTGTTGTCTCAATGGATTTAGATGGTGCCCTATTTAAAGTGAATGTAGCTGTCTCTAGAGCGTATCCCCAAAATGATAGCGGTAAATCGGTAAGAGACATCATAGACCGCACCATATCCAATAGAGTGCGATTACGACGTTCGGACACACCATTACGCTGAGGTGTTCCAAGCGGCGTGAGTTGTGAAACGATTCCACATTTCCTTAAGTGCGTACCAAATTCGTGACTTAAATATTCTCCCCCACGATCTGATCGTAGGAACTTTATCTTTCGGTCACGTTGATTCTCTACCTCATTCTGAAATTCCTTGAACTTTTCAAAGGTCTCAGACTTGTGTTTCATTAAGTAGACATACCCATATCTACTCAAGTCATCAGTGAGAGTGAGAACATAATGATATCCTCCGCGAGCCTCAACGCTCATTGGACCGCACACATCGGTATGTATGATTTCCAACAAGTTGGTTGCTCGCTCCATTGTTCGGAGAACGGAGTCTTGGTCATTTGCCCATGAGGCATGGTTCGCATGTGTCAAATGATTCATAATCGAGAGACTCTAAAAGTCCATCAGCATGGAGCTTCTTCATGCGCTTGACACCAATGTGACCAAGGCGGCAGTGCCACAAGTATGTGGGACTATCGTTATCAACTTTACATCTTTTGGTATTCACACTATGAATATGTGTAACATTACGCTCGAGATTCATTAAGAATAAACCATTGACCATCGGGGCATGACCATAAAACATATCTCTCATATAAATAGAACAACCATTATTCTCGGATTTAAATGAGTAGCCATCTCGTATCAAACAAGATCCAGATACAATGTTCATGCTCAAACTTGGCACTAAATAACAATTATTAAGGTTTAAAACTAATCCGTAGGTAAATGTAGAGGCAGCGTGCGATGGCGATCACATCGACCTTGGAACCATTCCCGACGCGCGCCGTCACCTCGTCCTTCGCCATGCCTCCGCTTATTCGCAGCTCTGCTGTGAGTTACAAATATGAGCAACGGCACCAATATCAAATACCGGGATTACTATGAGTCTTGGTAAGGTACACATCAATTACATGTATATCAAATATACCTTTGGTGTTGCCACCTTCTTGTCCGCTAAGTATTTGGGGCGTTCCGCTTCTAGTGACCCTTCCTTTGCAATAAAAGCACTCGATCTCGTGCTTGGGTCCATTGCTTGATTCTTCCCGCAACGGCTTACGAGCACGGCAACATCCTTGCCGTCTTTCTTGAAGTTCTTCTTGCCCTTGCCCTTCTTGAACTTAGTGGTTTTATTGACCATCAACACTTGATGTTCCTTCTTGATTTCTACCTCTGCTGACTTGACATTGAAAACACTTCAGAATGGTTTCACCATCCCTTGCATATTGTAGTTCATCACAAAGCTCTTGTAGCTTGGTGGGAGCGATCAAGGATTCTGTCAATGACCGCCTCATCAGGGAGGTTAATGTCCACCGGGACAAAGGTTGTGCAACCTGACATTTTGAGTATGTGCTCACTGACAGAACTATTTTCCTCCATCTTACAACTATAGAACTTGTCGGAGACTTCATATCTCTCGACCCGGGCATGAGCTTGGAAAACTAGTTTTAGCTCCTCGAACATCTCATATGCTCCGTGTTGCTCAAAACGCTTTTGGAGCCCCAGTTCTAAGCTGTAAAGCATGCCGCACTGAACGAGGGAGTAATCATCAACACGAGACTGCCAAGCGTTCATAACATCTTGGTTCTCTGGAACGGGTGAATCACCTAGCGGTCCTTCTAGGACATATTGTTTCCTGGCAGCTATGAGGATGATCCTCAGGTTCCGGACCCAGTCCGTATAGTTGCTGCCATCATCTTTCAGCTTGGTTTTCTCTAGGAATGCGTTGAAGTTCATGTTGACATGAGCGTTGGCCATTTGATCTACAAGACATATTTGCAAAGGTTTTAGACTAAGTTCATGATAATTAAGTTCATCTAACCAAATTATTATAATGAACTCCCACTCAGATTAGACATCCCTCTAGTCATCTAAGTGTTACACGATCCGAGTTGACTAGGCCGTGTCCGATCATCACGTGAGACGGACTAGTCATCGTCGGTGAACATCTCCATGTTGATCGTATCTTCCATACGACTCGTGTTCGACCTTTCGGTCTCTGTGTTCCGAGGCCATGTCTGTACATGCTAGGCTCGTCAAGTTAACCCTAAGTGTTTTGCATGTGTAAAACTATCTTACACCTGTTGTATGTGAACATAAGAATCTATCACACCCGATCATCACGTGGTGCTTCGAAACGACGAACTTTAGCAACGGTGCACTGTTAGGGGAGAACACTTCTTGAAATTGTTGTAAGGGAGCATCTTATTTACTACCTTCGTTCTAAGTAAACAAGATGCATAAACTAATAAACATCACATGCAATTATACAATAGTGACATGATATGGCCAATATCATATAGCTCCATTGATCTCCATCTTCGGGGCTCCATGATCATCTTGTCACCGGCATGACACCATGATCTCCATCATCATGATCTCCATCATCGTGTCTTCATGAGTTGTCACGCCAATGACTACTTCTACTTCTATGGCTAACGCGTTTAACAATAAAGTAAAGTAATTTACATGGCGTTCTTCAATGACACGCAGGTCATACAAAAATAAAGACAACTCCTATGGCTCCTGCCGGTTGTCATACTCATCGACATGCAAGTCGTGATTCCTATTACAAGAACATGATCTCATACATCACAATATATCATTCATCATTCATCACAACTTTGGCCATATCACATCACAAGACACTTGCTGCAAAAACAAGTTAGACGTCCTCTAATTGTTGTTGAAAGTTTTACGTGGCTTCTATAGGTGATCTAGCAAGAACGTTTTCTTACCTACGTTAAAGCCACAACGTGATTTTTGTCAACTTCTATTTACCCTTCATAAGGACCCTTTTCATCGAATCCGCTCCAACTAAAGTAGGAGAGACAGACACCCGCCAGCCACCTTATGCAACTAGTGCATGTCAGTCGGTGGAACCGGTCTCACGTAAGCGTACGTGTAAGGTTGGTTCGGGCCGCTTCATCCCACAATACCGCTGAAGCAATATAAGACTAGTAGCGGCAAGCAAGTTGAAAAGATCTACGCCTACAACAAAATTGTGTTCTACTCGTGCAATAGAGAACTACACATAGACTTAGCTCTGATACCACTGTTGGGGAACGTTGCAGAAAACTAAAAATTTTCCTACGGTTTCACCAAGATCCATCTATGAGTTCATCTAAGCAACAAGTCATGGGAGAGAGATTGCATCTACATACCACTTGTAGATCGCGTGCGGAAGCGTTCAAGAGAACGGTGATGATGGAGTCGTACTCGCCGTGATTCAAATCACAGATGACCAAGTGCCGAACGGATAGCACCTCCGCGTTCAACACACATACGGAATGGACGACGTCTCCTCCGTCTTGATCCAGCAAGGGGGAAGGAGAGGTTGATGATGATCCAACAGCACGACGGCGTGGTGGTGGATGCAGCAGAACTCCGGCAGGGATTCGCCAAGCTGCTGCGGGAAGAGGACGAGGTGTAGCAGGGGGAGGGAGGCGCCAGGACATCGTGTGCGGCTGCCCTCCTCCCTCCCTTTATATAGGCCCCAGGCGCCCCGCCCCGGGAGATGCAATCTCCCAAGGGGCGGCGGCAGGGGTGGAGTGCCCCAAGGCAGTGGGCGCCCCCCTAGGGTTTCAACCCTAGGCGCGAGGTGGGCCTGAGGCGCACCAGCCCACTATGGGCTGGTTCCTCCCCACTTCAGCCCATGGGGCCCTCCGGATGGGTGGCCCCACGGTGGACCCAGGACACTTCCGGTGGTCCCATATAATACTGGGTGACCGAAACTTTCCGATGGCGAAACAACACTTCCTATATATAATTCTTTACCTCCGGACCATTTGAAACTCCTTGTGACGTCAGGATCTTATTCGGGACTCGAACAACATTGATTTATCTGCATACTCATATTCATACAGCCCTAAGCGTCCACCGAACCTTAAGTGTGTAGACCCTACGGGTTCGGAAGACACGTGAACATGACCGAGGCGGTTCTCGGGCAATAACCAACAATGGGATTTGGATACTCATGTTGGCTCCCACATGCTCCTCGATGATCTCATCGGATGAACCACGATGTCGAGGATTCAAACAACCCGTATACAATTCCTTTGTCAATCGATGCGTTACTTGCGAGACTCGATTGTCGGTATCCCAATACCTCGTTCGGTCTAGTTCGCAAGTCACTTTACTCGTATAGTAATGCATGATCCCATGACCAAACACTTGGTCACTTTGAGCTCATTATGATGATGCATTACCGAGTGGGCCCAGAGATACCTCTCCGTCATACGGAGTGACAAATCCCAGTCTCTATCCGTGTCAACCCAAAAGACACTTTCGGAGATACCTGTAGTGCACCTTTATAGTCACCCAGTTACGTTGTGATGTTTGGTACACCCAAAGCACTCCTACGGTATCCGGGAGTTACACGATCTCATGGTATAAGGAAAAGATACTTGACATTGGAAAAGCTCTAGCAAACGAACTACACGATCTTGTGCTATGCTTTAGGATTGGGTCTTGTCCATCACATCATTCTCCTAATGATGTGATCCCGTTATCAACGACATCTGATGTCCATAGTCAGGAAACCACGACTATCTATTGATTAACGAGCTAGTCAACTAGAGGCTTACTAGGGACATATTATGGTCTATGTATTCACACGTGTATTACGATTTACGCATAATACAGTTATAGCATGAATGAAGACAATTATCACGAACAAGGAAATATAATAATAATCCTTTTATTATTGCCTCTAGGGCATATTTCCAACAAAGTGATCAACGCAGGTCTTCGCCTAAGCACTACGAAGATATGACCGGAGGCGTAAAACTGTGGAGGGGCGCGTCGCACACGGCTAACGATTATTGGTATGTGTTCTAGGCGCCCCCTCCCCATGTATATATAGGTGGGAGGGGGAGCAGCCTTGGGGCGCCCCAAGTAGGAGGAATCCTACTTGGGCTCCCTAGTCCAATTCACCCCCCCCTTTACTTTTACCGGAAGTGGGAAAAAGGGAAGAGGGAAGGAGGAAGGAAGGGGGGGGGGCGAACCCCCTCCTCCTTCTCCTATTCGGCCTCCTACCATAAGGAGGGGGGCGCTACCCCTTATGGTCTAGTGTGCTCCCCTCCTATGGCCTATATGGCCCATTATTCCCCCGGGGGGTTCCGGTAACCCCCCCCCCCCCGGTAGTTCGATAAATACCCGATACTATCCGGAGCACTTCCGGTGTCCGAATACTATTATCATATATATCAATCTTTACCTCTCGACCATTTCTAGACTTCTCGTCATGTTCGTAATCTCATCCGGGACTCCGAACAACATTCGGCCACCAAATCACATAACTCATATAATACAAAATCGTCATCGAATGTTAAGCGTGCGGACCCTACTGGTTCAAAAACTATGTAGACATGACCGAGACACCTCTCTGGTCAATAACCAATAGCGGAACCTGGATGCTCATATTGGCTCCCACATATTCTACGAAGATCTTTATCGGTCGAACCGTTATGACAACATACGTTATTCCCTTTGTCCATCAGTATGTTACTTGCCCGAGATTCGATCGTCGGTATCTTCATACCTGGTTCAATCTCGTTACTGACAAGTCTCTTTACTCGTTCCGTAATGCACCATCCTGTAACTAACTCATTAGTCACTTTGTTTGCAAAGGCTTCTTATGATGTGCATTACCGAGAGGGCCCAGAGATACCTCTCCGATACTCGGAGTGACAAATCCTAATCTCGATCTATGCCAGCCCAACAAACACCTTCGGAGATACCTGTAGAGCATCTTTACAATCACCCAGTTACGTTGTGACGTTTGATAGCACACAAGGCATTCCTCCGGTATCCGAGAGTTGCATAATCTCATAGTAGGAGGAATATGTATTTGACATGAAGAAAGCAATAGCAATAAAACTGAACGATCATTATGCTAAGCTAATGGATGGGTCTTGTCCATCACATCATTCTACTAATGATGTCATCCTATTCATCAAATGACAACACATGTCTATGGTTAGGAAACTTAACCATCTTTGATTAATGAGCTAGTCTAGTAGAGGCTTACTAGGGACACATTATTTTGTCTATGTATTCACACATGTATCAAGTTTCCGGTTAATACTATTCTAGAATGAATAATAAACATTTATCATGAAATAAGGAAATACAGAATAAGAACTTTATTATTGCCTCTAGGGCATATTTCCTTCAAATAGTCCCTAGTCTTTTAGCATCCGCGGTAACCCAAAGCTTTGCCTCATCCATGATGATGTTAAGAGGATAGGCGGCGGAGCGCACTTGTGCCGGAACACCCGGGCATTGCGCTCGCTTCAAATGGTCCAAGATACAAGCATGGTGAGGGAGGCTGAGGCGCTTCGGTTGGGGACATGGTTGCCAGTTTGCTTGTCCCACCATTCGTGGACAGAGTTAGCAAGGTGCCAGTCAGAGGTGTCCATGTGAGCAAGGCCAAGCTTGGCGATGATTGACCTCCATAGCCTAGCGGCACTTAAAAAAGAGATGTGCACTAGTTTCTTGTTCTCTTTGCAAAGAGGGCAGAGGCTACAATTCGCCCAACCTCGTATCTCTAGACGATAGGAAGTCCAGATCCTATCTTGGAGGGCTAACCATGCGGAAAAATTTACCTTCGGGGGAGCCCTAACTTTCCAAACCATGCGATCCATAGGGGAGAGAGTTAATCCAAGGAACTGGGCCTTGTATGCAGTGGCCGCTGTGTAGATCCCATCGTTCGAGTGCTTCCAGACAATGCCATCGTCGAGCTGCTCATCGAGGTGGACGTCATTCACAAGCATCCATAGAATGAAAAATTCCCGAATGTGATCACCAGAGACGACGGTGTTGAAGTTGATTTTGAATATCCATGCATTGCCTTTGAGAGCCTCCCTCACCTTCTAATTCTTTCTCTTCGAAACCTCAAAAATTAGCGGTGCAATATCCTTGTGCTTGCGTCCGAGAAACCAAGGGGAGTCCCAGAAAGACGTTTTGGCGTCGTCACCCACGGTGATGGTGGTCGAAGCATAAAGGAAGTTGAGATCATCCTCCGTGCAAGGGTTGCCAAAACCTACCCATAATTTGTGGGGTTCCTTCCACCCATACCAAGGCCACCGCAGCCGAAGAGCACGTGAACTTTGAAATGGGCTACGATGTAGCTCAGTAGCTCAAAAGAAAAGGCAAAAAAGATAAACCCAAGCACCCCGCTTCCTTCGGCCATGTTACCGTCAATAACTCGCTATCATGACTTTCGTTACTAATCTACAGGTTCTTAGTTTTTTATACCTTTTTTCCTTCCGATTTCTGGTTTTCTTCTTTCCAAAATTTGTGAACATTTTTCAAAAAAAATCCATGACTTTTTAAAAAAATTACGATTTTAAAAATAAATCCATGGATATTTTTAAATTTCAAGAACACTTTAAAAATTATGATCATTTTAAAAATCCAAAGAAAATTTTGAAACAATTCATGAAATATTTTCAATATTTATTTACATATTTTTCAAAGCCAATATATTTAAAATTCATAAATATGATTTGAACTTCTTAAACATTTCCTATGTTCATTATTCTAAATTCGTGCCTTTTTAATCTATGAATTAGGAAATACGCGACGCGCGTGTATGTTGCCGGTATTTCATGATGATGCTCGGCGAGCTGCGGCGCCTGTGAATACGCCACTGCCTTGGCCACCACCGCCGGTAGGATGGGCGGCCCTTTCGGTGGATGGATCTTTTCCGTCTAATGATGGCACGACAACTGCTGGCATGGTACTGCGAAGGAGTGACTGTTCAGTGATTTTCACGGCCTACCATTTTTTTTCAACTATAATGAGGCGGTGGAGTCAGAGATCCATGCACTGATGCCAGGTATGGCACTGGCCATACAACATACGGATATGCCAATCCTCGTTCAATCTGACTCGTCTGAAGCTCTTTCTATCTTTACCGGTGATACTCTTTCCCGGTCCGCGTACGGTCATTTAGTTGCTGAGATTAAGGCCTTTATGGGAGATAGGGAGTTTGTTCCACAGAAAATTAGAAGAGAGCAAAATAGCATAGCAGATTGATTGGCTGTTTGCAGTCATACCGAGTCTTGCACGGCTGTTTGGATGAACAGAGGTCCTCCATGTATCGAGGAATTGTTGCCTCTAGATTGTAACCCTATTATTTTGGAGTAAAACTTCCCTTTCCTTGAAAAAAAGTCGCCGATGACATCACTTGCAGAATCTGCACAGCGCAGGTGTGATTTGCATGGTTGATCAACGTTACAACCAAAGTTTTTTTTTGAACCGGGCATAACCCCTTTCCATTACTGCGACATAACGAAAATACAAACCAGGTCCACAGAATGAGACGGGAGAGGGGAGAGCGGGTTCGAGCATTGCCGGGAAACCTACTGTGAGCACTCGCCATCGAGATAACCCACTGTAGGGCAAAAACCCGGCGACACCACGATAGCTATAGTTTTCAGATGGGGCAACCACCCAGATGGCTCACACACGAGCGCCAAAATGACCGTCCCGCACAGGGGAGAAACTTCTGGAATAACAACATAAAACCAAGGTAAAAGACAACCGTCGGCAGCATGCAACTATCTGATGAAGCGTCACCCTTCCCTCCGGTAGATCCTCAGCGGGCTTCTTGATCATCAGTCGCAGCGCAAATGCGCATCAGCCTCGACGCACTGTTCTTCAGCATGTCCACACCAGATCGCAAGTCCACCGCATCCTCATGCTTCAGCAGACCTGCCCAGTAATCAAGGAAAGCACACATAGAAAAGCAGCACTCAAAAGGTGTTTGTAGATGTTTAGATTCAAACGTTACACCATTACGACTTGTCCAAATAGCCCAGCACAAGGCAGCAATGCCCAATGTATAAAAAATCTCCCCATTAGGAAAGTAAGCGTAACACCAGGAGTAAGCCTACCACAAACTGTTCGGACACAAATCCGTGCCAAGCATACAGGCAACACTTCTCCAGGTTACCCTGGCAATAGGACAGTTAAAGAAGAGATGTTGAGATGTCTCATTCTCACCACAGAAAGAACATTTCGGATTCCCCTTCCACCCTCGTTTTTTCATCACCTCCCGAGTAAGAATAACATCCTGGAATAGTTGCCACATAAAAATCTTAATTTTTAATGGAATACCAGCTTTCCAAATCCATCCAAAATTGCATCCTGCGATGTTTCTTTCCAAGAAAGAATAAACCGATTTAGTAGTAAAGATTTTTTTGGGACCCAGGCCCCATTTAATGCAATCTGATTCATCAGAAACACAACTTCTCCTAACAGTGGCAGCTACCTGTTGCCATTGCTCTTTGAGCTCATTGCTTAATCTCCTCTGAAAGAAAGTTACAGGATCCACATCCCTACATTTTTCCACAGTGCATTCAGGAAAATTGCAGATTGCGAATAACTGAGGGAATATATCCTTAAACGGTTTCTGATCACCAATGGGATCGATCCACACTCTCGCTATATTCCCTGATCGAATAGTGATTCTTCTACCAACCATGTAAAGGTCTTTCACCTTCATAATCGCTTTCCAGCAAGGTGAATCATTCACCTTTGTTTTGGCAGAAGCTACCGTTTCTCTACCAAGATATTTAGCTTTAACAATCTCCTGCCAAAGACCAGTTTTGCTCTCCAACTTCCACCACCACTTAGCCAGGAGGCTTAGATTTTGTTTATGTAAGTCTTTCACTCCCAAACCACCCTTCTCCTTCGATCTACAGATGCGAGACCATCGCACCAGATAGTAACGCTTTCTCTTTTTAGACACTTGCCAAAAAAATCTTCTACGGTGTTTATCCAACCTGTCAATAATGGTCTTTGACAGGAGGAACATAGACATGTAATAATAGGCGATGCTGGAGATATTAGCATTCAGCAGTCGATCTACCCCCCCGAGGATGCATTACACCCTAGTCCAGAGTCGCATCTGCTAATATATTTGGCTTCCAAAAAGTCCCAGTCCACCCCTCGGATGGATGAATAACTGACTGGCACCCCCAAATATTTCATAGGGAAATGGCCGATCTGACAGTTGAAAATATCCGCATAAGTTTGCAAGATACTATTATCCCCTCCAACACAGAGAATCTCACTCTCCTGGAAGTTAATTTTCAAACCCGACATGAGTTCGAACATATACAGAAGCAGTTTCAGATTCACAGCTTTATCAGGGCCATGTTCAATACAAAGGACTGTGTCATCTGCATATTGCAGAATCACTACTCCATTCTCGACCAGGTCCGCGGCCAAACCAACAAAGAGATTATTTTTTTGTGCTTGAAGCACCATTTTACACAAGCACTCAGCAGCAATATTAAACAGGAACGGGAAACAGGATCTCCTTGCCTCACCCCTTTGTGGCTTTGAAAGTACGGACCCATAGTATTGTTTAGCTTGACACAAACTGTGCCATTATGCATAATCTTTCTCATCCACTCACACCAAGTCTCCCCAAAGCCTCTATGCTCGAGACACTTCAAAAGAAAGTCCCAGTTAACCTTGTCGTAGGCTTTCTCAAAATCAAGCTTTATGACAATACCACATTTTTTCTTAACATGGGTATGATGAAGAACCTCGTGCAAGGATAGGACCCCGTCCATAATGTTCCTGCCTTTGATAAAGTTTTTGAAAAAAAATAAAAAATGAGCTAAAAAACTGGAGCATGGTGAGCTTCTCGCGGCCACTGTTCCACTACAAGCAAACCGGCCGAAACCGGGAATGGGTCCAGCCCACATACGAGCAAGGCGCGCGTTAGCTCCTGTGAGAGTGCAATAGAACGACTGGGCGAGGAATAGACGCGCCCGAACCACGCACGCTTGAACTTTGAAAGCCGTCACCCCTAAAAAAAAAAACACTTTGAAAGCCGTCGAGGCGTCGACCAGAGCCTGCCCTCTGCGCAGCCCAGTAGCTCAAAAAAAAAAACTAAACCCTAGCACCCCGGTTCCTTCGGAGATGCCGTCGCCGTCGCCGTCGGGGCCGCCGGTGCTGCCAATCTCGGAGCACGAGGACGAGATCGTGGCCGCCGTGGAGGCGAACCCGGTGATCGTGGTTATCGGCGAGACCGGCTCCGGCAAGAGCACCCAGCTCTCCCAGATCCTCCACCGTCGAGGCTACACCCGCCGCGGGGCGATTGCTGTCACCCAGCCCCGCCGTGTCGCGGCCGTATCCGTCTCCAGGTGCTCCCCTATCCCCCAAGCGTGCGCGCATAGTTAAATTTGCTAGAGTGTGAGTTTAGTTGCGTGGGAGGTAGGCGCCAGGGAGGCAGGGAGCATATATGGTTCTACTTCCTGATGTATCATGCTACTACCATATTTGTCTTCCTTGTGGGTTGCGAGGGTGCAAGTTAGAACGATTGGCTGCATTGAGAGGAGGATGCAATCGGATCGATTGTGTATCAAGAACTATGTACAGGTCTACATGCCCGTGGAGATAGCAAACTCTGATATGTTACAAATTACAATAGAAACATAATGCTCGATTGGAATATCGTTTTGTTGCATAGAAAATACACTAAGAGCATAAACACCTAGAAGGAACTGCCCTGTATGATACCTGAAATGCAGAGAGTAACTTCAATTATTCCCAGGAGGGTGGCACAAGAGCTCGGTGTCTCGATTGGGGAAGAAGTTGGTTACGCTATTCGGTTTGAAGACCGAACTTCAGAAAAGACTAAGATCAAGTGAGCTTCAGAAAGCTTGAATTCTCTTGTAACTTATGTATTATGTCCTGAGTTCTTGGATTGAATATTTTGAATCAATTCGTAGGTACCTCACAGATGGTGTTCTTCTGCGTGAAAGCCTTTCAAATCCTGAGTTGAAGCAATACTCAGTAATTATCTTGGACGAAGCTCATGAGCGTAGCTTGAACACGTATGTTCATCTTTCTTTGAAACAGATTTACAAGAATCTTTATCGAAATTTAGATTTATTTAAATCAAGTTTTGACATATACTTCTGCAGCATGTTCTTAAACCCTAATAATTTGCTGTTGTACTTTTCTGTTGCCATCCAAAATTTTAAGTGATAGCCACCACTACCTAGCACCACTTATTTTTTATTGAAGTACAGTTTGCCAAGCGCTAGCACAAATGCATAACATAATAGAGTAAGAACTTTGGAGCTATCAAACTAGCAGGATGACTGGATGACCAAATACTGTTATTTTGGCATCCCTTGCCATATCGTGTATCAAATTTGAACATATGTAACTCAGTCTTCACCTATACTAGCAATTTGGCCTTTCTGTCCAGTTTATATAATAAATCAGAGTTGTGGATTTGGGTTAAAATGAACTTTGCACCATTTCTTGTCGATGCCTTCTTTCTACTAGTAGGAATTTAGTGCACAGGTCATACCAAATAATTGATTAACCACTCTCTAATATATGTTTTCAAATAATATATAACACATTACCTAAACCGTAATTCTCTCTAGTACATGCTTACTTGGTTACTCTTTGGATGAGATGGCCTGTGACTGCAAACACAAAGTAACTTCTAGCTCATTGCTGCATATGTTGATGTTGTAGCCAAGTAGAGTTACTTGGGTTGTATGGGTGGGGGGCTCTAGGGAAAGTTTACAACTGGCATGCTGTTGCTGCTTTGATAATAGAAGGTAATCGGGAAGACTGACAATTTAAAGGGGTTAGGATAACAAGTGAAAGAGGGAGTCCATGGATTAGGATAGCAACTGGAAGAAGGGCCACTTTGCAGCCACACTTAATTACTTAATATTGATAATCACATATTCACACTCGTTGCTCTGCATTAAGAGTTGGTACTATTCCATCTTTACCCAGACTTTCTGCAGTGTAGCTACACGGATTCAGAAGTTACATGAGAGAATAACAAAATGGATTCAAACTTTCGATAATATACTCATTAGGACTAGCTAACTAGTTTTGGGAACCTGTTTATGTAATGTAGCTACCATAGTCTTGAAATGATGCCATTTTCTTCATTTGTTTTAGTGTGGTCTTGATTGTTTACTTATCTGTAGTGGCTCATTTTGATGTTTTTTTTTGTTAACAGTGATATCCTTTTAGGTTTAATGAAAAGATTGATCAAACATCGAGCTTCAGATTTGAAAGTTCTCATCACTTCGGCGACTCTTGATGGTTTGAAAGTGTCAAATTTCTTCTCAGGATGTCCTGTGTTGAACATCCCTGGAACTATATTCCCTGTGGAGAAGTTTTACAGCACAGACCGTCCGACAAATTATATCGAATCTTCTCTCAGAACAGCTATAGGTACGGATAATTTTTTGTTTGTGTAACTGTTGCAGTTTAAAACCTTCACAATAGATATGTCAACATTTCTAGTGCTTCCTAAGTAGCTGTATGTATTTATCACTTGTGCATCACATCAACCAGAAATTCATTCATTGTCAGCAGACATAAGATTTTTAATCGGCTGGTAGAGACAAAAGAATAGGGGCAGAGCCATTTCCTTTTATTATTTTATGACTTCAAGGCACTTGGTCATAATACAACAATGCAGTTAACTCTATCATTCTAACAGAACAGCACAATTTGCAAGCCCAACTGAATCCAAGTTCATCTAACAAACTTCTATTGTTTAGGTTGCTAGAAACCACAGTGAGAGTAGGCTATCCTTGTTCTGTGTTGCTAGGTAGATACCGCTGTGGGATTTGGTGTGTATTTTCCCTGTCATTCCACGCTGCAGTAGCTGCTCTCTTGTATGGACTCGGTGCTCTCTTCTTAAAGATAAGATGTGCAAAGCTTTTGCATGTTCTCTAAAAATAAACAATTTTTCACTTTGGCTCTTTTTACTGATGGTTTATCCCTGCAAATTGTCTTACTTTAACCACTTACAAGTCGATGAATCAAGTCACATCATTTATTAAGAACATTCATTTGAGCCATTAATGTATGGCGTATCGTACATCATTACATGTGTATTTATATTTGGGCCATTAATGTATGGCGTATTCGTATCCAACAAAGTGCTCTTGTTATTTTGAGAAGGTAAAGAGAAGAAAATGTTCGCTCTCATGATGATTTGATCATCTAGGATGACTTCATCCCTTACACAGTTGTTCATCTGATTTTGACACATCCATTGGTGATTGATTGGTCCAACATCTGATGAGGATATTCCCTTAAGTAGTACCACTTTGTCCCTGATGAGTAGGTCCTGTACACCCCACCAAACACTAGGATACCCACATATCCTAGACCACTGAATAATCCCACTCCTCGCTGTTGAATTTGCCACCGTACTGGCTGCAATTTGCCTCCCTTGTCGCCGTGTTGCCATCGTGTGTCCGTCACTGTCTTTGATGAAAAGGGAGTTGGTGCAAATGTGGGTCTGTGGTGGTGTGAGCTGCTATGTCAAAAAGATCAGCCTTGGGAGGGTCATGTACTCATGAACTCTGGTTGCTGGGCAATTTCCTTGGCTTTTATCCATTTGACACGATTAAAATTGTAAATTGCATTGACAGGAAGGCGTATGCAAACTACAGGTTTGCTAGCTAACAGCCTACATGCCTTTTTATATGTCTTGGTGGAAATTGTTTGATGCATGCATAAATATGACCAGAGAGTAATGTTTATATTATATGACTAATTATTGGTGGAAAGTAACATAGATTTAGGGAAGTCATATAATTATGTTTTTTTGACTTGTTTGAAGTTTTGGTCCTGATGATTTTTATATGCTTAAATTATTGGAGATCTTATTTTCAGTAATAATACCCATAGATTTTTCTCCCAACAGATATCCATGTTAAGGAAGCTCCTGGGGATGTATTAATATTTATGACAGGAAAGGTCAGTATCTCAAAGTTGGCCACTGTCTATGCACTTATATGCAACTTTGAAGGACATTATGTGGTCTCTGACACTAAGGAAAGACCTTGACCTGTTTCTTAGCAGATTTAATTGCACAGTTTATTTTAATCTGTCCTCCTTTCTTGCATTGTTAGTGTCTGGTGTCTAATACAGAGAGTCCCTGTACAAAGTTTGTCCTTAAGGGAAAAACAAATACTTGAGATGATTTTGAATACCTGCTACCACTTGGGCCTAATCTATCACCAAATTACAAATATTCTTATATGGGAATAAAATATTCAGAAAACAATTTCTCGTGATCATCTTATCTGATTCCTTTTGAATTTTGAAACTGTATTTTATTCCTCCCGTCTAGAGTGACTGATAATCTTAATTTTGGAATAACTTAGAACTTTCATATGTTGTCATTGATGTGGTTTTAAAATGTCTGGAAGTATTTTGCAGAACTTTGTTCATAAGTATTGTTTGTCATACTTATACAAACTTGTTGGTATCCTTTTCAGGATGACATCGACAAGATGGTGTCAAAATTAGAGGAAAGAATTCAAAATCTCGAGGAAGGTTCTTGTATGGATGCCCTTGTCCTCCCACTCCATGGTTCTTTGCCACCTGAACAGCAGGCAATCAGTCAATCTTCCATTGCATATTTTCTTCTTTAATTCTTTTGCCCCAAAACTTTCCACATATCCATCTCATGGATGTTAACTTGCTCTCAGTTTTTATTTCGAAATCTTAGGGATGCTTTTTTCCCAGCACATCTGTAACATCGAATCGCTTTAAAAAAGTCCCAATTACAATAATTTTGTGGTATGTTTTTTTTCAAAATTTAGTAATTAGGCTCATAGAATTTAAGTTTGACTTTGTTTGAGGTCTACTTGAATTACTTCAAAATTCACACGGCACTCACATAAGCTGAAAGGAGACAAAATTTATCGCATAAATGCTCTCTTTGCTTTGCAAATTACTCTATACTTTTTCTAGTTGAGGATGAGAAGCTAGTTTTCTGCATGAATAGTTGAACCCTATAATTTACATGAAGTTCTACAAGTCCTAGCATTTCAATAAAATTTTCTGGTGTGTGTCAGTTACAAGCCTACTGAATACCTTACTGGAACATATGATGTCAGTCCATCTCAAAACCATATGGTCCTGTAGTAAGGTCTTCTGATGTTTTTTTTTCCAAGACATGTATCACTCCAAATCACATACAGACGTTGCAACTAAGAGGAATATCATGATATGTTCTTTTTTTAGAATTTAGCTATAAGTTCCTGGAGCTTAAGTTTGATTTTGTTTTGGGGTCTAAACATAGTACTTTAAAACTGACAATTTGACACAGCATACAACTAATAATAACTGAAAAGGGAGCAAGATTTATCTCGTAAAGTTTTTCCAGTGTTGCTTATAATTTTTTTATATACTCTTTTATTTGACTATAAGAAGCTGATTCGTCTTTCACTTATGATCATATGCTTTTAGAATGTTGCATTGCCTTGCTTTGCAATTGTTTCGTAGTGATCAATTATTGCTACTTGATAGTGTATTTTGTGAACCTTTCTGTTGTTTTCTGCAAGCTACTTTATAGTGTACTTTAAAATTGTTTCGTAAAGATCAATTATTGCTAAAATATTACTCCCTCCGTCCGGAATTAGTTGACGCTCAAACGGATGTATCTAGCACTGAAATACGTCTACGTACATCCATTTGAGCGTCAACTAATTCCAGACGGAGGGAGTACCTATTTAAGGTTTTGTGTTAACTATGCACATGATCTTGCTTTCTTACCTCTTTCCTTAGCAGCATCCGTTTATTTATTTATGTTTGTTTTGATTGTACGTTGGTCATAAGCATTTGATACTATAGAACTGTTGCTGATCTGTTCAACTTCATTTATAGGTTAGGGTGTTCTCTCCAGCACCTCCAAATTGTCGACGGTTCATTGTTGCAACAAATGTAGCTGAAACTTCGTTGACTGTGGATGGTGTTGTGTAAGCAAGCAAACGTTATCAGTTAAAGTGCACATACGTCCAGTTTCCATCTCCATACCCCTGTTTTTATATTTGATTTTGGTTACTGAATGTTGGGTTTCTAAATTAGGGAATCTATATCAACTTCACGGTTTTGTAGAAAATATACTCAAGCAAATTGCCAGATTTTTTTCTGGACTAGTGTATCACTCCATCCTGTTTTTCTCCGACACTAGCTTACTTTAGTTTTGCAGAAAATCAATTTGTAAAATGGAGATGGCATACTTTTGCCTGTTTAGCCATAAATTCCCATCTAACTTGCACAACCTTCATTTGACACCGCTAGTCATACGT
Source organism: Aegilops speltoides (assembly GCA_021437245.1). Taxonomy (NCBI): domain Eukaryota; kingdom Viridiplantae; phylum Streptophyta; class Magnoliopsida; order Poales; family Poaceae; genus Aegilops; species Aegilops speltoides. The sequence goes on from CM038144.1 coordinate 47,572,631, forward strand.
GTGAATTCATGATTCATGCATGGTATTGCATCCTGACGAGTTAGAGATATGGTTAATAAAGTATATACAGCACCAAGATAAACTTGAAAACTGTCTTGTGCCTGTGGGAGTTGTTAAGAACTGATGAAATCCACTTGTCAACTTCAGTATATTTTAATGATTTTAGTCGATGATGAATTATCTGTATTATAATAAGTGTTACTTCTGATGAATGAGATGCTTTTTGTTTGTTCTTATTTATTTTCTCTCTCATGCTAAAATGCTGATACAGTAGCAACTACCCAACTGAAACCGGACTATTAAAATTTTGCAATATTTTCTGTATCTAGCTGAGTGCTCAAAATGTCCTGTAATTTTTATGTTCCCAGAGATGCATTTTATTAATAACGCTATATCTTACTTCACCAGGTTTGTGGTTGATTGTGGTTATGTAAAGCAGCGCCAGTATAATCCGTCAACTGGAATGTATTCACTTGATGTAGTTGAGATTAGCAGGTAAATAGTATGGTATATGCACTCTGGTTGTCTGTCTGCATCTTATTCAGATTACTTTCATTCACAGATGTTTAGCCATTGTCTCATTTTCTTTTGTCTAGCTTCAATACACACAATATCTACTGATTTTTTCATGAATAACTAGAGTGCAAGCTGACCAGCGAGCTGGACGAGCTGGAAGAACTCGGCCTGGCAAGTGTTATAGATTATACCCAAGTTCCATCTACCAAAAGGAGTTTCTCGAGGCTACAGTTCCAGAAATTCAACGAACCTCCCTTGCTGGAAGTGTTCTGTATCTGAAATCTTTGAACCTTCCTGATATCGACATTCTAAAGTTTGATTTCCTCGACCCACCATCACGTAAGACAAGATTCAGAATCTTTTATTCATAATAATCCTTGTGCGCGTACTTCGTAGAACTTCTTTTCATCTAATTAAGTACTATGTGTGGTAATCTAAGCAGCTGCGGGGCCAGTCTTTGTTCAGGCATCTCATAACTTAGTCAGTGTTGGGTCCAGCCTTTGACTATAGAATTTTGTGTGCTGCAGCATGCTTGGTCAGCCGAATGACACTAGTTTTGTGGTGCATGAGCCTAACACGAACCCCAATATAAAAGTCTCAGAAAAGTGATTGTGCATAGGTCAGTTAGATGCTGTTTGCACTTCAATTTTCTATCGTGAGTTGTATAATATTGTATTTCCTGAAAATTGCCTGCCGCTATCATTAGCTGGTTGGTGTCACTTGTCAGGAATCCGTGACTCCAAAGATCCTCATGGAAACCCCAATTATTTTTGTCTGTAGTGATCCAGTGGATAAAATTTAGGATTATCTTCTCTCTGTCTCCCTATTAATGGACCAATGCTTATGACCTGCAGGTGAATCATTAGAAGATGCGTTGAGGCAGTTATACCTCATTGATGCAATTGATGAAAGTGGGCAAATAACAGATGTTGGACGCCTTATGGCAGGTACAAGTTTGAGCGCGAAATCAATTGTTATTCAAAGCTATCTTGATGATGTCTGTAGGAAAATTTGCTATTACACCAAACCGCAAGCAAATCTGATTCGTTATTGTACTACTGTTGCTCATGGATTCTTAGTGCAGCAGGCCTCCATGTGTTGACATTTTGTTGAGGAATGCTCTTTTATTTCCCTGAATCCACGATTTTGTGTGGCACACCTATATGCATGAAATTGAATTATACACACGGCATGTTCTTTTAGTTAAAGATCTAATGAACTCAAGTAAGAGCTCATAATAACCATGCAAAGATTTTGTAGTTAGGCGTCCAAAGGAAAGCATTTGGACAGGAGGGGACAATTCTGCTGATAAAGTTGATTTTAGTAATGAGCATGGAGGATTTTTGTGAAGCAGTTATTAAGAAGTTAGTATTTTGTCATTTTCGCCGTGTTACTTGTTGCATCTGTGTGACAATCATATGCTCCAGAAATCTCTAGTCGACAATTCTGTCTACACCTTGTCTAACTTGAAATTTATAGACAGGTGTTTATATTGGATAAGTTTATTTTGTTCTGGTAAATTTTGAATAATCTGATTTGGTTGTCTAAGTTGCATGCTGTGAAAATTTTGTACAGAGCTCCCTCTTGACCCTTCGCTTTCAAGGACTTTGATTGAAGCTAATGAACTGGGATGTCTGTCTCAGGCATTAACTGTTGCTGCAGTCTTGTCCGCTGAAATCACACTGCGGCAAACTAGAAGGTGACCATTTGTTTTTTTTAATTGTATTTCATGTAGGCTACTACTACTATGTCCCATTAGCCAATTGTAATGAACTTGTTGGTTCTTATATACAGCAAGGACATGGAAGGAAAGAGAAAACGGCAAGAGCTACCTGATGGTTCTGGCTGGGGTGACCATGTACAATTGCTTCAAATATTTGAAAGCTGGGATCAAGCAGACTATGATCCAAGATGGTGCTCAGATCATGATTTACAGGTGAATAAAAATAAAACTGTGGTTCAGATATGATGAAAAGAAAATTCGGATGAGTGAGCACTTGATTGTCTTAAGTTTGTGAACATACGTGCAATCATGTTGGGCCTTCTCGGAACAGTTACGATGTATCAAAACTGTTGTCATTGTTATAACAACAGGAGATTAGGGGGGTATCGTTAGTAACGTAATCGCAACAATGATTCGTAGGGGGGTGTCCAGCAGACTTATATCGAAGGTCGTCGTACACCCACAGACTTGGCACTCGATGTTTTTTGAGTAGGTTCAGTTGCAACCTTGGCTCGCTGAGTCATTTGACTTGATCCTAGGCTCCCTAAGTAGATAGGAGGGGTACATTGGTCAAAGTTGGTCGACTAGTCCATGGTGGACTAGGGAGAGAGGGAGTCCATAGCTTATGGTGGACCAGATCGTCTCATCCCTCCACCATGGTGGGCTTCTCTCATCTTGCGCCTTCCTTCCTTTACCTTTTCTTTTTATGTTCTCTTTTCTTATGACTTGTTGACTCGTGCTGGTTGCTTGGACTTTCGTTGACTTGACTTGCCATTGACAATTTGCCACATAAATGCCATGTGGGATTAGGTGGGGCACTGGGCAGGTTTAACTATTTCCACAACAAGAAACATATGACAATTGACAGTACCTATTTTTTCTGGAAAATGTTCCAGTGATCTTTGTTGTCAAAGTCTCATGATTCAAATTGTGGCCACAACTTTTATTTGAGTTTGTCAAGAGGACAAAGGGAAATGATATTTTGTTCAGCAGAACTGAATCTGTAGGACGCTGACATTATACATTTCATTCCGATGCTTTGTTTAAATGTAGGATTGTCTAGTCTTTTAAATTGAATGAGTTACTTGAAAGGCTGAAAGCTATGGAATTATCTCTTCATAAACAATACTCCCTCCGATCCATATTTTTAGTGTTAGATACATCCGCATCTAGAAAAATCTAACACAATATGGATCGGAGGGAGTATGTACAATGTTGCAATGTGTGGCAATGCCTAAGCCTATAATTCACTGCTCAACGTTTGGCCCAACTGTTCTTTGTCCTTCATTTGTTGGTCATTTTACCTGAACTTGTAGTTTACTATTTATAGCTACATTCATGACAATAGTAAACTTCAGTGTGTAACTTAACAAAACTAAAAAGTACTATCTAATTTATATCCATGATGAAAGACTGTAGTCGCACTCTGTTTTGTACAAAAAATTAGATTTCGTTCTTTATGTTGACACCAGACTATCCTTTCAGGTACGGGGCATGAAATTCAGCAAAGATGTGAGAAATCAATTAAGTCAAATTATTCAAAAAATTGCTAAAGGTCAGTTTTTCTACTTGTTATATGTTCTGTTTCTCAAAATTCATGAAGTACCCCTTAAAAACCGCTACTCTGTTTCTCCTATACTGACAGTCTCTCTTGTAGAGCTGCCTTTTATATAAAGAACGTGTATTGCTTCACTTTTGATTCCTAAGAATTACCTTAAATTTGTGCGGCAAAGCTAAAGAGTGAAGACTAGTGTTATAGGGGTTCATATGCTCTTAGGTTTTTTGCCTTCAGAATCACGTACACCCACTTTTGGTTTCGATACTTGTGTTCCGAAAAATCCATACATGTATAAGGGCATTCCCAATGTTATTCCAGCATCAGCTGTATCTAAACCATGCAACGCTGGGTTGGAGCTGAGGTGGCGGGACAATTAATGAAGAAAGAGATGAAAATTATATCTAACATGCAGATTGTATCCTGTCCCAAACTCCAATGACATGTGGGAACTCATTTTCACACAAGCAATCAGTACATCTGTCATTGAGGATTTAGTATTTCAGCTTGTATCATGATGTGGAACTAATAGATAGAAGTAGAACAACTTAGATACCACCACTGGGAGCGCCCTAACATGTCTCAACATATGCCTTTTCAGAATTTGTGAAAAAAATAAGTATTACAGAAGATGTGTTTAATCCTTTTACTCCCTCCGATCCATATTACTTGTCGCATCTTTAGTAATATGGATCATTGGGAGTATCTTTTTTTTCCTGGCAGTGCACTTGTGATATTCTTGCCAACAAAAATTTGCGCATGTTCACCCCTCGAAAGTAAAATGTATACATGTTCAACATGTATTTTTTTTCTCCTGGAAAATTGTGTGTTCATATGATCTTAAGAGCAGAAAATTCCAGTTAGTGGATGGTTGATGCTCTCTGTAATATTGAATAATCCTTTCAGATTGTGTTGTCAAAATTCTTCTTTATAGAGTATTTTTAGGCTGTATTTTGTCTAATTTTAATTTGAAGGTAAATATAATGAGATAGCAACTAAACAGAATAGCAAATTTTGTTTCTTCAAATAGCACTGCAGATTTGACCTTGTATGTAGATAACTAGTCTTTGTTGCCTGATGGCAGTATATTTTGTTGTCCTTGAATTAAGGCTTCCTATTGTTGGAATGTAAGCAGAACATGTCAAATTATTAATGTATTTGCTGTCTCATGTTGAAATTTCAGCACGACAAGTCAAATAATCATAATTTATGCACAAAAAGGAGATATTGTGACAGCCACACCATCTTGTTCGTATCAGTTCAAAATATCATGTACATTGCTCTCCCCGAGATTGCTGGAAACTGTTTGGAGTATTTTTCTTCAGTTTTTCTTCTTTCAAGCTCGTGTTTTGGAAACCTTGAATCATCTCCAAAATTCCTGTATTTATTTAATTGAAGAACTACAAAATACTATAATCTATTCTGGCTGGTATGTTGCAGTCCTGGACTTGGCCACATTTTCTGGAAATTGGCTCAATTTGACTGAATTTTGTAAGAAAACTTTCTTTATAAAATTCAGGTCCAACAGATTTGCAAGCAAGGAGGGGACGGAAGAGTGACCCTGACTACAGAAAATTGAGAAGAGCACTTTGCGTAGGATATGGCAACCAGTTAGCTGAGAGGATGATTCATCATAATGGTTACCATACGGTTGGGTACAGGACACAACTTGTGCAGGTATAACCTTGGTAATCTGTCTGTTAGATTCAGTTAGTTTGGGAAGCTAGGGACTAAAAAGTACTCCCTCCGTTCTGATTTACATGTCGTGGTTTTAGTTCAATTTGAACTAAAACCATGACATGTAAATCAGAACGGAGGGAGTAAGGAAGACTGAAACCTGTAGTACATGCAGAAACTAATGCCTCTGTGTTCAAATCCTTTATACTTGCAGAGATTACTATGTAAATCAGCAAACCGTAAGCGGGTTTTCTAAAGCTGTGATCTACCATTTAACTCCTTTAGACCATTTAAATCCTCCACCACTGAATCGTTCTGTTAATTAAAATTTAGAATAGGATAGTGGAATCAAAGGTAATAATTAGTATGTCTCATTTCTGCCTGTCTTGACTTTCCTTTGGAATTAGTGGAACTGCCAGTTGCTACTTGATGAAGTTCATAGTTATTTCTCAGCAATGCTTAATATGTTTATTCTAGGGGACATAGAGTTTGTTGTTTGCGCCATTTGGAAACCGTAGATATGACATGCCGAATATTATTTGTGAACAGTTGTGTCATGCAACAAGAATTCTAATTCATTGACATATTTAACCTCCTCTTGTGGATCTGTACCTTCGTGTTGTTTACCACACTGTGTAGTCTGCTAATTTAATTGTGCAACTCCACTGGCACATTTCTAAGTACACATTTTTTGCAGGTGCACCCATCTTCTGTACTGGAAGGTGATGAATACGGGAAACTGCCTGTGTATGTCGTCTACCACGAACTAATAAATACTACCCGCCCTTTCATGAGAAATGTTTGTGGGGTCGAGCAGACTTGGGTTAAACCAATCTTGAAGAAGCTTGAGAAACTGAACATAAACAAATTAAGGTATGAAAGCCATGTATCTGAAATGGTGATCATTCTGGTGTCATGATACAATGCTAGCTAGACAAGTAACCTTGAGTGTCTTGTTGCAGCGGCGGTTCAAGTGCGTTGATAGATTCCGAACCTCTAGAGGAGAAGCAACCAGGCTCGCAAACAAAAGCTGCAGCTGCTAAGCAATCTGACGTGGATAGTAAAATCCAGGCGGCCCGAGAGCGCTACCTTGCGCGGAAAGGCAAGAAGTGACATATTAGTGATCTTCCAGTAGTATGATTATTTTGAAGAGAGCGAAGCATGCATAGAGCACATGAACATGAAAAGAGTACAAACATTCGGAACTGAGCTCATAGTCTGATGTATACTAACCAATATCATGGAACAACCTAAGATCTTCCCTGTCCAAAGCCTTTTGTGGTGGTTTCGTGATGTACCTTGCTCAGTTTGTGCTTAGATGTGGAGCTTTTTTTTTTTTAGAGGAAAGGCATCAGCCGAGCCCGAGATGGGGCTCGAGCCTAGCCCGGCTTTGAATTAACAAAGCCATCAACCTGCTAGGATTACAGATCACAAGAACCAAAGAAAGAAAAGCAACACGGTAAGATACATAGATGTTGGTAAGCAGCTAACTAGCCCCAAAGCTACAAGCTAGAAGATAAAACAGATAAGCACACAGCTGCAGACATCGAGGCCTTCCTCCGAGAACGAAGCACCAGGGAGCTAGGACCAAAGCTGGCACTGAGGAGAAGGGGATGAACGGCATCACCAGGGAGTGTGGTCACCAAACAGCTATGGACCCCGGCACGGCACAGCATCCAATTCCATCTCTGAAGAAGGCCACAACCTCCTCGCCTGGCTTGAAAGGCGCCGTACCGTCGGAAGATCGAATGTTCCACCTAGAACAAGAATGGATGCCGCCGGAGGATGGCCACATAGAGAGGATCCCCGCACTCCCAACGAGCCGCCAAAGCTTCCCACAAGCAGAATTGCCCCTAGCCCGGCCGCAGAGGAGGGATAGCACCAAGCTTGGACGAAGAGGACACACCACTGACGACGTCGAATGCACCCCAACAGCGCACACCAACCAAACAGCTCCCAAAGGCGGCGCCTTCAAGAAGGAGAACGACGCGGGAGCGCCGCCGCCGCCCACCGAGGTTAGGGCTTTCACCCGGGAGGCTAGAGGAAGGTGGGTGGAGGGAGTCAGACCTGACAAACGCCTCGAAGGAGGAAGAACGGTGCCCTCGGGCGCCGCCGCCGTCGCGGCCCGCCATGGTCGGCCATGGATTTCTCCTGGTCTGGCTCCACACCACCAGCCCACCCGTAGCACAGAGACCGAAGATCGAAGAAGGACGCCGACCCAGGCCCGGAGGGGAGGGATCGCACCACGTCGGAGAAGGCAGGGGACGCCAGATCTGGTGCCGCCGGACGCCAGGCCGCGCGAGGTCCACACCCAACAGATCCCCACCGCCCTTGCGGCCAGGGACACCGCCACCACGCCCGCGCCACCGCTCGCCGCAGAGCCGGTGGCGCCACTCCAACCGAGGTCGCCGCCCCAGATCCGTGGCTCCTGCAAAGCGAGCGGAGATGCCCGCCGCCACCTTCCTCGGCGGCACCCCGGGCTTGCCCGGCGGCGGCCTCAGGCAGCGGCGAGGGATGGGAGACGGGAAGGGGACGACTCCACGGCGATCTAGGGTTTCGCCCCCGAGACGCCCTGGAGGGGCTACGCGAGGGTGGGGGGGGGGGTCAAACCTAATCTTCCAGATGTGGAGCTTAAAGCCCCAAAATACCTCCGGTTATTCAAGATGTTCATAATTCCGTATCTGGGGCACCTGCGATTCTTGACATTAGAGTGCACTAACGCGCTTGTCGATGTAGTGGTGCACTAGGTCGCCCAAATGTGCATCTAAGAGTCCTAAATGTTTTAAATTTTATTTACAGAAAGTGACTTACAAGCTGAAGTGAACTATTTTTATGGACCGCAATAGCCAGCGAACGTTTGCTTGGGAGGATGGCAATTGTGAATGTTTTCCATGGCAAGTTTAGTTGCATCGGGGTGGCAATGTCTGGAAAGAAGGAAAAAATTGGCAAAAAATGGCAAGATTCGCCATCTCCTACAGCATAAAGTTGACACAAAAACTGTTTGCTTCCATGCCCGCCCCCCCTAGAAAAGGTTCACCAGTTATCATTTTTTTATTGAAAATTAGGGAGAAGCAGGCCCACCCTGATTCTGTAGATACTATTATTATCTACTCCCTCCGTCCCAAAATAAATGTCTTGAGCTTAGTACAAATTTGTCTTAGAAATTTAAGACTGAGCTTAAGACACTTATTTTGGAATGAAATATATGTCTGGCAATAGAAAATTGGCAAGAACTTTGACATGCAATTTGATGATAAGCAATCGTTAAGAGTTAATAAGTTAGGATTTGGGTTGTTGGTATTCCAAAGGTTGGACTATGTAATAGTTACTCTTAGGGCGTGTTCGGTAGCCCTCTGTGGCTGGAAACTCCTCAACTCCGTCGCCCGTAACCAGCTGCCAGCTTCTCTCCAAATCGCCAGGAGTTAGCGATCCGTTCGGCTGGGCAACTTCTCTCCTGAGCGTACTAAAAAGGCTGGAAGCCCAGAGTGAGCAATTTTGGCCCATTTGGCTTTGATGTGGCCCGGCTCGAGAGGGAATCACCATGGGCTTTCAACCCAACAAGGAAGGAAATTAGCATCAGCCGATCCCATCTGGATTGGAGACGACTGAGCAGGCAGACCACGGCGCCGACCTGCGCCATCTCCTGCAGCACGGCTGGCGCGAGCTCGTAGACCCGCCGTTCGGGTTCGTCCAGCAACAGATCCACGAGCGCCAGCACCGCACCGGTGCCAACGATCTTGACGCGGTTCCGGCCGTACGGACGACGGCGACGGCAGCGTGCAGACTGCCACCTCGCGGCCGAGCTCGTGCTGTTGGGGGTAAAGGAGGGCGAGAGCAGCGTGGCGACTGCCTCCTCGCGGCGGCGTGCGATGCCTAGGGTTTGCTCGTCGGGAGAGGAATGGTGGTCGAGGCGCTGTGTCGGGGCTCGGGAGAGGAATAGCTAGCGAACCGGTACGCTGCAAGTTCACTTTGCGGTGGCATACGCGCGTAATTTTCCTCAACTCCTACTTCCCAGTTTTTGGAGAGCACGGGTTTTCCAACTCCTTGACTCCGCGAAATTTGCACTGCGCTGATCGCCAGCTTCTCTCGCCCATAGCTGGGATTTGGACCGTTCGGCTGCACTCCGAATGTGGAGTTGAGGATTTGAGAAGCCGGAGGGCTCCCGAACACGCCCTTACTCTTATTCACAAGTTGCAAAAAAGGATAATCACAACTGTAATAAACCTAAGTCTAAACAATAACCTATTGAGAGGGACATGGATTCGACTTGATAAAATAACATGGATGGTTGAATCATCACAGAAGTCTTTTCTTTTCTCGGTAAATGTAGGGCAGTTCTTTTTGGGGTTATTTAGGTCCATGGAAATAAGCTGCCTAGTAGGCTTCTAAATTTTTAGGTTGGCTTTTAAAATAAGCTGGGTAAGGGACATCCTATTTTCACAGCCCAAAAAACGCCACAAAAAACTGGTTGTAGAAGTTTGGACTCGATTACAACACTATAGGTAACTAATCGATGGTGATGGTGCCTTGAATTGGTCAAAATCCTAGGGGATAGATGGAGAACATTAGAAATTAATTTTGGACCGATGAATTGCATATCTTACATAACAAATAAGGCAGACGGGCCTATACGTAATTTAGGTCACAAGTAATATGGTCTTGTACTAATTTTTTGTAAGAGCAAATTTTCATGGATATATTTTTATTATTTGAAAAACTTTGAAATGCACCCATGTTTGGATCGGAATTCGCGAAATTCAACTGCGAATCCCGACACCAACACATTTCAGAAGTCTTTTCCTTTTTGCAATTATACAATTCCAGAAGTCTGAAACGGCATGTAAAATTGTAAGCGAAAACCCGGTCGTCATTTTCCAAATTCGCTCGCCCCCGACGCTCTCATTTGGCAGGAAACCTAAACCCATCGAGCTCATCTCGCCAGCGCCGCCGCCGCCCGGGGAACCCACCAAGCTCATCTCCCCGGCGACCTCCCGCACCACCCCTCCTCAAACCCTACTCCCTTCACCACCAGGACCTCCCCGACCCCACGCACCGCCGCCGGCGAGGGTGACCACGCGAAGCAGTCGGCGCCTACACCGTTTGTCTCCGGCTGTGCAGCCCAACAAGACCGCCACAGCCCACAGACACCCCAGGAGGCCGGGTGGCATAAACCCTAGGAAACCCGCGGCCCTTCCCTCTCTCCCCGTCAGAGCACGCCGCGACCCGCCGACCACGAGAATGAGCGCGGCGACCGATGCGACGGCGGCCGGCGGTCTCGCGGGGGAGATGGAGGTCGAGGCGTACCGCCGCCTCTTCCCCCTCGCGTTCCTCGAGCGTCACCTCCGCGAGTCCGTCCGGCCTGATGCCCGCCGCCTCGCCGAAGCCCGCCCCACCACCGTCGCGCTCGGCGCCGTCTCCTCCGCTCACGGCTCTGCCCTCGTCCGCCTCGGTGACACCGTAAGCTCCCCTTTCACTTTCATGACTTTTATCCGGTTCCCATTGCCATATCGGCGTTGCGCGCCACCTGTTTGACGAAATGCCTTCCATTGCCGCAGGCCATGCTCGCCTCGATCAAGCTCGAGGTGATGTCGCCCCCTGCCGAGACCCCGGACCAAGGATCAGTCGGTTCGTGTGGCCTTGCTCTTCCTTTAGTTGCTGCTGGTGCTCTAGTTCTACAGTTGGGCTAACTTCACTCTGTTTCCGCAGCTGTGGAGTTCCACATGCCACCTATCTGCTCCCCGCTTGTAAGACCAGGACGGCCAGCAGAGGCTGCGCCGGTCATATCCAAGGCCCTGGAGGACGTCCTCATGAGGTTTTTGTTGTGGCTTGCCATTTTTTTGCGTGTCTTCACCTCGCTGACACAAGGGATGGATGTATTACTGTATTCTGCTTTCAGCAAATCGTCATGGTGTAGTTTTAGATAGTGGGATATGATTACTTCTGTTGGGTTACTCTTCCACAGCAAATAAGTATGTCGCACCTAAAAGAGCACTGTTTGAAATGTATTCATGTGATTCTCTTTTCTTTTAGCTTGCCGATCACTTGAAGTTCAACATATAACTGTTGATGTAAATGGGTCGTTTCAGATATATTTACCACACGTTGTTTCTGTGAATTGAAATCTCAGGGGTGTGATTTTACATTTCTTTCACTGCATTAAATTCTATTGATTATTTGATTGTTACAAAATCAAGTTATAGGATAGGTATTAGTGTGCTTGCTGCCCTGAGAGATGTAAGTTTGGTTGATAGATGATCATACAAATTTTCTACCTATCGTGCTGTAACACCTGTGTTTTCTCATCTTTGGCACTGAAACTAATTTATTGTATCCTGTTTTGTAGCTCTGGGATGTTAAATTTGAAGGAACTCTGTTTGATCAGTGGGAAGGCTTCGTGGGTAGCATACCTGGTAATACAACTTTGATTTTGGTACTGTGATCGTCAGCATTCAATTATTCATAGAATCAAAGCATATCCCTGACCAGACGTCTTTAGAAGTCATCAGGACAAAGTTCATGTGACAGTGATAAGTCAAATAAGAATGAGAAAAGCCTCCACCCTTAGTGTCTATCCAAACTGTGAAGTTTCACTAGCGCTCCTCAATGGAGTATGATCAGTTCTGTGCAGCAACAAAGAAGATAAACAAAACACAGTACAAAGTAAAGAAAAAAGAGCTTATGCGTGATAGTTTGTCTCTTTGTTACTGTGCTGATGTAGTTAGAATTTTATATAGTTCTGATGATGGTGGTTAATTTTAGTACCTACCTCTACATTACGAGAACAGCTTGTGCAATTTTGTGTTCATGCCTTGCATATTCATATGGTAGCACCAGATACTCCCTCCGTCCTTGAAAGAGTGTACTTCCAACTTTGCTGGTAAGTAAAAAAAAAATATATGTTTGACTGTATTTGTACAAAATGCACCAACATTTATGCCATCAAATTAGTAGCATTAGATTCATGATAAAATATATTTTCATCATATACCTATTTGGTTTCACAAACATTGATAATATTTTTGCACAAACTCGGTCAAACTTTGAGATAGTTTGACCCTCCAACAAAGTTGGAAGTACACACTTTCAAGGACGGAGGGAATATGTTGTTTTCTCTAGATTGCTGCACTGGGAAAGCATGTGTGATGTCTGCTTGTACATTGTACAAATGCAATGACGAAACACAAGTTTGAGCTAGCCGTCTGTTAATAAGTTTGCCAAAGAGATATGTTCTTATTTCGTTTCTTGACACCTCAATTTTGCAGGATGTCTATTGTTTGAATGCTGATGGATCTTTGTTCGATGCTGCACTGATCTCAGTGGTGGCTGCATTTACACATTGTATGTTTAATTTACTTCATTCTCTCAATTGATTTGATATCCTTCCACTATTTGTTTGACCTATAATTGGAAACATTAGTACTGGTATTCTGCTGGTGTTCACTTAATGGCGTATGAACTGTAATGATTCAATCTTCTCTTTCCATATTTTTTATATTGCAACCGCCTCATGTAGTTAACTGAGGATGTTTGTATACATGTTCAGATTTTAATCAGACCTGACCATGATATTGTTGGTTGTTTGACATCATATGGTTTGGTTCATGAGTTACAAAGTTATGTAACTTTTGAAATGTCAAACAACAAGAGCCATGTAAAATACAGTGCGTTAATCATATTGTGTGTCTTGAGTTTTGGTTTTAACGCGAGCAAGTTACAATGTCATGACTCATGATTGACTTAGGTTTTTCAACCAAACTGGCACTGAAAGTCTAAATAACCTCCTCGTACGTAATAGTGTGGTGATTTTATTTTATGTTTGGAATAAGTATCTTTTTGCTCCTTGGTTGGGTCTATTTTTATGTGGAAAGTTTGAATGAATGTGAATAATCTCTTAACTTGATTTTCTCGATCTTGATAGTTCAGTTCTGAATTGAGGATCTGGGTATATTATGTTAATTGGTCTCTACTGTATTAAGCTTATACCGGGTATTCAATATGAGAATACATTTTATTTCTTGAGAGCACCGGCCTAAAGTTGCCAGAGAAAACAATGCTGTATTACTTAGTTACTTCCCTTCAAAGGACTCGTTGTTAACTGACAATATTTGATTTTTATTCTCACTACACGAAAATCTTGCTTGATTTTTGTTGCTTTCCACTATTAATACTATGTTGCATTGGCAGTGGAAATTCCCCTGGTATCTGTTGGTGATGATGGTAGAGTGTTTACTGTTGGAGGCAATGAAGGCAAAACCAAATATGAATTGGTAAACAGAGAAAAGAGGAAGCTTACTCTTGGTGACATTCCATTTCCTCTCACATGTGCACTTCACAAGGATAGTATTCTAGCGGACCCAACTGCTGAAGAAGAATCAATAATAGAGACCTCTGTGACAGTTGTTCTAGATTCTTCCGGCCGCTTAGTGTCAATACAAAAACCTGGAGGTGGAGTGACGTCCATGGCAACAATTAAGGTTTGATTTCCAACCCCTTTCCCCATATATATAAAAGTGGAAATATGTTTTATTTCCTGATGTATTAGTAATCTAATATCCATCCAAGTATGACAACAATTTTAGCTAATTAGTGTTGGTTTTATTTTATCACGATAACTTAATGGATGGAAGGTTCGCAGTGGATGTAATGGAAGAGCTAATTACCTTTTATTTGCGCAGGCGTGCATTGGCTTGGCAAAAGAAAGAGGACAAAAGTTGAAGGAAATACTCACGGACTCCGTTGAAGCAATGGAAGTTGACCAAGCTGAATAAGTCCGTGCAAATAGTTCTAATTCACTGGTTGTACTGCCACTGGTAGTGACAGAGAATTTTTGTTGCTTTTAACTGTGGTATTTTTCTAGTGATTAACGCGAAGATATAACAATCTGTACCCTGCATATGACTTCTTGTTAGTGGCGCCATAATTTTTATTTGAGAACGCATTTTTCTTTTCTTTCCCAATAGCTCTTCTACTTCATTTTCCGTATTTGTGTGCACCCATTGTTCAGTGGTGGTTATCTTTGGTTTTCTATTTTTCGTTTTGATTTATTGGTAGTCTAATTTTGTTTTCTCGAGGAATGTTAATCTACTTCATTTCAGTGAAAACATGGGGAAAATGTTTAGTCAGAAAGTACTCTAGCCTTTTATTGTAGAACTCCTGAGGCTTGTAATCTATCCGATTCATATTACTTGTCGCTTAAATGGATGTATCTATGATGTATTTCAGTGCTAGATATATTCATTTGAGCGACAAGTAATATGGATCCGATGGAGTAATTGTTTTTCCTATGTCATTCACTAAGAGAACATAACTATTCCCTTGTTCACCCTATTTATGGTGGGCTCTGAAACAGGCTGCTAGGTTCTGCCGCTTAGCATATTCGACTATTTGGAGCGACCGTGTGTTTCCAGGTTCACTGGCGAAAGCACTTGGGCCAACACTGACACTGAGAGACAAAAGCTAGGGTAGCAAATGAGATTAGAGACCCCAATAGTCCTAGAAGTAAAAGATGGATAAATGTGTTGTGCGACTTGACCCGGGCAGTGCTGTAGCTTTATGTCAAACTTTTGTACTCATACCAAAAGAGAACTACACATAAGCAGAAGCATGATACATGTTGAGTGCCGACTACATTGATCAAACACATCATCCAAGAATTATCAATGTAACAACACTTGATATTTGACCAATGTTTATCCTTGGAATGTCATACACCTTGCGATCAATAACTACCAACACGCAAATACCGTTCACAAGTGAAGGGACTCAGACGAAAAACAATCATCCACGAAACCTGTCTACTAGGTTCTGTAAGTAAACCAGAAATTCCACTTGAACAGCGGGGGAGTCGCCAAATCCATCAAGCAGCCTTCTTCTTTTTCTTCGACTTCAGCATCACAAGACCGATGAATATACTTAGGAACGAAAGTAGCACCACACCGGCAAACACAGGGATGAAGATGGCGTATTCTTGAGGTAGAAAGTATTGGTGGACAAAATGATCGTCGTCAACAAATGGCTAGGTGGGAAAAAAGAAATAAATTCACCATCAATACATAATCACAGAAACATACTCCCTCCGTTCCTAAATATTTGTCTTTCTAGAGTGTAGATTACGGAGCAAAATGAGTGAATCTACACTCTAGAAAGACAGATATTTAGGAACGGAGGGAGTATATTAGAAATGAAGCATGTAATGCCCAGAAGTTACTAACCAAGATTATGACCCAGAAAGTGTAGTAGGTAAAGATGGATAAACTCATCATGGTCAACACAAGACCGACCGCCTTGTCACCCATTTCCATTTCTTCAGAGCTTATAGGAACCTAATCTTGATTTGAGATACAAAAATGGGCTTCCTGCATACAGATGAATGCAAACACGGTGAGTATCCAAATAACTTCACAGGGTAAGGTTCATAAAATGGAGTGCCATGATAGTGAAACTACATCAAAATAAATACTACTCCTACATGATAATGCCAAAAGTCCTGATGTACTAAGAGGTGCAACATGGTAATGTAATCAACCTGGGCAACCACTCCACCGCTAAAACAACAAACTACAGCACAGGAAAAATCATCAACTACATATCTAGTGTAAGCATTAACTGCGATTGTGCCATGCCCAATTCCATATTATACTTTTGGCCTACATTTAGGCGAAAGATTTCTGCATTGTCATATTGTGCTGAACTTTTGATAACTAATGTACATAATGCTAGGTACATCTCATATTGGAAATAAAACGACTGGCTCAGCCTGAATTCAATAAGCAACCAACCAGCAAGCATTACATTTCAATGTTGTAACAAGTAAAATTTGCTCACTGAATTCCTAAGCACCAACCAAATAGTGTTCAGGGTGTCACATATCATTTGGGACAACCGAAATACAGAGCTATTATTTTCAGGGTGGTGAAGAAAGTCATGATGAAGTCAATAAGTATGCAGATAAAGCATCTCCACCGACCACTGCTAGTCCTGCAAACTTCTCACATGAGCTCCATGACGAACACAAAAACCTTGTGCAATGAAACTGTTCTGATGCTTACATATATTCAGTATACCAAAAAATAGCTGCTAACAGAACACCTTTCATCAACTAGATCAGGCTTTGTTATGGGCAGTGGTGCTACTACAACAACTAAGATTTTATTGTCTCTTGTTCAAGAATATAAGAATTCTCTATCGACATGGAGTCATATCACACACAATGCATCTAGGAGATGCTGCAAAAGGCAATTCATCATTTGTTTTTTGAAAGCAAGGTAATTCATCCTTTGTTGAATTAAAATAATATGCTAGATTTCACTGTTGATAGTAACCACTGTTAAGCTTGCATGATGGCATTACTTTTTTTTTCCTACATTTAAATACTACGGAGGAAGGAGACATTTCAATCCTTTTGCTTCTCTTGACTTTAAGTCTGAACACCTCAGTATATGCACCAAGTTCAAGGCAAGAGAAACAATATGTGGTAAATAAAGCAGAACAGAAATTAATTGGCAACAAACTGAATTCTACTCTTTCTTTGATAGGAGAGAGTTCGCTAGCTGAGTTGCTAGTTTCCACATTTGGTAAAAGCAAAGATAATTGGAACTGATTTTTTTTCAATCAGTGAAGTTGGATGTGAACAGCCTTATGCCCGTCGTCACAGAAATTAGCTAAAAAATGTTCTATGTGCACTGCTCATTATTGTGGCTAAACAGATCATGTACTCGATCCTTGCTCCCAATTGGCCCCTGCTAATCACACGAGAGAGAGATCAGGGCCCTGCTAACACATGCCCCTGCAATCAGAGAAGAGCCTCGTGCTCTGGCCCAAGCCACCGCCGCCGCGAGCGCACACAGCCGGCTCATGCTCTGCCTCGTGCTCAGGGCCAAGGCGCCAAGCCACGCACATCAGAACACCGCCCGGCCGCGCGCATCGGGACGCCGCCCCGAGCCTCACCTAGCCCGCGAGAATCGCCCTTACGCCGCCCCCGCAGCGCCGTTCCAGCAGAGGCGAGAGAGGTGAGGAGAGAGCGGAAAAGGGACAGAGGGGACACGCACCTACGCCCTGCCGCAGCCGTCGCCCTTCAAGCGCCGTCGCCGGAGCCCGCGATCTAGCCGACGCCGCACGGGACAGAGAGGAAGGAGGGATGGAGAGAAACCAAACAGGCAAACTTTGCCTGTAGTCCGATCACGAACGTCCGTAGATAATCGGACGGAGCCGGATCCTGCATTTTCTTTGCCGTCTATCTATTCTTTATAAATCTGTTTGGCCTACTTGTCAACTTAAATTCCTCCTTCTATCAACCCAGTGTACCTCCCAATTAAAGAAAACAGTGTAAAAAAAAATACCCAGCCAACTTCATCTTCCGGATGCTCAACGAACGGATCTAGTGCTGACGAAGGGCCCGTGAAAATTTGTGTCGCCATATTTGTTGACTCAAAATTTCTACCACAACCAACAGGGGCGGAGCTAGAAAATTTAACCATTGGGTTCACTCATTAACTTGTTGTGGGAATTTCATACAATTTAATTACTTGTAAAGCCAATGTCCCTTTGAGGATGATCGAATTTAGGTGGTGGACTGTAAGGCCCCTGATTAAATATCTTCATCTAATCTCATCATGCTTCTTGAGATTTCTCATGTACTCTAAAATTATCTTCCGATTAGCCGGATCATAAGGCAATCCATCAAAATTAATTTATGTGATTTTAAGAGAGTGCTTGCAACAATGACATTTGATGCACTTGGCCTATGTCTAGCGGGGGTGGCTTTCAAGTGCCTACATCATTATCTAGATCTTGTAACCGACTTCTCTTTTAGAATCTCCGTCGATGGCCTAGATCAATAAAAGTACATAGAGTAACTAATTAGAAAACTAGGGCATGAACAAAAGAGAGGAGATGTGATGATGTGATATCAATACCTGGAATTTGAACTACAATAGACGGTTTGCCTCTTTCGACCTGCCGCATTGTCGGCTCGTCGCTGGCTTCTCGTGTGGTGACCAACAATAGAGACTAGATCGCAGAGTCCAGCCGAGAAAGCGAACAACAAAGCCTAAAGGGTCATGCGGCTGCATGTTACAAGAGAATAGGAGGAACCGTTGACATAGATGTGGTACCCTTGAACGGTTCATCCTAGCACCCTAGATGTGATGCCTCCAAGGTATCCACTGATACGTCTCCAACGTATCTATAATTTTTACTTATTCCATGTTGTTATATTATCATTTTTGGATGTTTTACAATCATTTTATAGCAACTTTATATCATATTTTGGGACTAACCTATTGACATGGTGCCCAGTGCCAGTTGCTATTTTTTACTTTTTTTTTACTTCGTAGAATATCAGTACCAAACAAAGTCCAAATGCAGCAAAACTTTTTGGAGATTTTTTATGGACCAGAAGACACCTAGGGGAGGCCCGAGGTGGGCACAACCCACCAGGGCACGCCAAGAGGCCCAGGCGCGCCCAGGGGGGTTGTGCCCCCCTCGGCGACCTCCCGCACCGTCTCTTCGTCCTATAAATTGCCAGATATCCGAGAAACCCTAGAGGAGTCGACGAAAAACAATTCCAGGCGCCGCAAGTTCCAGAACCACGAGATCCAATCTAGACACCATCACGGAGGGGTTCATCATCCTCATTGGTGCCTCTCCAATGATGCGTGAGTAGTTCACCATAGACCTACGGGTCCGTAGGAGATAGCTTCCTTTCTCTCTTTTGATTCTCAATACAATGGTTTCTTGGAGATCTATTTGATGTAACTCTTTTTTGCAGTGTGTCTGTTAGGATCCGATGAACTTTGAGTTTATGATCAGATCTATATCCATGAATATTATTTGAGTCTTATTTTGATCTCTTATATGCATGATTATTTATAGCCTCGTATTTCTTCTTCGAATCTTTGGTTTAGTTAGGCCAACTAGATCAATTTTTCTTGCCATGGGAAGAGGTCCTTTGTGATGGGTTTGATCTTGCGGTGTTCTTTATCAGTGACAGAAGGGGCAGCAAGACACACATGTATCATTGCTATTAAGGATAACAAGATGGTAGCTATTCCTACATGAATAGATGTCTTCTACATCATGTCATCGTTCTTATTGCATTACTCAATTTTTTCATGAACTTAATACACTAGATGCATGGTGCATAGCGGTCGATGTGTGGAGTAATAGTAGTAGATGCAGGCAGGAGACGGTCTACTAATCTTGGACGTGATGCCTATATATTGATCATTTCCTTGGATATCGTCATAATTATTCGATCTTCTATCAATTGCCAAACAGTAATTTGTGTACCCACCGTATGCTATTTTGTTGAGAGAAGCCACTAGTGAAATCTACGGCCCCCGGGTCTATTCTTTATCATATTTGCTTTAAGATCTATTTTTATTCTCTTTTATTTTCAGATCTATTATTCCAAAAACCCAAAAATATCTTGCTGCACTTTTTTATTATTTATTTTATTTCACATTTTATCGAGATCTATTTATCCAATCTAAATAATTTTTTATCCTGTCAACTAGAGAATTTCTGGCGTCGTTACATGAAGAGGGATTTGTTGGGAAACGCAACATGCAATTTCAAAAAAATTCCTACGCTCACGCAAGATCTATCTAGGAGATGCATAGCAATGAGAGGGGGAGAGTGTGTCCACGTACCCCCATAGACCGAAAGCGGAAGCGTTTGCCAATGCGGTTGATGTAGTCGAACTTCTTCACATTTCGACCGATCAAGTACCGAACGTACGGCACCTCCGAGTTCTGCACACGTTCAGCGCGATGACGTCCCTCGAGCTCTTGATCCAGCAGAGTGTTGAGGAAGTAGATGAGTTCCATCAGCACGATGGCATGGTGACGGTGACGGTGAAGTGACCCGCGCAGGGCTTCGCCTAAGCAATGTGAGAATATGGCCGGAGGCGTAAACTGTGGAGGGGGGCGCCGCACACGGCTAGGAATAGTTGATGTGTGTTCTAGGCGCCCCCTCCCCACGTATATAAAGGAGGGAGGGGGAGAGAGGCAGCCCTAGGCGCACCCAAGTAGGAGGAATCCTACTTGGGCTCCTAGTAGGATTCGCCCCCCCTTTCCTTTTACCGGAAGGGGAAAGAAGGGAAGAGAGGGGGGGGGGGAAGGAGAGAGGGGGCGCCACCCCTCCTCCTAATCCTATTCGGCCTCCTTCCTTGGGGGGGGGGTCACCCCTATGTGGGGTGGTGTGCTCCCTCCTAAGGCCCATATGTCCCATATCTTCTATACCCGATACATTCCGGAACACTTCTGGTGTCCAAATACTATCATCCAATATATCACTCTTTACCTATCTACCATTTCGAGACTCCTCGTCATGTCCTTGAACTCATCCGGGACTCCGAACAACATTCGGTCACCAAATCACATAACTCATATAATACAAATCGTCATCGAACGTTAAGCTTGCGGACCCTACGGGTTCGAGAACTATGTAGACATGATCAAGAGACCTCTCCGGTCAATAACCAATAGCGAAACCTGGATGCTCATATTGGCTCCCACATATTCTATGAAGATCTTTATCGCTCGAACCATTATGACAACATACGTTATTCCCTTTGTCATCAGTATGATACTTGCCCGAGATTCGATCGTCGGTATCTTCATACCTAGTTAAATCTCGTTACCAGTAAGTCTCTTTACTCGTTCCGTAATGCATCATCCCGCAACTAACTCATTAGTCACATTGCTTGCAAGGCTTCTTATGGTGTGCATTACCGAGAGGGTCCAGAGATACCTCTCCGATACTCGGAGTGACAAATCCTAATCTCGATCTATGCCAACCCAACAAATACCTTCAAAGATACCTGTAGAGCATACGTTGTGACATTTGATAGCACATAAGGCATTCCTCCAGTATCCGGGAGTTGCATAATCTCATAGTCGGAGGAATATGTATTTGATATGAAGAAAGCAATAGCAATAAAACCGAACGATCAATATGCTAAGATAATAGACGGGTCTTATCCATCACATCATTCTCCTAATGATGTGACCCTGTTCATCAAATGACAACACATGTCTATGACTAGGAAACTTAACCATCTTTGATCAACGAGCTAGTCAAATAGAGGCATACTAGGGACACAGTGTTTTTTCTATGTATTCACACATGTATCAAGTTTCCGGTTAGTACAATTCTAGCATGAATAATAAACATTTATCATGAATAAGGAAATATAAAATAACAACTTTATTATTGTCTCTAGGGCATATTTCCTTCAGTCTCCCACTTGCACTAGAGTCAGTAATCTAGATTACACAGTAATGATTCTAACACCCATGGAGTCTTGGTGCTGATCATGTTTTTCTCGTGGAAGAGGCTTAGTCAACAGGTCTGGCATATTCAGATCTGTATGTATTTTGCAAATCTCTACATCTCCTTCCTTGACTAGATCACGGATGGTGTTGAAGCGTCTCTTAATGTGTTTGGTATTTTTGTGAAATCTGGATTCCTTTGCCAAGGCAATTACTCCAGTATTGTCATAAAAGATTTTCGTTGGACCCGATGCACTAGGTATTACACCTAGATCAGATATGAACTCCTTCATCTAGACTCCTTCATTTGATGCTTTCGAAGCAGCTCTGTACTCCGCTTCACACGTAGATCCCGCCACGACGCTCTGCTTGGAACTGCACCAACTGACAGCTCCACCATTCAATATAAATACGTATCCGGTTTGTGACTTAGAGTCATCTGGATCAGTGTCAAAGCTAGCGTCGACGTAACCATTTACGACGAGTTCTTTGTCACCTCCATAAACGAGAAACATATCCTTAGTCCTTTTCAGGTACTTCAGGATGTTCTTGACCGCTGTCCAGTGATCCACTCCTGGATTACTTTGGTACCTCCCTGCTAAACTTATAGCAAGGCACACATCAGGTCTGGTACATAACATAGCATATATGATAGAACCTATGGCTGAGGCATAGGGAATGACTTCCATTTTATCTCTATCTTCTGTAGTGGTCGGGCATTGAGTCTGACTCAACTTCACACCTTGTAACACAATCAAGAACCCTTTCTTTGACTGATCCATTTTGAACTTCTACAAAACTTTATCAAGGTATGTGCTTTGTGAAAGTCCTATCAAGCGTCTTGATCTATCTCTATAGATCTTGATGCCTAATATATACGCAGCTTCACCGAGGTCTTTCATTGAAAAACTTTTATTCAAGTATCCTTATATGCTATCCAGAAATTCTATATCATTTCCAATCAACTATATGTCATCCACATATAATATTAGAAATGCTATAGAGCTCCCACTCACTTTCTTGTAAATACAGGCTTCTCCGAAAGTCTGTATAAAACCATATGCTTTGATCACTTCATCAAAGCGTATATTCCAACTCCGAGATGCTTCCACCAGTCCATAAATGGATCGCTAGAGCTTGCACACATTGTTAGCACCTTTAGGATCGACAAAAACTTTCTGATTGCATCATATACAACTCTTCTTTAAGAAATCCATTAAGGAATGCAGTTTTGACGTCCATTTGCTAGATTTCATAATCATAAAATACGACAATTGCTAACATGATTCAGACACACTTAAGCATTGCTACGGGTGAGAAAGTCTCATTGTAGTCAACTCCTTGAACTTGTCGAAAACCTTTTGCAACAAGTCGAGCTTTATAGATAGTAACATTACCGTCAGCGTCAGTCTTCTTCTTGAAGATCCATTGATTCTCTATGGGTCGCCGATCATCAGGCAAATCCACCAAAGTCCACACTTTGTTCTCATACATGGATCCTATCTCATATTTCATGGCCTCAAGCCATTTATCAGAATTTGGGCTCATCATAGCTTCTTCATAGTTCGTAGGTTCATCATGGTCAAGTAACATGACCTCCAGAACAGGATTGCCGTACCACTCTGGTGCGGATCACGCTCTGGTTGACCTACGAGGTTCTGTAGTAACTTGATCTGAAGTTTCATGATCATTATCATTAGCTTTCTCCCTAGTTGGTGTAGGCATCACGGGAACGGATTTCTCGGATGAGCTACTTTCCAAATTCAGAGAAGGTACTACTTTTCCCCCACTCACTTCTTTCGAGAGAAACTCCTTCTCTATAAAGGTTCCATTCTTGGCAACAAAGATCTTGCCTTTGGATCTATGGTAGAAGGTGTACCCAATTGTTTCTTTAGGGTATCCTATGAAGACACATTTCTCCGATTTGGGTTCAAGCTTATCAGGTTGAAGCTTTTTGACATAAGCATCGCATCCCCAAACTTTAAGAAACGACAGCTTAGGTTTATTGCCAAACCGCAGTTCATACGGTGTCGTCTCAACGGATTTTGACGGTGCCCTATTTAACATGAATGCAGTTGTCTCTAATGCATAACCCCAAAATGATAGTGGTAAATCGGTAAGAGACATCATAGATCGCACCAGATCTAATAAAGTATGGTTACGATGTTCAAACACACCATTACGCTGTGGTGTTCCAGGTGGCGTGAGTTGTGAAACTATTCCACATTGTTTTAAATGAAGGCCAAACTCGTAACTCAAATATTCACCTCCATGATCAGATCATAGAAACTTTTTTTCTTGTTACGATGATTCTCCACTTCACTCTGAAATTCTTTGAACTTTTCAAATGTTTCAAACTTGTGTTTCATTGAGTAGATATACCCATATCTGCTCAAATCATCAGTGAAGGTCAGAAAATAACGATACCCGCCACGAGCCTCAACACTCATCGGACCGCATACATTGGTATGTATTATTTCCAATAGGTTATTGGCTCGTTCCATTGTTCCGGAGAACGGAGTTTTAGTCATTTTGCCCATGAGGCACGGTTCACAAGTATCAAATGATTCATAATAAAGTGATTCCAAAAGTCCATCTGCTTGGAGTTCCTTCATGCGCTTTACACCGATATGATTTTAAACGATAGTGCCACAAATATGTTGCACTACCATTATCAACTTTGCATCTTTTGGCATCAATATTATGAATATGTGTATCACCATGATCAAGATTCAACAGAAATAGACCACTCTTCAAGGGTGCATGACCATAAAAGATATTACTCATATAAATAGAATAACCATTATTCTTTGATTTAAATGAATAACCATCTCACATTAAACAAGATCCACATATAATGTTCATGCTAAACGCTGGCACCAAATAAAAATTATTCAGGTCTAAAACTAATCCCGAAGGTAGATGTAGAGGCAGTGTGCCGACAGTGATCACATCGACCTTGGAACCATTCCCGGCGCGCATCGTCACCTCGCCCTTAGCCAGTCTTCGTTTAATCCGTATTCCCTGTTTCGAGTTACAAATATGAGCAACGGAACCGGTATCAAATACCCAGTCACTGCTACGAGAATTAGTAAGGTACACATCAATAACATGTATATCAAATATACCTTTGTTCACTTTGCCATCCTTCTTATCCGCCAAATACTTAGGGCAGTTCCGCTTCCAGTGACTAGTCCCTTTGCAGTAGAAGCACTCAGTTTCAAGCTTGGGTCCATGCTACCTCTTGAGCACTGCGTTGGTTTTCCCTTGAAGAGGAAAGGGTGATGCAGCAAAGTAGCGTAAGTATTTCCCTCAGTGGTTGAGAACCAAGGTATCAATCCAGTAGGAGGCTCCTCAAAAGTCCCTCGTACCTACACAAACAAACAAGAACCTCACAACCAACGCGATAAAAGGGTTGTCAATCCCTTCACGGTAACTTGCAAAAGTGAGATCTGATAGAGATAATAAGATAAGATAAATATTTTTGGTATTTTTATATATAGATTGGAAAGTAAAGATTGCAAATAAAAGTATATTGGAAACTTATATGATAAAAGATAGACCGGGGGCCATAGGTTTCACTAGTGGCTTCTCTCAAGATAAGATAGCATAAGTATTACGGTGGGTGAACAAATTACTGTTGAGCAATTGATAGAAAAGTGCACAGTTATGAGATTATCTAAGCATGATCATGTATATAGGCATCACGTCCGCAACAAGTAGATCGAAACGATTCTGCATCTACTACTATTACTCCACACATTGACCGACTCCTGCCTGCATCTAGAGTATTAAGTTCATAAGAACAGAATAACGCATTAAGAAAGATGACATGATGTAGAGGGATAAACTCAAACAATATGATATAAACCCCATCTTTTTATCCTCGATGGCAACAATACAATACGTGCCTTTTGCTGCCCTAACATCACTTTGGGAAAGGACACCGCAAGATTGAACCCAAAGCTAAGAACTTCTCCCATTGCAAGAAATATCAATCTAGTAGGCCAACCAAACTGATAATTCGAAGAGACTTGCAAAGATAACTAATCACACATAAAAGAATTCAGAGGAGATTCAAACATTTCTCATAGATAAACTTGATCATAAATCCACAATTCATCGGATCTCGACAAACACACTGCAAAAAGAGTTACATCGAATAGATCTCCAAGAAGATCGAGGAGAACTTTGTATTGAGATTTAAAGAGAGAGAAGGAGCCATCTAGCTAATAACTATGGACCTGAAGGTCTGTGGTCAACTACTCACAACTCATTGGAGAGGCCTTCGAGATGATGTAGAGGCCCGCCGTGGTCGATTCCCCCTCCGGCGGAGCACCGACGAAGGCTCCAAGATGGGATCTCGCGGATACAGAAGGTTGCGGTGGTGGAAATAGTTTTTCGCGGTGCTCCTGGATGTTTTCAGGGTACGGGAGTATATATAGGCGAAGGACATAGGTCAGGGGAGCCATGAGGGCCCACGAGGGTTGGGGGCGCACCGTCCTGCCTCGTGGCCACCTTGGCTGCTTCTTGACGTCCACTCCAAGTCTCCTGGATTGTGTTTGTTCCAAAAAGATCGCTCCCGAAGGTTTCATTCCGTTTGGACTCCGTTTGATATTCCTTTTCTTCGAAACACTGAAATAGGCAAAAAAACAGCAATTCGGGCTGGGCCTCCGGTTAGTAGGTTAGTCCCAAAAATGATATAAAAGTGTAAAGTAAAGCCCATAAACATTCAAAACGGGTAATATACTAGCATGGAACAATAAAAAATTATAGATACGTTGGAGACGTATCAAGCATCCCCAAGCTTAATTCCTGCTCGTCCTCGAGTAGGTAAATGATAAAAATGGAATTTTTGATGTGGAATGCTACCTAGCATAATTCTCAATGTAATTTTCTTTATTGTGGCATGAATTTTCAGATCCAAATGATTCAAAATAAAAGTTCATATTGACATAAGATAATAATACTTCAAGCATACTAACAAAGCAATCATGTCTTCTCAAAATAACATGGCTAAAGAAAGCTATCCCTACAAATTCATATAGTCTGGCTATGCTCTATCTTCATCACACAAAGTATTTAATCATGCACAACCCCGATGGCAAGACAAGCAATTGTTTCATACTTTAGTATTCTCAAACATTTTCAACTTTCATGCAATACATGAGCGTGAGCCATGGACATAGCACTATATGTGGAATATAATGGTGGTTGTGGAGAAGACAAAAATGGAGAAGATAGTCTCACATCAACTAGGCATATCAACGGGCTATGGAGATTCCCATTAATAGATATCAATGTGAGTGAGTAGGGATTGCCATGCAACGGATGCACTAGAGCTATAAGTGTATGGAAGCTCAACAAAAGAAACTAAGTGGGTGTGCATCCAACTTGCTTGCTCACGAAGACCTAGGGCATTTTGAGGAAGCCCATCATTGGAATATACAAGCCAAGTTCTATAATGAAAAATTTCCAGTAGTATATGAAAGTGACAACATAGGAGACTCTCTATCATGAAGATCATGGTGCTACTTTGAAGCACAAGTGTGGAAAAAAGATAGTAGCATTGTCCCTTCTCTCTTTTCTCTCATTTTTTCTTTTTTATTTGGTGGGCTTCTTTGGCCTATTTTTTCTTTTCTTTTTATTTATTTTTTATTTGGGCTTCTTTGGCCTCTTTTATTTTTTACAAAGTCCAAAGTCTCATCCCGACTTGTGGGGGAATCATAGTCTTCATCATCCTTTCCTCACTTGGGACAATGCTCTAATAATGAAGAGCATCACAGTTTTATTTACTTACAACTCAAGAATTACAACTCAATACTTAGAACAAAATATGACTCTAGGTGGATGCCTCCGGCGGTGTACCGGGATATGCAATGAATCAAGAGTGACATGTATGAAAGAATTATCAAGGTGGCTTTGCCACAAATACGATGTCAACTACATGATCATGCAAAAGCAATATGACAATGATGGAGTGTGTCATAATAAATGGAACGGTGGAAAGTTGCATGGCAATATATCTCGGAATGGCTATGGAAATGCCATAATAGGTAGGTATGGTGGCTGTTTTGAGGAAGGTATATGGTGGGTGTATGGTACCGGCGAAAGTTGCGTGGCACAAGAGAGGCTAGCAATGGTGGAAGGGTGAGAGTGCGTATAATCCATGGACTCAACATTAGTCATAGGGAACTCATATACTTATTGCAAAAATCTACAAGTCATTGAAAACAAAGTACTATGCGCATGCTCCTAGGGGGATAGATTGGTAGGAAAAGACCATCGCTCGTCCCCAACCGCCACTCATAAGGAAGACAATCAATAAATAAATTATGCTCCAACTTCATCACAAAGTGGTTCACCGTACGTGCATGCTACGGGAATCACAAACTTCAACACAAGTATTCCTCAAATTCATAATTACTCCACTAGCATGACTCTAATATCACCATCCTCATATCTCAAAACAATTATCAAGCATCAAATTTATCATAGCATCCAATTCACTTTCTATGATAGTTTTTATTATACCCAACTTGGATGCCCATCATTCTAGGACCAAATTTATAACCATAGCAAATACCATGCTGTTATAAAAGACTCTCAAAATGATATAAGTGAAGCATGAGAGATCAACAATTTCTACAAAATTAAACCACCGCCGTGCTCTAACAGATATAAGTGAAGCACTAGAGCAAAAATTATCTTGCTCAAAAGATATAAGTGAAGCACATAGACTATTCTAATAAATTCCGGATCAAGTGTATCTTTCCCAAAAGGTGTGTACAGTAAGGATGATTGTGATAAACTAAAAATCAAAGACTCATATCATACAAGATGCTCCAAGCAAAACACATATCATGTGGTGAATAAAAATATAGCTCCAAGTAAAGTTACCGATAGACGAAGATGAAAGAGGGGATGCCTTCTGGGGCATCCCCAAGCTTGGGCTTTTGGTTGTCCTTTAATATCTTGGGGTGCCATGGGCATCCCCAAGCTTGGGCTCTTGCCACTCCTTATTCCATAGTCCATCAAATCTTTACCCAAAACTTGAAAACTTCACAACACAAAACTCAATAGGAAATCTCATAAGCTCCGTTAGTGCAAGAAAGAATAACCACCACATAAGGTACTGTAATGAACTCATTCTTTATTTATATTGGTGTTTAAACTACTGTATTCCAACTTCTCTATGGTTCATACCCCCCGATACTAGCCATAGATGCATCAAAATAAGCAAACAGCACATGAAAAATAGAATCTGTCAAAAACAGAACAGTCTGTAGCAATCTGTAACTTTCGAATACTTCTGGAACTCTAAAAATCCTACCAAAATAGTAAGTCATGGGAAATTTGTCTATTTATCTACTGCAAAAATAATCAACGCAAAAGCATGTTTCTGTGATTTATTTAAATTATTCTTGTGCGTGCAAAAGTTTCTTTTTTTTCAGCAGAATCAAATTAACTATCACCGTAGGTTATCCTATAGGTTCTACTTGGCACAAACACTAATTAAAACATAAAACCACATCTAGACAGAGGCTAGATGAATTATTTATTACTAAACAGAAGCAAAAAGCAAGGAACAAAAATAAAATTGGGTTGCCTCCCAACAAGCGCTATCGTTTAACGCCCCTAGCTAGGCATAAAAGCGAGAATAGATCTAAGTATTGCCATAATAATAAGATAGATCACAAAAACTCATTTCATATTCCCTACGTTCAGCAGCAAGTTTTCTTTGAGGTAAACAAAAGTAATCAAAGGGGCTAAATTTAATGGGACAGAAGTCCCCAAGATCAATCTTGGGAGGTATGGGTTCCTCCTTTGGCCCTTCATATTGCACAACCAATTCATCATTATAAGCATTCTTTTGGCAGAACTTCGTGAGCCTATACTCAAGAGAATATCCTAACTCATTATTTCGAATAGCAAAATCATTATTAACTTCGGAAATTCTATCAATTAGAACATTGGTAGGAACCTTTTTTCTAAGGTTTTCATTAAAAGCAACATAGTCTAAAGATTGAAAACGCATTATGTCCTCTTGATCAAAGAGGATTGCCTCTATGGGAGGACGGCCAACGTCCACCCAATAGTGCACAAAAATTTCTTTGGCTTCTTTTATTATAAATCTAAACTCACGTGCCAAAAATATAGTAGCTGCACGCTTAACAGAAGAATGCTCAATATTAGAAAATTCTAGGAAAATCCTTTGTATGCAAGGATGCATGTGCATAAACTGTCTTTCAAGTTCAACTATAAGCATGGCGATAGCATCCACAAGACTACTAGTTCCATGAAGAATAGAACTACACATAGAAGGTAAAGCACCGACACAAGTAAAGAAATCTTGGATAACCCCTTTTCCAATAATATTACCACTACCAATTCGGAACTTTTTAGTATGTAAGATAGGGGGTTCTTCAGCAGGAGCATCAGAATTTTCCATGTTATTATTATTGTCCATATCGACAATAATCTCCCCAATTTCAGACATAACAGCAGAAAAATACGAGGAGCAAGTGAAAGAGGGAGGCGAACGGAAAAGAGAGGACGAATAAAACTGCAAGGCTGAAGTGGGGGAGTGGAAAACAAGAGGAAAATGGCAAATAATATAATGCGAGGGAGATGAGTTTGTGATGGGTACTTGGTATGTTTTGACTTGAGCGAAGACCTCCCTGGCAACGACGCCAGAAATCCTTCTTGCTACCTCTTGAGCACTGTGTTGGTTTTCCCTTGAAGAGGAAAGGGTGATGCAACAAAGTAGCGTAAGTATTTCCCTCAGTTGTTGAGAACCAATGTATCAATCCAGTAGGAGGCTCCTCAAAAGTCCCTCGTACCTACACAAACAAACAAGAACCTCGCAACCAACGCGATAAAGGGGTTGTCAATCCCTTCACGGTAACTTGCAAAAGTAAGATCTGATAGAGATAATAAGATAACATAAATATTTTTGGTATTTTAATGATATAGATTGGAAAGTAAAGATTGCAAATAAAGTAGACTGGAAACTTATATGATAAAAGATAGACCCGGGGGCCATAGGTTTCACTAGTGGCTTCTCTCAAGATAGCATAAGTATTACGGTGGGTGAACAAATTACTGTCGAGCAATTGATAGAAAAGTGCATAGTTATGAGATTATCTAGTCATGATCATGTATATAGGCATCATGTCCGCAACAAGTAGATCGAAACAATTCTGCATCTACTACTATTACTCCACACATCGACCGACTCCTGCCTGCATCTAGAGTATTAAGTTAATAAGAATAGAGTAACACATTAAGAAATATGACATGATATAGAGGGATAAACTCAAACAATATGATATAAAACCCATCTTTTTATCCTCGATGGCAACAATACAATATGTGCCTTGCTGCCCCTGCTGTCACTGAGAAAGGACACCGCAAGATTGAACCCAAAGCTAAGCACTTCTCCCATTGCAAGAAAGATCAATTTAGTAGGCCAAACTAAACTGATCATTCGAAGAGACTTGCAAAGATAACTAATCACACATAAAAGAATTCAAAGGAGATTCAAATATTTCTCATAGATAAACTTGATCATAAACCCACAATTCATCGGATCTTGACAAACACACTGCAAAAAGAGTTACACCGAATAGATCTCCAAGAAGATCGAGGAGAACTTTGTATTGAGATTCAAAGAGAGAGAAGAAGCCATCTAGCTAATAACTATGGACCCGAAGGTCTGTGGTAAACTACTCACAACTCATCAGGGAGGCCTTGGAGATGATGTAGAGGCCCTCCTTGGTCGATTCCCCCTCCGGCGAAGCGCCGGCAAAGGCTCCAAGGTGGGATCTCACGGATACAGAAGGTTGCGGCGGTGGAAATAGTTTTTCGTGGTGCTCCAGGATGTTTTCAGGGTACGAAAGTATATATAGGCAAATGAGGTAGGTCAGGGGAGCCATGAGGGGCCCACGAGGGTGGGGGGCGCGCCCTCCTGCCTCGTGGCCCCCCGGCTACTTCTTGACGTCCACTCCAAGTCTCCTGGATTGCGTTTGTTCCAAAAAGATTGCTCCCGAAGGTTTCATTCCGTTTGGACTCCGTTTGATATTCCTTTTCTTCGAAACACTAAAATAGGCAAAAAAAAGCAATTCGGGCTGGGCCTCCAGTTAGTAGGTTAGTCCCAAAAATGATATAAAAGTGTAAAGTAAAGCCCATAAACATCCAAATCGGGTAATGTATTAGCATGGAACAATCAAAAATTATAGATACGTTGGAGACATATCAGTCCAGCTTTGGGTTTTTTCCCGGGAGTGACAACTTGCTTGCCATTCTTTTTGAAGTTCCCCTCTTTCCTTTACCCTTTTTCTTGAAACTAGTAGTCTTGTTAACCATCAACACTTGATGCTCCTTCTTGATTTCTACCTCCACTGCTTTGAGCATTGCGAAGAGCTCGGGAATAGTCTTCTCCATCCCTTGCATATTATAGTTCATCACGAAGCATTTATAGCTTTGTGGCAGTGATTGAAGAACTCTGTCAATGACACAATCATCTGGAAGATTAACTCCCAGTTGAGTTAAGTGATTATGATATCCAGACATTCTGAGTATGTGTTCACTGACAGAACTATTCTCCTCCATCTTGCAGCTATAGAACTTGTTGGAGACTTCATATCTCTCAACTCGGGCATTTGATTGAAATATTAACTTCAACTCCTGGAACAACTCATATGGTCCATGACGTTCAAAATGTCTTTGAGGTCCCGATTCTAAGCTGTAAAGCATGGCACACTGAACTATCAAGTAGTCATCAGATCGAGCTTGCCAGACGTTCATAACGTCAGCTTCTGCTCCTGCAGCAGGCCTTTCATCTAGCGGTGCATCAAGGACATAATTCTTCTGTGCAGCAATAAGAATAATCTTCAAGTTACAGACCCAGTCCGTGTAGTTTCTACCATCATCTTTCAACTTAGCTTTCTCTAGGAACACATTAAAATTCAAGGGAACGGTAGCACGGGCCATTGATCTACAACATAGATATGCAAAAACTATCAGGACTAAGTTCATGATAAATTTAGTTCAATTAATCATATTACTTAAGAACTCCCGCTTAGATAGACATCCCTCAAGTCATCTAAATGATACGTGATCCAAATCAACTAAACCATGTCCGATCATCACGTGAGGTGGAGTAGTCATCAATGGTGAACATCTCTATGTTGATCATATCTACTATATGATTCACATTCGACCTTTCGGT
Source organism: Aegilops speltoides (assembly GCA_021437245.1). Taxonomy (NCBI): domain Eukaryota; kingdom Viridiplantae; phylum Streptophyta; class Magnoliopsida; order Poales; family Poaceae; genus Aegilops; species Aegilops speltoides. The sequence continues at coordinate 47,605,609 of CM038144.1, forward strand.
CTCCAGTGTTTCGATGCCATGTCTATACATCTTGTCAAGTTTAACCCGAGTATTCCGCATGTGCAAAACTGGCTTGCACCCATTGTATGTGAACGTAGAGCCTATCACACCCGATCATCACGTGGTGTCTCAGCACGAAGAACTTTCGCAATGGTGCATACTCGGGGAGAACACTTATACCTTGAAATTTTAGTTAAGGGATTATATTATAATGCTACCGTCGTACTAAGAAAAATAAGATGCATAAAGATAAACATCACATGCAATCAAAATATGTTACATGATATGGCCATCATCATCTTGTGCTTTTGATCTCCATCTCCAAAGCAACATCATGATATCCATAGTCACTAGCTCGACACCTTGATCTCCATCGTAGCGTCGTGGTCGTCTCGCCAACTATTGCTTCTACAACTATCGCTACCGCTTAGTGATAAAGTAAAGCAATTACATGGCGTTTGCATTTCATACAATAAAGCGACAACCATAAGGCTCCTGCCAGTTGCCGATAAATTTTACAAAACATGATCATCTCATACAACAACATATATCAATCATGTCTTGACCATATCACATCACAACATGCCCTACAATAACTAGTTAGACGTCCTCTACTTTGTTGTTGCAAGTTTTACGTGGCTGCCATGGGCTTCTAACAAGAACCGTTATTACTTACGGCACAAAACCACAATGGTGATTTATCAAGTTTGATGTTTTAACTTTCAACAAGGACCGTCCGCAGTCAAATTTGATTCAACTAAAGTTGGAGAAACAGACACCCGCCAGTCACCTTTATGCAAAACTAGTTGCATGTCTGTCGGTGGAACCGGTCTCATGAACGTGGTCATGTAAGGTTGGTCCAGGCCACTTCATCCAACAATACTGCCGAATCAAAATAAGACACTAGTGGTAAGCGGTATGACGATCACCGCCCACAACTCTTTGTGTTCTACTCGTGCATATCATCTATGCATAGACCTGGCTCGGATGCCACTGTTGGGAAACGTAGCATGCAATTTTAAAAAAATCCTATTCTCACGCAAGATATATCTAGGAGATGCATAGCAACGAGAGGGGCAGAGTGTATCCACGTACCCTCGTAGACTGAAAGCGGAAGCGTTTGCCAATGCGGTTGATGTAGTCGAACTTCTTCACGTTCCGACCAATCAAGTACCGAACGTACGACACCTCCGAGTTTTGCACACGTTCAGCGCAATGACGTCCCTCGAGCTTAGGGATGGCAATGGGGACAATCCCCTATGGGGATACCTACAACATCCCCATCCCCATCTATTCCCTATCATCCCATCCCCATCCCCGTTTACATGACTGGGGATGAAATTTTCCCATACCCATGCCCCACTGGGGAACGGGTCCCCATTAGGGTCCCCATCCCCATAAAAAATACTCATATACATAATATGACACCCTATAATCAACATACATAAATGGTGTTGTCCTTGTCTTGCTAATGCATATCTAGGCCGTACTGACTTCTTGGTCATGGTGGCAGCTGAGGTGAGGACGTGAGATAGGTTTAAGGTTTTCCCAAAGCTTTTTTTGTTTTCGCAAGTTTGTTTGTGAATATTTTAAGGTTGACCGCAGTGTCACAATTACTAACCGGGTCCCCGATGGGTATTGGGTCTGGGGAATAGGATATTGTCCCCATCCCCGTTGTACCCTATGGGGAATAAATTAGTTTAGTAAATATCCCCATGGGAATGTTTTTCGCCCATCCCCACCCCCTAATAGATGAAATCCCCATGGGTTTGGCGGGTATGGGGCCCCGTTGCCATCCCTACTCGAGCTCTTGATCCAGCAGAGTGCCGAGGAAGTAGATGAGTTCCGTCAGCACGACATCATGGTGACGGTGATGGTGAAGTGATCCGCGCAGGGCTTTGCCTAAGCAATGCGAGAATATGACCGGAGGCGTAAACTGTGGAGGGGGGCACCGCACACGGCTAGGAATAGTTGATGTGTGTTCTAGGCGCCCCCTCCCCACATATATAAAGAAGGGAGGGGGAGAGAGGCAGTCCTAGGCGCGCCCAAGTAGGAGGAATCCTACTTGGGCTCCTAGTAGGATTCGCCCCCCTTTCCTTTTACCGGAAGGGGAAAGAAGGGAAGAGAGGAGGGAGAAGGAAAGAGGGGGGCGCCGCCCCCTCCTCCTAATCCTATCCGACCTCCTTCCTTGGGGGGGGGGGAGCCACCCCTATGTGGGCTGGTGTGCTCCCTCCTAAGGCCCATATGGCCCATATCTTCCCCCGGGGGGTTTTGGTAACCCCCCCGGTACTCCGATATGTACCCGATACATTCCGGAACACTTCCGGTGTCCGAATACTATCATCCAATATATCAATCTTTACCTCTCAACCATTTAGAGACTCCTCGCCATGTCCGTGATCTCATCCAGGACTCCGAACAACATTCGGTCACCAAATCACATAACTCATATAATACAAATCGTCATCGAACGTTAAGCGTTCGGACCCTACGGGTTCGAGAACTATGTACACATGACCAAGACACCTCTCCGGTCAATAACCAATAGTGGAACCTGGATGCGCATATGGGATCCCACACATTCTACGAAGATCTTTACCGGTCTAAGCGTTATGACAACATACATTATTCCCTTTGTCATCGGTATGTTACTTGCCCGAGATTCGATCGTCGGTATCTTCATACCTAGTTCAATATCGTTACCAGAAAGTCTCTTTACTCGTTCCGTAATGCATCATCCCGCAACTAACTCATTAGTCACATTGCTTCCAAGGCTTCTTATGATGTGCATTATCGAGAGGGCCCAAATATACCTCTCTGATACTCGGAGTGACAAATCCTAATCTCGGTCTATGCCAACCCAACAAACACCTTCGGAGATACCTATAGAGCATCTTTATAATCACCCGGTTATGTTGTGACGTTTGATAGCACATAAGGCATTCCTCCGGTATCCGGGAGTTGCATAATCTCATAGTCGGAGGAATACATATTTGACATGAAGAAAGCAGTAGCAATAAAATTGAACGATCATTATGCTAAGCTAACAGATAGGTCTTGTCCATCACATCATTCTCCTAATGATGTGATCCCGTTCATCAAATGACAACACATGTCTATGGCTAGGAAACTTAACCATCTTTGATCAACGAGCTAGTCAAGTAGAGGCATACTAGGGACACAATGTTTTGTCTATGTATTCACACATGTATCAAGTTTCCGTTAATACAATTCTAGCATGAATAATAAACATTTATCATGAATGAGGAAATATAAAATAACAACTTTATTATTGCCTCTAGGGCATATTTCCTTCAGGATTGACAACCCCTCATAAGCGTCGGGTTGCAAGTATTTTTTCTTTGTATGCAGATACCGTTTACATAGTATTTCTTGGGTCTCCTACCTTGGTTTCATAACTGAGGGAAATACCTACCTTAGCTGTGCTGCATCATCCCTTCCTCTTTGGGGAAATACCGACGTAGTTCAAGCGACATCAAAGGAATTTCTAGCGCCGTTGCCGGGGATACATCATCAGGTTCCTAATCACAAATCTCATGTCCTTGCAATTAAATTATTTTCCATTTACCTCTCCATTTCATCTCCCCCGCTTCACAAAAAATGCCATTATATTAGCCCTTTTTCCGTTTTCCCTTTTGCCCGTTCGTATCTTTTCTTGTGTTGCCATGTGCCTTCTATATGCTTCCATCTTCGCTTGCTAAAAATCTAGATATGGATCCCCATCCACTTGCTAATATTTTAAAAAAATCCAATCATGATGAACCGATTGCTAGTGAGTTGAGTGCACTAGACTATCTTTATGAAGTTTTGCTTGAGATTCATAAATCTGAAAATTGTGATGAAGAAGTTTATGAAGTGATTCATGGTAGCTCCCTCAATGAAAAGCATGATTTCAATGATTTCACTATAAGTTCTATTAATGTCAATTGTGCTAATAATATGCAAAACCCCAAGCTTGGGGATGCTAATTCTGCTATGTCCACTACTTATTGCAATGATCATGATTAGGGTGATTATTCTTATGATCTTGAAAATTTATTTAAGCCTCATAATGAATATGTTTGCAATAATATTGAAAGTGGGTTTGGAAGAGTGTCAACTTAGGTAAAAATAATCCCACATATTTGGAAAGTGTTCAATCTTATGATTTTTTTATGAAAGTGGGTTTGGAGAGGTCATGACTTTAGTTGATGTTAATCCCACTATCTTGGAAGATTATAAGACTTTTATGCATGTGGATCATGAAAAGAAAATTTTATATGATTGATATATTGTTGAATTTGACTATGATCCTACATGTAATTATTATGAGAGAGGAAAATATGGTTGTAGGAATTTTCACGTTACTAAATTACCTCTTGTTATGTTGAGATTTTCAATGTTTTATTCCCCTCCTTTGCATATGCTAGATATTTCTTGTCTTGATAATTTGTTTGCTTATAAAATTCCTATGCATAGGAAGTATGTTAGACTTAAATGTGTTTGTATCAAGTTTTATGATGCTCCCTTTGTGCATCAATCTTGTCTTTCATGTGAGCATCGTTAAAATTCTATGCCTAGCTAGGGGCATACAACGATAGCGCTTCTTGGGAGGCAACAAAATTAATAAAATTTATTTTTGCTTTTTTACTTTCTGTTCTTGAGTGTTTGCACAATTATGCTATTGTTATGATTGTGTTTTTATGTTTTAATTAATTTTGTTCCAAGTAAAGCCTTTGGGATTATGTTTGGTGATAGTTGATTTGATCTTGTTGGAAAATAGAAACTTTTGCGCACAGTAAAATAACTTTCATAAATCACAGAAGTGATGAAAGTTTTTGTTTTTTACAAAAGGTTGATATACAAATTATATACATCTTCCTAATATGTAAGAATTGTTGTAGTTACATAATTATACGAACTTTTCAAATTGCTACACACTGTTCTGTTTTTGACTAATTCTGTTTCTGTTGCATTGTGTGCTTATTTTGATGAATCTATGGATTATATTGGGGGGGGTATAAGCCATGGTAAAGTTGGAATACAACAGGTACTGTTGTAAACTCACTCCAATTTCATATTAGCATTGTTGGGGATCGTTGCAGAAATTAAAAAATTTCTACGTATCACCAAGATCAATCTATGGAGTAACCAGCAACGAGAGAGAGGGGAGTGCATCTTCATACCCTTGAAGATCGTGAGTCGGAAGCGTTGCAAGAACGTGGTTGGAGGAGTCGTACACATAGAGATTCAGATCGCGGCCGAATCCGATCTAAGCACCGAACAATGGTGCCTCCGCATTCAACACACGTGCAACCCGGTGATGTCTTCCACGCCTTGATCTAGCAAGGAGGAGGGAGAGGTTGAGGAAGTGGGATCCAGCAGCAGCACGACGGCGTGGTGGTGATGGAGTGGCAGTTCTCCAGTAGGGCTTCGCCAAGCTCTTGCGGAGGAGGAGAGGTGTTGGGGAGGGGAGGGGCTACGCCTTGGATGTCGTGTTGCAGCCCTCCCCTTGACCCTCTATTTATAGGGAGATGGGGAAGGGGGCCGGCTGAGGGAGTCCTGGATTAGGGGGTATTCGGACACCGGACTATATACTTTGGCCGGACTGTTGGACCGTGAAGATGCAAGACTCAAGACTTCGTCCCGTGTCCGGATGGGACTCTCCTTTGCGTGGAAGACAAGCTTGGCGATTCGGATATTAGATTTCCTTCTTTGTAACCGACTCTGTGTAAACCCTAGCCCCCTCCGGTGTCTATATAAACCGGAGGGTTTAGTCCATAGACACAATCATAATCATCATAGGCTAGCTTCTAGGGTTTAGCCTCTACGATCTCGTGGTAGATCAACTCTTGTAATACTCATATCATCAAGATCAATCAAGTAGGAAGTAGGGTTTTACCTCCATCGAGAGGGCCCGAACCTGGGTAGAACATCGTGTCCCTTGCCTCCTGTTACCATTAGCCTTAGACGCACAGATCGGGACACCCTACTCGAGATCCGCCGGTTTTGACACCGACATTGGTGCTTTCACTGAGAGTTCCTCTGTGGCATCGCTGCAAGGCTCGATGGCTCCTTCAATCATCAACAACAATGTGGTCCAGGGTGAGACTTTTCTCCCTGGACAGATCTTCGTGTTCAGTGGATTCGCACTGCAGGCCAATTCGCTTGGCCATCTAGAGCAGATCGACAGCTACGCCCCTGGCCATCAGGTCAGGTTCGGAAACTTGAACTACACGGCCGATATCCGCGGAGACTTGATCTTCGATAGATTCGGGCCTATGCCAGGAGCACCGAACAGTCACGATGAGCATGGCTTAGACCTGCTGTCCGAGAATACTTGGGATATCGCACCTGCAGGAGCTCCGGACCTAAATCCGGGGCAGATTGCGTCATCCGAGGACGGGTGGATGGACCCCTCCCTGGAGGCCGCACACTCATCGGCGGTAGAGCCGAGCACAAACTTCACCCCCAAGGAAGCCTGTGACTCCGGACCCCCGGACTCGTGTCTGGCTGTAGGTTCCAGTCCACGCGCCCCCGAGCCCGCCAAATCTGGTTGGGCTCTGGTAATGGAGTTCACCGCTACGGATATCTTCCAGCACTCGCCATTTGGCGACATGCTGAACTCGTTAAAGTCTCTCTCTCTCTCTCTCTCTCTCTCTCTCTTTGTCAGGAGACTCTTGGCCAAACTATGTCCGGCTCGAGTGGGAAGCAGGCGACGAGGGAATTCGTTGCCCACCCACCACCCACTTCATTGCCACGGTCGATGATTTGACCGACGTGCTTGACTTCGACTCCGAAGACATCAACGGTGTGGACGACGGTGTAGAATAAGAACAGGAACCACCGCCCACGGGGCATTGGACAGCCACCTCCTCATATGATATATATATATATATATGGTGGACACTCCGAAAGGAACCAATGACGATGAGGCAATGGAGGATAACCCCTCAAGGAAGAAAGCAAAGCATGGGCATCATCGGCGCCACTCCAATCCCCGCCACAACAATACCGGCACAGGAGACGAAAACAATCCGGATGGTGCCGAAGATTAATACAACCCCGATCAGCCTGCCTTCAAGCGGATTTAACAGAAGATGGGCAGGTCAGCCTGCATTTAACAAAGCGATGGATGATACCCGGAGGAGGACAACTACATGCCTCCCTCCGAAGACGAGATTAGCCTCGGTGATGACGAATTCGGCATGCCTAAGGACCCCGTAGAGCAGGAGCGCTTCAAGCGCCGGCTTATGGCCACTACGAGGAGCCTGAAAAAGAAGCAGCAACATCTCCAGGCTGATCAAGATCTGCTCACAGACAGATGGACTGAAGTCCTGGCAGCCGAGGAATATGGACTCGAGCGCCACAACGAAGGTTATCCAAAGCACAAGTGGCTACCTCAACTAGAGGAGGAGCCTATACTACCAACACAGGACGAGGCTGACCGGCTACCTCGTGGCCGGGATAAAATGGCGTATCAGCCCGAATACCAGCCCGCACCCCCACGCCAATACACTATGGACCAGAGCAATAGGCAGGACCTGCGAGGCATACTGGAAAACAAGGCAGGACAACCAAGATCGATCTACGGATCGCGGGGCCGCGCCCCAACACGTGACGATGATCGTCACGCCGGATACACTATCAACAAATCCGTCCGGGCCGAACATAGCCAAGCAGACTCATTTGAACTGCGTAGCCACATAGCCCGGCATAGAGGTGCCGCACACCCCCTCTGCTTCACTGACAAAGTGATGGATCACGAATTCCCAGAAGGGTTTAAACCCGTAAACATCGAATCATACGATGGCACAACAGACCCGGCAGTATGGATTGAAGACTTCCTTCTCCACATTCACATGGCCCGCGGTGATGATCTACATGCCATCGAGTATCTTCCCCTTAAACTCAAAGGACCGGCCCGACATTGGCTAAATAGCCTACCGGCAAATTCCATCGGAAGTTGGGAAAACCTGGAGTACGCGTTCCTCGACAACTTCCAGGGCACGTACGTGCGACCACCGGATGCGGATGACTTGAGTCACATTACCCAACAGCCTGGAGAGTCAGCCAGGAAATTCTGGACTCGGTTCCTAATTAAAAAGAACCAAATTGTCGACTGTCCGGACACCGAAGCCCTGGCGGCCTTTAAGCATAATATCCGCGACGAGTGGCTCGCCCGACACCTCGGCCAGGAAAAACCAAAGTCCATGGCGGCCCTCACGACACTCATAACCCGCTTTTGCGCGGGCAAGGACAACTGGTTGGCTCGCAGTAGCTCCACGCCAATGAACTCTGGCACTTTAGATGTCCGCGACAATAACGGCAAGCCACGATGCAACAGACATAAGCGTCGGAGCAATGGCGACAACACTGAAGACACGACAGTCAACACCGGATTCAGTGGCTCAAAATCCGGTCAGCAGAAAAAGCCGTTGAAAAGAAACAATCAGGGACCATCCAGTCTGGACCACATACTTGATCGCTCGTGCCAAATTCACGGCACCCCGGATAAGCCAGCAAACCACACTAACAGAAACTGCTGGTTGTTCAAACATGCCGGTAAAATAAATGCCGAGAACAAGGACAAGGGGCTGCACATCGAAGATGACGATGAGCCCCGGCGTCTGAACACGGGGGGACAGAAGAAATTTCCTCCCCAGGTGAAAACGGTCAATATGATCTACGCCACCCACATTCCCAAACGGGAATGAAAGCGAGCACTACGGGACGTCTATGCGATGGAGCCAGTCGCCCCAAAGTTCAACCCATGGTCAGCCTGTCCGATCACTTTTGATCGTAGGGATCACCCTACCAGCATCCGTCACGGCGGTTCAGCCGCATTGGTCCTAGACCCAATCATCGACGGATTCCACCTCACGCGAGTCCTTATGGACGGCGACAGCAGCCTGAACCTGCTTTATCAGGACACAGTGCGCAAAATGGGCATCGACCCTTCAAGGACCAAGCCCAGCAAAACCACCTTCAAAGGTGTAATTCCAGGAGTAGAGGCCCGTTGCATGGGCTCCATCACACTGGAAGTGGTCTTCGGATCTTCGGATAACTTACGAAGCGAGGAGTTAATCTTCGATATCGTCCCTTTTCGTAGTGGCTATCATGCACTGCTTGGACGGACCGCATTTGCTTGATTCAATGCGATACCACACTATGCATACCTCAAGCTCAAGATGCCAGGACCTCGCGGGGTTATAACAGTCAATGGAAACACGGACCGCTCTCTCCGTCATGAAGAGCATACTGCAGCCCTCGCGCGAAGTGCAGCAGCCTTCTCCGGCAAACCACCAATCCGGCGACAAGAACCCCGAACACCGTCAAGCGAGTCCGGAGTACCCTGCAACAGGATCGCCAGGCACGCCAATAGCGCGACTAGCAGTCTGGCCTCCGCCCCAGCCCCATTCAGGTAGCATTCGTGCCGCGCGTACACAATTACGCACTCAAAATACCGTGGGCATAGGCGGAGGCGCGATAGTGATGCGGTCAACAGTGCGGTTCAGCCACAACATACTTTAATAACCCCCTTTATCTTCCAGGACCCTACTTTTGGGCAGCCTCTTCAAAGAGCCGGATCATCGAACTCCTCATAGGAGGGAAAACCAAGGAGGCAAAAGGCTTTGCGCACAAAGGAAATACCCAGGTGGTATCTGTTAATGATCGTTATACCTGTTTTATATACCTACATGCAGCCCGCCCTTGGATAGGACATGCCAAATAGTCCTCTTTACTTCGGCTCAACACATTAATTGTAAAGATACGCTTGGACGTATTATTTATCAATGGGAGATAATATATAGCATCAGCTTGTTATTCCTATCTTCACATTTTTCCTAAAAATGTTTATTTAATATTTAATTCGTACACTTTGGTACGATCAGTTTGCCAGGGGCTTCTCATGGCGCCCCCTAATACGGCAAGATAAGTCCGAACACTTTCAACAGTGCGGCACCCCGAACTTATAGCATTATATGCATCAGCTCCGAATCATGTCTTGGGTCAATAGTTGGGTTTGCCCGGCTCCCTTGTTTTGGTACCTTACATTCCGTCATATCGGCTAATGTAGCGCAGGGAGAACTACTAGGATTGTGTCCCGGTTCTTTCGGACGAGCACCTCAGTAGAGAAAGCCGAATACTGACTCGCATGATGCGGCGAGAGCTGGTCGCTGTTCGAGAGGTCTTAAAATCCTTAAAGATTTTTCCGCTTTAGGCGAGGAATCGGCCTCGTCCGATTTAGGCGTATATAGCACCCCAATTCGGCTTTCCGAATTCTAGGGGCTTCGCCGAAATTTAAAATTATAGACTTTTATGGCTAAGTGACAGTTATAAAGCCGCATAGTCCAATTGCCTTGTTCTCTACGCCAAACACATCCTTCAGGGACCAAAAATTTGGATAAAGAGTGTTTGGGTTTTCCACAAACACCCCAGTACTATTTACATGGGGGCGGAAGCCGACGACTGGCCTACTTTCAGAATTTTATAAACAGTCGCACAGAAGGTAATATTTTAAATCAACAACGCGCTATATAGCGCAAACAAATTCGTTTTCATATTACAAAAATGAAAGGAGTACATTCACTCAAAGATGGTGTCCTTGGTACATTCATTGGCCACAAGGCGAGCGCCTTTCATGCCGTCATAATATTTCTCGGGATAGCGATGTGCCTTGCCCTCCGGCGGTCCATCTTCACTAGCTTCTCCGCATCCAGCTTGGCCCAATGCATCTTCGCGCGGGCAAAGGCTCGGCGGGCACCCTCAATGCAAACGGATCGCTTGATCACTTCAAGCCGCGGACATGCATTTACCATCCGCTTTATAAGGCCAAAGTAGCTGGCGGGCAGAGGCTCAGCAGGCCACATCCGGACTATGAAATCTTTCATAGCCACTTCGGCCGCCCTGTGGAGTTCAACCAATTGCTTCAATTGGTCACTCAGAGGCATCGGGTGTTCGGCTCCAGCATACTGGGACCAGAACAACTTCTCTGTTGAGCTCCCCTCTTTGCCACGGTAGAACTCCGCGGCATCCGATATGCTGCGTGGCAGATCTGCGAATGCCCCTGGAGAGCTCCGAATTCGCGTAAGTAAAAGAAATGTCTCTTCCACATGCTTGCTTTGCATAATGAATGTCTTACCCACCGCTATCTTCTTGGCTGCCTAGATTTCCTGCTGGGCCTTTTGGGCTTCAGTCTTGGCGTCTTTCATGCTCAAAAGGGCCTTCGCAAGCTCAGACTCTTTCGTCTTGAAGTCACGCTCCAAGGACTCGAACTTCTTACCGAGCTCCTGGAGCTCTTGCTGTACCTCGCCCACCCTAGCATCTTGCTTTTCACGCTCACTGCGCTCCATGGCCGCCTTATCTTCGGCCTCGGATAGCACTTTCTTCAGGGCTGCCACTTCTGTCGTGGCCCCTATTACAAAATCATGACGCTTTTTGTTAGCGTCACCAATTTTTTTCCCTCTATATGATATGTGAACGGGGTATCACTCACCTTTGTTCTCTTCGAGCTGCCTCTTTGTGAGGCTGAGCTCCTCTTCGGCCTGCTCAAGGTCCCGTTTGAGTCCGGTGACCTTGGCTGTGCGGTCAGCAGCGACAAGAAGCACTACCTGCTTATTCACATAGACACCTACTGTTAGACTCCTACGGTTTAGAGTTGACTCTCCATTTGGCTTTTCTTTCCGAACACCATACAGAGTATCAGGGGCTACTGTCTATCAGGTGATAATTTCACACACTTTTGATTACTTACCTCAAAGCCTGTCAGGAGGCTGGTGTAGGCTTCGGTCAATCCGCTTTTGGCGGACCGAACCTTCTGAATCACCACACTCATAAGAGTACGGTGCTCTTCATCCATGTAAGCGCCGCTAAGCACTTCCAGCTGACTATCCGACGCCTCTGGCGCGACGGAAGTCATTGGCACGGCTAGCTCACCCTCCTTAGCAAGGGGCTGCCTACCCGAATTCGGAACCTTTGGAGGTTCCGGCACAGTGTCCGGCTGGGAGCCCGACTTGCTGCGGCTCTCGTCAGCACAACTGGCGGGGATCTTACTCCCCTTGTGCCCGGCGTCTGGAATTTCGCCTTGGGACGTCTCCAGATCTGCCTCCCCCTGCTCTGGTACCCTTTGAGACCACAGCTCCATGTCATCTGCATGCCGAGGGGAGGTGGCCGTTGGGAGCGAATTCATCGCCGAATCGCTCAAAGACCCATCCGAAGAGGATACCTTGGGATGGGCTCTGGCCGGACTGCATATACGTGTTCGGCGTTATAACAAACTATGAAGCTAAGTCGCACTAAAGTACGACAAAGTGCGGATACTTACGATCTTACTAGGGGCTTGCCCCTGGGCAGCCACTCCTCCTCGCTGTAGGCGGTCGTGGTGGAGTGATCCTGAAGGGACGCCTTTCCCTTCTTGGGTGTCCTAGCCTCCCCCTGCGGGGCGGCTTTCCTTTTCTTCTCCTCCCCAGTGCGGGGAGGCGGAATTTCCTCGTGTTTCCCCCCGCCTCCGCGGGAGGAATCTGCCTCGTCGTCCTCGGATGACGAGTTTATGATGGCCTTGCACCGAGGACCCTTCCTGGTCCCCTGGGCCCCCCTCTTAGGCCCTTCGGCCTCCCCGGATGGTGCGGCCCTTTCCTTTTCCTCCTCCCCTTCGTGGGAGGAGCGTGCCTCATCGTCTTCGGACGAGGCGTCTGGTACGACCTTACGCCGGAGACCCTTCCTGGTCCCCGGGGCCTTCTTTTTGGCCTTCTTTTCCGGCACCTTGTAAGGCGCCGGGACTAGCATCTCCATCAGGAGTGAGGTTGCTGGACCTTCCGGCAGTGGAGCCGGACAGTCGATTCGCTCCGCCGTCACCACATAATCCTAATTAAATACACACGATGACTTAAAATCCTCCCATGAGTATGTTGAGAAAGCTACATCTGGTGATGGTCAAAAAACTCACCGGATGGGGGAGCCGCGTGACGTGGAGTCCGCAGTCCTCGGATGTGGGGGGAGGTATTTCGGAGGCCTTGAATAGCACCTTCCATGCGTCCTTGTGCGTCATGTTGTAGAGCTCTTGAAGTGTCTGGTGTTTGGTCGAATCGAACTCCCACAGATTGAATGCCCGTCTTTGGCACGGAAGGATTCGGCGGACGAGCATGACCTGGACCACGTTGACAAGATTGATCTTCTTGTCCATCATGTTTTTGATGCAGTTCTGAAGTCCTGTCAGGTCTGCGGGTTCGCCCCAGGCCAGGCCCTTCTTTTCCCAGGAAGTGAGCCGCATGGGAATTCCGGATCAGAATTCGGGGGCCGCTGCCCAGTTGGCGTCGCGTGGCTTGGTGATGTAGAACCACCCCGATTGCCACCCTTTCACGGTCTCTGCGAAGGAACCGTCAAGCCAGGTAACATTGGGCATCCTGCCCACCATGGCGCCGCCGCACTCCGCTTGCTAGCCGCTCACGATCTTCGGCTTCACATAGAAGATTCGTAGCCACAAGCCGAAGTGGGGCTTGATGTGGAGGAAGGCCTCGCACACGACGATAAACGCCGAGATGTTGAGGACGAAATTTGGGGCTAGATCATGGAAGTCCAGCCCACAGTAAAACATGAGCCCGCGGACAAAAGGATGAAGTGGAAATCCTAGTCTGCGGACGAAGTGGGCGAGGAACACGACCCTCTCGTGGGGTCCCAGAGTCGGAATGATCTGCCCTGCATCCGGCAGCCGGTGCGCGATATCCACGGCCAAGTATCCGGCCGCCCGGAGCTTCGTAATATGCTCCTCCTTGAAGGTGGAGGCCACCCACTTATCTCCTGCTCCGGACATGTTTGCCTGTGCGGAGAAGGTGTGAAATAGGGCACTGGAGCTCGAGGGTGCGAGAATGGATAAGCGAAGGAGGAAGAAGGCATGGGTAAAAATGGGAATCCTTATCCCTTTATAGAGGTGACAAAAACGGTGCGCCTCCCCACTTGCCCGTTGAAAATCGCTTATTTCCTAAGCATCACGATTGATGGCGCGGTTGGGTTACCCGTACCCATATTGATGAGGATCCCGTGATAAGGGGACATGATCTCTTCTTCGACAAGACGTGCTGAGGAAACCGCCTCGTGATATGTGCGGTAGCTGGCTGTGGGAGGATGGTTCAATAATGACTCAACCATGGTGTAGTGTCACTTAACCTAAAGTTGTCAGCAGATTATATTTGTGAAATATTGTCCTCTCTACGGTGGTATGTGAAAATCGTCTTGCAGAGCCGGACACAATTTAAGTGTTCGAGGTTTACTTTGGAGTATTCGGAGATGGAACCCGCCTTGCAATGCCGAAGACAATCTACGCGCCAGACTCATCGTCATTGAAGCCTGGTTCAGGGGCTGCTGAGGGAGTCCTGGATTAGGGGGTGTTCGGACAGCCGGACTATATACTTTGGTCGGACTGTTGGACCGTGAAGATGCAAGACTCAAGACTTCGTCCCATGTCTGGATGGGACTCTCCTTTGCGTGGAAGACAAGCTTGGCGATCCGGATATTAGATTTCCTTCTTTGTAACCGACACTGTGTAAACCCTAGCCCCCTCCGGTGTCTATATAAACCGGAGGGTTTAGTCCATAGAGACACAATCATAATCATCATAGGCTAGCTTCTAGGGTTTAGCCTCTACGATCTCGTGGTAGATCAACTCTTGTAATACTCATATCATCAAGATCAATCAAGCAGGAAGTAGGGTTTTACCTCCATCGAGAGGGCCCGAACCTAGGTAAAACATCGTGTCCCTTGCCTCCTGTTACCATTAGCCTTAGACGCACAGATCGAGACCCCCTACCTGAGATCTGTCGGTTTTGACACCAACACCGGCCCCTCTAGATGAGATCTAGAGGGGGGGGCCAAGGGGAGGGGGCTTGCCCCCCAAGCAAGGGGGGCGCCCCCTTTAGGGTTTCCCCCCAACCCTAGGCGCATGGGCAATAGGGGGCCCCAGCCCTCCAAGGGGCTGGTTCCCTTCCCTCTACAGCCCATGAGGCCCTCCAGGACAGGTGGCCCCTCCCGGTGGACCCCCAGAACCCCTCCGGTGGCCCCGGTACAATACCGGTATGCCCCCGAATATTTCCGGTGACCGTATGACAACTTCCCATATATAAATCTTCACCTCCGGACCATTCCGGAACTCCTCTTGACATCCGGGATCTCATCCGAGACTCCGAACAACATTCGGTAATCACATACAAATCTTCCAAATAACCCTAGCGTCATCGAACCTTAAGTGTGTAGACCCTACGGGTTCGGGAATCACGCAGACATGACCGAGACAACTCTCCAACCAATAGCCAACAGCGGGATCTGGATACCCATGTTAGCTCCCACATGTTCCACGATGATCTCATCGGATGAACCACGATGTCGAGGATTCAAGCAATCCCATATGCAATTCCCTTTGTCAATCAGTACGTTACTTGCCCGAGATTCGATCATCGGTATCCAATACCTCGTTCAATCTCGTTACCGGCAAGTCACTTTACTCGTTCCGTAATGCATGATCCCGTGACCAACTACTTAGTCACATTGATCTCATTATGATGATGCATTACCGAGTGGGCCAAGAGATACCTCTTCGTCATACGGAGTGACAAATCCCAGTCTCGATTCGTGCCAACCCAACAGACACTTTCGGAGATACCTGTAGTGCACCTTTATAGCCCCCTAGTTACGTTGTGACATTTGGTACACCCAAAGCACTCCTACGGTATCCAGGAGTTGCACAATCTCATGGTCTAATGAAATGATACTTGACATTAGAAAATCTCTAGCAGACTAACTACACGATCTTGTGCTATGCTTAGGATTGGGTCTTGTCCATCACATCATTCTCCTAATGATGTGATGCCATTATGAATGACATCCAATGTCCATAGTCAGGAAACCATGACCATCTGTTGATCAACGAACTAGTCAACTAGAGGCTCACTAGGGACATGTTGTGGTCTATGTATTCACACATGTATTACGATTTCCCGGTAACACAATTATAGCATGAACAATAGACAATTATCAAGAACAAGGAAATATAATAATAACCATCTTATTATTGCCTCTAGGGCATATTTCCAACAAGCATTATATCTACCGTATTCCAACTTCACCATGGTTCATACCCCCCGATACAACCCATAGATTCATCAAAATAAGCGAACAACACATAGAAAATAGAATCTATCAAAAACAGGACAGTCTGTAGCAACCTGGAAACTTCGTATACTTTTTTAACTCCATTCTAAACAATTAGGACAAATTAAACAACTCACATAGAAGTACTGTGTAAAAATTTCAGAGACTTGTGACGTTCCAGTAAAAAATTAAAATTCAGGCACTATAACCAAAGTTTCTGTTTTTGCACCACACATAGAAAACAAGCAATCTAAACATCCTAAAACCAAAACTTGGCACATTATTTTTATAATACAATGGATATATACAAGAGGATGATTATTTTTGAGAAACTTCCATGAAAATTTTTACATTCTTTCCATGAGCATGAACACAAGTGTTCAAGGTCGACCCTCACTTTTCCAATGCATAACCTTCCAATCACTTCTCTTTTTGAAACAATTTTTAGGCATAAGAGGCAAGTGATTTTTTGTAATTTCATTATTTTAATTTTTTTTGTTTTGTTTCACCCACAACTAAAGAAAACAAAAACAAAAGGGAAAACAAAATATACTTAGTGAAGAAAGCAAACAAGCATACACGAAAAAATTAACCCCACACTATTGCTCCTCGACAACGGCACCAGAAAAGAGCTTGATAATCCCCAAGTGCAAGGAATCATCGTAGAAATTTCCAAAGATGGAAGTGTTAAGTATGGAGTGTCGAACCCACAAGGAGCTAAAGGTAAGATCAATATTCTCTGAAGTCCTATTTGCCACTGATATGACTCTACGTACACCGAAATTTTGCTTACATATAGAAACGAGAAATAAAACTATGTTGTGGGTATGAAGAGGATAACTTTGCATGATACTGGAGAGCTAAATATAAAAATAGGTGTTGTTAACATAAAGTTAGAATATATTATAATATATTACAAATAGCAAGTGTGGAATAATGATGGGTCGGTGTGCGGAATTGTCCTAGGAAATTGTTAACAAGATCGTTAATTATTGCAATTTCATATGATGGAGAGGCATAAGCTAACATACTTTCTCTACTTGGATCATATGCACTTATAATTGGAACTCTAGCAAGCATCCGCAACTATTAAAGATCACTAAGGTAAAACACAACCATAGCATTAAAGTATCAAGTCCCCTTTATCCCATACGCAACAACCCCCTTACTCGGATTTAAGCTTCTGTCACTCTAGCCAACCCACTATAAGCGAATCATGAATGTATTGCAATACCCTATAGTGGGAATCCTTCACGTGTGCGCGGCACGAAAGGCACCATAGGACAACACTAAAATAAAACATACAACTCAAACCAATCTAGATCATCAATCAACCCAAAAGACAAAAGAAATCTACTCAAAACATCATAGGATGGCAGCACATCATTGGGTCATAATATGTGGCATAAAACACCATGTTCAAGTAGGGGATTACAGCGGGATGCGGGAGAGTGGACCTCTTAAAAGAGATGAGGAAGGTGATGTTGATGAAGACTGAGGGAGTCCTGGACTAGGGGGTGTTCGGACAGCCGGACTATCATCGTCCACCGGACTCCAAGACTACGAAGATACAAGATTGAAGACTCCGTCCCGTGTCCGGATGGGACTTTCCTTGGCGTGGAAGGCAAGCTTGGCGATACGGATATGTAGATTTCCTACAATTGTAAACCGACTCTGTGTAACCCTAGCCTCCTCCGGTGTCTATATAAACCGGAGGGCTTTAGTCCGTAGGACACAACATACAATACAACAATCATACCATAGGTTAGCTTTAGGGTTTAGCCTCCTTGATCTCGTGGTAGATCCACTCTTGTACTACCCATATCATCAATATTAATCAAGCAGGGCGTAGGGTTTTACCTCCATCGAGAGGGCCCAACACAGGTAAAAACATCGTGTCCTCGCCTCCTGTTACCATCCGCCCTAGACGCACGCTCGGGACCCCTACCCGAGATCCGCCGGTTTTGACACCGACATTGGTGCTTTCATCGAGAGTTCCTCCGTGTCGCCACCGATAGGCTTGATGGCATCTTCAACCAACAACGCTGTCGGGTGAGACTTTTCTCCCGGACAGATCTTCAGATTCGGCAGCTTCGCGATCATGGGCTAATTCGCTGGCCATCTGGAGCAGATCGAAGCTACGCCCTGGTCGTCGAGTCGATTCGAAGTTTAAACTTCACGGCCGATGTCCGTGGAGACTTGATCTTCGACGGACTCGAGCCACGGCCAAGCGCGCCCGACTGCGTGATTTATGGGCATGATCTAGCTCTGCCACGAGCAAAGCCTTGGTGGCCGCGACATAAATCTGCTTCACCATCGATCCGAGCCGATCGCCCAGATCGAGGATCGGCGGATAGACGCCGCCTCAGGGGCTTCAACTTCCACGGCGATGGAGCCGAACATCGATCTTGTCCCCCGCGAAACTCGTGATTCTGAGGTGCCGGACTCCTTGCCGGACTCCGAACCTCCCGCGCCCCTACCAATCGATTCGGATTGGGCGCCGGTTATGGAATTCACCGCCGTGGACATCTTCCAACACTCGCCCTTTGGCGACATCCTAAATTCGCTAAAGTATCTCTCGTTATTGGGAGAGTCCTGGCCGGACTATGGCTAAATAGCTTGCCCGCAGAGTCAATTGGGTGCTGGGAAGACCTGGAAGCCGCATTCCTCGACAACTTCCAGGGCACGTATATGCGACCACCAGACGCCGATGACCTAAGCCACATTATTCAGCAGCCAGATGAATCGGCCAGACAATTCTGGACACGGTTCTTGACAAAGAAAAACCAAATCGTCGACTGTCCGGATGCAGAGGCCCTTGCAGCCTTCAAACATAACATCCGGGACGAATGGCTAGCTCGGTACCTGGGGCAGGAAAAGCCGAAATCTATGGCAGCCCTCACATCATTAATGACCCGCTTTTGTGCGGGAGAGGATAGCTGGCTAGCCCGCAGCAACAATCTCCGTAAAAATTTTGGCAGTCCGGATACTAAGGACAGCAACGGCAGGTCACATCGAAACAAAAACAAACGCCGCATTAACGGCGACGATAAGGAGGATACGGCAGTCAACACCGGATTCCGAGGCTCTAAACCCGGTCAGCGGAAGAAGCCATTCAAAAGAACCACTCCGGGTCCGTCCAATTTGGACCGAATACTCGATCGCCTATGCCAGATCCATGGCACCCCTGAAAAACCAGCTAATCACACTAATAGAGATTGCTGGGTGTTCAAGCAGGCAGGCAAGTTAATTGCCGAAAACAATGACAAGGGGCTAAACAGCGACGACGAGGAGGAGACCCGACCGCCCGAACAATAGAGGACGTAAGGTTTTTCCCCACAAGTGCGGACGGTGAACATGATTTACGCGACCCATATACCCAAGAGGGAGAGGAAACGCGCGTGCTAAGGGACGCCTATGCGATGGAGCCACGCCGCCCGAAGTTCAATCCATGGTCCTCTTGTCCGATCACTTTCGATCAAGAGACCACCCGACCAGATACGCCATGGCGGATTCGCCGCATTGGTTTTAGACCCAATCGCCGATGGGTTTCACCTCACGAGTCCCGATGGACGGCGGTAGTAGCTTGAACCTGCTTTATCGGGATACAAGTCGCAAAATGGGCATAGACCCTCAAGGATTAAACCTACAAAGACGACCTTTAAAGGTGTCATACCAGTGTGGAAGCCAATTGCACAGTTCAGAACACCGAAGTGGTCTTCGGATCCCGGATAATTTTCGAGCGAGGAGTTAATCTTCGACATAGTCCCGTTTACAGCGCTACCACGCTTTGCTCGGACGGACGCGCTTGCAAAATTCAACGCGTGCCGCGTATGCATACCTCAAGCTCAAAATGCCAGGCCCTCGTGGAGTGATCACGGTCAACGGGAATACGGAACACTCCCTCCGAACGGAGGAACATACAGCAGCTCTCGCGACAGAAGTACAGAGCAGCCTCTTAAGGCAATTCTCGAGTCCGGCCGTTAAACGGCCGGATACAGCAAAACGCGCTCGAAGCAATACCAACCAAGACCACCTGGCACGATCAGAGCACGCGTAGCAATGCGGCCCCAACCCTCGCCCGCGCATGATCGCAAGAATAACACTCCGTGTACATCATTACGCTTTGGAGATACCATGGGCACAGGGGAGGGGGCACGATCGTAACGAACCCAGAGTGCGGTTTGACCACACCGGGGGCTCGCAAGTGTGCCCCCCTTTTTTATTATTTTTTCTTTATTTTTCTTCTTTATGTACACAGGACTCCTTTAACCAGAGGCCCTGTCCGGCGATGAACTTGCCGAACTCGTGATGCAACAGTCAGGGACGAAAGAAGGCTGCAACGAACACTCAGGTGGTCCCAGTTATGAGCATTAAATTCGATTATATACACCAAGTCCGCAGCTCACCCCTGGAGGGGGACATGTTTACTTAGTCCAAATCCTTGCTTACCAAGACTATCTGTGTCACCGCATTCATAGCGACTTTCTTTCATAAATAATGCAGCACCTTTTTGATTGCAATTGCATTACCCTTTTATATATATGCTCATTATATGACATCTTGCGCCAGATATTTTGGTACGCCAACACGCCAGGGCTTCCGCTCCCAAACTATGGTGTGATAAAGTCCGAACACTTTCATAAGTGCGGCACCTTAACTTATAGCATTATATGAATCGCTCCAATCATGTCTTGGGTCAATAGTTGGGTTTGCCTGCTCCCACGCTTTTGGTGCCTTACGCCCGCTCATCGGCTAAGGTGGCATCGGGAGAACCATCGCGATTGCGCCCGGTTGAGCCGGGCGGCGCCTCGAAGGAGAAAGCTAAAACCGACGGCATGATAAGGCAAGAGACGCTCGCTGTTTGAGAGGTTTTTCGGGTCCTTAAAGACTCACGCCGCTTGAGCGAAGTTCCGACAATGTCCGACGAAGGCGTGGATAGCGCCCGATTCGGTCTTCCGAATACCGGGGCTTCACCAAATTTAAAATTATAGAATTCTATGGCTAAGGAGAGTGTTCAAGCACTATAAGTCCGGTTGCCTTGTTCGTTGTGTTGAGCGCCTCCTAGATGGACCCAATAATGGGAACAAGAGTGCTCAAGTTTATCCCGAACACCCCAGCACTCGTGGCTTGGGGGCTGAAGCCAATGACTTGCCATCTCTCAGATTTTATAAACGGCTGCACAGAAGGTAATATTTTAAATTAAACAAGAGTTGCTTAACGCGCACATGAACAACGTTTCAGCGCACAGGATAATACATAACGAGTTTACTCAAAGATTACATTTCTGGGGCACTCATCCGCAATATCGCGGGCTCCCTTCAGGACAGTTTTATAATACATTTCGGGCGTGCGATACTCCTTGCCCGGTGGCGGTGGGTCCGTGAGAAGCTTCTCCGCATCCAACCTGCCCCAATGCACCTTTGTGCGGGCGAGGGCCCGACGAGCACCTTCAATACAGGTGGAGCGCTTGATGACATCCACCCAGGGGCATGCATCCACCAGCCACCGCACGAGGCCAAAGTAGCTCCCAGGCATGACCTGTTCAGGCCACAACCGGACTATAAGGCCCTTCATGGCCTCCTCAGCTACCTTGTGGAGTTCGACCAGCTGCTTCAGCTGGTCGCTTGGGGGCAACGGATGGCCGGCCTCAGCGTACTGAGACCAGAAGACCTTCTCCGTCGAGCTTCCCTCCTCGCCACGATAGAATGCGGCGGCATCGCATTTAACCACGTGGCAGATCTGCAAACGCCTCGAGAGCTCCGAATGCGGTAAGTGTCGTAGTTTACATTAACATGCCCGCTTTGCATGAAAAATGCCTTACCCGCCGCTATCTTCTTTATATCTTCAACCTCCGAAGGGCCTTATGAGCCTCGGCCTTGGCGGATTTGGCACTTTCGAGAGCCGAGGCAAGCTCGGACTCGAGTCTTGAGTCACGCCCAAACTCTCATGTTTCTCCATGAGAGCCCGGAGCTCTTGCCGAACTTCCGCCACCCGTGCCTCCTGCTTTTCTCGCTCCGCCCGCTCAAGAGCCAAGCCTCTGCGTTCACCATGAAACAGCCTCCTTCAGGGCTTCCACCTCGTTAGTGGCCCCTGCAGTACCCGTATTATCCCTATTTAGTTTATCGCAACCAAAACCCTTTTCTGTAAGGTAATTATTCAAAGTGGTGTTCCTCACCTTCTTTTTCCTCGAGCTGCCTCTTGGCATGGCCGAGCTCTTGCTCGGACCGCTCGAGATCCTTCTTCAGCACATCGACCTCCGCCGTTAGTGCGGCAGAGGTCAGCAGCGCAGCCTGCAAACCCATATTGACATATTTTAAGCAACCCTACGTATATCTTGTTAGATCCTCATCCGCTTTTCTTTCCGAACACCGAACCGAGCATTAGGGCTACCGCCTATGCGGTATTACATTACATAACTTTAACTTCTTACCTCAAAGCTCGTTAAAAGGCAACAGAAGCTTCGCCAGCCCGCCTTAGCGAGCTGAACCTTTCAATCACCGCACTCATGATAGTGCGGTGTTCTTCCTCGATGGAAGCGCCTTTAAGCGCCCAACAAGTTATCCGGTGCCTCCGGTTGGGCGGAGGTCGCCGGTGTCACGGTCTTGCCCTTCCTTTGAAGGGCCGCTCGCGACTCGGAACCACTGCGGGTTCCGGCGTAGAGTCCGGCACAAAGTCCGGGAGGCAGCCTGACGGCGCCTCCGGAGCCTCCTCCCGATGGGTCCCTCTCTAGGATCCCACCTCGGCGTCTTCGCCACGGGGGTAGTGGCGGTCGGAAGTGAATCCACATCTGACGGGGCCAATGACCCGCTTGATGAAGCGGGGAGATCATCATCCGCCGGACTACGGATAGAATGCGGCGTTAGAAGGACACTACGCGGCACGAAAGAAATTGCATATCAAGGATCCGGATACTTACGATCTTGCCGGACGCCTGGCCCTTGGAGGCCACTCATCCTCGCCAACGGAGGTGTTGGCGAAACTGTCCGGGGGGATAGTCCTCCCCCTCTTGGACCCTTCGGCCTTCCCTATTGGGGAAGCCTTCCTCTTCTTCTCTCCCTCCTCCGGGAGAGAGTCCTCCTCCTCCTCCTCGTCTTCGGGGGAGGAATCCGCCTCGTCGTCGGACACCTGATTGCGGGAGCTCTTTTGAGTCCCCACGGCCACCTTCTTGGCCTTCTTCTCCGGCACCACATGCGGTGCCGAAACCAGCAGCCCTGCTAAACGGGCGTCCACTGGGTCTTCTGGCATGGGAGCCGGGCAGATAAGCTACTCGGCCTTCTCCATCCACTCCTGTCAAAGGAAAAGAAAAAATGAAACCCCCTTAGAATCGATTTGATTACTACAAAGTGTCCCGTAATGGGGTTGAATCACTCACCTCGTCGGTTGGATGCTGCGAGCTAAATCCGCAATCTTCCGTCGCGGATACGGGGGCTTCGGCACCCTTAAACATCACCCTCCAGGCGCCTTCGTATGTCGTATCGAAGAGCTTGCTTAGCGCCTGGTGCTGTTCTGGATTAAACTCCCACAGATTGAATGCCCGTTCTTGGCATGGGAGAATCCGGCGGATGAGCATGACTTGGACCACGTCGACGAGCCTGAGCTTATTGCTCACCAGCTTCTGGATGCAGGCTCGGAGTCCCATCACCTCATTCGGGTTGCCCCACAGCAGGCCCTTCTCTTTCCAGGAGGTGAGCTGTGTGGGGATGCCAGATCTAAACTCGGGGGCCGCCGCCCATGTGGGCTTGCGCGGCTCGGTGATATAGAACCAGCCCGATTGCCACCCCTTGACGGAGTCCACGAAGGTCCCTTCGAGCCAACGGATGTTGGGTAATTTACCCAACATGGCGCCTCCGCATTCCGCTTGCGTGCCCTTTACAACCTTCGGCTTGACGTTGAAGGTCTTGAGCCACAGGCCGAAGTGGGGCTGGATGCAGAGGAAGGCCTCGCACACGACAATGAACGCCGAGATGTTGAGGATGAAGTTCGGCGCCAGATCGTGGAAATCCAGGCCGTAATAGAACATGAGCCCCCGGACGAATGGATGGAGCGGAAAGCCCAGTCCGCGGAGGAAGTGGGGAAGGAAGACGACCCTCTCATGAGGCCCAGGGGTAGGGATGAGCTGCCCCTCGTCGGGCAGCCGATGCGCGATATCGCCGGAAAGGTATCCGGCGTTGCGCAGCTTGGTGATGTGCTCCTCCTTAACGAAGGAGGCCAACCACTTGCCTCCCGCTCCGGACATAGTCGGAGAAGGTCAAGGCAAGATGTGCGAGCTTGGGCGTTGGAGCTTGAGTGCGCGGAGATGGATAAGCAAAGGAGGAAGAAGGCGTAGGTGAGAAGGTAAATCCTTATCCCTTATATATAGGCGACGAAACTCGCGCCCCCACCGCTTGGTAAAACTCGCTTATCTCCCAAGCGCCACCATCAATGGCGCGTTGGGTTACCTCGTCCGTATTGATGAGAATCCCGGAATAAGGGGAACACGATATCTGCTTCGACAAGACGTGCCAAGGAAACCGCTTCGCTAAACATGCTGAGGTGGTGTAAAGTAAAAAACGATTCAAACAGTGGCTTGGTAGCGGTGTGTTGTCACGCTGCATAATACGCCGCCAGATTGACTGGTGTACATTTTATTCTCTCTACGGTGGAATGTGGAATTTATTTTGCGAGCCGACACTATCCTGGTGTTCACGATCTTCTCGGATTATTCAAGGAGGAACCCGCCTTGCAATGCCGAACATTATGCGCACTGCACTAATCGCCATTGAAGCCTGGTTCAGGGCTACCGAGGAGTCTCGACTAGCGGGTGTCCGGACAGCGGACTATCATCGTCCCGGACTCCAAGACTACGAAGATACAAGATTGAAGACTCCGTCCGTGTCCGGATGGGACTTTCCTTGGCGTGGAAGGCAAGCTTGGCGATACGGATATGTAGATTTCCTACCATTGTAAACCGACTCTGTAATTCCTAGCCTCCTCCGGTGTCTATATAAACCGGAGGGCTTTAGTCCGTGGACACAACATACAATACAACAATCATACCATAGGCTAGCTTTAGGGTTTAGCCTCCTTGATCTCGTGGTAGATCCACTCTTGTACTACCCATATCATCAATATTAATCAAGCAGACGTAGGGTTTTACCTCCATCGAGAGGGCCCAACTCGGTAAAAACATCGTGTCCTCGCCTCCTGTTACCATCCGCTTAGACGCACGCTCGGGACCCCTACCCGAGATCCGCCGGTTTTGACACCGACATTGGTGCTTTCATCGAGAGTTCCTCCGTATCGTCCACCGATAGGCTTGATGGCATCTTCAACCAACAACGCTGTCTAGGGTGAGACTTTTCTCCCGGACAGATCTTCAGATTCGGCAACCGCAGATCGCGGGCTAATCCGCTTGGCCATCCGGAGCAGATCGAAGCTACGCCCGCCATCGTGTCGATTCGAAGTTTAAACTTCACGGCCGATGTCCGTGGAGACTTGATCTTCGACGGACTCGAGCCACAGCCAAGCGCGCCGCACTGTGACGATGGGCATAATCTAGCTCTGCCGCCGAACAGTGCCTTGGTGGCCACACATAAATCTGCTTCGACCATCAGTCCGGAGCCGATCGCCCAGATCGAGGATCGGCGGATAGACGCCGCCTCAGGGGCTTCAACTTCCACGGCGATGAAGCCGAACATCGATCTTGTCCCCCGCGAAACTCGTGATTCTGAGGTGCCGGACTCCTTGCCGGACTCCGAACCTCCCGCGCCCCTACCAATCGATTCGGATTGGGCGCCGGTTATGGAATTCACCGCCGTGGACATCTTCCAACACTCGCCCTTTGGCGACATCCTAAATTCGCTAAAGTATCTCTCGTTATCGGGAGAGTCCTGGCCGGACTATGGCCAGGATGGTTGGGGTACGGACGACGAAGAAATTCAGAGCCCACCCACCACCCACTTTGTAGCCACTGTCGACGATCTAACCGACATGCTAGACTACGACTCCGACGACATCGACGCTATGGACGACGATGCCGGAGACGAACAGGAACCAGCGCCTATAGGGCACTGGAAGACCACCTCGTCATACGACATATATATGGACACCCCAAAAGACGGGGATGGTGAAGAAGCAGCAGAGGCAGACTCTTTAAAGAAGCAGCCCAAACGCCGGCGTCAGCGGCGCCGCTCTAAATCCCGCTATGCTTCACTGACGAAGATACAGAGGCGCCGCACACCCGCTATGCTTCACTGACGAAGTACAGAGGCGCCGCACACCCGCTATGCTTCACTGACGAAGTAATGGATCATCAAATCCCCGAAGGGTTTAAACCCATAAACATCGAATCCTATGATGGCACAACAGACCCCGTGGTTTGGATCGAAGATTATCTTCTCCACATCCATATGGCCCGCGGCGACGATCTCCAAGCCATCAAGTATCTCCCACTCAAGCTTAAAGGACCAGCTCGGCATTGGCTAAATAGCTTGCCCGCAGAGTCAATTGGGTGCTGGGAAGACCTGGAAGCCGCATTCCTCGACAACTTCCAGGGCACGTATATGCGACCACCAGACACCGATGACCTAAGCCACATTATTCAGCAGCCAGATGAATCGGCCAGACAATTCTGGACACGGTTCTTGACAAAGAAAAACCAAATCGTCGACTGTCCGGATGCAGAGGCCCTTGCAGCCTTCAAACATAACATCCGGGACGAATGGCTAGCTCGGTACCTAGGGCAGGAAAAGCCGAAATCTATGGCAGCCCTCACATCATTAATGACCCGCTTCTGTGCGGGAGAGGATAGCTGGCTAGCCCGCAGCAACAATCTCCGTAAAAATTCTGGTAGTCCGGATACTAAGGACAGCAACGGCAGGTCGCATCGAAACAAAAACAAACGCCGCATTAACGGCGACGATAAGGAGGATACGGCAGTCAACACCGGATTCCGAGGCTCTAAACCCGGTCAGCGGAAGAAGCCATTCAAAAGAACCACTCCGGGTCCGTCCAATTTGGACCAAATACTCGATCGCCTATGCGGATCCATGGCACTTCGAAAACCAGCTAATCACACTAATAGAGATTGCTGGGTGTTCAAGCAGGCAGGCAAGTTAATTGCCGAAAACAATGACAAGGGGCTAAACAGCGACGACGAGGAGGAGACCCGACCGCCGAACAATAGAGGACAGAAGGGTTTTCCCCCACAAGTGCGGACGGTGAACATGATTTACGCGACCCATATACCCAAGAGGGAGAGGAAACGCGTGCTAAGGGACGTCTATGCGATGGAGCCAGTCGCCCCGAAGTTCAATCCATGGTCCTCTTGTCCGACAAAGACGATCACTGTGGTGATGGTTCCCCCGGCGGCACTCCGGTGCCACCGGGAGAGAGGGGGAGAGAGTCTCCCCCTTGTGCTTCCTCCTCCATGGCCTCCCCCTTGTTGGGGAGAGGTTTTCCCTCTGGTCCTTGGCCTCCATGGTGATGATGGCCCCCTCCGGCTTCCTCCTCCATGGCATCCGGTGATGATGGCCCCCTCCGACAGGGTGCTGGAGAGGGCCTAGATTGATTTTTTCGTGGCTACATAGGCTTGTGGTGGCGGAACTTCTGATCTAGGTTTCTTTTCGGGGTTGTTGGTATTTATAGGAATTTTTGGCATTAGTATTACATCAAGGGGGTCCACGAGGTAGCGACAAGACATGAGCACCCTCCCGGGGGGACAGGGCGCGCCCCCTACCTTGCTGCCGCCTCGGGACTCTTCTGGCCCAACTCTGATGCCTCGGGGGTCTCTTTTGGTCCATAAAAAATCACCCTAAATTTTCAGCCCATTCTGAGAACTTCTATTTCTGCACAAGAAACGACACCATGGTAGTTCTGCTGAAAACGACGTCAGTTTGGGTTAGTTCTAATCAAATCATACCAAAATCATGTAAAATTGTTGTAAACATGACATGAATAATTCATAAATTATAGATACGTTGGAGACGTATCAGCATCCCCAAGCTTAATTCCTGCTCGTCCTCGAGTAGGTAAATGATAAAAGAAATAATTTATGAAGTGTGAATGCTAGCAAGTGCACAAGTTTGATCAATGATAATTTCAATCACTTTTTCTAGCATAATTATATATCACAAACAGTAGCTCATCTTATAAACTTCTCATGATCAAGCAGCAAGCTATTCACAATATAAAGTATATACCATAAAGTTTCTTGAAAACTAACAAACCATGTTCTTAGTCATCAAACAATTGCAATTCATCTTATTTTCAGGAAGGGTCTATGTAAGAGCTTTGATTTAGCAAATTCCACATACTCAACTATCATATAGTCTTCCATGATTGCTAACACTCAAAGCATATTTTTATAACAAATAGCATCCATCGAACACAGAGAAAGATAGGGGCTTAATGTTTCGCCTCCCAAATTATTTATCATATAGATAATCATCAACAATAATAATTCATGATCAAATATATTTGAATGGACATATGTGCTTAGATCTTTCCCCACCACATGATGCTTGCCAACTAAATAATAATCGGGTTGAAATAAGAAGGAATACTATTGACTCTTGCATAAAAGTAAATACATGAACGTAAAAGATAGGCCCTTCACAGAGGGAAGACGAGGTTTTCATGCGCTTTTTATTTTTGGATGTGCAAACCCTTAATGCAAAGGAACGTCACATTGTATTACCCTTTGTGATATCAACCTTTATTATGTAGTCTATCGCTTTTATTTCTTTACCATCACAAGTTCGTACAACGCTTATTTTCCCTTACAATAAAAGATCATACATATTTAGGAACAATTTTTATTGCTTTTTGCACCGATGACAACTTACTTGAAGGATCTTATTCAATCCATAGGTAGATATGGTGGATACTCATGGCATGAAACGGGGCTTAAGGGTTTTTGGATGCACAAGTAGTATCTCTACTTAGTACAAAATTTTGAAGGAAATATGCCCTAGAGGCAATAATAAAGTTATTATTTATTTCCTTATTTCATGATAAATGTCTATTATTCATGCTAGAATTGTATTAACCGGAAACATAATACATGTGTGAATATATAGACAAACAGAGTGTCACTAGTATGCCTCTACTTGACTAGCTTGTTAATCAAAGATGGTTATGTTTCCTAACCATGAACAAAGAGTTGTTATTTGATTAACAAGGTCACATCATTAGTAGAATGATCTGATTGACATGACCCATTCCATTAGCTTAGCACACGATCGCTTAGTATGTTGCTACTGCTTTTATCCATGACTTATACATGTTCCTCGTAACTATGAGATTATGCAACTCCGTGCTACGGAGGAACACTTTGGTGCTACCAAACGCCACAACGAATCGGGTGATTATAAAGGAGTACTACAGGTGTCTCCAAAGGCAGATGTTGGGTTGGCGATTTCGAGATTAGGTTTTGTCACTCCGATTGCTCGGAGAGGTATCTTCGGCCCTCTCGGTAATACACATCATTGAAGCCTTGCAAGCATTACAACTAATGAGTTAGCTGTGAGATGATGTATTACGGAACGAGTAAAGAGACTTGCCGTAACGAGATTGAACTAGGTATTGATACCGACGATCAAATCTCGCAAGTAACATACCGATGACAAAGGGAACAACGATGTTGTTATGCGGTCTCGACCGATAAAGATCTTCAGAGAATATGTAGGAACCAATATGGGCATCCAGGTCCCGCTATTGGTTATTGACCGAGACGTGTCTCGGTCATGTCTACATTGTTCTCAAACCGTAGGGTCCGCACGCTTAAGGTTTCGGCGACATTTATATTATGAGTTTATGAGTTTTGATGTACCGAAGGAGTTCGAGTCCCGGATGAGATCGGGACATGACGAGGAGTCTCGAAATGGTCGAGACGTAAAGATCGATATATTGGACGACTATATTCGAGTTCGGAAAGGTTCCGAGTCATTCGGGTATTTATCGGAGTACCGGAGAGTTATGGGAATTCGCCGGGGAGAAGTATTGGGCCTTATGGGCCATACGGGAAAGAGAGAGGGCTGCCCTAGGCAGGCCGCTGCCCCCCTTGCCCTAGTCCGAATTAGGGGAGGGGCCGCAACCCTCCTTCTTTTCCTTCTCTCTTCCCTTCCTAGTCTCCTACTCCTAATACATGGAAGGATCCCTAGTTGACTAGGAAAGGGGAATCCTACTCCCGTGGGAGTAGGACTCCCTATGGCGCCTCCTCCTCCTAGGCCGGCCTCCTCCTCCCTCCCTCCTTTATATACTCACGGGGCAGGGGCACCCCATGGACACACAAGTTGATCTACGGATCGCCTCCTTAGCAGTGTCGGTGCCCCTCCACCATATTCCACCTCGGTCATATCGTCGCAAAGCTTAGGCGAAGCCTCGCGCCGTAGAACATCAAGATCGCCACCACGCCGTCGGTTGACGAAACTCTCCTCCCCGGCTCTCTACTGGATTGGAGCCCGAGGAGCGCCATCGAGCTGTACGTGTGTCAAGAACTCGGGCGCCGGAGTAACGGCGCCGGATCGGTCGGATCGCGAGGAGAACGTACGACTACTTCCTCTACGCCAGATCGCTTCCGCCACGGTCTCACGAGGGTACGAGACAACACTCTCCCTCTCGTTGCTATGCATCACCATGATCTTGCGTGTGCGTAGGAAATTTTTGAAATTACTACGCTCCCCAACAAAGGGCATCCGAGCCTAGGTTTTTATGGTTTGATGTTTTGCACGAGTAGAACACAAGTGAGTTGTGGACGATACAAGTCATACCGCCTACCAAAGATGTCATACTTTGGTTCAGCGGTATTGTGAGATGAAGCGGCCTGGACCGACATTACGCGACGCTTACGCGAGACTGGTTTCACCGCTACGAGCACTCGTGCTTAAAGGTGGCTGGCGGGTGTCTGTCTCTCTCACTTTAGTTGAACCGAGTGTGGCTACGCCCGGTCCTTGAGAAGGTTAAACGGAGTCTATTTGACGAAGTATCGCTGTGGTTTTGATGCGAGGTGAGATTGGTTCTTGCTTAAGCCCGTAGCAGCCACGTAAAATTTGCAACAACAAAGTAGAGGACGCCTAACTTGTTTTTGCAGGCATGTTGTGATGTGATATGGTCAAGACGTGATGCTATATTTTATTGTATGAGATGATCATGTTTTGTAACCGGTTATCGGCAATCGGCAGGAGCCATATGGTTGTCGCTTATTGTATGAAATGCAACGCTCAGTAATTGCTTTACTTTATCACTAAGCGGTAGCGATAGTCGAGAAGCAATAGATGGCGTAAACGACAACGATGCTACGATGGAGATCAAGGTGTCGCGCCGGTGACGATGGTGATCATGATGGTGCTTGAGATGGAGATCACAAGCACAAGATGATGATGGCCATATCATATCACTTATATTGATTGCATGTGATGTTTATCCTTTATGCATCTTATCTTGCTTTGATTGACGGTAGCATTTTAAGATGATCTCTCACTAAAATTATCAAGAAGTGTTCTCCCGAGTATGCACCGCTGCCAAAGTTCGTCGTGCCCGCACACCACGTGATGATCGGGTGTGATAAGCTCTCGTCCATCTACAACGGTACAAGCCAGTTTTGCACATGCGAATACTCAGTTATACTTGACGAGCCTAGCATATGCAGATATGGCCTCGAACACGGAGACCGAAAGGTCGAGCGTGAATCATATAGTAGATATGATCAACATAAGATGTTCACCATTGAAAACTACT
This sequence comes from Aegilops speltoides, assembly GCA_021437245.1. NCBI lineage: Eukaryota > Viridiplantae > Streptophyta > Magnoliopsida > Poales > Poaceae > Aegilops > Aegilops speltoides. Next base: position 47,637,472 of record CM038144.1, read on the forward strand.
CCATCTCACGTGATGATCGGTTATGGTTTAGTTGATTTGGGTCATGTGATCACTTAGATGACTAGAGAGATGTCTGTCTAAGTGGGAGTTCTTAAGTAATATGATTAATTGAACTTAAATTTATCATGAACTTAGTCCCGTAGTATTTTGCAAATTATGTTGTAGATCAATAGCTCGCGTTGTTGCTTTCATATGTTTATTTTGATATGTTCCTAGAGAAAACTGTGTTGAAAAATGTTAGTAGCAATGATGCGGATTGGATCCGTGATCCGAGGTTTATCCTCATTGCTGCGCAGTAAGAATTATGTCCTTGATGCACCGCTAGGTGACAAACCTATTGCAGGAGCGTATGCGCACGTTATGAACGCTTGGCTAGCTCAATATGATGACTACTTGATAGTTTTGTGCACCATGCTTTATGGCTTAGAATCGGGACTTCAAAGACGTTTTGAACGTCATGGACCATATGAGATGTTCCAGGAATTGAAGTTAATATTTCCAGCAAATACCCGAGTTGAGAGATATGAAGTCTCTAATAAGTTCTATAGCTAAAAGATGGAGGAGAATCGCTCAACTAGTGAGCATGTGCTCAGATTGTCTGGGTACTACAATCGCTGAATCAAGTGGGAGTTAATCTTCCGATAAGATAGTGATTGATGAATTCTCTAGTCACCATCACCAAGTTAGTAGAACTTCGTGATGAACTATAGTATGCAAGGGATGATGAAAATGATTCCCGAATTTTCATGATGATGAAATCGATGAAGGTAGAAATCAAGAAAGAACATCAAGTGTTGATGGTTAACAAGACCACTAGTTTCAAGAAAAGGGCAAAGGGATAGAAGGGAACTTCAAGAAGAACGGCAAGCAAGTTGTTGCTCAAGTGAAGAAGCCCAAGTCCGGACCTAAGCCCGAGACTAAGTGCTTCTACCGCAAAGGGACTAGTCATCGAAGCGTAACTACCCCAAGTATTTGGCGGATAAGAAGGATGGCAAAGTAAACAAAGGTATATTTGATATACATGTTATTGATGTGTACTTTACTAGTGTTTATAGCAACCCTCGGTATTTGGTACCGTTCGGTTGCTAAGAGTAGTAACTCAAACGGAGTTGCAGAATAAATGTAAACTAGTTAAGGGTGAAGTGACGATGTGTGTTGAAAGTAGTTTCAAGATTGATATAATCATCATCGCACACTCCCTATACTTTCGGGATTAGTGTTGAACCTAAATAAATGTTATTTGGTGTTTGCGCTGAGCATGAATATGATTTGATCATGTTTATTGCAATACGGTTATTCATTTAAGTAAGAGAATAAACTGTTGTTCTGCTTACATGAATAAAACCTTATATGGTTACACACCCAATGAAAAAGGTTCATTGGATCTCGATCGTAGTGATACACATATTCATAATATTGAAACCAAAAGATGCGGTTAATAATGATAGTGCAACTTATTTGTGGCACTTGCCGCTTAGGTCATATTGGTGTAAAGCGCATGAAAAACTCCATGCTGATGGGATTTTGGAATCACTTGATTATGAATCACTTGATGCTTATGTAACCATGCCTCATGGGCAAGATGACTAAAACGCCGTTCTCCGATACTATGGAGAGAGCAACAGATTTGTTGGAAATCATACATACAGATGTATGTGGTCCGATGAATGTTGAGGCTCGTGGCGGATATCGTTATTTTCTGACCTTCACAAGATGATTTGAGTAGATATGGGTATATCTACTTGATGAAACATAAGTCTGAAATAGTTGAAAGGTTCAAAGAATTTCAGAGTGAAGTGGAACATCATCGTGACAAGAAAATAAGGTTTCTACGATCTGATCGCGAAGACAAATATTTGAGTTACGAGTTTGGTCTTCAATTAAAACAATGTGGAATAGTTTCACAAATTCATGCCACCTCGAACACCACATCATAAGGGTGTGTCTGAATGTCATAACCGTACTTTATTGGATATAGTACAATCTATGATATTTCTTACTGATTTACCAATATCGTTTGGGGGTCATGCATTAGAGACAGCTGCATTCACGTTAAATTGGGCACCATCTAAATCCGTTGAGACGACACTATATGAACTGTGGTTTAGCAAGAAACCCAAGTTGTCGTTTCTTAAAGTTTGGAGTTGCGATGCTTATGTGAAAAGTTTCATCCCGATAAGCTCAAACCCAAATCGAGAAGTGCGCCTTCATAGAATACCCAAAGGAAATTGTTGGGTACACCTTCTATCACAGATCCGAAGGCAAGATATTCGTTGCTTAAGATGGATCCTTTCTAGAGAAGGAGTTTCTCACGAAAGAAGTGAGTGGGAGGAAAGTAGAACTTGATGAGGTAATCAGACTGCTCCTTATTGAAAGTAGTTCATCACGTAAATCTGTTCTTGTGACTACTATACCAATTAGTGAGGAAGTTAATGATGATGATCATGTAACTTCAGATCAAGTTACTACCGAACCTCGTAGGTAAAACAGAGTGAGATTCGCACTCAGAGTGGTACGGTAATCCTGCTCGAGGTCGTGTTACTTGACCATGACAAACCTACGAACTATGAGGAAGCGATGATGAGCCCAGATTCCGCAAAATGGTTTGAGGCCATGAAATCTGAGATATGATCCATGTATGAGAACAAAGTATGGACTTTGATGGATTTGCCCGATGATCGGCAAACCATAGAAAATAAATGGATCTTCAAGAGGAAGACGGACGTTGATAGTAGTGTTACTATCTACAAAGCTCGACTTATCGCAAAAAAAGGTTTTTGACAAGTTCAAGGTGTTGACTACAATGAGATTTTCTCAACTGTAGCGATGCTTAAGTCTGTCCGAATCATGTTAGCAATTGCCACAATTTATGAAATTTGGCAAATGGATGTAAAAACTGCATTCCTGAATGGTTTTCTGGAGGAAGAGTTGTATATGATGCAACCGAAGGTTTTTTCGATCCAAAGGAGCTAACAAAGTGTGCAAGCTCCAATGATCCATCTATGGACTGGTGCAAGCATCTCGAGTTGGAATATACGCTTTGATGAGTTGATCAAAGCATATAGTTTTGTACTGCACTTATGGTGAAGCCTGTATTTACTAGAAAGTGAGTGGGAGCACTACAAAGATTTCGATAAGTATATGTGAATGACATATTGTAGATCGGAAATAATGTAGAATTATTCTCGCAAAGCATAAAGGAGTGTTTGAAAGATGTTTTTCAAAGAAAGACCTCGGTGAAGCTGCTTATATATTGAGCATCAAGATCTATAGAGATAGATCAAGATGCTTGATAAGTTTTTTCAATGAGTACATACTTTGACAAGATTTTGAAGTAGTTCAAAATGGAACAGTCAAAGAAAGAGTTCTTGCTGTGTTACAAGGTGTGAAATTGAGTAAGACTCAAAACCCGACCACGGCAGAAGATAGAAAGAGAATGAAAGTCATTCCCTATGCCTTGGCCATAGGTTCTATAAAGTATGCCATGCTGTGTACCAGATCTATTGTATACCCTCCACTTGAGTTTGGCAAGGAGTACAATAGTGATCTAGGAGTAGATCACTAGACAATGGTCAAAATTATCCTTAGTGGAATAAGGATATGTTTCTCGATTATGGAAGTGACAAAAGGTTCGTCGTAAGGGTTACGCCGATGCAAGTTTTGACACCGATCCGATGACTCTAAGTCTCGATCTAGATACATATTGAAAGTGGGAGCAATTAGCTAGAGTAGCTCCGCAAGAGCATTGTAGACATAGAATATTTGCAAAATACATACGGCTCAAATGTGACAGATCCGCTGACTAAACTTCTCTCACGAGCAAAACATGATCATACCTTTGTACTCTTTGGGTGTTAATCACATAGCGATGTGAACTAGATTATTGACTCTAGTAAACCCTTTGGGTGTTGGTCACATGACGATGTGAACTATGGGTGTTAATCATATACGATATGATTATTAGTGTTCAATCACATGGCGATGTGAACTAGATTATTGACTCTAGTGCAAGTGGGAGACTCAAGGAAATATGCCCTAGAGGCAATAATAAAGTTATTATTTATTTCCTTATTTCATGATAAATGTCTATTATTCATGCTAGAATTGTATTAACCGGAAACATAATACATGTGTGAATATATAGACAAACAGAGTGTCACTAGTATGCCTCTACTTGACTAGCTTGTTAATCAAAGATGGTTATGTTTCCTAACCATGAACAAAGAGTTGTTATTTGATTAACAAGGTCACATCATTAGTAGAATGATCTGATTGACATGACCCATTCCATTAGCTTAGCACACGATCGCTTAGTATGTTGCTACTGCTTTTATCCATGACTTATACATGTTCCTCGTAACTATGAGATTATGCAACTCCGCTTACGGAGGAACACTTTGGTGCTACCAAACGTCACAACGAATCGGGTGATTATAAAGGAGTACTACAGGTGTCTCCAAAGGCAGATGTTGGGTTGGCGTATTTCGAGATTAGGTTTTGTCACTCCGATTGTCGGAGAGGTATCTCTGGGCCCTCTCGGTAATACACATCATTGAAGCCTTGCAAGCATTACAACTAATGAGTTAGCTGTGAGATGATGTATTACGGAACGAGTAAAGAGACTTGCCGGTAACGAGATTGAACTAGGTATTGGATACCGACGATCAAATCTCGGGCAAGTAACATACCGATGACAAAGGGAACAACGTATGTTGTTATGCGGTCTGACCGATAAAGATCTTCGTAGAATATGTAGGAACCAATATGGGCATCCAGGTCCCGCTATTGGTTATTGACTGGAGACGTGTCTCGGTCATGTCTACATTGTTCTCAAACCGTAGGGTCCGCACGCTTAAGGTTTCGATGACATTTATATTATGAGTTTATGAGTTTTGATGTACCGAAGGAGTTCGGAGTCCCGGATGAGATCGGGGACATGACGAGGAGTCTCGAAATGGTCGAGACGTAAAGATCGATATATTGGACGACTATATTCGGAGTTCGGAAAGGTTCCGAGTCATTCGGTAATTATCGAGTACCGGAGAGTTACGGAATTCGCCGGGAGAAGTATTGGGCCTTATGGGCCATACGGGAAAGAGAGAGGGCTGCCCTAGGCAGGCCGCGCTACCCCCTGCCCTAGTCCGAATTAATAGGGGAGGGCCGCAACCCTCCTTCTTTTCCTTCTCTCTTCCCTTCCTAGTCTCCTACTCCTAATACATGGAAGGATCCCTAGTTGGACTAGGAAAGGGGAATCCTACTCCCGTGGGAGTAGGACTCCCTATGGCGCGCCTCCTCCTAGGCCGGCCTCCTCCTCCCTCCCTCCTTTATATACGGGGCAGGGGCACCCCATGGACACACAAGTTGATCTACGGATCGTTCCTTAGCCGTGTCGGTGCCCCTCCACCATATTCCACCTCGGTCATATCGTCGCAAAGCTTAGGCGAAGCCTCGCGCCGTAGAACATCAAGATCGCCACCACGCCGTCAGTCGACGAAACTCTCCCTCCCCGGCTCTCTTGGATTGGAGCCCGAGGAGCGCATCGAGCTGTACGTGTGTCAAGAACTCGGGCGCCGGAGTAACGGCGCCGGATCGGTCGGATCGCGAGGAGAACGTCGACTACTTCCTCTACGTTGTGATCGCTTCCGCTACGGTCTACGAGGGTACGTAGACAATACTCTCCCCTCTCGTTGCTATGCATCACCATGATCTTGCGTGTGCGTAGGAAATTTTTTGAAATTACTACGTTCCCCAACAAATTTTGGGTAGCAAAAGATCCTAAGCAAGCACCACATGTTGGCGATCCATAACAATATAACTTCTATATAGATATACCCAAACATAACTCATTACATTGTCTTCCCTGTCCAACTTCAACTAATTTGCTCAAGTTTGAAAATAATTAATGGGGCTCACAATCATAGAAGAATGTCCAAGATAGTATATTTATATGTGAAATCTCTCTTCCTTCAATATTCTTTCATGAATTGTTCAAGTGACCAATGTTGTGTTTGCTAACTTTCAATAAATTTTGCAACCTATACTTCCTGTATGTGAATTCATTACTCCCCATGGTATAAGCATATGAAGCATATATAATTTCAGATTTATGATATTCAATTTATTCAACCATTTACTCCTAGGATATAAGTGAAGCATGAGAGTAAATGAAAAACTACTTCAAAAGGATATAAGTGAAGATGAATGAGTAGTCAAATAATTAACTAGCCATGGGAGGAATCTCTTTCATTCAAGATTTCAGATCCAATGATTTTATTCAAATAGCAAGTAAAATGAAAATACGTTCCAAGCAAAACACATATCATGTGATGAATAAAAATATAGCTCCGAGTAAGGTATACCGATGGTTTTGAAGACGAAAGAGGGGATGCCTTCTGGGGCATCCTCAAGCTTAGGCACTTGGGTCTTCCTTGAATATTACCTTGGGGTGCCTTGGGCAACCCCAATCTTAGGGTCTTTCCACTCCTTATTATCCTCGTATCGATATCTAACCCAAAACTTGAAAACTTCAATCACACAAAACTTAACGGAACTTTGTGAGATGGATTAGTATGATAAAGAGTAAATCATTCACTTTGGTACTGTCAAGATAAGATTCATAATTGTTCTCACACAATGCCTAATGTACCATATCATTTCTATAATTTATATCGAGCAATATAAGCCATAGAAACTAAAAACAAGCAAGCTATGCATTGAAAACAAAAATAGATTAGTCTGTAATGATCTGAACAACAACCATACTTCTTTTACTCCAAAAATGCCGAAAATTAAGGACAACATAGGCAATTTTTATATCAATATTCTTTAAAAGAATTCAGATCAAAAGCACGCTTCTGTGATTTGTGAAAATCATTTTACTAGGTGCAAAGGTATCTGTTTTTTAGCAAGATCAAATCAACTATCACCGTAAGCCATCCCAAAGGTCTTACTTGGCCCAAACACTAATTGAAACACCAAAACACAATCACTACAGAGGTAATAATGTGTATTTATTGGAAAACAGAACCAAAAACCAAAAACATAAAAATAAATTTGCGTTGCCTCCCAACAAGCGCTATTGTTTAACACCCCTAGCTAGGCATGATATTTTAATGATACTCTTCCAAGCCCAATTTCGATGATAGTATTATTCATCCTCCAAAATATATAAGTGGAGTTCATGAAGTATTCTACAATTAATATATATTTACCAACATCCAAGCTCAAAATATATAAGTGAAGCACACAAAGCATTCTATAAAGTCGTACTCAAAAGATTTAAGTGAAGCACGAAAAGCATTCTATAAAGCCATACTCAAAAGATTTAAGTGAGGCGCATGAAGGATTCTATAAATCACTGAAGGACTATCTCATACTATAATGGTGCATGAAGGAAAAGAAAGGAAAAATAAACTCAAAATACACATATCATGTGAACAAAACAAAAACCAAGGTATACCGATAATTGTTGAGGAATAAAGATGTGATGCCAACCGGGGCATCCCCAAGCTTACATGCTTGAGTATCCTTGAAATATTTACTTGGGGTGCCTTGGGCATCCCCAAGATTTAACTCTTGCCTCTTCTTATTCTTCTCATATCGATAACTCCTCGATCTTCGAACACTTCATCCACACAAAACTTAACAAAAACCTTGTGAGATCCGTTAAAATAATAAAGCAAATCACTATTTTAAGGTACTATTGTAAACTCATTCCAATTTCATACTAGAATTATATCTACTGTATTCCAACTTCACCATGGTTCATACCCCCTGATACAACCCACAGATTCATCAAAATAAGCGAACAACACATAGAAAACAGAATTTGTCAAAAACAAGACATTCTGTAGCAATCTGGAAACTTCGTATACTTCTGTAACTCCAAAAATTCTAAAACATTAGGAAAAATTAAACAATTTGCATATAAGTACTATGTAAAAATTTCAGAAACTTTTGACGTTCCGGTAAAAAAAATTTCATGCACTACAACCGAAGTTTTTGCTTTTGCACCGCACATAGAAAACAAGCAATCTAATCATCCTAAAACCAAAACTTGGTACATTATTTTTATAATACAATGGATATATACAAGAAGGTAATTATTTTTGAGAAACTTCCATGAAAAATTCTACATTGTTTCCATGAGCATGAACACAAGTGTTCAAGGTCGACCCTCACTTTTCCAATGCATAACCTTCCAATCACTTCTCTTTTTGAAAAAGTTTTTAGGCATAAGAGGCAAGTATTTTTTTGTATCTTCATTCTTTTAATTTTTTGTTTTGTTTCACCCACAAATAAAGAAAACAAAAACGAAAGGGAAAACAAAATCTACTTAGTGAAGATAGCAAACAAGCATACACGAAAATATTAACCCCACGCTATTGCTCCCCGGTAACGGTGCCAGAAAGAGCTTGATAATCCCCAAGTGCAAGAAATCAGCGTAGCAATTTCCAAAGATGGAAGTGATAAGTATGGAGTGTCGAACCCACAAGGAGCTAAAGGTAAGACCAATATTCTCTCAAGTCCTATCTGCCACTGATATGACTCTATGTACACCAAATGTTTGCTTCCATCTAGAAACGAGAAATAAAACTATGTTATGGGTATGAAGAGGATAACTTTGCATGATATCGCAGAGCTAAACTATAAAAATAAGTGCTGTTAACATAAAGTTAGAATATATTATAATGTATTACAAATAGCGAGTGTGGAATAATGACGGGTCCGTGTGCGGAATTGTCCTAGGCAATTGTTAACAAGATCGGTAATCATTATTGCAATTTCATATGAGGGAGAGGCATAAGCTAATATACTTTCTCTACTTGGATCATATGAACTTATGATTGGAACTCTAGCAAGCATCCGCAACTACTAAAGATCATTAAGGTAAAATCCAGCCATGGCATTAAAGTATCAAGTCCCCTTTATCCGATACACAACAACCCCCTTACTCGGGTGTAAGCTTCTGTCACTCTAGCAACCCACTATAAGTGAATCATGAATGTATTGCAACACCCTACAGCGGAAATCCTTCACGTGTGCGCGGCACGAAAGGCACCATAGGACAACACCAAAATAAAACATACAACTCAAACCAATCTAGACCATCAATTAACCCAAAAGACAAAAGAGATCTACTCAAAACATCATAGGATGGCAACACATCATTGGGTCATAATATGTGGCATAAAGCACCATGTTCAAGTAGGGGATTACAGCGGGGTGCGGGAGAGTGGACCTCTTAAAAGAGACGAGGAAGGTGATGAGGATGGTGATGTTGATGAAGACGATCACTGCGGCGATGGTTCCCCCGGCGGCACTCCGGTGCCACCACGAGAGAGGGGAAGAGAGACCCCCCTTATGTTTCCTCCTCCATGGCCTCCCCCCTAGTTGGGGAGAGTTTCTCCCTCTGATCCTTGGCCTCCATGGTGATGATGGCCCCCTTTGGCTTCCTCCTCCATGGCCTCCGATGATGATGGCCCCCTCCGGCAGGGTGCCGGAGAGGGCCTACATTGATTTTTCATGGCTACAGAGGTTTGCGGCGGTGGAGCTTCCGATCTAGGTTTCTTTTCGCGTGTTTTGGTATTTATAGGAATTTTTGGTGTCGGTCTAACGTCAAGGGGGTCCATGAGGCAGCAACCAAGACATGAGCACCCTCCCGAGGGGTAGGGCGCGCCCCTACCTTGTCGTCGCCTCAAGACCCTTCTAGCCCAACTCCAATGCCTCGGGGGTCTCTTTTGGTCCATAAAAAATCACCATAAATTTCCAGCCCGTTCCAAGAACTTTTATTTCTGCACAAAAAAGACACCACGGTAGTTCTGCTGAAAACAATGTCAGTCTGGATTAGTTCTAATCAAATCATACCAAAATCATATAAAATTGTTGTAACCATGGCATGAATACTTCATAAATTATAGATACGTTCGAGACGTATCAAGCGTCTTGTATTATGTGAGTCTTTGCTTGTTTTTCTTTTTAGTTTGTCACAAGTATCCTTGCTGGACACACCTATTGAGAGAGCCAAAATTATTATATGATTTATTAGAATTGCTCTTTATGCTTCACTTTAAAAAAGTTGAGCTTCGGAATTGCTCTAGTGCTTCACTTTTATCTTTTTGAGCATGTGTGCTGTAATATTTCTGAAGAAATGCTCTCATGCTTCACTTAGATTTATTTTGAGAGTTAGTAAATTTTTAGAGAAATTCTCTCATGCTTCACTTATATTATTTTGAGGGACGAAAATTTTTATGCTCATGTTCTTCACTTAGATTTGTTTGACCTAGTCGAAAGAAATTGCAGTAAATGAAATTAGTCCCAAAGTGATAGATTTTCAAGAGGGGTATAATAAAAACTTTCATGAATATCATTGGACAAAATAAACTTGATTCTTTGTAATAGTTTTATGATATGATGATAGTGATATGTGAGACATGTTGGTGAGTAATTATGCTTTAGTAAGAATATTGGTGTTAAGGTTTGTGATTCCCTATGCAAGCAGGAAAGTCAATAGTTATGCAACAAAATTACATCCTACTTGTGGTGCATTATTCAGTGTTAGTTATGCTTAAAGACCGCTTATGTGATTTCTTGTTTCTTGGTTGGTTGCTTCTCAATCTTTTTGCTAGCCTCCACTTGTACTAAGTAGAAATACTATTTGTGCATCAAAAATCTTTAAATCCAGGTTTGCCACATGAATCCACCATACCTACCTATATGCGGTATTTCCGTGCCATTCTAAGCAAATTCGTATGTGCCATCTCTAATTTTCAAAATGAATTTCCTTTTTGTGTGCCTTGATGTCTACTACACAATCTTCTTCTTGTAAACTTTGTTGGGCCTCCAAGTGCAGAGATTTGTAGGACAGTAGCAAATTTCCCTCAAGTGGATGACCTAAGGTTTATCAATTCGTGGGAGGCGTAGGATGAAGATGGTCTCTCTCAAATAACCCTGCAACCAAATAACAAAGAGTCTCTTGGGTCCCCAACACACCCAATACAATGGTAAATTGTATGGGTGCACTAGTTCGGTGAAGAGATGGTGATACAAGTGCAATATGGATGGTAGATATAGGTTTTTGTAATCTGAAATTATAAAAACAGCAAGGTAGCAAGTGATAAAAGTGAGCGTAAACCGTATTGCAATGCTAGGAAACAAGGCCTAGGGTTCATAAGTTCACTAGTGCAAGTTCTCTCAACAAGGATAACATAATTAGATCATATAACTATCCCTCAACATGCAAGAAAGAGCCACTCCAAAGTCACTAATAGAGGAGAACAAACAAAGAGATTATTGTAGGGTACAAAACCACCTCAAAGTTATTCTTTCCGATCAATCCATTGGGCTATTCCTATAAGTGTCACAAACAGCCCTAGAGTCCGTAGTAAAATAACACCTTAAGACACAAATCAACCAAAACCCTAATGTCACCTAGATACTCCAATGTCACCTCAAGAATCCGTGGGTATGATTATACGATATGCATCACACAATCTCAGATTCATCTATTCGACCAACAAAAAAACTTCATAGAGTGCCCCAAAGTTTCTATCGGAGAGTCAAGACGAAAACATGTGCCAACTCCTATGCATAGATTCCCAAGGTCACGGAACCCGCAAGTTGATCACCAAAACATACATCAAGCAAAACAATAGAATACCCCATTTTCACCACGGGTATCCCACGCACGACATACATCAAGTGTTCTCAAATACTTAAAGACTCAATCCGATAAGATAACTTCAAAGGGAAAACTCAATCCATTACAAGAGAGTAGAGGGGGATAAACATCATAAGATCCAACTATAATAGCAAAGCTCGCGGTACATCAAGATCGTGCCAAATCAAGAACACGAGAGAGAGAGAGAGAGAGAGAGAGAGAGAGAGATCAAACACATAGCTACTGGTACATACCCTCAGCCCCGAGGGTGAACTACTCCCTCCTCATCATGGAGAGCGCCGGGATGATGAAGATGGTCACTGGTGATGATTCCACCCTCCGGCAGGGTGCCGGAACAGGGTCTCGATTGGTTTTTGGTGGCTACAGAGGCTTGCGGCGGCGGAACTCCCGATCTAGGTTATTTTCTGGAGGTTTGGGGATTTATAGGAGAGGTTAGCGTCGAGAACAAGTCGATCAGGGGGTCCTAGAGAGAGTCCACGAGGCACAGGGGCGCGCCCCAGGGGGTGGGGGCACCCTCCACCCTCGTGGGCCCCATGGGACTCCCCTCCGGTAACTCTTCGTTCAAGTATTTTTATATTTTCCAAAAAAAATCTCCATTGATTTTCAGCGCATTCTGAGAACTTTTATTTCTGTGCAAAAACAACACCACGGTAGTTCTGCTGAAAACAACGTCAGTTTGGGTTAGTTCTAACCAAATCATACCAAAATCATGTAAACATGGCATGAATACATCAAAAATTATAGATACATTGGAGACGTATCAGCATCCCAAAGCTTAATTCCTGCTCGTCCTCGAGTAGGTAAATGATAAAAAAAATTGATGTGGAATGCTACCTAACATATTTATCAATGTAATCTTCTCTATTGTGGCAAGAATATTCAGATCCATAAGATTGAAAACAAAAGTTTAATATTGACATAAGAATGATAATACTTCAAGCATACTAACAAAGCAATCATGTCTTCTCAAAATAACATGGCCAAAGCAAGCTGTCCCTACAAAATCATATAGTCTGGCTATGCTCTATCTTTATCACACAAAATATTTAAATCATGCACAACCCCGATGTCAAGCGAAGAAATTGTTTCATACTTTTGATGTTCTCAAAAATTTTCAATCTTCACACAATACATGAGCGTGAGCCATGGACATAGCACTATAGGTGACATAGAAGGGTGGTTGTGGAGAAGACAAAAGGAGAAGATAGTCTCACATCAACTAGGCGTATCAACGGGCTATGGAGATGCCCACCAATAGATATCAATGTGAGTGAGTAGGGATTGCCATGCAATGGATGCACTAGAGCTATAAGTGTATGAAAGCTCAAAAAAGAAACTAAGTGGGTGTGCATCCAACTTGCTTGCTCACGAAGACCTAGGGCATTTGTGGAAGCCCATCATTGGAATATACAAGCCAAGTTCTATGATGAAAATTCCCACTAGTATATGAAAGTGACAACATAGGAGATTCTCTATCATGAAGATCATGGTGCTACTTTGAAGCAAAAGTGTGGTAAAAGGATAGTAGCATTGCCTCTTCTCTCTTTTTCTCTCATTTTTTTGTTTTTTTGGGCCATCTCCTTTTTTTGGCCTCTTTTTTTATAAAAAAAATAGATTTCGTCCGGAGTCTCATCCCGACTTGTGGGGCAATCATAGTCTCCATCATCCTTTCCTCACTGGGACAATGCTCTAATAATGAAGATCATCGCACTTTTATTTACTTACAACTCAAGAATTACAACTCAATACTTAGAACAAAATATGACTCTATATGAATGCCTCCGGCGGTATACCGGGATATGCAATGATTCAAGAGTGACATGTATGAAAGAATTATGAATGATGGCTTTGCCAGAAATACGATGTCAACTACATGATCATGCAAAGCAACATGACAATGATGAAGCGTGTCATAATAAATGGAACAGTGGAAGTTGCATGGCAATATATCTTGGAATGGCTATGGAAATGCCATAATAGGTAGCTATGGTGGCTGTTTTGAGGAAGGTATATGGTGGGTGCATGGTACTGGCAAAAGTTGCGCGGTACAAGAGAGGCTAGCAATGGTGGAAGGGTGAGAGTGCGTATAATCCATGGACTCAACATTAGTCATAAAGAACTCACATACTTGTTGCAAAAATCTATTAGTTATCGAAACGAAGTACTACGTGCATGCTCCTAGGGGGATAGATTGGTAGGAAAATACCATCGCTCGTCCCTGACCGCCACTCATAAGGAAGACAATCAATAAATAAATCATGCTCCGACTTCATCACATAACGGTTCACCATACGTGCATGCTATGGGAATCACCAACTTTAACACAAGTATCTCTCGAATCACAACTACTCTACTAGCATGACTCTAATATCACCATCTTCATATCTCAAAACAATCATAAAGAATCAAACTTCTCATAGTATTCAATGCACTTTATATGAAAGTTTTCATTATATCCCTCTTGGATGCCCATCATATTAGGTGTAAATTTGTAACCAAAGCAAATTACCATGCTGTTATAAAGACTCTCAAAATAATATAAGTGAACCATGAGAGTTCATCTATTTCTTCAAAACAAAACCACCACCGTGCTCTAAAAAGATACAAGTGAAGCACTAGAGCAAACGACAAACTACTCCGAAAGATATAAGTGAAGATCAATGAGTAGTCGAATAATTATGCAACTATGTGAAGACTCTCTAACATTTGTTAATTTCAGATCTTGGAATATTATTCAAACAGCAAGCAAAATAAAATAAAATAAAATGACGCTCTAAGCAAAACACATATCATGTGGTGAATAAAAATATAGCTCCAAGTAAAGTTACCGATGAATGAAGACGAAAGAGGGGATGCCATCTGGGGCATCCCCAAGCTTAGGCTCTTGGTTGTCCTTGAATATTACATTGGGGTGCCTTGGGCATCCCCAAGCTTAGGCTCTTGCCACTCCATATTCCATAGTCCATCGAATCTTTACCCAAAACTTGAAAACTTCACAACACAAAACTCAATAGAAAACTCGTAAGCTCCGTTAGTATAAGAAAATAAAATCACCACTTAGGTACTGTTGTGAACTCATTATTTATTTATATTGGTGTAATACCTACTGTATTTCAACTTCTCTATGGTTCATACTCTCCGATACTACTCATAGATTCATCAAAATAAGCAAACAACACATAAAAAACAGAATCTGTCAAAAACAGAATAGTCTGTAGTAATCTATAACTCTCGAATACTTATGTAACTCCAAAAATTCTGAAATAAATTGGTGGACGTGAGGAATTTGTCTATTAATCTTATTCAAAAAGAATAAACTTAAAATCACTCTTATGTTAAAAATGATAATTATTCTCATGAGCGCAAAGTTTCTGTTTTTTACAGCAAGATCGCATTAACTTTCACCCAAGTCTTCCCAAAGGTTCTACATGGCACTTTATTGAAACAAAAGCTATAAAACATGATTACTAAAGTAGCTTAATCATGTTGACACACAAAAACAGTAGGGGTAAATGTTGGGTTGTCGCCCAACAAGCGCTTTTCTTTAACGCCTTTCTAGCTAGGCATGATGATGACAACGATGCTCACATAAAAGACAAGAATTGAAGCATAACAAGAGCATCATGAAGCATATTACTAGCACATTTAAGTCTAACCCACTTCCTATGCATAGGGGTTTTGTGATCAAACAACTTATGGGAACAAGAATCAACTAGCATAGGAAAGCAAAACAAGCATAACTTCAAGATTTTCCACACATAGAGAGGAAACTTGATATTATTGCAATTCCTACAAGCATATATTCCCCCCCTCATAATAATTTTCAGTAGCATCGTGAATGAATTCAACAATATAACCATCACATAAAGCACTATTTTCATGATGCACAAGCGTAGAATTTTTATTACTCTCCACATAAGCAAAATTATTCTCATGAATAGTAGTGGGAGCAAACTCAACAAAATAACTATCATGGGATTGAAAATTAAAATCAAGATGACAAGTTTCATGGTTATAATTATTCTTTATAGCATACATGTCATCACAATACTCATCATAGATAGCAACTTTGTTCTCATAATCAATTGGGACCTCTTCTGAAATAGTGGAATCATTACTAAATAAAGTCACGACCTCTCCAAATACACTTTCATCAAGATAATCATCATAAATAGGAGGCATGCTATCATCATAGTAAATTTTCTCATCAAAACTTGGGGGAGTAAAATTATCATCTTCATCAAACATAGCAATCCCAAGCTTGTGGTTTTGCATATCATTATAATCATGGATAATCAAGGAATTCATACTAACAACATTGCAATCATGCTCATCATTCAAATATTTAGTGCCAAACAATTTAATGCATTCTTATGCTAACACTTTGGCACAATTTTCCTTTCCATCATTTTCATGAAAGACATTAAAAACGTGAAGCATATGAGGCACCCTCAATTCCATTTTTTGTAGTTTTCTTTTATGGACTAAACCAGTGATAAAACAAGAAACTAAAAGATTCGATTGCAAGATCTAAAGATATACCTTCAAGCACTAACCTCCCCGGCAACGGCGCCAGAAAAGAGCTTGATGTCTGCTACACAACCTTCTTCTTGTAGACGTTGTTGGGCCTCCAAGTGCAGAGGTTTGTAGGACAGTAGCAAATTTCCCTCAAGTGGATGACCTAAGGTTTATCAATCCGTGGGAGGCGTAGGATGAAGATGGTCTCTCTCAAACAACCCTGCAACCAAATTACAAAGAGTCTCTTGTGTCCCCAATACACCCAATACAATGGTAAATTGTATAGGTGCACTAGTTTGGTGAAGAGATGGTGATACAAGTGCAATATGGATGGTAGATATAGGTTTTTGTAATCTGAAATTATAAAATTGCAAGGTAGCAAGTAATAAGAGTGAGCGTAAACCGTATTGCAATGCTAGGAAACAAGGCCTAGGGTTCATACTTTCACAAGTGCAAGTTCTCTCAACAAGGATAACATAATTAGATCATATAACTATCCCTCAACTTGCAAGAAAGAGTCACTCCAAAGTCACTAATAGCGGAGAACAAAGGAAGAGTGTAGGGTACGAAACCACCTCAAAGTTACTCTTTCCGATCAATCCATTGGGCTATTCCTATAAGTGTCACAAA
The DNA here is from genome assembly GCA_021437245.1 of Aegilops speltoides. Classification (NCBI taxonomy): domain Eukaryota; kingdom Viridiplantae; phylum Streptophyta; class Magnoliopsida; order Poales; family Poaceae; genus Aegilops; species Aegilops speltoides. The sequence goes on from CM038144.1 coordinate 47,654,300, forward strand.
CAGCCCTAGAGTTCGTAGTAAAATAACACCTTAAGTCACAAATCAACAAAAACCCTAATGTCACCTAGATACAACAATGTCACCACAAGTATCCATGGGTATGATTATACGATATGCATCACACAATCTCAGATTCATCTATTCAATCAACACAAAGAACTTCATTGAGTGCCCCAAAGTTTCTACCAGCGAGTCAAGATGAAAACGTGTGCTAACCCCTATGCATAGATTCCCAAGGTCATGGAGCCCGCAAGTTGATCACCAAAACATACATCAAGTGAAACAATAGAATACCCCATTGTCACCACGGGTATCCCACGCAAGACATACATCAAGTGTTCTCAAATCCTTAAAGACTCAATACGATAAGATAACTTCAAAGGGAAAACTCAATCCATTACAAGAGAGTAGATGGGGAGAAACATCATAAGATCCAACTATAATAGAAAAGCCTGCGGTACATCAAGATCGTTCCAAATCAAGAACACGAGAGAGAGAGAGAGAGAGAGAGATCAAATACATAGCTACTGGTACATACCCTCAGCCTCGAGGGTGAACTACTCCATCCTCGTCATGGAGAGCGTCGGGATGATGAAGATGGCCACTGGTGATGATTCCCCCCTCCGGCAGGGTGCTGGAACAGGGCCCCGATTGGTTTTTGGTGGCTACAAAGGCTTGCGGCGGCAGAACTCCTGATCTAGGTTATTTTCTGGAGGTTTGGGGATTTATAGGAGAGGTTGGCGTCGAGAACAAGTCAGGGGGCCCCACAGAGAGTCCACGATGCACACGGGCACGCCCCAGGGGTGTGGGGGCGCCCTCCACCCTCATGGGCCCCATAGAACTCCCCTTCGATAACTCTTTGTTCCAGTATTTTTTATATTTTCCAGAAAAAATCTTTGTTGATTTTCAGCGCATTCCGAGAACTTTTATTTCTGCACAAAAACAACACCACGGTAGTTCTGCTGAAAACAGCATCAGTCTGGTTTAGTTATAACCAAGTCATACCAAAACCATGTAAAAATATTGTAAACATGGCATGAAAACATCAAAAATTATTGATACGTTGGAGACGTATCATGCTTGTACCGCTCATGAAGCGGCAGAGGGTGGCCAATATTTTCCATGCTAGATGTGTTATTCTCAAGATGAGTGTTTATTCACTTGTCATTGCACGAGAGTACGACGGTAGTAGGGATGCCCAGTCCCGAAAAAACAAAGAAATTTACTTTATGTTGTGAAATAATAAATTCCTTGGAAAGTGTTGGTACGGACGGTACCCGTGGATACGGCTAGCCGTGTATGGTGGAAGAAGGAATAAACTTATTTTCTATTTGGGAACCACCTATGATGTATCTAGCATGGAAAGTGTTGGGAATAACTCGGTCGTTTTCGTTGACGGGAAAAGTATGCCTCTCAAAAAATATCTCAATTTAAGCTTTGAGCTTTGGCACCTCTGCAAATCCCTACTTCCCTACTAAATTGCACAATGAAGATCCTTTCACAGCTCTTGGCCAATAGAGTGCAGAAGATTATTCTGAGGCTGATACACAAAAAACCAATATGGGTTCCTTATAGGAAGATCCATTCAGAATTTTCTTGCTTGGGCTTTTGAATATATTCATCAATGCCAGTAGTCCAAAAAGAAAATCATTATTCCTAAGCTTGACTTTGAAAAGGCATTTGACATGATTGACCATAAGGCTATATATGAGATCCTAAGAGTTAAAGGTTTTGGGGAGAAATGGTTGATGGGGATCCAAATGATTTACAGTTCCGGGGTCTCATCTGTCTTACTAAATGGAGTAGAAGGTAAAATAATTCATTGCAAAATTGGGGTGAGACAAGGGGACCCTCTCTCTCCATTATTTTTGTCTTAGCTGCTGATTTGCTGCAAACTATTCTTAATGAGTCCATGCATGCAAACATTATCCTGTTGGGGAACGTAGCATGCAATTTAAAAAAAATCCTACGCTCATGCAAGATCTATCTAGGAGATGCATAGAAACAAGAGGGGGAGAGTGTGTCTACGTACCCTTGTGGACCAAAAGCGGAAGCATTTGATAACGCGGATGATGTAGTCGAACTACTTCTAGCTCCGACCGGTCAAGTACCGAACGTACGACACCTCCGAGTTCTACACACGTTCAAATCGATGATGTTCCTTGCCCTCTTGATCCAGCAAGGAGTCGAGGAAGTAGATGAGTTCCGTTAGCACGACGGCATGGTGACGGTGATGGTGAAGTGATCCGCCCAGGGCTTCCCCTAAGCACCGCGACAATATGACCGCGGGTATAAACTGTGGAGGGGGCGCCGCACACGGCTACCAGTTGATGTGTGTTGTAGGCGTCCCCTCCCCACATACATATATAGGTTGGAAGGTAGGAGAGGCAGCCAACGGGGCGCCCCAAGTAGGAGTAATCGTACTTGGGGTCCTTCTCCCAATTCGGCCAACCCCCCTCTACTATTCCTATTCGGAGTAGGAAGGGAAGAGAGGGAAGGGGGAATCCTATTCCCTTTTTCCTTTCCTCCTTCCCCTTTCCTTCTCCAATTTGGCAGCCCATATGGGGGGGCACCAGCCCCTTTGTGGCTGGTGCGTTTCCCCTCTTGGCCCATAAAGCCCATATCTTTTGCCGGGGGTGCCCGGAACCCCTTTCGGTGACCCGATAAGTACCCGATGCTTCCTGAAACACTTCCGGTGTCTGAATACCATCGTCCTATATATCAATATTTACCTCTCGACCATTTCGAGACTGCTCGTCATGTCTGTGGTCTCATCCGGGACTCCGAACAACATTCGGTCATCAAATCACATAACTCATATAATACAATATCGTCATCGAACGTTAAGCGTGCGGACCCTACATGTTCGAGAACTATGTAGACATGACTGAGACACCTCTCCGGTCAATAACCAATAGCAGAACCTAGATGCTCATATTGGCTCCCACATATTCTACAAAGATCTTTATCGGTTGAACCGTTATGACAACATACGTTATTCCCTTTGTCCATTGATATGTTACTTGCCCGAGATTCGATCGTCGATATCTTCATACCTAGTTCAATCTTGTTACCGGCAAGTCTCTTTACTCGCTCCGTAATACACCATCCCGCAACTAACACATTAGTCACTTTGCTTGCAAGGCTTCTTACACTACTAGGGAAAACCTTATACACAGAGGTATAGCAGTAGCGCTGGTCAGAGAAGGGCGCTACTGATACTTAGCAGTAGCGTGTGTCAAAAAAGCATGCTACAGATATGGTTATAGCAGTAGCACGCCTGCAGGGAAAAGCGCTACTACTACAATTCCCACACTGTTGCCGGTAGGCTAGGAATAGTAGTAGAGATTCTTTGGAAAGCACGCTACTGCTAAATGCCTTGTAGGAGCGCGTTTCTGGGGTAGAGCGCTACTGTTAAGAAAAAGAAAATAAATAGAAACGTAAATGAAAATGAAAGAAATAGAAAAAGCAGACATGAAAAAAAGAAAAAAAATGTAAAGAAAAACAAAAGAAAAAGAAAAAGAAAACAGAAAGGCATATCAGTAGCGCGTTTTGGTGGAAAGTGCTATAGCTAACTAGCTATAGCGCGTTTTGCCAAAATGCGCTACTGCTATTTTGACTTAACCCCGCGTGGGCTCAAAATTTTGTAAGTACTTCCCCCTCTCCCTCCTCTCCCCCAACTCCTCCATCGCCACCGTCGATCGCCCTACCGCCTTCGACCTCACCGCCGTCGTCCGAGGCCGCCCTCGACCTCACCGCCGCCGCCCTAGGCCGTCGTCAACCTCACCGTCGCCGCCCTCAAGCTCACCGCCGCCGCTCGAGCTCGCCCAGGACCTCCGCCGCCCGAGCCCGAGCCTGCCCTCACCGCCGACCGTAAGGCTCTGCCTCTCCTCTCCCCTACCCTCCTCTCTCTCTCTCTCTGCTAGGGAAATTCATATGTTGCTGCTGTGTTGATGTTCATATGAACCCTAGGTGTTCATATGAACCCTAATTTGTTTAGGGCAGTAGGCATTTTTTTAGCATTTAGGAAAAATGATTAGCAATTTTTTTAGGAAATTAGCTAGGGCAATTTTTTTTTTGAAAATGCCTAAACAGTAATTCCATTTAGCTTTAAATTAATAGAGGGTATTAAATAATAGTAGAATTTAGCTTTAAATAAATAGAGGCTATAAACAAAAAACAGTTAGCTATAAGAAATTATTTGGACTATGGACCTGAATCTGGTCCAAATTTCATTCAAATGAAATTTGAATTATTTGGACTATGTACCTGAATATTTTTGAAGAAATTTGGTGTAGGTACTAAGGTCTTGCTGTGAAAATTTTGGTGAGGTCAGAAGGGTTAGAGAAAATGGAGTTCCTAGACTTTTAGCTTTAGACAAAAAACAAAAGTATTTAGCTATAAATAAAAACAGTAGCTATGGCATTTAGCTATAAATGAAAAACAGAATTGTTTTTCTTTTCAAAAACTTGGTTAAAGTAATTGTTGCTAAGTAAACAAAAAACAAGATTGATGTTATATGATATATGTTATTGATGTTCATTTACACATTCCATTATTGTTGATTATATCTTTTCATTGAAGTGGTCATGTTATATGCAAATTTCTCAATAGTGTTTGCTCATGTTATATGCAACATTGAAGTGGTTCGATTGTGCCCAAGTGGCCTTTTTTTGTTTCCAGGGAATGAAGACGAGTGGCCTCTGTTTTGTCAGAATGTTGATTCATTTTCGTTCTGGCAAATTTCAGATGCTCGATTTTTCAACTTTTTAGCAAAGGTCATGCCGATTTTTTTGTGAATTTCGGCATGACTTGTGCTACAAACTAGGACATATCGAGTGCCCGCGATTTGTCGCACCGAGGAGGAATCAACGTTCCTGCAAAACATAGGCCTTTTTTATGTCATTATTTATTTTATTAGGTCTAGAATTAATTGACTAGATTTAATCGTAACATGGCTAGCAACGATGAAGGACAGGGTTCTGGTGAATGCAACATCTACGAGGCGGCAGACGCTTTTTTGAACCTTCTCGATGAGCAATCGTTGTTGCAGGGCCTGTTGGAGAACATAGTAATTTCAAAATTTTCCTACGCACACACAAGATCATGGTGATGCATAGCAACGAGAGGGGAGAGTGTTGTCCATGTACCCTCGTAGACCGAAAGCGGAAGCGTTAGAACAACGCGGTTGATGTAGTCGTACGTCTTTACGGCCCGACCGATCAAGCACCGAAACTACGAGACCTCCGAGTTCTAGCACATGTTCAGCTCGATGACAATCCCTAGACTCCGATCCAGCAGAATTTCGGGGAAGAGTTCCGTCAGCACGACGGCGTGGTGACGATTTTGATGTTCTACCGTCGTAGGGCTTCGGTTAAGCACCGGTACAATATTATCGAGGACTATGGTGGAGGGGGGCACCGCACACGGCTAAGAGATCAAGAGATCAATTGTTGTTGTGTCTATGGGGTGCCCCCTGCCCCCGTATATAAAGGAGCAAGGGGGAGGCGGCCGGCCAAGGTGGAGGGCGCGCCAAGGGGGGAGTCCTACTCCCACCGGGAGTAGGACTCCTCCTTTCCTTGTTGGATTAGGAGAGAAGGAAAGAGGAGGAGAGGGAGAAGGAAAAGGGGGCTGCACCCCTAGTCCAATTCGGACCAGAGGGGGGGCGGAGGCCTCCTTCCTTTTGGCCCCTCTCCTCTATTCCCGTATGGCCCAATAAGACCCATATACTCCCCGGCGAATTACCGTAACTCTCTGGTACCCCGAAAAAAATACTCGAATCACTCGGAACCTTTCCGAAGTTCGAATATAGTCGTCCAATATATCGATCTTTACGTCTCGACCATTTCGAGACTCCTCGTCATGTCCCCGATCTCATCCGGGACTCCAAAATCCTTAGGTACATCAGAACTCATAAACTCATAATATAACTGTCATCGAAACCTTCAGCGTGTGGACCCTAGGGGTTCAAGAACTATGTAGAACTGACCTAGAACTGTTTCCGATCAATAACCAATAGCGGAACCTGGATGCTCATATTGGTTCCTACATATTCTACGAAGATTTTTACCGGTCAAACCGCATAACAACATACGTTGTTCCCCTTTGTCATCGGTATGTTACTTGCCCGAGATTCGATCGTCGGTATCTCAATACCGAGTTCAATCTCGTTACCGGCAAGTCTCTTTACACGTTATTAATGCATCATCCCACAACTAACTCATTAGTCACATTGCTTGCAAGGCTTATAGTGATGTCCATTACTGAGAGGGCCCAGAGATACCTCTCCGACAATCGGAGTGACAAATCCTAATCTCGAAATACGCCAACTCAACATGTACCTTCGGAGACACCTGTAGAGCTCCTTTATAATCACCCAGTTACATTGTGACGTTTGGTAGCACACAAAGTGTTCCTCCCGTAAACGGGATTTGCATAATCTCATAGTCATAGGAACATGTATAAGTCATGAAGAAAGCAATAGCAACATACTAAACGATCAAGTGCTAAGCTAACGGAATGGGTCAAGTCAATTACATCATTCTCCTAATGATGTGATCCCGTTAATCAAGTGACAAATCATGTCTATGGTCAGGAAACTTAACCATCTTTGATTCACGAGCTAGTCAAGGAGAGGCATACTAGTGACACTCTGTTTGTCTATGTATTCACACATGTATTATGTTTCTGGTTAATACAATTCTAGCATGAATAATAAACATTTATCATGATATCAGGAAATAAATAATAACTTTATTATTGCCTCTAGGGCATATTTCCTTCAGTCTCCCACTTGCACTAGAGTCAATAATCTAGTTCACATCGCCATGTGATTGAACACCAATATTCATATCTGTATATGATTAACACCCATAGTTCACATCATCATGTGACCAACACCCAAAGGGTTTACTAGAGTCAATAATGTAGTTCACATCGCTATGTGACTAACACCCAAAGAGTACTAACGTATGATCATGTTTTGCTCATGAGAGAAGTTTAGTCAACGGGTCTGTCACATTCAGAGCCGTATGTATTTTGCAAATATTCTATGTCTACAATGCTCTGCATGGAGCTACTCTAGCTAATTGCTCCCATTTTCAATATGTATCCAGATTGAGACTTAGAGTCATCTGGTTTGGTGTAAAAGCTTGCATCGTTGTAACCTTTTACGAGCTCTTTTATCACTTCCATTATCGAGAAATATTTCCTTAGTCCTCACTAAGTATTCTTGATCGCTGTCCAGTTATCTAATCTTAGATCAAAATTGTACTCCCTTGCCAAATACAGAGCAAGGTATACAATAGGTCTGGTACATAGCATAGCATACTTTATAGAACCTATGATTGAGGCATAGGGAATGACTTTCATTCTCTTTTCTATTTTCTGCGGTGGTCGGGATTTGAGTCTTACTCAATTTCACACCTTTGCAACACAGGCAAGAACTCTTTCTTTGACTGTTCCATTTTGAACTACTTCAAAAACTTAAGAAGGTATGTACTTATTGAAAAACTTATCAAGCGTCTTGATCTATCTCAATAGATCTTGATGCTCAATATGTAAGTAGCTTTACTGAGGTCTTTATTTTCAAGAAATCCTTTCAAATACTTCTTTATGCTTTCCAGAAAAATTCTACATCATTTCTGATCAACAATATGTTACTCACATATATTTATCAGAAAGGCGGTAGTGCTCCCACTCACTTTATTGTAAATACAGGCTTCACCGCAAATCTGTATAAAACTATATGCTTTGATCAACTTATCAAAGCATATATTCCAACTCTAAGATGCTTGCACCAGTCCATAGATGGATCGCTGAAGCTTGCACATTTTGTTAGTACCTTTAGGATTGACAAAACCTTCTGGTTGCATCATATACAACTTTTCTTTAAGAAAACCATTAAGGAATGCAGTTTTGACATCCATTTGCCAGATTTCATAAAATGTGGCAATTGCTAACATGATTCGGACAGACTTAAGCATCACTACAGTTGAGAAAATCTCATTGTAGTCAACACTTTGAACTTGTCGAAAACCTTTTTGCGACAAGTCGAGCTTTGTAGATAGTAACACTACTATCAGCATCTGTCTTCCTCTTGAATATCCATTTATACAATATGGCTTGCCGATCATCGGGCAACTCCACCAAAGTCCACACTTTGTTCTCATACATGGATCCCATCTCAGATTTCATGGCCTCAAGCCATTTCATGGAATCTGGGCTCATCATCACTTCCTCATAGTTCATAGGTTCATCATGGTCTAGTAACATGACTTCCAGAACAGGATTACCGTACTACTCTGGTGCGGACTGTACTTTGGAAGACCTACGAGGTTTCGTAGTAACTTAATCTGAAGTTTCATGATCATCATCATTAGCTTCCTCACTAATTGGTGTAGGAATCACTGGAACTAATTTCTGTGATGAACTACTTTCCAATTTGGGAGAAGGTACAAATTACCTTATCAAGCTCTACTTTCCTCCACTCACTTCTTTCAAGAGAAACTCGCTCTCTAGAAAGGATCCATTCTTAGCAACGAATGTTTTGCCTTCGGATCTGTGATAGAAGGTGTACCCAATAGTTTCCTTTGGGTATTCTATGAAGACGCACTTCTCTGATTTGGGTTCGAGCTTATCAGGTTGAAACCTTTTTCACATAAGCATCGCAACTCAAACTTTAAGAAACGATACTTAGGTTTATCGCTAAACCATAGTTCATACGGTGTCGTCTCAACGGATTTAGATGGTGCCCTATTTAAAGTGAATGCAGCTATCTCTAATGCATAACCCCAAAACAATAGTGGTAAATCGGTAAGATGCATCATAGATCGCACCATATCCAATAAAGTGCGGTTACGACGTTCGGACACACCATTACGCTGTGGTGTTCGATTGGCGTGAGCTGTGAAACTATTCCACATTGTTTAAAATGAAGGCCAAACTCGTAACTCAAATATTCTTCTCTACGATCACATTGTAGAAACTTTATTTCTTGTTATGATGATTCTCCACTTCACTCTAGAATTCTTTGAACTTTTCAAATGTTTCAGACTTGTGCTTCATTAAGTACATATAAGCATATCTGCTCAAATCATCTGTGAAGATCAAAAAATAACGATACCCGCCACGAGAATCAACACTCATTGGACCGCATACATCGGTATGTATTATTTCCAACAAGTTAGTAGCTCGTTCCATTGTTCCGGAGAACGGACTTTTAGTCATCTTGCCCAAAAGGCACGGTTCACAAGCATCAAATGATTCATAACCAAGTGATTCCGAAAATCCATCTTTATGGAGTTTCTTCATGCGCTTTACACCGATATGACTCAAACGGCAGTGCCACAAGTAAGTTGCACTATCATTATTAACTTTGCATCTTTTGGCATCAATATTATGAATGTGTGTATCACTACGATCGAGATCCAACAAACTATTTTCATTGGGTGTATGACCATTGAAGGTTTTATCCATGTAAACAGAACAACAATTATTCTCTGTCTTTAAATGAATAACCGTATTGCAATAAACATGATCAAATCATATTTATGCTCAATGCAAACGCCAAATAACATTTATTTAGGTTTAACACTAATCCCAAAAATATAGGGAGTGTGTGATGATGATCATATCAATCTTGGAACTACTTCCAACACTCATCGTCACTTCCCCTTCAACTAGTCTCTGCTTATTCAGAACTCCTGCTTGAGTTACTAATCTTAGCAACCTAACAAGTATCAAATACTCAGGGGCTACTATAAACACTAGTAAGGCACACATCAATAACCTATATATCAAATATACCCTTGTTCAATTTGCCATCCTTCTTATCCACCAAATATTCAGGGCATTTCCGCTTCCAGTGACCATTTCCTTTGCAGTGTAAGTACTCAGTTTCAGGCTTTGGTCCAGCTTTGGGCTTCTTCACAGGAGTGACAACTTGCTTGTCGTTCTACTTGAAATTCCCTTTCTTTCCCTTTGCCCCTCTCTTGAAACTAGTGGTCTTGTCAATCATCAACACTTGATGCTCTTTTCTTGATTTCTACCTTCGTCGATTTCAACATCACGAAGAGCTCGGGTATCATTTTCGTCATCCCTTGCATACTATAGTTCATCACGAAGTTCTAGTAACTTGGTGATGGTGACTAGAGAACTCATCAATCACTATCTTATCTTGAAGATTAACTCCCACTTGATTCAAGCGATTGTAGTACCTGCACAATCTGAGCACATGCTCACTAGTTGAGCGATTCTCCTCCATCTTTTAGCTATAGAACTTGTTGGAGACTTCATATCTCTCAACTCGGGTATTTGCTTGAAATATTAACTTCAATTCCTGGAACATCTCATATGGTCTATGACGTTCAAAACGTCTTTGAAGTCCCGATTCTAAGCCGTTAAGCATGGGGCACTAAACTATCAAGTAGTCATCATATTGAGCTAGCCAAACGCTCATAACGCTCCATCCGCTTCCTGCATTAGGTCCATCACCTAGCGGTGCATTAAGGACATAATTCTTTTATGCAGCAATGAGGATAAACCTCAGATCACAGATCCAATCCGCATCATTGCTACTAACGTCTTTCAACACAATTTTCTCTAGGAACATATCAAAATAAACATATGAAAGCAACAACATGAGCTATTGATCTACAACATAATTTGCAAAATACTACCAGGATTAAGTTCATGTTAAATTTAAGTTCAATTAATCATATTACTTAAGAACTCCCACTTAGACAGACATCTCTCTAGTCATCTAAGTGATCACGTGATCCAAATCAAATAAACCATGTCCGATCATCACGTGAGATGGAGTAGTTTTCAATGGTGAACATCACTATGTTGATCATATCTACTATATGATTCACGCTCGACCTTTCGGTCTCCGTGTTCCGAGGCCATATCTGTATATGCTAGGCTCGTCAAGTTTAACGTGAGTATTCCACGTGTGCAACTATTTTGCACCCATTGTATTTGAACGTAGAGCCTATCACACCCGATCATCACGTGGTGTCTCAGCACGAAGAACTTTCGCAATGGTGCATACTCAGGGAGAACACTTCTTGATAATTAGTGAGAGATCATCTTAAAATGCTACCGTCAATCAAAGCAAGATAAGATGCATAAAGGATAAACATCACATGCAATCAATATAAGTGATATGATATGGCCATCATCATCTTGTGCTTGTGATCTCCATCTCCGAAGCACCGTCGTGATCACCATCGTCACCGGCGCAGCACCTTGATCTCCATCGTAGCATCGTTGTCATTTACGCCATCTATTGCTTCTACGACTATCGCTACCGCTTAGGGATAAAGTAAAGCAATTACAGGGCGTTTGCATTTCACACAATAAAGCGACAACCATATGGCTCCTGCCAGTTGTCAATAACTTCGGTTACAAAACATGATCATCTCATACAATAAAATATAGCATCATGTCTTGACCATATCACATCACAACATGCCCTGCAAAAACAAGTTAGACATCCTCTACTTTGTTGTTGCAAATTTTACATGGCTGCTACGAGCTGAGCAAGAACAATTCTTACCTACGCATCAAAACCACAACGATAGTTCGTCAAGTTAGTGCTGTTTTAACCTCCGCAAGGACCGGGCGTAGCCACACTCGGTTCAACTAAAGTTGGAGAAACAGACACCGCCAGCCACCACGTGTGCAAAGCACGCCGGTAGAACCAGTCTCGCGTAAGCGTCTGAGTAATGTCGGTCCGGGCCGCTTCATCCAACAATACCGCCGAACCAAAGTATGACATGCTGGTAAGCAGTATGACTTGTATCGCCCACAACTCACTTGTGTTCTACTCGTGCATATAACATCTACGCATAAAACCAGGCTCGGATGTCACTGTTGGGGAACATAGTAATTTCAAAATTTTCCGACGCACACGCAAGATCATGGTGATGCATAGCAACGAGAGGGGAGAGTGTTGTCCACGTACCCTCGTAGACCAAAAGCGGAAGCGTTAGAATAACGCGGTTGATGTAGTCGTACGTCTTTACGGCCCGACCGATCAAGCACCGAAACTACGGCACCTCCGAGTTCTAGCACACGTTCAGCTCGATGACGATCCCCGGACTCCGATCCAGCAGAATGTCGGAGAAGAGTTCCGTCAGCACAACGGCGTGGTGACGATCTTGATGTTCTACCGTCGTAGGGCTTCGCCTAAGCACCGCTACAATATTATCGAGGACTATGGTGGAGGGGGGCACCGCACACGGCTAAGAGATCAAGAGATCAATTGTTGTTGTGTCTATGGGGTGCCCCCCTGCCCCCGCACATAAAGGAGCAAGGGGGAGGCGGCCGGCCAAGGTGGAGGGCGCACCAAGGGGGGAGTCCTACTCCCACTGGGAGTAGGACTCCTCCTTTCCTTGTTGGATTAGGAGAGAAGGAAAGAGGAGGAGAGGGAGAAGGAAAAGGGGGCTGCACCCCTAGTCCAATTCGGACCAGAGGGGGGGCGCAGGCCTCCTTCCTTTTGGCCTCTCTCCTCTATTCCCGTATGGCCCAATAAGGCCCATATACTCCCCGGCGAATTCCTGTAACTCTCCGGTACCCCGAAAAATACCCGAATCATTCGGAACCTTTCCGAAGTCCGAATATAGTCGTCCAATATATTGCTCTTTACGTCTCGACCATTTCGAGATTCCTCGTCATGTCCCCGATCTCATCCGGGACTCCGAACTCCTTCGGTACATCAAAACTCATAAACTCATAATATAACTATCATCGAAACCTTAAGCGTGCGGACCCTATGGGTTCGAGAACTATGTAGACATGACCTAGAACTGTTTCCGGTCAATAACCAATAGCGGAACCTAGATGCTCATATTGATTCCTACATATTCTACGAAGATCTTTATCGGTCAAACCGCATAACAACATACATTGTTCCCTTTGTCATTGGTATGTTCTTGCCCGAGATTTGATCGTCGGTATCTGAATACCTAGTTCAATCTCATTACCGGCAAGTCTCTTTACTCGTTATGTAATGCATCATCCCGCAACTAACTCATTAGTCACATTGCTTGCAAGGCTTATAGTGATGTCCATTACTGAGAGGGCCTAGAGATACCTCCCCGACAATCGGAGTGACAAATCCTAATCTCGAAATACGCCAACTCAACATGTACCTTCGGAGACACCTGTAGAGCTCCTTTATAATCACCCGATTCGTTGTGACGCTTGGTAGCACACAAAGTGTTCCTCCGGTAAACGGGAGTTGCATAATCTCATAGTCATAGGAACATGTATAAGTCATGAAGAAAGCAATAGCAACATACTAAACGATCAAGTTCTAAGCTAACGGAATGGGTCAAGTCAATTACATCATTCTCCTAATGATGTGATCCCGTTAATCAAGTGACAAATCATGTCCATGGTTAGGAAACTTAACCATCTTTGATTCACGAGCTAGTCAAGGAGAGACATACTAGTGACACTCTGTTTGTCTATGTATTCACACATGTATTATGTTTCCGGTTAATACAATTCTAGCATGAATAATAAACATTTATCATGATATAAGGAAATAAATAATAACTTTATTATTGCCTCTAGGGCATATTTCCTTCAGGGCCCACCTGTCATATCTGAGACCGACACCAAGACCGGCGCCGAGACTGGCGTTGAGACCCAGACCGGCACCGATTCCGGCGCCGAGACTGGCGTTGAGACCTAGACCAGCACCGAGACTGGCACTGATACTGGCAAAGCCATAGAACCGAAACCAAAGTGGAGATGTCGACGCCCACACTAGCTCCTCACTACTAGACTAGTGGTCACGGAGGTGGACGACAATAATTTTGAGCCAAAACAGCATGTGGAAGCGCGCTCATGCTACGACAATCAAATAGGTTGCATCGTACGGACGTGCACCACCATGAACGATGGGGCACTAAAGAAGATACCAAATATGAAGCACTCCCTCCTAACCCTGCTGCACCAGATATTCTTGTTCTCGGGCCGGGATGAAATCCAATATACTAATCCAGAGAAAGACCCGGCAATTAAGAAGATAAAAAACGTGCCATGAGCAAGTTTAGCGACGCGTTGGCTGCCTGGAAAGTAAGGGTGAAACATCGGATCATCGTCAAAAAGGAATCCTACTCCGAGATTGTGAAGGATAATCCGACAATTACATAAGAGCAATTTGAAATATTCAAGGCGGCTTGCGTTGCCGAAGCTGCCAAAGAAAAGTCGAAGTACATGAAGGGGCTTCAAGAGAGGAACATTGGGTGCCACCACCTCGGAAGCCGTGGTTACGCGGGGAAGAGGTCCATATGGGCCAAGGAGGACGCGAAACGCGAAAGTCTTGGCATCCCAGACCCCTTGGCGGAGTTCACCGTCCCGCAGGAGCGTGAAGTCCTTAGGGCCCGGTACCATTGGGACCCAGTGAAGAAGGTTTTCGAGACGAACACGGTCATGACAGAGTTCATGAGACTGCTGGTAATTTTAGCTTCTGATCAATTCGACTGCATGTTTAGTCATATTTGTAAACGATCCTTGTTCCTTTTGCAGAGAGAGCATCACAAGATTGTGGCCAAAAGCGACTCGCCGTCTGAGGCATTGGTGAGGCCCAAGTGGGACACCCCATTCAACCAGGCCTTGAACATATTGAAAAGACTCCCGGTGGACACTCGATCGTCGTATGGACACATGCACGGCGTCAGAGACGGTGCCACATGGAAGAAGTACTACCATTCAACCACGGAGGAGAGAAAGGAAAGATGGAGGTTAAATGAAGAAGACATCGACAAGAAGGTTGAGATTGTGGTTGAGAAGAAGTTTGCAGCTTCGTATGGTGTCTTGGTTTCGGCTATCGTCAATTGGAGCAGGCAAAATCCAAACAAAGAGGCAACGGACTTTCCCTTTTCCAACCTCTTCGTGAGCAGCTCGACTAGCGTTGCACCGGCACCTGCTCCCGCACCGGCTCCCGCACCTGCTCCTGCACCGACTCCCGCACCAGCTCCTGCATCGGCTCCCGCACCTGCTCATAGTAGCCCGTCCTCCGCCTCGGACGTGCTCGGCGATGCTTCGTCTGTGGCTGAGCTCGATGCCCTCACGGTGCCTGTCACACCTGCCCTCTTCAATAAATTTATAATCTCCCGTTTCCGTTGCCTTTCGGATGTCTCATGTCGCAGACATGTCTTTGCAGGCCGACGTAACCCCATGCACCTTACTGTACACCATCAAGGGCCAGAAGGTGGACGTGGGGAACGCGACGATAATGTAGTCGAAGGAACAATTGTTCCACAGCCGGCCGATCCCCCCTTACGTCTTCAAGGTTTCCATGGACAGTGTCAAACCAGGCCACGAGAATTTGGCTCCTCCGGTACTAGGGGGAGATGAGGACGAGTGAGGGAGTCCTGGACTAGGGGGTGTCCGGATAGCCGGACTATCATCATCAGCCAGACTCCAAGACTATGAAGATATAAGATTGAAGACTTCGTCCCGTGTCCGGATGGGACTTTCCTTGGCGTGGAAGGCAAGCTTGGCAATACGGATATGCAGATCTCCTGCCATTGTAACCGACCCTGTGTAACCCTAGCCCTCTCCGGTGTTTATATAAACCGGAGGGTTTTAGTCCGTAGGACAAACAACATTACAACAATCATACCATAGGCTAGCTTCTAGGGTTTAGCCTCCTTGATCTCGTGGTAGATCCACTCTTGTACTACCCATATCATCAATATCAATCAAGCAGGAGTAGGGTTTTACCTCCATCGAGAGGGCCCGAACCTGGGTAAAAACATCGTGTCCCTTGTCTCCTGTTACCATCCGCCTAGACGCACAGTTCGGGACCCCCTACCCGAGATCCGCCGGTTTTGACACCGACATTGGTGCTTTCATTGAGAGTTCCTCTGTGCCGTCGCCGATAGGAAGGATGCCTCTTCCCGTCTTTAAAGATGGAGCCATCACCAAAGGAGCTTTGGCCGCCGGCCAAACTATCCGGCTAGGTGGTTTTCTTATGACCGCCTGTTCGGCCACCGCTTCAACGACGACCTCTCGGGTCATCAAAAGCAATCTTCACGTCAACTCGGAATTCGCCGAGTAGCTGGATCCAACAGAGCTCTCGTCCGTAAACGAGCTCTTGGATCACATCGCCGCCCTTGGAGTCGCTACAGACTACAATCAGATTGGGCTTAAAACCGATCTGAGAGAGATTAACTCTCCCCAGGTTACCCACCACGTTGCGGTGGTAGAGGAACGACGCGGCGACTCTTCTCCTGTATTGAAAACTAGTCATGTCCGGACTCCCGAACCCTCCATGCCGGATTCCTGCGGAGGGACGGACTTTGATCGAGCACTGAACCTAAAGTCAGGCATCAGACCGGACTCGTTGGACAACGTCCAGCAATCCAAGCTTCCAAATTCGGAAACTCTTAGGCCCTTGAGCCTTGAGATAGGTGGGGTTCCGGACTTAATTCCACCCACCCACCCAGACATATGCGATCTATCTCAAATCCGGCAAGAGCCCGCCAAAGCAAGACATCATTATTGGGCGATTCTCCGGTTATGGACAGGATAAAGGACTGCCGTGAGGAAAACGCAATTTCAATTTTCTGCAATAATTACACGGACAAGGGAATCTTGAACATCGTCAGTCGTCGCGAAATTACACGCTTCGCGATCAAGCGCCCATAATACTGAAGTCTCAGGCGATGGAGAGTTTCCGAAAACCAAACTAAGTTTTGGGACAATCCGCCCGAATACAACCCTAGTCTGAAATAAAAGGGTGCATCACACTCAGGCACCAGGTACAAAAACCAAAAAGCAAAAACCCCATAAAGGGCACGGAACCGTACTGAAAGGTTGGCTCAACGGACCCTGTAAAATTCTGTCTATATGCCACTCCAACACATAGCCTTGAGCATGTTGAATATTTGCGGCGGTGGCCAAAAGTGGCGAAGAGCTTCTAGCCCGGAGAGCCACTCCAATAATACCAAGACGGCGTCAACAGTCTTTGAGACTTTCGATCAAATAATATGCGAAACAAACAATCCACACCTACGCCAAGTCTACCAAGTAGCAACAACAAATCCATGGAGCAACACGGCCATCACCTTCAACGCCAACGATTTAACCTAAGTTCGAACAGCCCGAGCACCACCGCATTGGTCCTCGGTCCAATAGTGGACGGCTTTCGTCTTACCAAGGTACTCATGGATGGCGGCAGCAGACTAAACCTCATCTATGAAAACTCTTCAAAAATGGAAATAGATCGGAGCCGCATTGAGCGAAGCAAAGACAACCTTTAGAGGAATAATCCCTAGTCGGGAAGCGCTGCTGCACAGAAAAATCACACTTGATGTGGTGTTCGCTTGTTGGCGATTCTGACAGTCCGAAGAGGTCACGTTCCAAGTGGCCCCGTTCAGCAGCGGATATCACGCTATATTAGGACGAGAGGCATTCACAATTTTTCAAGCCATACCCCACTACGGGTACATGAAGCTTAAGATGCCTGGGCCCGGCGGAACAATCACTCTCGTTAGTGATCCGGACATAGCACTCCGCGCCGAAAACAAGACAGCCGCATTAGCCCTAGAGGCACTATCCGAAGCCCTAACGGCGGAGGAACTCACTGCACTGCGCTCTACGGTGAATAGGGACGATGTGATACTCGATAAGAGACCCAAGTCCACCTCCTTTAAACCAGCGGATGAAATAGTCAAATTCCAGGTCCATCCAACGGACCCAACAAAGACGGCCTCCATCCGGGCACAGTGGAACCCTGATGTAGATGCCACACTGCGAGAATTCCTTCGGGAAAATTGGGACATCTTTGCCTGGCACCCTTCAGATATGCCAGGAATCCCACGCAGATTGGTAGAACACAGCCTAAACATCCTAAAAGGATTCAAGCCAATCAAACAGGCTCTTGGCGATTTTCGAACCCAAAAGATAGGCAATGGGAGAAGAGCTAGCCAAACTCTCGGAAGCCGGATTCATCGAGACATCAAACATCCGGATGGCTAGCAAACCTGGTAATGGTACCAAGAAGGATAAATCACAGGGGCCTATGTGTCGATTTTAAAGACCTCAACAAGGCCTGCCCAAAGGATCCCTTCCCCCTCCCCCGCATCGACCAAATAATCGATGCTACTGCAGGGCACGATTCATTGTGCTTCCTTGATGCATACTCCGGCTACCATCAAATTAAGATGGCGGAGGCGGACCAAGCCGCAATAGCGTTCATTACTCCATATGGACCATTCTGCTTCAATACGATGCCCTTCGGACTCAAAAACGCCGGCGCAACATATCAGCGCATGATTCAGACATGTCTGGCTACCCAGATTGGCAAAACAGTAGAGGCATACGTAGACGACGTAGTCGTCAAAACCAAACACGTCGAAACTCTAGTAGACGATTTGAGGCTCACATTCGACAACCTCCGAGCATATGACATCAAGCTGAATCCGGAAAAATGTGTTTTCGGTGTACCAGCCGGAAAGCTCCTGGGCTTCATCGTATCCGATGAGGAATTGAAGCAAACCCAGCCAAGATCCGAGCTCACACAGCCGGATATTCCAAAAGACCTCAAACAAATACAAAAATTGACTGGATGCGTGGCGGCTCTAAGCCGCTTCATCTCCCGTTTGGGATAAAAGGCCTTGCCCCTCTATCGCCTCCTCAGGCGCACCAGACACTTCGAGTGGACGGATGCTGCCACTGCCGCACTCGAAGAAATAAAAGCCATATTGGCAACAAATTCGGTCCTGGCTGCGCCTAACCTGGGCGAACCAATGTTGTTATATATTGCGGCAACACATCAAGTTGTAAGCGCCGTGCTCGTCGTCGAACGAGAAACAGAAGGGCATAAATTCCCTCTTCAAAAACCAGTGTACTACGTATTCACTGTCTTAACTCCCTGCAAGTCCCGTTACCCGCACTATCAAAAAATAGCGTATGCGGTGTTCATGGCATCCCGGAAGCTCAGACACTACTTTCAAGAGTGTTCGATAACAGTGGCCTCCGAAGTGCCCCTCAACGACATTATAAATAACCGCGACGCAACGGGCAGAATCGCAAAATGGGCCATTGAGCTCTTACCATTCGATATGACCTACAAACCTCGGCGAGCTATAAAGTCGCAAGTCCTGGCCGACTTTGTCGCTGAATGGACTGAAGCCGAACTCCCTAAAGAGTACGACGCATACTCCAATTGGATTATGCATTTCGACGGCTCCAAAATGTTGGCTGGCTTGGGGGCTGGCGTCGTATTGACGTCCCCAACCGGAGATACAGTCCAATACGTACTTCAGATAATGTACACGGACTCCAACAATGCAGCCAAATACGAGGCCCTCCTACATGGCCTCCGGATGGCAATCTCCATGGGCATTCAACGCCTAGAGGTGCGCGGGGATTCAAACCTTGCAATATCCCAAGTAAATGGAGACTTTGACGCCAAGGATCCGAAAATGGCAGCCTATCGTAACACTGTCCTAAAAATGTCACCGGTTCAAGGACTCGAATTCCACCACGTAGCCCAAGATAATAACCAAGCAGCTAACGTGTTAGCACGATCAGCGAAACGTGACGCTGTCCTCCAAACATCTTCTGGAGCGGCTCTTTAAGCCATCCGTACTATGGGAAGAGGAGTCCGAAATAACAACCCGAAGCAACAAGCACCACCCAACACGAACAATCGACATAATCGGTGCTCAGCCGATGAAATAACACCTTCACCCACGAAATAATGGCAGTAATTGCCCGTGGATGAGCCATTCCTAGCCTACTTAATTAGGAAGGAACTTCCCGAAGACCAAAATGAGGCCCGCTGCATAGTTCGGCGATCTAAAGCCTACAAGGTCCACGAGGGAGAACTTTATAAGAAAAGCACAACCGGAGTCCTTCAAAGGTGTATCTCCGAAGAGGAAGGGTGAAACCTTCTGGCTGAAATTCATGCCGGACTAGGCGGACACCACGCCGCAGCTCAGGCCCTTGTACGCAAGGCCTTCCGTATAGGATTTTATTGGCCGACGGCCCGGGCAGATGCTCAGGACTTAGTCCAAAGATACGTTGGTTGTCAGCTCTTTGCTAATCAAAGCCATATGCCACCTACCGCCCTCAAAACTATACCCATTACCCGCCGTTCATGGTCCAGGGGCTTGACATGGTTGGACCCCTTAAAGGGGAACCCACAAGCAAAGGTACCTATTGGTCATGGTGGACAAATTCACCAAATGGATAGAGGCCAAGCCGTTAAAGCGGCGAGTCCGGACAGTGATAGACTTCATATCCGGGGTAGTACACCATTATGGCGTCCCCCATAGCATCATCACCGATAACGGCACGAACTTCACAGCCGACGAGGTTAAACTCTGGTGCAAAAATATGGGCATCAAGCTCGATTACGCTTCAGTCTATCACCCTCAAACCAACGGTCAAGTTGAGCGAGCAAATGGTCTAATAATGAGCGGCATCAAACCCAGACTAGTGCGGTCCCTTACAGAATCCAATACGCACTGGGTAGAGGAGCTCGGCTCCGTACTCTGGGGACTGCGGACCACGCCAAACCGTACTACCGGATTCACACCATTCTTTATGGTATATGGCGCAGAGGCAGTTTTGCCCTGCGACATAATTCATGACTCACCTCGAGTGCGCATGTACGAAGAAAGAGAAGCCGAGCTGGATCGGCAAGACAGCTTGGACGCATTGGAGGAAGAACGCGATGTGGCAAAGGCCCGTTCCGCATTCTATCAGCAGCAGGCTCGAAGATATCAAAGCAGAGAAGTACGGGCCAAAACTTACAACATTGGCGAACTAGTTCTACGCCTGCCGGACAAGAAAAAGGACAAACTCAAGCCCAAATGGGAGGGTCCCTTCATCATCGACCAAGTCCTGACCGGCGGAGCATACCGTCTGCGAAATGCATCGGACAACCGACTCGAGCCGAACCCATGGAACGCGGCCCGCCTCCGAAGATTTTACGCCTAGCGCCGGACTAAGAGTTCATTTCCTTCCTCCGTCCATATTTTTACACTTCAGCCGTCTTTTCATTTCTCTCTTTTCTCTCACCTTTTTCATAAAAGCCCTTAGAGGCCTATTTGCGCATTGATTGCACACACTTGATGTGCTATCCGCACTCATTATACCTGGGGGCTTCTTTACCAGAAGCTTACTTATCCGGGCTTCATGCCCAGCACATGTGTCAAACTTCCACATGTACCTTTTATTCACCATTATATGCATCGATATGACTTAAGTTTTGGCCAAGCTGGGTTGCCTGGCTCCTGTGCTTACCCCTACGTTCCCGATTGTTCGGCTAGGAGGTAAAGGGAGCACCTCTGCGATTATTACTGCCGGGTCAGCCGAATGTGTACCTCAGACTGGGTGAAGCCGAAAGCTAGCGTTCTTAAGAGAATATTCGGTCGGTGACTTGAAAGACGATTTTTTACATATTTATCTATCTGCCCCCAGATGTTTTCCTGCTTTTTTCATAGTCCGGACATGCACTTTAGGGCATGCCTCCCAGGGAAAGGAACCCTTAACGGAATTATTCTCCCTGGAAGATGTTTCTTACTAACCATGTAATATAACATAACTAGTTGGGCACTTGTCTGATAAAGCACTAATGGCCCCTACGCCTGGTCTCCATGCATGCCCCGGTTGTGTCATAACCGAGAAGGTATTCGGACACACTCCGGACTCTAGGGTCCCGAGGTCGAAGCAAAAAGGTCGGCAAAGACAAACGATCTACAATCCGGCTAGAAGGCATTTTACATGTCATTTTAAATACATCGTCAAATTGACTGACTGTACTCCTCCTCAATCCCGTCTAACAGGCTATCTAATTTACAGTCCCGTTGGGAATACTTAGCGGCCAACTCTACTTGGCCATACACTAAGTTCACAGGGATCTCCTTCCCATCGGGCCCCACAGGTCCGACCTCGGCCATGTGGTTTGGATCCGCCTTCCTGTGCAGCGTCTTCACCATGGCCCAGCCTCCCTGGCACCTTAACGGCAGGCCGATATCTTCCATAAGCGGAAGCGCTGCCATGCTCCCTAAAGCTTCTCCGCAAGCTCTCCAAGGCCCTCGGGTAGGGAGACGGATGGCCATAGGGCCTGGACGACGCCACTCATCGCCTGCCGAACACGTTCGAGCAGCTGCACCATCTCGGGAAGTTGGTCACCCGTCGAAACGGGCATTTCCTCCGCAGGGCGACCTGTGAGTGCACCTACAAGGCATATTTTTGTCAATAGGCTTCCTCGCCGAACTCTTCTTTTCAAAAGAATTCGCTCAAGCACTTACCATAGATGCCGCGACGAAGCCGCTGATTCTCCTTCACGGAGCCAGACAGCTTGGCCCGAACACCTTTCAGCTCTTCCCCAAGCTGGGTGTGGGCATCCTGGAGTTTGTTTCTCTCCTGCTGTACCTTCATAAGCACCCTCTCGACGGCCTTCAGCTGCCGCAATAGGTGTTGCTTGTCCGGATCCAGTCCGTCAACATCTGCAATATCAAAGTCAGACTTACACACACGCCGCACACTGCTTATCTTTTTGAAATAATGTGTTACCAGGAGGGGTCTATGTGTCTCCTCCTGCGGCAGCGAAAAGACCTCAAGTTGGGCCTTGCACTCTTGTAACTCCCGGGACAATTAAGATTCTTCTCAGAAGATCCTCAAATTATATGATCCTTAAATCAGTTACTTTAACTACTTTAAGTCTCGGGAGCTCTTGGCATATATAACCATTAAAATCTCATACCAGTATGTCTTTTACATATTGCTCCGTGACTCGGTTAAACCATCTCGAGCAGCACGGAGTGCGCGTCTCCGTGTTAAAGGCGTCAGCGCCTGGGAGAAACACGCGTCACGCAGAACTGTCGGCGACGCCTATGATTCATGGCGCTCTCCACCTCGCACACAGTGGCGGACAGCCGATCGGCATCCTCCACTGGAGGAGAATCCGGCTCGCGCCTTGCGCTCGCCTCCCCCTCCAGACCAGGCGTTGGAGCCTGGCGGGCGGAGGCTTGGTTGGCAACCTCTCCGGACACCGTCCGGCGAGTGCTCTTTCTCCTGGAAAGATCATGAGCATTAATACACCTCCTGGAAATCCTTTTCCTAAATAACAAGACGCGGGCTATACCATTGCAGTGACGTTTCGACCCGCGCCGCACTCCTCTTCCGCCTGCGGGGCCGGACTGGCCCTTGTTGGTCAGCCGCCATGGGCTCGGCTTCCTGCCTTGAAGGCACCTCCTGCGAGACACCATTATATACGGTGGTCAGAAATGCGCAAGGACAAAATGATGGTGTCAGGACTTCGGTCATATTCACCTGGGAAGCCGGGGTTAGGCCGGGGTAGTCAGCCGTGATGGCGACTAAAGCATTGTCCATGCTGAGTTGGTGGAACACCCTGTCAATTAGCTCCACCTTTATGTCCGGATCCTCTTCGGAGGCCGGATCAAGGGATCTTCCCGGATCCTCGGGTTGTGGGGCCGGACTACGTATGCTCTCCACAGTCCGGTGCAGTTCCTGTGTCAAATCCATAAAATAAGGTACTTAACTTTGAAAGCACGGGTCGGATAAATGAACGTCCGCTTACCCAGCTCCGAGGGTTATTCATTGAGAACCCATTCAATGGGCTCGTCTGGAGGAAGTCTTCCTTCTCCCCCTTGTACAGGCCGGACAAAATCTTCACCAGATCTTCGACCGACTCCGGCCCTTTGCGGCCATGACGGGTGGCATCATTTTCCCCGTTGAAATCCCACATGGGGTGGCCCCTGTATTGCAGCGGCTGCACCCCCCGCATTATGCACGTGGCCATGACTCCAATCATGGTCAATCCGGAATGGGCCAGCAATCTTATCCAGCCCATCAGATAATGGACGCCCTTGTCTTCCTCCAGTTGAGGGCTCCGCGGGCGCCAGCTTAGGCGTTTCTTCAGAGGAGCCCCACTAAACTCCGGGAGGCCGATCCGAACTGGGTCCGGCAGTGGAGCGTCCTCTAAATAGAACCATTCGAAGGCGGTCTTGGACGCCTTCTTCGGGGTTCGGAGGGTATCCGGTCCCGCGATCGCCATATTTCGCACCGCCCACTTGATATATTGACCCCTCGTGAGAACGAAGTGCAATGAAATAGCCTCTTCCACAACAAGCAAAATGGGGTCGATGCCGAGAATAGCTCGCAAAGAGCTACAAAACCCGCGATATGTAGAATAGAGGCGGCGTGAGGTGATGGAGCTGGAGTCCGTAGAACTCCGTGAGCCCGCGAGGAACGGATGTACAGAAATCCAAGCCCCTTATCGGATAGGGGAAGCACACCCACTCTCCTTTAGAGGGGCTAGGGGTGGCCTCCGCTTGCTTCCCACCTTTGTAGGTGGCCAGCCCGGCTCGAACCGGGACCATAAAGGCCGGAGGAAGATATCCCTCCGCTTGAAGCTTCACCAGTTCGTTGTGCGGAACCGAGCATCTCCTCCAATCTCCTGGCGGAGGGCTGGGAGCGCGAGAGGAGGAGGCGCGTCGACGGTCCATGATGGAATGGGTTTAGGTCAGAAGCGCTCCGATGAGTACTCGCGGAAGGAGGGTGGTGTGATTTGGATCTGGATTCTTATCTGTCTTATAGGCAAATTATTTGCGCAGCTAGGGGGTAAAACATAAATGATACCCTGGCTTTTCGCATTCGTGCGACGCGTGGAAGAGGGCCATTATTGGGCGTGGAAGCCAAGGAGCGCGACATTTGTAAGGGAGCCGGACACTATTCGGCAAGCACATGGAATTTGGAGGAGAACCCGCCTTGCAAACGCCGAAGACTATATATGCGCTGGACTTATCGTCATTGAAGCTTTGGTTCAGGGACTCTTGAGGAGTCTGGACTAGGGGTGTCCGGATAGCGGACTATCATCATCGGCGGACTCCAAGACTATGAAGATACAAGATTGAAGACTTCGTCCGTGTCCGGATGGGACTTTCCTTGGCGTGGAAGGCAAGCTTGGCGATACAGATATGCAGATCTCCTACCATTGTAACCGACCCTGTGTAATCCTAGCCCTCTCCGGTGTCTATATAAACCGGAGGGTTTTAGTCCGTAGGACAAACAACCATTACAACAATCATACCATAGGCTAGCTTCTAGGGTTTAGCCTCCTTGATCTCGTGGTAGATCCACTCTTGTACTACCCATATCATCAATATCAATCAAGAAGGAGTAGGGTTTTACCTCCATCGAGAGGGACCAAACCTGGGTAAAAACATCGTGTCCCTTGTCTCCTGTTACCATCCGCCTAGACGCACAGTTCGGGACCCCCTACCCGAGATCCGCCGGTTTTGACACCGACAACGAGACCCCGCGGCGGCTTGGTGATTGTAAGACGTGGGTCCTCTTGTGTCCAAAGAGTCTGCTTCGTATGAAGGCGGCCGGGAGTACATCTACGACCACGCAGCCTCCGCAAGGTATGAACATCAGCACCCCACCTACCCAATTAGAGTCGCCTATCGTGCCGGGTGATAGCGGACGGGGTGAGTAAGAGGCTCCATTAGTCGTTGATGACGTCGCCGCCGTCGAAAAAACAATGCATGATATCGATGCCATGGATGAGGATGAGGATGACGATGACACTCTACAGTATCTCAATACTAGCACCTATGACGACGGAGGAGTGATGGCTCAGCAGTATGAGTACTCAGGGTTTGAGCATCATGAGTCGTCACCTAAATTTAAGGAGGATGAACGTATTATAGTCAACCTTCAAGTAGGAAAGAAACATAGGAAGAGATCGAGGAAAGGCAAGAAAGCTCCTGATATGATCCAGCCGCCTCAGCAGCCTCGGGTTCAAGACCGTATACCTATCCCCGGTGCAGCAAAATAGCATATCCCCAGTGATCTGATCCTACCTAAGAAAGCGATAGAGGCCATGTACGATGATCTAAGGAGACTTCATGATGATGTGCTACAGAGAGAGAAAAGCCTGATCGCCTCGGAAAATCCAGGATACCCACTCTCCGTGGTTAACGTGCCGCGGCAAAGGTTGCACGTCGACACATTCCCCACGGAGAAGTTCTTCCTTCCATTCAATTACATCTTCGACATGTTTCACTTGACAAGGTTAGATTTTACGTTTGTCCGCCTTTTTGCCTTGTACATGAACTACATCATCGGGATTGAGCAGATACCTCATATCTGCATTGTTGACCTGTACTTCATGCATGAGGCCTTCTTGGCAGTTTTCCCAAAGCACCGTGAATACGCGAGGGACTACATCATCGATTTCATGGTCTCCAATAAGGACAAGGAGATGATTCTCATGCCTTATCATCCCGTGTAACTCATCCGCGCATATATCCTTCCTTTGATTTCAATTGTTCATTTGCACGGTGGAGGCTAATTTGAGGTGTACTTATTTTGCGCAGCGGCGGGCGCGCCATCCTCATCATCCTTTACCCTCGATTCTCCCACGCTCTTTACTTGGACTTGTCAAAGAACATGACCAAAAAGGATTACACCCACATCAAGTCTGTTCTCGACAGTGCTATCTTTAGGTACGACATACGGGGTGGAGAGATCATGACCAAGAAGGCAAAGAACCGCGTGCCCGCCTTCGGCCATAAGACCGACTTCTGCTGCATCCAGCAACCGAGTGGTACTCTAGTGATGGATTCTATGTCCTCCACCACATGCTAGAGTACAGACGGGATCAGCAGAACCTTCGCATGTCACCTACATCCAGCGGTGCCCATATTCTGCAATAGGCAAAGAACTTAGGAGATATCGAGTATCATCGACTTTGAGCTGAGTTCTATCACATCCAGCGTGAACTTGCCCAAATCATCATGAAGGAGGTCGTAAAAAAACAGGGATGTTCTACGAAGAAGGGCAAATGTCGTGGGAAGATGTCTGAACACGCGTATCGGCTCAACGTCTCGACATGAAGCCTTTCACTAAGCTCGGGGACTATCTCCCTGACTTGGATGGATGGCACGACATGTTGGAGTGATTGACGATACATGACAATGTTTCCGTTTAGTCCATGCTTTCTCTATGACGAAACTTTCAGTTATGCACGACGAAACTTTATTTGTGATGTAATTAAACCATCCTCCTCAACTAGCGAAGATCACTCTAGTTAGGGCATTTTGGGTACGATGAACTTTGTTATTTATGCTTATGATATGTTGCTTCTATTTTTGCCAAGTTTGTCTCTTTCTGTTGCTCAACTATATATGTTGCATATCATCGACTCATGTGACGATGCAGGTGCATAGATCATCGATGGCGAAGAAGTGCTATGCAAAGAGTATACGACGAGTGGCCGGAGTGTCAGGACCGGGTGTACCGGTTTCCGAGCGACAGTCACTAGTTAGTTTAGGTTCACGCTAGTGCAAGAGAGGGATACGAACCGACGCCTCAAGAAGTACTACATTATGTATGATGAGACATGTCATGTAACTTGTATAGCTATATCGTGATTATGATGTGACGACATGATTTGTGTTGGATGATATGATGATACAATTATGTGTATGATGTGATGAGCATATTGCATGTTTCTGATATGATTAGAATACTATATAAAACCTGTACAAAAACATCGCAAATACACAGCAAAAAAATATATATGAGAAAATATAGTAGTAGCGCTCTTTAGGCCTGGATAGGAAAACGCTACTGCTAAAGCACTTAGCCGTAGCGCTGATTGGGAAAGTGTTGCTGCTAAGTAGGTATAGCAGTAGCGCGTGTTAAACAACGCTACAGCTAAACGTTAGATGTAGCATCATATCCGTAGCGCGGTACCCCGCGCAACTGATAGCCCTTAGACCCGCGCTACTGCTAGGCTTTTCCCTAGTAGTTTTATGATGTATATTACTGAGAGGGCCCAGAGATACCTCTCTGATACTCGGAGTGAGAAATCCTAATCTCGATCTATGCCAACCCAAAAAACACCTTCGGAGATACCTGTAGAGCATCTTTATAATCACCCAGTTACGTTGTGACGTTTGATAGCACACAAGGCATTCCTCCGGTATACAGGAGTTGCATAATCTCATTGTCGAAGGAATATGTATTTGACATGAAGAAAGCAATAGCAATAAAACTGAATGATCAATATGCTATCCTAGCAGATGGGTCTTGTCCATCACATCATTCTCCTAATGATGTGATCCCGTTCATCAAATGACAACATGTGTCTATGGTTAGGAAACTTAACCATCTTGGATTAACGGTATTTTGTCTATGTACCCACACATGTATCAAGTTTCCGGTTAATACAATTCTAGCATGAATAATAAACATTTATCATGAAATAAGTAAATATAAAATAACAACTTTATTATTGCCTCTAGGGCATATTTCCTTCATATCCAACCACCCATTCCTTCACAAGCAAATCCAGACTTCCCTATGATTAAGTATGAAGATGACATAATTTAAATTCCTACCATACACAACCAAATACTGCAAGTAGATCATCTTCTTAAGCACTTTGCTGCCCAGACTGGGCTTAAGATCAATTATCACAAATCTGTTCTGGTTCCACTGAATGTCCATGAGGAAAACCTGGCACAAATTTTGGACACTCTAGTGTGTAAACAAGGAACCTTTCCATTTACTTACCTAAGATGCCATTGACAGTCAACAAACTGAGAACTAAGGATTTCTCTCCCATTTGATAGTAAATTGAGAGAAGATTAATGGGTTGCTCCACCCTGATCTCCTATGATAGCAGACCGTTGTTGATTAAATCTGTCTTCTGCTCTTCCAATCTTCTTCATGAGTACTTTTCCCCTCCAGTGGCTATTATAGATCAAATCAATAAAAATATATCAAACATTTCTTATGGAGGAAATTTGGACAAGACCAACCTAGACATGCCTTAATTGCTTGGACAAAGGTTTGCAGGCCGAAATCTCAGGGGGTTTGGGAGTTTTGGACATATACCAACATAATAAATCTCTAATGATGAAAAATCTTCATAAGTTCTTCAATAGAGAGGATCTTCCATGGGTAAATATAGTTTGGGAAACTTATCACTCCACCCAGTTACCTGGCTCTCGGCTGGAAGGTTCAAGCTGGTGGAGGAAGCATTTGAAACTCCTCCCACTGTATAAGTAATATTCCTCCTACAAACTTAGAGATGGCAGGGCCACTTTGCTATGGAAATACAAATGGTTACATGAGCCATTGTGCCTCAAATTTCTTGAGTTGCATTCTTATGCCACAGATGACAAAATCTTAGCTGCAGACTGGATGAATACAGAAGATCCAACTGAACTATTACATACTCCAATGTCTGAACAAGCCCTCTCTCACAATGATCTTTTGGGGCTAATTGAATCTCACAAAAATTTGAACAGGAATGACAAATGGATTGGGACAGGGCAAGGAGAAAGATACTCTTCCATAAATATGTATAGACAGATCTGTGGTGGAACAGAAGACCATGGACTATTCAAATGGTTGTGGAAAACTGCAAACAGATTGAGGCATAAAATTTTCTTCTGGTTATTGTTGCATGACAGAGTTAACACCAGAAATCTTCTAAAGAGAAATAACTTTTCCATGGAAAGTTATATATGTGCCCTCTACAATGACCAAACCGAGGAAGTGAACAAACATCTTTTTTGGGACTGCAGTTTTTCTCAAGATTGCTGGAATAGTATTATTCCTACTAAGAAGGTGGGCATGTCTATGGTGGATGATATCTTACTGGCCTATTAGCTACTGCCAAAACAATTTGCACTTGACATTATTATCCAAGAATGCTGGAGCTTATGGATGCAAAGGAATGACAAGATTTTCAGACAAGAAGTTCCTAGTGTTAATTGTTGGAAATTCAGATGTAAGACATATTTGAGATTGCTGGAGCACAGAATTGAAGTAAAACATTTGGAAGGGATAGAGCAATGGATTACCACACGTCTATGATGAGCGAGAGATCAGGGAATTGATTGAAAAGATCAATCATGATTTCCAGAACAGGCATTGGTTGAAGCTTTTAGGCTTTTATTTTTCCGTTGATCTTTGTACATGTAATTATTACGGTTTATGGGTGTTGAATCGGGAGATGGGTACCTTCAGACAGCAGCCTCGCTTCCTGTCTTGTTGCCTGCGTGAGTGTGTGTCTCAGATGTGGCGGCTCTCGCGGGACAAGAGAAGAGGGGCTCCTCTTCTAGGTTAGCACCTCTCATGGGCTTGGGCCCAAGAGATAGATCTTGATGGGCTAGGGCCCATACCGGTTCAACCCTCCCCCTCAAGATGGCCGGTAGATATCTATCATCCCCATCTTGTCACACGCCAAGTTACAGTCCTTTGTTCCCAGTCCCTTTGTCAAGCAATCTGCAAACTGTTGCCCAGAGCTGACATGAGTAAGGTGATGATCCCGCATCAAGTTTCTCTTTAATGAAGAAGCGATCAATTTCCACATGCTTCGTCCTATCATGTTGAACTGGGTTATTAGCAATGGCTATAGCTGACTGATTGTCACACAACACCCTTAAGGGTCCCTTCCTCAAAAGTTTCAACTCGCATAGTAGGTGCTTCACCCAGAGCATATCACACAACCCTTGAGATAATGCTCTATATTCAGCTTCTGCTGTTGATCTAGACACAACAGTTTGTTTCTTGCTTCTCCATGACACAAAATTTCCTCCCACAAACACACATGCTTTGAAGTTGATCGTCTATCATCTTGACAGCTAGCCCAATCGAGTCACTATAGCCATCCACCTCAAGATGTCCACTCTTCGCAAACCACAACCCTTTACCCGAGTCCCCTTCAAGTATCTCGGGATTATGTGAACAATATTAAGATGCCCACTCCTTGGTTCATGCATGTATCTGCTCACCACCCCCACGGCATACGTAATGTCAGGCCTGGTATGACACAAGTACAATAACCTCCCAACCAGCTTCTGATAATCTTCCTTATTCACTAGCTCACCTGATTGTGCTATTACTTGATGATTTTGTTCAATCGGAGTAGGGGCTGCACGACATCCCACCATGCCCATGTCACTCAAAAGATCCAAGGTGTATTTTCGTTGGCACAAAGATATTCCCTTCTCTGTCCGAGACACTTCTATGCCAAGGAAGTACTTTAGATTTCCCAAGTCTTTACCTCAAACTCCTTGCTCAGACACCCCTTCACTCTCTTTATTTCCTCATCATCATCTCCGATGATGATGATATCATCAACATACACTGCAACAATGGTGATCTTCTTATCAGTGTGTCTATAGAACACCGGGTGATCACCATTACATTGGCCATACCCCATATTCCAAACAGCTCATCTGAACCTATCAAACCATGCCCTCGGCGATGTCTTCAGACCATACAAGGATTTCTTCAGCCTGCATACCTTCCCCGTAGTCTGTTATGTGCCAAAACCTGGTGGTGTCTCCATGTATACCTCTTCTTTCAAGTCACCATGTAAGAAGGCATTCTTGACATATAACTGGTGCAATTTCCACCCAAAGTTTGCAGCACACGAGACCAATACCCGTACTATGTTCATCTTTGCAACTAGAGCAAATGTTTCATCATAGTCAATTCCATAAGTTTGACTATATCCTCTGGCGACCAATCTAGCCTTATACCGTTCCACCTTGCCCTCAGGATTCTGCTTCACAGTAAAAATCCACTTACAACTCATTGCTTTCTTTCCTGCCGGCAATGTGGTTAGCACCCATGTCTTGTTCTTTTTCAATGCTTCTAACTCCTCTATCATCGATTCACGCCACTTCGGATCTTGCTTTGCAGCCTTCCAATCCTTAGGGATAGACACAGTTTGCAGAGAGGTAACAAACGCCTTATATGAAGGTGACAAAGCCTTGTAAGACACAAAATTGCCAATATCAAGGTCATCACAAGCATCATCCTTTGGCAGAGCCTTCCTTGCTACCTCACCCTTCCTTGCCGCTTCACGTGTAGGTTTTCATAGCGCAATGGGCAGCTCCACATGTCGGATGAGCTTGCCTCCTTTGCCTTCTGCTCCCCTGCACTCTTGCCTCACTACCTTGGTGCTCCCCCTGCACTCTTGCCTCCCTGCCTTGCTGCTCCCCCTGCACTTGTGGTTGCCGTTGAGAGTACACGGGGTATTAAATGCGCCATCGATCCCGAGCAGGGAACACAGAGCACCAATCTTAAGTGTATCGACAGTTGGCTCGACATGAGCCTGCACATCATCATCGGTGATGGTACTAACCAGAATTGTACCCACTATTGGTTGAACCTGAGCCTGCACATCATTATCAGCGTTAATGTCCACAGAATCCCCGTGAGTATGAGACACATCCTTCTCCCCCTCTTGACCATCATGCACACGGTGTAGGTGGTCAAGCTCTACAAACAGCAGACTGAGATCAGTTGGCTCACCATAGAATGGCTCAAACTCCCCAAACGTAACGTCCATACTTACAGACCTGCGTTTTTCAGAGGGACAACAACATTTACACCCCTGCTGACTAGACGAGTATCCCAGAAAGACACACTTCACTGCCCGAGGATCAAGCTTGCCAACAGATGGTCACTGATCACGAACAAAGCAGGTACTGCCAAACAACTTTGGCGGAACAACAAACTTATTATCTCCAACGAGCAAATCAGACGGAGATTTCATGCCAAGTATCCTAGAAGGTGTCTGGTTGATCAAGTATGTGGCTGTCATAACTGCATCATCCCACAAGAACTTAGGCACATTCATGGTAAACATCAACGACCGAGCAACCTCAAGAACATGACGATTCTTCCGTTCGGCCACTCCATTCTGAGGGGGGTGTCCGGACATGAAGTTTGATGAAGAATCCCATGGTCAGCCATGAAAGCCCCAAAAATGTTGTTCACATACTCCGTTCCATTGTCCGTCCCCGAGCACCTTGACACATGCACAAACCGGTTCTTTACAAGAGCATGGAAGTTCTGAAAACAGCTAAACACCTCATCCTTGTCACGCATCAAGTAAATCCAATTCATGCGAGAATAGCAGTCAATAAAGGTAGCAAAATACTTCTTCCCATTCATTGACACCACTGGACTAGTCCATACATCCGAATGAATAAGCATAAAAGGAGATATGCTCCTGAGCCCCTTACTCACATATGAGGACCGTGTGTGTTTTGCATATTCACAAGCATCACATGTCACTTGCCTTTGCCTATTCCACATAACATCCGGAAATATTCTACTCATCTTATCAAAAGATACATGCCCCATCCTCGGTGATGGATCATCGCCGCTTCTCCTTATCCTCCATGGTGTGCACACACACCAAGTCCGGCCGCACCTCACAGTCCATGTGCGAGCCGCTTCGCTGGTGTCGGTCCCAACCGTCTGGCTCGTTTATGCTTTGAATCAAGCAACCGAACTTGTCAAGGATCACCACGACAGTCCATTTGATCAATGAGTGCCTTTGAAAGAGACCAAATTGACAGAAAGGCTGGCACATGTACAATGACGATAGGAAATGGTCGAAGTACACTTTACTGTACCAACCCCTATGACTGGTTGTTTTGTGCCATCAGCCGTTTGTATAGTGCCCGTGTGAGAGGGAGGATGCTTAGTGTAAGACTCGAACACACATGATTACTAGCAACATGCTTAGATGCTCCAGAGTCAAGAACCCACTCTGGAGCACTCTCATTAGTAGAAAGAGATGCTCTTTCCGGATTACCTTCATCAGTGGAGGCCCAGTGAGCAAAGTCTCCATAGACAACATCATCTACATCTTTTCCTTTGGACGTCCCAATGTCTCCTGCAACAGCCATGTGAGCCCTCTGACCCCCTGCGTGTCCTGAGTAGCCACCTCTGCCTCTAGAAGCCTGGCCCCATGAGGTCTCTGAGTATCCACCTCTGCCTCTA
Source organism: Aegilops speltoides (assembly GCA_021437245.1). Classification (NCBI taxonomy): domain Eukaryota; kingdom Viridiplantae; phylum Streptophyta; class Magnoliopsida; order Poales; family Poaceae; genus Aegilops; species Aegilops speltoides. Next base: position 47,688,131 of record CM038144.1, read on the forward strand.
GCATTTCTACCTATGCCTGTTCCCCCTCTGTTATATCCCGTGCCTCTGCCACGAGTTGGACATTCTCTCTTCCAGTGACCTACCCCCCCACAAATATGACATTTGGTGGGATCTCCCCACTCCATGCGCTCAGTGACTGCAAATGTCGAAGCTGGCACAACATTCATGTCTGCATGCTCAAGGGATAGGCGCACCTCCTCTTGAGTCATCGCTGCAATAGCCTTGGGAATGGTAGGCAAACTAGGTTGGTGCAACAGGGAAGCCTTCCTGCCATCAAAGCAACCTTTGAGGCCAGCCAAAAATTTCAGCACATGCCTGCGTGCCATCCACTTATGCTGACGACTCGATTGAAGCAGCGTCATAGAGTTCGAGGGATCATAGCTATCTGGTCACCCACGAGCTGCAGATTACGCCACGTATGTCATCAGCGACATGCCATCATCTTGGCGCAACAACCTAATCTTGTCCTCAATGTGAGCAATGAGCATGGCATTGCCCTTGCGGAGTATTGAGTGGGCGAATCTTTCATATCTCGGCGGTGAGGATAGCCCCTCCACAGGCGTCCAATGGAGGCACCACGAGTTCAACAACCACACCATAAGTACAGAGTGGATGACCTTCCACCTCTTGCCCTCTGCACTACTCTTGTCCCCTGGTTCTACAACGATGCCCAACAAATATCCATCAAGCTCATACGCTCCACACCCACAAAGCCCTCTGGACCAGCTCAAATAATTTGTTGCCCCCTCTAGCTTCATGTCCGGGCGGCGTTTCAAGCTTTGAGCCACTTCACAGTCGAGCGATGGCCCCGAGTTGGACTCGCGAGGATCTTAGCGAGCTTCTCCAAAGCCTCGGCAAGACCAGTTGGTTCAGCCATCGTTTGACGGAATAAGCAGCAACAGCAAAACTCAGCCTCAAAGAATCTTCTTTCCCAATAAGCACCACCACAACCACAACAACACCAAGCTCACAACAGCAAGTCCACAGAGAAAAAAATCTACGTAAAACGCATAGCGGTCCAGCCAGAGCTCTTCTGTTCGAGCGAGCGATCCAGCGAGTGCGCCTCTTTCTTCTCTGCGCGGCACCAGAACCAGGCCGCACAAGCACCAAAGGCTTGGCAAGCTTCCGAGAACAACACAAGGAAGCGGCAGCAGTGCAGTTCCTCTTCTGTTCAAGCGGCACCAACGATAGCAGCTCCCGCGCGGCGACTTCTTTACAGCCCAAATCCGCCGCCGCCTTCTTCCTCCTCCTCTTCTTGCCGCGGCCGCTGCACACCCGCAGCAGCCCTCCTCGGCCGCCCCCCCGCAGCTAGCCCCCGAGGGCCAAGCGAGACAAGAGAAGCGAGTCCCTCCCGGCAGCGTCGCGGCTCCTCGAGCCCAGCCACACCCGCCCGCCGCACCACAGCCAGACCAGCTGCCTCCTTTCTCGCTGACCCAGCTGGGCCCCACCGCCCGCGTCTCCGGCGAGGACTACGCCGCCACCATCATCGCATGGCTCGATACCATGTTGAATCGGAGATGGGTACCTTCACCAGCAGCCTCGCTTCTGTCTTGTTACTGCGTGAGTGTGTGTCTCGAGATGTGGCGGCTCTCACGGGACAAGAGAAGAGGGGCTCCTCTTCTAGGTCAGCACCTCTCATGGGCTTGGGCCCAAGAGACAGATCTTGATGGGCTAGGGCCCATACCGGTTCAACAATGGGTCATTTTTTTTTTGCATGCAGTAGCCCTCGCTCCACTACCGACCTAAAGGTGCTTGTGGTGACTTCGTCAATCTCAACATGGTATGTCAACTCAATCTCTTGGAGGTGCTCACGGGAATAGAATCTGTATGTGTGTTCATAGGGATGAGCATATGCGCGTATATATGAACGCTTACGTCTGTACCGTGTTCTAAAAAATAAAAACAGAGCCGTAAAAGGGCTGTCATGGCAGGCTTATTTTCCTGCGATGCGAGCAACGGGGTTTAACAGGCAACAATATCTGATATTTCACACTGCAGTGTCATCAGTTTATTCACACTCTTTCCATCGTACACAACCGGGTTTCATCGGAACTATTCATGATCTATTTATCAAGCACGAACGGCTTCAATGTTCCCAACATACAGACAAGCAGGCTGTAGCTATTTTTTCTTCCTGCCAAACATGTTATAATTTGGCGTTAATCTGATGCAATGCTAACTTAGCCAAGTCCTTCCGCAAGATCTTCCCCGCAGCATTTTTCGGTATGGAATCCACAAGGAAAACACGGTGTATTCGCTTATAGTGCACGACCTGCGATACACGACAGCCATTAGGCTCGGCTATGTCTACACATTATCTAGAGTGAAGTAGCTGTGTCAAACCTAGTCCCTACCTGTTTAGCAACGAAGTCTTTGATCTGTGCCTCATGCAAGTTGCTTCCGGAGCGTCCTACGACAAATGCCACCGGCAACTCGCCAGCCTGATCGTCCGGGTACCTGTATGAGAAACAGTTAACATGTGCTCTTCATGATGGTTGATATGCAGGGAAGATGTGCAACACATTTGTTACGTGTTATGGTGCATACTTACCCAACAACTGCGGCTTCGTCGATACCTGGGTGTGTTTGAAGCAGATCCTCCAGTTCTGCAGGAGCAACCTGCATTAGACAAAAGTAGAGTTTACATTAGGGGCACACGGTCCGTTCTAGATCCTCAAGTGGTTATCATCAATTTTGAAATAATAGTAGGTACTACCTGGTAGCCATTGTACTTAATTATCTCTTTCAGCCGATCAACCACAGAGAGGAATCCATCTTTGTCGATGAGACAAACATCCCCGGTTCTCAACCACCCTTCAGAATCTAAAATCTCAGAGGTGGATTCCTTGTCACCAAGGTAACCTATACAAATGTTTAACAAAAGATACAGTGTTTGTCAGTGAATTTTATATCCACTATCATGTGATAGCAACAGAAACCTAACATCTGACAAATCTGCTGAATGCTCCATTGACAAAAGAAGAGGCTGGCCTGGCAGAAAGCAATATCCATCAAGACTAACAGATTAGGATGTGATGTTGACTTGCTAGTTTATCAAGTAAAATGCAAATTGTCTTCATTTGTTAATGTCTGCTGTATTTCTTAAATTATATACACAGAAAGCATGGCTAGTGATTTTATGTAGCTTGAATGGCAGTCATCAACTACTACACTGGTTCGATGCTTGCGTTGTTTGTCTGCCTGACATATCATACTTTCACCAAGACAACAAATGAACCACAAAGAAGTATGTCTCCTCTCCTACTGTAAATTAACAATTCACCTTGCAAATGCATGTCGGTATATACTGCGGATGCCTTGAGCAACAGCTATCAAAACAACATTGCAGCAAAGTAGCATGATTGCTGAAATGAACCAGATGGATTGCTACCCTAATGCTTTTTACATGATAATGGCACTATTTTTCAGCTAAAACAGGTTTTTCTGGCTGTACCTTGCATTACAAAAGGTCCTCGGACCCAAAGCTCGCCAGGCACACCCGGAGGCAGAGCATCCCCTGTTGCAGGATCAATAATCTTCGCCTCGGCGCCCTGTGAAAGACGCCCAACTGATCCAACTCGTCGACTTTCTTCTACTCCAATGGAACGGCAAAAACCAGCCGTACTCTCGGTCAGTCCATATCCCTTTTGCAAGTGCAAGTTAACTCATCAGTAGCCATAATCAACAATACAAAATTGTTGGTATCAAAGATAACCGTAAGGCGCAATGGAATCATTGCAACACTACAGGCTTCAATTCTTCTTCTTTTTATTGAGAATCTTATAAAACAATTTTTGAGAATCTTATAAAACAATGGAATCATTGGAACAATACAGGCTTCGATTCTCATACTCTTAAGAAACAAAGATGCCAACCTGTGAAACACAGACGTGGGGAAATTTATGCGAGAACCGCCGTATAAGCTCTGGTGAGAGGGATGCGCCGCCGCAGAGCACCACCTGCAGCGTTGCTGCGCTGGCAGCCACACTCTCGTCGCCCTCAGCTGCTCGCACAATCGCCAACAGCGCCGGCGGCGCAACGGCTAGCCGCGTCACCCGGAACCTTCCCACCGCTGCCAGCACCACCCTGGTGTCAAATCTCCTCGCCGTGTGCAGCACAAGTGTTTGGGCCGCCATAACAGGCCTGAGGCAGAACACGAATCCGTAGACATGGAAGAGCGGCACGGTCAGCATCATAACCTCGTCTGGCGGCGCCGGACCAGGCAAGACGCGTGTCGTCATGAGGTTGCGGTGCGTGAGCACCACCGCTTTGGCGCTCCCGGTGGTGCCGGAGGAGTACAGTATCGCCGCCGGATCAGATTGGTATATCACATCCGCGTCCATGGCCAAGGCATCGCCGGGCCCGTGCAAGAGCGAGAAGAATCTCGGTGAGTCGAGGAGGACGGCGCTGAGCCCGGGCGGGAGCTTGCCGGCCGCGCTCGAGACGGCGAAGGCGACGGAGGGTTTCGAGAGCGCGGCGAGGTGGGCCAGTTCCCCTGCGGTCAGGGCCGGATTGGCGGGGGAGATGACGGCGCCGACGGCCATGAGCGCGAAGTAGAGCACGGGGATGTGGAGGCTGGGGGGCGCGAGGATGAAGGCCACGTCGCCGCGCGAGATGTGGAGCTCGGCGCGGAGAGCCGTGGCGAGGGCGCGGACCTGCCCGAGGAAGGCCGGGAAGGGGACGGCCTCGCCGGTGGCGGCATCGAGGAAAGCGGCGTGGGAGGGGAGCGGGGAGGGGAGGAGGGAGAAGGCGAAGGCCGGGAAGGAGAGCGGCGGGGATGGGGGCGGCAGCGGGATGGGCGCGCGGAGGCTGTGGAAGGTCCTCGTGACGGCGCAGTAGCCGCTCAGGGGGTCGACGGCGGCAGTGGACGGCATTATCACTGGCTCGACAATTAGAGGGTAGCTGGGTGGCAGCAGGGGGATGGGAGTGGGACACGACACAGCATTTGAGAGTCAGTGTGAGCGAGGATCTCCACGCTAACAACGAAACTGCTCTTCTTGATTGACGGAATAGTAACCAGAGTACTTTTAAGCATGGCCTACTCAACAAAAATGCTAGACATACAAAGACTTACACGCTTTTACACGCTCCTTTCATCTAACAACCAATCACAAACCACTCCCCCCCGATTTTCAGGGGGTGGGCCACCCCGCTCACCTATTGACCAATCAAGATTAACCATCCTGTAAAAGCCTGTAAATCGTTTGTACGCGTAGCATTGCAGGCCTACTCAGGGATTAAATTTTCAAATGATAAGTGTCACATGTGTGGCACGAAGTAACACCGTCCTACCGGTTTTTACAAATAAAATTGCCTAAAAAAACCCCAAAAAACTTAAATTTATCATCCAAACAGAAAGTTGACATGTTTCACAATTAAATTTGTCATAAAAAAAGTCAGGGCAGAATTGCTTCATGACACACATGTAGCACATAAATTTGATTTATTCGGTTACCCGCACGCCCGGCTGCCTGGCTCTCAAGGAACGGTTGAATTGTCTTTGTTTGTCCCTGTGAGCCATGTTGGAGTAAACTCATAGAGAGCACATGGCTACACGCTCTGGGATAAGCGGGAGACAACGTGTTGTTCTCAGAAAGCGCGTCATAAATCCCCTTACCGCTCTCTCCCATGTATTCACTGTCATTCTTTCTCATCAGCAACGCTGCGAGCATCAGTAGCGGGAAGATTTGAACGACGAGCAACGGCGATGAGAAGGTCTGAACGGCGACGATGAGTGACGACCATCTGAACACGCTTCATCACCATGGTGTCATGGATGTCAAGTCATGAACCCATCAGATCTATAGGAGGCGCATTTAGGATATGGATGTCAATTTAGGGTTCGATTTAGAATAGATTTGGGCGTCGGCTTAGGGCTCGATTTGGGTGTCAACTTAGGGTTATATTTGGGAGAAGATGAGTGAGATCTGAGGGAAGGTTGGTTTGACTTTGTGGTACTGTGTTGAGCAATAATCTTCACTGATGTGCAATCCATCTATTAGGGTGATCGTTGGTATGAGGGCTGGTTATACATATTGTAGTTTTCATCCTTGTACCAGCTCTACCCTTCTACATGACAACATGCAATAATGATCATTCAAGCTTTACACATGTGTAATATGCCAGAAATGTGCTAGTGTGTTGAGCCTATGTTCTTCATTGATGCACTCTACGGCCAAGTTGGTCCTCAACAATGCTACTCAGGGAAAATGCTCCAAGGATGCAGGGGAAGGCAGCGCCTCCAAGAGGCGTCGAGGGAGGACGACGAAGGCTCACCACTTCCATGAGAAAGTATCTCTAACTCACTTCTACAAAGGTGCTCTTAGCACCTGGTTGGACTTACTTCCCATCCCCGATGCCTTCTATCGGCACCTGTGAACCATCATGTTGTATATTTTCTGAAGACGAATACCAGAAGCAACTTGCAAGCCAGGCTCCGGGTTTTCAACAAGAGGGGGTTGCCATGCATCAAGGGTGGCCAGGGTTCACCATTTCTCACAAGCTACGGATCAACTACTTCTTGACATTCAAGGTCCTGACCCAAGATGCTTTCAAGGTCATACTCTTCGATCATGTAACGCCCCGGATTCGATGCGCCAGGTGTCCTTCAGTTATTCGTCGTCATTGCCATGTCATTTGCTTGCGTGTTGCACTTTGCCATGTCATCATCTGCATTTCATATCATGTCATCATGTGCATCGCATTGGCATACGTGTTCGTTTCATGCATCCGAGCATTTTCTCCGTTGTCCGTTTTGCAATCCGGCACTCCTATGTCCTCCGGCGTCTCCCTTTTGTCTCTCGTTGTGAGCGGGTGTTAAGCATTCTCGGAATGGCCCGAGGTTTGCCAAGCGGCCTTGGTATAGCACTGGTAGACCGCCTGTCAAGTTTCATGCCATTCGGAGGTCATTTGATACTCCAATGGTTAACCGGGTAGCCGTAAAGCCCTCTTTTGTTGCAGCCCAACACCCCTCCAAAGTGGCCCAAAACCCATCTAACTCCCCTCCATGCTCTCGGTCGTTCGATCACAATTGCATGGCCGAAAACCGCTCCTCATTTGGACTCTCCTAGCTCCCTCTATCTATATATGTGCACCTCTCCTCTAATCCCGGGTCCAAACCCTAGCCTCTTCCACCTCCGCGCGCCGGACATGTCCACTCCACCGTCGGACACGTCCAGTTGCCGCGCCGGACGAATCAGCCGCCGCCACCTGTCCTCCATCGCCGTCCTGCGCCCGCCCGCCAGAGCCCATCCAAGAACCCAGCGGGCCAGATCCGCCGCCTCGGCTTTGTCCGCGCCCGCCCGGCCGTCCGGCGTCGCCGTCGCCCTCCGGCCGCCGCCCGTCGCCAGCGAACCTCCGCCGCCCGCCCACGCCCGCCGCGCGCGCCGTGCCCAACCTCCGCCGCCTCGCCTTGCCGCTCCAGCCCGGCACCCGCCGCCTCGCCGCCATCGGCCGCGCGCCGCGTCGGCTCGTCTCCGGCCGCCCGCCGGCAAGAAACCGCCCGCCGCATCGCGCCCTTCTCAGCGCCCGGCCGCCCGAACGCGCCGCCCAGCGTCGGCCTCGCCGCCCAGCGTCGGCCTCGCCGCCCGCCGGATCCGGCGCCTCCCTCGCCGGCCCCCTCCTCTCCAGCCTCCTCCCTCGTCGCCGGCGTCGCCCAGCCCCGGCGAGCCCGGCCCCGCCTCGAAAACCATGCATCCCGAAGGTTGACTTTCCCCCTCCAAAATTCGTCCAAGTCCCGAATATTTGCATTATCATGCCATGTTCATCGCATCGTATCTCTGCATCCGTAGCTCCGTTTTGTGCGTGTAATATGTCAAATTGTTCATCTGGATGAGTACTTCATTTCATTCCATTGCATCATTTTCATTTGAGCTCATCTTGATGCCCGAAATGCTGTTGGAAGAGTGCATGTTGATGTTAATCTGCTGAAACTGTTATAACATGCTCATTTGTCATTTTTTCCATGTTTGATGTGTGCATCCTATGAGTTGATGTCTACATGTGTGTTGATCTATGCTATGCCATCTTTCCAGAGGTGCAATCCATGTATTTTTGTGACTTGTGTAGTGAGTGCATCGAGCTTGCTAAGTAGGATACTTGTTGTTGCTGTTTTCCTGACAGATTCTGTTATATTTTGTTGCTATGTTAACCTGCTGCTACAAGTCATTTAGTGCATTATTCAGAGATGTTCACTAAGGATGTTTTGTTATACATGTCTTGCTCTATCCATTCATGCCCCTGGTTGCATTTATAGCTTGCTGTAGCTTGTTCATATCTTGCTCCAAAGTTGCTAAATGATGTTGCTGTCAGCCTATTAACATTAAGTTCAATGTTTCCATGATTGTTTGCTAGTGATCCATGCACCCTATGACCTTGCTCTTGCCATGTATAACCATAAACATGTCTTCTTCTTATTGATTGCCTTGCCATGCCATGTATTGCTCTGTGGTGTGTGGTTCAAGCTCACCAACATGCCTACTTATTGTTGTTCCTGCCATGTATGAATCTGTCATATAACTTGCCATGTTTACATGGGTGCCATCATATCTTCTGTTCCTTTTTGGCTCATGGTCAGTAAGGGACTGTTGTTCTATGCATTTAGTAGTATCATGCCATGCCTTTGTTTGCCATGATAAGTTCCTGTAACATGTTGTTTGATAGCTCTAAACATTGCAACCTGATGTTATTTCCTGATAAGTCTGAAACTGTTATTATTTGCAATCTTTCTATGTCTTTTTGAGCATGTTCTAGTGATTTCTGGAGATAGCTCAATGTGCATGTTTTGTAGTCCTTTACCTGTACTTCATGCCCATGCCTTTTGTTATTATGTTGGGGTGCTGTAGCATGTTGTTTTGATGCTTGTAAGATGCCTAGTTGCCGTTTTGGACAGATTGTTGTTATGACTTATATAGAGTGTATGTGTTGCACCGTTGCTCCATTTTGAGTGTGCTCTATATGAAACTTGCGTGATTTTGCTTGTAGTTTCATATTATCATGTTGCATCCTTGTTTTGGTGTGTTTGCTTGATGTTTGGGTGCATTTTGCATCAATGCCATGTTTAACTTGTTTTGCTCATATCTTCTAGGCCGTAGCTCCAATGTAATGACCTTTATATGTAACTTGACTAGAATTTCGTGTAGATCATCTTGGTGCATCTTAACTTGCTGTTTAACTACTTGAACATAAGGTTTATTCAGTTCTGGACCAATTTCGAAATTTGCATATGAGGACTTACTGGAATTGTTGTATGTTGTTTCCGGCCTCATTTAAACTTGCTTTGATGTGTTGCTCTTGTACGCATCATCTCTTGCCATGAGTAGCCTCATCTAGCTTTCTCATGCATCATGCTTGTTGTGCATCATGTCTTGTCATGTGTGGTGTGTTTACCATGTTGTGTGCTTCTTCTCGATAGTTCCCGTTTCATTGCGATCGTGAGGATTCGTTCGTCTACGCTTGGTTCGTCTTCGTGGCTTCATCTTCTTCATGGACTCGTTCTTCTTCCTTGCGGGATTTCAGGCAAGATGACCGCTACCCTGGATCTCATTACTATCATTGCCATGCTAGTTGCTTCGTTCTATCGCTATGCTGCGCTACCTATCATCTTGTTCTATCAAGCCTACCAAATTGCCATGAACCTCTAACCTTTGACACCCTTCCTAGCAAACCGTTGCTTGGCTATGTTACCGCTTTGCTCAGCCCCTCTTATAGCGTTGCTAGTTGCAGGTGAAGTTGAAGATTGCTCCATGGTGGACAGGTTTATGTTGGGATATCATAATATCTCTTATATTATCAGTGCATCTATATACTTGGTAAAGGGTGGAAGGCTCGGCCTTATGCACAGTGTTTTGTTCCTCTTGCCGCCTAGTTTACATCATACCGGTGTTATGTTCCCGGATTTTGCGTTCCTAGCGCGGTCGGGTGATTATAGGACCCCCACGACGGTTCGCTTTGAATAAAACTCATCGGCAAGGCCCAACCTTGGTTTTACCATTTGCCTCACCACCACCTACTTTTCCTTGGGAGTAATTAACCCAAGGGTCATATTTATTATAGCCCCGGGCCAATGCTTGTCTAAGTGTTGGTCCAAACTAGAAACACCGTCTTGGGACCATTCCTTGGCAACTTGGATTCATCGGTACCTATCGCTTCGCTTATCCGGTGTTGCCACGAGAGCGAGATATGTGCAGCTCCTATCGGGATGTCGGCGCATCGGCGGTCTTCTGGTCTTGTTTTACCATTGTCGAAATGTCTTGTAAACCGGATTCGAGGCGATCCGGTCTTCACAGGAGAAGGAATATCCTTCGTTGATCACGAGAGCTTATCATGGGCTAAGTTGGGACACCCTGCGGTATAAACTTTCGAGCCGTGCCCGCGGTTATGTGGCGATGGGAATTTGTTAATGTTCGGTTGTAGATAACTTGACACGGATCCGAATTAAAACGCATCAACGCGTGTGTAGCCGTGATGGTCTCTTCTCGGAGTCCGGGAAGTGAACACGGTCTTTGGGTTATGTTTGACGTAAGTAGGAGTTCAGGATCACCTCTTGATCATTGATAGCTTCATGACCGTTCCTTTGCTTCTCTTCTCGCTCTCATTTGCGTATGTTAGCCACCATATCATGCTTAGTCGCTGCTGCAACCTCACCACTTTACCCTTCCTTTCCCATTAAGCTTTGCTAGTCTTGATACCCATGGTAATGGGATTCTTTGAGTCCTCGTGGCTCCTGATTACTACAACAACGATTCTGAGTACGGTTTATCACGATGATCATGGCGAGAGCGATGCTTGCTTGTTTTGGAGTTCTTCTTACGCTTCTTCTTGATCGAGGATAGGTTCGGTCGGCAGACTGGGCTAGCGAGGTGGATATTGTTTGAGTTTACATTTATGATTCATCCGTAGTCGGATGTTGTTTTTGTATGTTGTATTGTTGTATTCATGTGACATTGTATGTATTGGTTGTATCCCCACTATTATGTAATGTTGATGTAATGATATCCACCTTGCAAAAGCGTTCCAATATGCGGGTCTATCCTTGGTGGGACCTTCGAGTTCCTTTTGGATAGGGTCGCATATTGGGCGTGACAGATCATTACTTCATGGAAGTGGTCATCAAGTGTCGTTGAGGGAGTCCCGAACTAAGGGGTCCTCGGGCTGCCGACCTACCTCTTATGGGCTGGACAAGTGAGCCGCTCTACAACTACCAGAAGGCCGAGCTATAAAGCGGCTCCGTGACCGGACATGAAACCTTTGAAGCCTTGGTGTGTCGTCCAAGTCAAGATACGGAAATTGGCATGTTTATCTTCTTATTGTAACTGACCATGTGTAACCCTAATATCCCTGGTGTCTATATAAACTAGAGGGTTTTAGTCCGCAGAGGCTAGAAGAAGAACCATCATCCTATTCACCTAGGGTTTAGTGCATCTGATCTCATGGTAGACTGACTCTATAATCATCCTATACACTTCAATACAATCAAGCAGGACGTAGGGTTTTACCTCTTCGAGAGGGCCCGAACATGGGTAAACATTGTCTCCTTCGTCCCCTGTTCCCCATTGATCCAAGATCCACAGCTCGGGATCCCCTACCCGAGATCCGCCGGTTTTGACACCGACATTGGTGCTTTCATTGAGAGTTCCACTATGAGATCGTCGAAGGATCAATGGCTCGCCTGATCATCGGAGATGGCATCAACACTGGGGACATCTTCATCCTCGATTAGCTCTTCGTGTTAGGTGGCATTGTCTTGCACGCCAACCCGGTCGGTCATCTCGACTAGGTCAATAGCTTTGCCCCTGAGCACCAGATCAGATTCGGTAACCTAGAGTATGTCACTAATGCTCGGGGCGATCTGATCTTCATCGGGTTCTCAGCCTTACCTGAGGTACCCTAAAACCCTGAAGCTTTAACTTCAGACTCTCTTTCCGACCCGATCCAGGGGTCGGCCTTACCTCGGATCCGGCTTCAAGCCTGGATGCGACTTTGGTGTCTGAATATCAGGGTTCAACCCTAGTCAGACTCGCCCCTCACCCCACCATACCGGAGGTTGACTCCGAAGAAATCCCGGATACTGATCCGGCTAGTCTCTCCCTATTAAGCGAGACGCTAGATCGGATCGAGACGATGAACTTCACAGATGACCTGTTCTTGAACTATGCTCGGATTTGTCTTAAGGCAGGCCATGGGGGATTATACATCCCGCCCACCACCCACTTAGTAGCCACTATCAAGGATTTAACCGACATGATGGTCTACGCTTCCGAGGAGGCCGACTATATGGATGAAGATGTCGACGCCACGGCTCATACTGCTACTGCCCCTCCCACCACCGGATGATGGATGTCCACCTCCACCTACAATGTCTATATGGTGGAGACCCACAATGAAAAGAACGATGGCACCAATGGGAAGAACGGCGATGGCACCCCCAGAAAAGACAGCAATAAGCCCAGCGAGTAGCCGCCCAAACGCCGACGACAGCGCAAACGATCCAAGGGGCGTAGGGGCAGGGAAGGCAGCTTTCAAAAACCATAGAAAATGATACCCCGGACAATATGGAAGACCTCAGCGACCCCGTTGCTGAAGGAAATATGCCCTAGAGGCAATAATAAAGTTATCATTTATTTCCTTATTTCATGATAAATGTTTATTATTCATGCTAGAATTGTATTAACCGGAAACATAATACATGTGTGAATACATAGAAAACATAATATCACTAGTATGCCTCTACTTGACTAGCTCGTCGATCAAAGATGGTTGAGTTTCCTAGCCATAGACATGAGTTGTCATTTGATTAACGAGATCACATCATTAGGAAAATGATGTGATTGACTTGACCCATTCCGTTAGCTTAGCACTTGATCGTTTAGTATGTTGTTATTGCTTTCTTCATGACTTATACATGTTCCTACAACTATGAGATTATGCAACTCCCGTTTATCGGAGGAACACTTTGTGTGCTACCAAGCGTCTGGCGTAGCTGGGTGATTATAAAGGAACTCTACAGGTGTCTCCGAAGGTACATGTTGAGTTGGCGTATTTTCAGATTAGGATTTGTCAATCCGATTGTCGGAGAGGTATCTTTGGGCCCTCTCGGTAATGCTCATCACTATAAGCCTTGCAAGCAATGTAGCTAATGAGTTAGTTACGGAATGATGCATTACATAACGAGTAAATAGACTTGCCGGTAATGAGATTGAACTAGGTATTGAGATACCGACGATCGAATCTCGGGCAAGTAACATACCGATGACAAAGGGAACACCATGTGTTGTTATGCGGTTTGACCGATAAAGATCTTCGTAGAATATGTAGGAGCCAATATGAGCATCCAGGTTCCGCTATTGGTTATTGACCGGAGATGTGTCTCGGTCATGTCTACGTAGTTCTCGAACCCGTAGGGTCCTTGCAACAAAGTTAGATGACGACTATATTATGAGTTTATGTGTTTTGATGTACGAAGATAGTTGAGTCCGGATGTGATCACGGACATGGCGAGGAGTCTCGAAATGGTCGAGACAGGAATATTGATATATTGGATGACTATATTCGGACACGGAATGGTTCGGGGTTATCGGATGTATCTGAGATGCAGGGAGGTTACGAAACCCGGGGGTTAATGGGCCTCATGGGCCCAAAGTGGAAGCAGAGGAGGGCGGCGAGGCAGGCCACGCGCCCTCCCTCTAATCCGAATAGGACAAGGAGGCGCCCCCTTCCTTCCTCCTCTCTCCCTTCCTTCTCCTCTCCTACTTGGACAAGGAAAGGAGGAGTCCTACTCGGTGGGAGTAGGACTCCTCCTGGCCGCCCTCCTTGGCGGCCGCCCTCCCCTTGGTCCTTTATATCACGAGGCGGGGGCACCTCTAGACACAACAATTGATCCTTGAGATCTATTAGCCATGTGCGGTGCCCCCCCTCCACCATAATCCACCTCGATAATATCGTAGCGGTGCTTAGGTGAAGCCTTGCATCGGCAGAACATCATCATCGTCACCACGCCGTCGTGCTGACGGAACTCTCCATCAAAGCTCGGCTGGGTCGGAGTTCGAGGGACATCATCGAGCTGAACGTGTGTTGAACTTGGAGATGCCGTGCGTTCGGTACTTGATCGGTCGGATCGTGAAGGCGTCGACTACATCAACGCGTTATGCTAGCGCTTGCGCTTCGGTCTCACAGTGCGTGGACACACTCTCCTCTCGTTGCTATGCATCACCATGATCTTGCGTGTGCGTAGGATTTTTTGAAATTACTCGTTCCCCACACTACAAAAAAACGGATCTGTGACATTTTGGGTGAGCGAAATTTTTTCTGTCATACATATGACACTTCTATGATGATAATTGTGACAAAACCGGTATCATCATAGATGTGGTGGGCTCTACTTCTATGACAAAAATCATGACGAGAAAATGGGCTTTTCGTCTGGGCGGGCGGAGATCTGTTGCATGACATTCTTTGGGCCGTCCATGGCGGAAAAAACCGTGGTAGAAGCAAGGGAGGAAAATTTGGGGAGTTGCGGTTCACGGTGGGAGAAGCGTCTGCGTTTCTCTCGTCTGATGCAGCGTGTGTGTGGCGTTGGCTCTAATCGAACCCGAACGGGCGTTGGGCTCTAGCGAACCCGGCGATTGCACTCTGAGGCTACGCGTTCTTGAACCCGAGCGATCGATCGATGGTCGTTAATCGAACCCGATGGAGCAATTCGCCCGCTCTCATTGCTAAGCGAAGCGATCGATCTGCCTATGGGATGAGCGATGGCGTTGCGGGGGTTGGATGAGCGATGGCGGTGGCGTTGCCTCGGATGAGCGAGGAACCCGTGGTGTGGAGGGATGGATGAGCGATGAAGCGGTGGAGGGTGGCCGTGGAGGGTGGTTGAGCGGGACCCGTGGTGTGGAGGGCTGGATGAGCGATGAGCGGTGGAGGGTGCCCGTGGAGTGGTGGTTGAGCGATGGCGGTGGAGTAGTGCGTGGTGGAGGCTGGATGAGCGAGGAGCCGTGGAGGTGGGCGAGGTCGGCGATAGCCCGTGGAGGTGGAGGAGGTCGGCGGTGGAGATGAACAGTATCCCGTGGAGTCCTGTTTTGCGGTACGCCACACCCCTCCCCCCCGTTTCGACCGTAGCTCTCCAACATAAGTCCGTTTCGTCCGTTTTGCGGTACGCCACACCCCTCCCGACCAATAGGACCCCCGTTTCAACCGTAGGAGGTCCGTTTCCTCCGTCTTGTGGTACACCACACCCCTCCCGATCAACAGGACCTCTGTTTCGACCGTAGGAGGTCCGTTTCCTCCGTTTTGCGGTATGCCACACCCCTCCCGATCAACAGGACCCCGTTCCGAACGTAGGAGGTCCGTTTCCTTTGTTGTGCGGTACGCCAGGCCTCATTTCCATCGCCTGTTCCGTCCAAGCCCTCCCGATGAACACGATCACGCATTCCGTTCTGACCCAACCGATTGGCTCCCTTGCGTTCCGTTGCCTCCCGATGAACATGACGCATTCCATTGCCTTCCCATGAACACGACGCATTCCGTTGCCTCCCCATGAACACGATGCATTCCGTTGCCTCCCCATGAACACGACACATTCCGTTGCCTCCCCATGAACACGAGCCCTCGCCGTATGTATGCGCGACTAGGCGTTCGAGACCCCGTCCGTATGTACACATACGTGGCCGTATTTTCTTTCTTGCACCCTGGCTGCTGTACGTACGTGTACATGCTACGTGCGCGCCTCAACTATGACACGTGCGCGCCTCTACTATGACACGTGCGTGCCTCTACATTGACCAGTATGTACGTACACGTTCGCGACCAGGATGACAACACTACGTACGCTTCGACCAAGTGGGTCTCGGTATCGGACACTTCCTTACTGCGAAGATGTGGCCGGTGGGTCCCAGCGAGTTAGAAGGCGAATCATTTTTTGCGGGCGCACTTCCTTGCGTGCGAAGGTGTAACTCTTTGGGTCCCAGCGATCGAGGGGGCGAATCGTTTTTTGCCGGATGCACTTCCTTGCGTGCGAAGGTGTAGCTCTTGGGTCCCAGCGATCGAGAGCGAATCGTTTTTGCGGGACGCACTTCCTTGCGTGCGAAGGTGTAGCTAGTGGGTCCCAGCGGTCGAGGCGAACCGTTTTTGGACGCACTTCCTTGCGTGCGAAGATGTAGTAGTGGGTCCCAGCGGTCGAGCGAATCATTTTTTGAATGCACTTCCTTGCGTGCGAAGATGTAGCTCGTGGGTCCCGGCGGTCGGGGCGAATCATTTTTGCAAAATCGGTGGCCCATCCGGTGGGTCCCATTGTCAGTGGAGGAATAATTATTTTGCGCGTAATAAGGAGGCACTTCCTGCGGCTGCCGTGGACCCGGTATCGACCTCTCCACATCTGATCCACGCTGATGGAAGTCGTTCCTTGACCACGTTGACCACGCCGCACCGAGAGCACCATGGCGGTGGGCGGCAGCGAGGCCTAGGAAGGGGCGACGGAGCCGGGAAAAGCGGCGATGGATGCACACGCGGAGAGAATACGAGGTTCTTTGGTTGGCTGCTTATTTGTCGTCGCCCTTGAGAATAACGAGGGTGTGGGTGAGTGGAGGGATGGCACGGCCAGCGGTGGGAGTATTACAGGCGGTGAGGCCTCATGGCAACCTGACCCGACCACGGGAGGCGGGAAGCGAGCGACACGACCAGTGCTGCTTTGGTAATTTGGAGCAAGAAGACCAGAGGTTGAAGAAGCCGACGACCGTTAGATGGACATCGTCTGTCCTTTGCAGCTAGAATCGTTTATATTGACTAAGTTGACAAAGCCCTTGATGCGTCGACTTAGTAGGCCTGGTCGACTTCGAAGCAGTGCGCCCCAGATGTCAGGGGGATGAATCATTTTTTGGGCGGGTGAAGCTAGAATATCCGAGATTGAAGAAGAAGCACGGCATCCGTTGGATGGACATCCAACGGCCACTACTGCTAGAACCGTGTGTTGACTATAAGTTGACAAAGCCTTGCATGCCCGTCAACTCTGTTTTTTTAGGGGACGCGTCAACTTACTAAGGCCAGAAGTGTGTGGCAGAGAACTTATAGCCCATTTTTGAATTCTAATGGAATTTACTACAACCCATTTACAGTTTCTTAAAAGTACAACCCATTTCAACCAACCGTTCAAAACAGAATTCAATAAAATTTCCCACATTTTGATGGAATCTGAATATTTTTATCCCAAAATTTTAGTCAGATTAAAT